>LR738712.1:260907321-260957552 GCA_902687465.1 Secale cereale | reverse complement strand
TTGGAGATTCTTCTCTTCTCTTGTGGGGAGCCGTACACTCATTTGAGAAGTGTCCGGGTCTTCCACAATTGTAGCAGTTTCGATCACGACTAGAAGATCTCTTTCCATCATATGATCTAGACTTTGAGCTTCTTTCTTTGCCTCTATTCTTGTAGAACTTGTTGAAGTTCTTGACCATTAGGCTTATCTCTTCATTGGAAACTAGCTTGTCACTTGAGGTAGTAGGAGCATCACTTGTAGCTTTGTAAGCACCACTTGACTTGTTGTGAAGCTCTTCCTTATCCTTAAGTGTCATTTCATGGGCAACAATTCTTCCAATGACTTCAGTTGGCTTGAGAGTCTTGTAGTTTGGCATCATTTGGATCAAAGTGCACACGGTGTCATACTTTCCATCCAAAGCTCTGAGAATCTTCTTAATGATGAATCGGTCGGTCATTTCTTCGCTTCCTAAGCCTGCAATCTCATTTGTGATGGGAGCAAGCCTAGAGTACATTTCAGCGACTCCTTCACCATCCTTCATCTTGAACTTGTCAAGCTGACCTTGAAGAATATCTAGCTTTGATTCCTTCACAGATTCAGTACCTTCGTGCATTTCAACCAAAGTATCCCAAATCTCCTTAGCATTCTCAAGACGGCTGATTTTGTTGAACTCTTCGGGACACAAAGCATTGAAGAGAATGTCACAAGCTTGAGCATTGTTTTGCAACATCCGCAACTCTTCGGGTGTAGCTTCGCGATCCGGAACTTTTCCTTCTTCAAAGAAATCACCTTGCATGCCAACACAAATAATGCCCCATGCGGCAGGATTATGACCAAGAATATGCATTTTCATTTTATGCTTCCAACTAGCAAAATTTGTACCATCAAAGTAAGGACCTCTACGATAATTACCCTCACTAGACGCCATACTCTCCTAGGTTGTGAAACCAAGCTTATGGAGTCCAATGCAATGGAAACCAAGGCAATGGAGACCAAAGCTCTGATACCACTTGTAGGATCGAAAGTAGGTCTAGAGGGGGGGTGATTAGACTACTTGACAATATATAAAAAAATCTGCCTTTAGATCATGCAATGTTTTTGGCAGTTTCACAATTAAGATCAATTCAAGTAACACCCTACACATGCAATTCTAGAGTATATGCAGCGGAAAGTAAATTGCACATGTAAAAAGGAGGTGGAAAAGATCAAACGCAGTTTGGTGACACGGAGATTTTTGTCGTGGTTCCGATAGGTGGTGCTATCGTACATCCACGTTGATGGAGACTTCAACCCACGGAGGGTAACGGCTGCGCGAGTCCACGGAGGGCTCCACCCACGAAGGGTCCACGAAGAAGCAACCTTGTCTATTCCATCACGGCCTACGCCCACGGAGGACTAGCCTTACTCGGGGTAGATCTTCACGAAGTAGGCGATCTCCTTGCCCTTACAAACTTCTTGGTTCAACTCCACATCTCAAAGACGGAGGCTCCCAAGCGACACCTAACCAATCTAGGAGGCACCACCCCCAAAAGGTAATAGACGGTGTTGATGATGATGAACTCCTTGCTCTTGTGCTTCAGATGATAATCTCCCCAACACTCAACTCTCCTCACTGATATGGCTGTGGTGGAAGAAAGATTTGAGTGGAAAGCAACTTGGGAAGGCTAGAGATCAAGTTTCATATGGTAGGAATGGAATGGCTTGATCTCAACACAAGGGTAGGTGGTTCACTTCTCAGAAAGTGTATGGTAGGAATGGTAGTACTTTCTGATGGCTCTCCTCACGAATGAGGAGGGGGTGGAGGGGTATATATAGCCTCCACACAAAATCCAACCGTTACACACACATTTGACCAATCTCGGTCAGACCGAAGTGAAAACTCGGTCAGACCGAAAGTTCAAATATAGTGAACGTTGGGATTTTCGGTGGGACCGAAAATACCATCTCGGTGAGACCGAAGTGAGTCAAAGGTTAGGGTTTGCCATTTCGGTGAGACCGAAAATATAAACTCGGATATTCCGAATTGATGTCAACTGATCACAGAAGGTTGGCAGCCCTTTTTCGGTGAGACCGAAACTCAGAATCGGTTTGACCGAGAAGCTAGGGTTTGTAGAAACAACTGAAGTGGTTCATCTCGGTGGGACTGAGTTGGATAAATCGGTGTGACCGAGATGTTAGGGTTTGTAGAGATAACTTCATCTCGGTGAGACAGAGTTGGTTTGACCGAGATTACTTATGGGTGTGTGTTAAGTAGTGAATAGTGCTGATAGTTGAGGGAGTTAGATCACCAAGCACTTGAGCAACAAGAACATTAACACAACCTCATCCCCTTTTAATAGTATTGGCTTTTCCTATGGACTCAATGTGATCTTTGATCACTAAACCAAAAATGGAGTCTTGAGCTTTTGCCAATGCTTGTCTTAGCATTTTGAGGGGTCCACTTCTTCAGACATTTCCATACCCATATCATCGAACATCTCTGAAATGATTCTCAAGATAATATTAGTTCAATGATATATATGTTGTTATTAATTACCAAAACCACCCGGGGATTAGTTGCACTTTCAATTGTTGAACCGGAACCTTGATATGGAATTGTTGAGTGGCTATGCTATCATTTGTATGATGTCTCAAATCTTTGTTTGAGCATTTACAGTTGTTATGCTGCCCGATTTCTTCCAGAAACACTAATGCCTTTGCATTACTTCGTGTTTCAGATGTCTGGCCGCATCCCTCACCAAGTGGTTCGTTTGACTCGGTGCATTAATGTGCCCGGTCACACGGCCATGCTAGTCCGTGTGATGACTGAGACCGGTTATCGCTGGTATCCTGAATACACCGTGGAGGAACAGTACCGGGATTTCAATCAAAGTCAGTATTTCTGCACAGTCCGGATATACCCCTCATATCCCGGAGCTAATGATCCCATCCATTGGTCTAATGGACTCGGGATTACCATCGAGATGGCAGTGCAGGATGCCGCTTATTCAATGGTGACCATTCTTCGTGCTAGGCATGCCCTGTTGCTGAACATTGAGTTCTGTTACATGCCAGCCTCACTTCCCGGAGAGGAAGGCTACTACACTGGTCTGTATACTGATGCTGCTCATGAAGAGCCACTGCTTCAGACCACTGTTCAGATGTTCGAGGATAGGGATCGTGAGGTCCGTGCCCTCCGAATGGAGCTGTATAACACCCGAGCCGCTCATTGGACTACTTTGACACGGCTTGCACCTGCTGTGCACGCCGGATATCTGGACATGCGAGATTTGTACCCTGTGCGGACTCGTCTGCCTGATCGCATGGATTGGCGTGACGTTGGGGGTATTACGCCTCCACGTGGGCGTCGGATACCACCAACATCGGGACCGAGACCACACCCATGCCCCTATGGTCCACAGCCTTCGAGTGCTCGCGAGTTCCAAGATCCGTCTGTACCACTTCCAGGCTACGGTGGTAATCTCTACGAGGATTACTACGCGAATGTCTAAGCTAGTCCGTGGTAGTAGTAGTATTGTAGTAGTTGTATTTCCACAGTCCTGCGTGTCTTGTGGAATATGACTTAGTGTGTACTGAGTTCCGGAGGTGTAGTTAAATAATGTATAGGAGCTTGGAATGCCTCTGATGGGATGTATCGTCTTTCACCGCAGTTGTACTTTAGCCTTGGCTTGTACTAAACTTTGTATGGTGTGTATGACCACTGGTGTATATATAGCAGTTCCTATATTACCATGTCGTACGGATGAACATCTCTGCATTCTGTGTCATCCATTACATTCTGCACTTCTATGTCAAATTTTTGCCATCCTTGTCTAAACTGTTGTCTTGTTTTCCTAGGATGGTCAACACTCGCAACACTCCTGCTGCTCAGGAGCAGGGTGAGGCTAGTGGGGCTAGAGATGGGAATCTGCCCCAGCCACCCTCTTTGGCGGAAGTTATGCTTGAAGCAGAACGGAACAAGAGAGAGACCAACCGTCTGATGGAACGCATAGAGCAGAACACTGGGTTCCGTCAGAGGAATGACGTGGTGTCAATCCACGATTTTATCAAGATGTGTCCACCAAAGTTCCATCACTCCACTGAACCTCTGGATGCTGATGACTGGCTACGTAGTATCACCCACAAGCTACACTCTGCCCGTGTGGCCGAAGCTGACAAGGTTATCTACGCCGCCTACCATCTTGAGGGCCCTGCCAGTCTTTGGTGGGAAAACTTTGAAGCTATGCGTCCTGCTGGCCAAGTCACTAGCTGGGTTGAGTTCAGTGAGTCATTCTGTGAACATCACATTCCGGAAGGTCTCATGGATCGCAAGCGGGAGGAATTCTGCAATTTCACCCAGGGCCGTTTAACTGTGGATGGCTATAGTCGTGAGTTTGGTAATCTGGCACGCTATGCACCTGAGGAAGTATCCACCGATGCCAAGAAGCAGGCGAGGTTCCGTAAGGGACTCAGCCCTGAACTCCGTCGAGATCTACGTCTGCACGAGTGCACTTCCTTCCAGAAGTTGGTAAACAAGGCTATCAGTGCTGAAACAGGCCAGACCGACTTCGAGGCCACCCGCAAGCATACTCGAGACTTTGGTTCCTCATCCGGCTCTGGCTCTCACAAGCGCCGTGTGTGGGTCCCTAACACTGCTCTGCCACCCAAGTATACACCGAGGCCATCCTATGAGGCGCCTCGCCCAACTCAGCAGTTTGCACCTGCTAAGACCTATGGAGGACCACCTTCCAACTTTGCTCCACGCACCACCACTGTGACATGTTTTAAGTGTGGAGAACCGGGACACTACATGCGTGATTGTCCCCAGAACCAGCCAGGAAAACCCGTTGGCCGTGGTAAGCCAACCGGCAAGGTGAACTATGTCAAGCCAATCCCCACTGCACGTGGTCATGTCAACTATGTTTCTGCCGAAGAAGCTTATGAGGATCCTAACATCGTCCTTGGTACGCTTCTCGTAAACTGCCATCCGGCATCTGTTCTTTTCGATACTGGAGCATCCCATTCGTTCATATCTGAGAGCTATGCTCGATTGCACAACATGACTTTTTGTGACATGCCTACTTCCATGGTTATTCAAACTCCTGGTTCAAAGTGGCAAACCTCTAGGGTAAGCCATGGAAATGAAATCCTTGTCGATAGACTTGTTTTCCTTGCATCTTTAATCGCTCTCAAGTCCTCGGACATAAACATCATCTTCGGTATGGATTGGATGACAACTCATTATGCCAAGATTGATTGCTTTACTAGGACCGTTCAACTTACACATCCATCCGGCAAGATAGTCAATGTCTTGGCCCGAATGGCTGAACGTCAGCTCTATTCTCTTAATGCCAGCCCTCTACCAGAACTCGAAGATATCCCGGTAGTCCGTGACTTCCCGGATGTTTTTCCAGAAGAACTGCCAGGAGTTCCACCTGACAGAGATGTCGAGTTCGTGATAGATCTTATCCCTGGAACTGTCCCAATCTCTAGGAGACCTTATAAGATGGCACCACTAGAATTAGCTGAGCTAAAGAAACAACTCGATGAGTCCTTGCAAAAAGGTTTCATCCGTCCTAGTTCTTCCCCTTGGGCTTGCCCCGTCCTCTTCGTCAAGAAGAAGGATGGAACGGAGCGGATGGTTGTAGATTACCGACCTGTCAATCTGGTCACCATAAAGAACAAGTATCCGCTTCCCAGGATCAACGACCTGTATGACCACCTCGCTGGATCCTCAGTCTTCTCTAAGATGGATTTGAGGTTGGGCTACCATCAAATCAAAATCAAGAACGGGGACATTCCTAAAACGGCTTTCGTTACTCGTTATGGCCAATATGAGTACACCGTTATGTCCTTCGGATTAACCAATGCCCCAGCTACCTTTTCTCGGTTAATGAATTCTATATTCATGGAGTATTTGGATAAATTCGTCGTGGTATACCTCGATGATATACTCATTTTCTCCAAGAACAAGGAAGATCATGCCGAGCATTTAAGGCTGGTATTGACGAAACTTCGAGAGCACCGCCTTTATGCCAAATTCTCTAAATGTGAATTTTGGTTGCCAGAAGTAACCTATCTAGGTCATGTGATCTCTGGCAAGGGTATTGCTGTCAATCCCGAGCGAGTTCAAGCCATACTTGATTGGACTCCCCCTGAATCGGTCAAGCAAGTTAGGAGTTTTCTTGGCTTAGCGAGCTATTGCCGATGTTTCGTCGAGAATTTCTCCAAGGTTGCTAAACCTCTAACAGAACTCCTCAAGAAAGATAAAAAGTTTGAGTGGACCCCACAGTGCGAGTCTAGTTTTTAGGAACTGAAAAGACGCCTGACATCTGCACCTGTACTGGTACCACCAGACTTTTCCAAGGATTTTATAATCTTTTGTGACGCCTCGCGACAAGGACTAGGTTGCATTCTCATGCAAGATCGTCAAGTGATTGCATACGCATCTCGACAGTTGCATCCACATGAGGATAACTATCGTACTCATGATCTAGAGCTTGCAGCTGTAGTCCATGCACTCAAAACATGGCGACATTACCTTCTTGGTAATCGCTGTGAAATCTTCACTGATCACCAAAGTTTGAAGTATATCTTCACCCAACCGGATTTGAATCTCAGGCAAAGACGTTGGGTTGAGTTGCTTACGGACTACGACTTAGGAATCACTTACACTCCTGGGAAGGCCAATGTCATGGCCGATGCACTAAGTCGTAAGTCATATTGTAACAATTTAATGTTACAACAAAGTCAACCACTTCTCCACGAGGAATTTCGCAAGCTTAACCTTCACATTGTTCCTCGAGGATTCGTTTCCACCTTGGTGGCGAAACCTACCCTTATGGATCAGGTCATCAAAGCACAGAAGGTTGATCCCGGAATTTCCCGTATTAAGAGGAACATCAAGAAAGGAGTTGCAGGATGTTTCTCAATTGATGATCAAGGAGTCGTATTCTTTAGCAACCGTTTAGTGGATCCTAAAGTATGAAACCTAAGACGTTTGATCCTTAAGGAGGCTCATGAATCTCCTCTCACGATTCATCCCGGTAGTACCAAAATGTATCAGGACTTACGTCAGAGATTCTGGTGGACTTGGATGAAGAGAGAAATCGCTCAATTCATTGCTAACTGCGACGTTTGTCGTCGAGTCAAAGCAGAGCATCAACGGCCTGCTGGCACCCTTCAACCCTTAGCTATTCCTGAATGGAAATGGGATAAAGTCGGTATGGACTTCATTACCGGGTTTCCCAGGTCCAGGAAAGGGAATAATGCTATCTTCGTCGTTATCGACCGCCTCTCTAAAGTAGCTCATTTCCTGCCTGTTCGGGGGAGTATTACCGCTAGCCAGCTAGCAGACTTATATGTCTCTCGAATAGTATCACTTCATGGTGTGCCGTTGGAGATTAACTCGGACCGTGGAAGTCTTTTCACTTCCCGATTTTGGGAAAGTTTCCAGAATGCTATGGGAACTCATCTCTCCTTCAGTACCGCCTTCCATCCGCAGTCAAGTGGTCAGGTGGAACGAGTCAATCAAATTCTGGAAGACATGCTTCGAGCCTCTGTCATTTCTTTTGGTATGGAATGGGAAAAATGTCTTCCATTTGCCGAATTCGCTTATAACAATAGTAATCAAGCCAGCTTGGGCAAAGCCCCCTTCGAAGTTCTATATGGACGAAGGTGTCGAACACCTCTTAACTGGTCAGAAACCGGCGAAAGACAATTCTTTGGCCCGGATATGATCCAGGAAGCTAAGGAACAAGTTCGCATCGTTCGTGAGAGATTGAAAACAGCCCAGTCTCGCCAAAAGAGCCAATATGATAGTCATCATAAGGCTGTGACTTTTGAAGTCGGCGATTAGGCTTACCTTCGGGTTACTCCACTTAAGGGAACCCATCGCTTCGGTATCAAAGGCAAATTGGCCCCTCGTTTCATCGGTCCTTTTCGCATTCTTGCCAAACGAGGAGAAGTTGCCTACCAACTGGAACTACCTCTGCACCTCTCCAGAGTTCATGATGTTTTCCACGTTTCTCAACTCAGGCGTTGCTTCTCGGATCCTATCCGCGGAGTGGACCACGAAACGCTTGATCTCCAAGACAATCTCACATATCGAGAGTACCCCGTTCGTATTCTTGGTCAAACTGAGCGCACCACTCGACGCCACAATATCAAGTTTCTCAAGGTTCAATGGTCACATCATTCCGAGAGTGAAGCTACTTGGGAAAGAGAGGATCGTCTTCGACTTGACTACCCCACCCTCTTTCCGGAGGAACCCGAATCTCGGGACGCGATTCTTTTAAGTGGGGGTGAGTTGTCACATCCCTAGCTAGCACTTGCATTAGGACCTAACTAGAGTGTGCATCATGTCTACTTTCAAAGAAACTTGAAATGGGATTAACAGAAACCCCAGCACCCCTCTCCTAACAACTAGGGTTTGCTAAAATATTTTCCAATGTACCCAAAATGCCCTTCAAAAATGTTCATCATTTCTGCCTTGGTCTTAAACCTCTGCCAAAAATGGTGCACAATTTTCCAGGACAATCTAGGGCTTTGGATTAAAACATATGGTATTTGAATTTGGGCATTTAAATGCTATAAAATATTTTAAATGCTCAAATAATCATAAACTATAATGTTTCCTACTGTTCATAATATATACAGTAGGTATGACAAGTGTTATGAGTTACAAAAATGCTCTGGCATTTTATTTAAATGAACAAAGCTGCAAAAGAAATGAAACAGAAAAGAAAATAGAAAAAAAGGGAGAAAGAAAAACTTACCTGGCGCCCCACCCGGCCCACCTGCCGGCCCAACCCAGCTGCCGCTCCAGCGAGCTGCTTGGCTCGGCCAGGCAGGCAGGCAGGTGCTCGACGGCGACCGCGCCGCGCGCCACGCAGCTGCCCGCCGCCCTGCTTCATCCTCTCGCCGTCCTGGAGGGATGGTTCGGTCGTCCACGTCCTCCCCGACCTCGCAGACACCTCCACCTCTCCCCAGTTCCTCTCCCTCGCTCTCCCCGCGCCATGGCCGACGCCGCCGTGTTCGCACCATCGTAGAAGCCGCGTCCACCGTCGTCCCTGAGCCCCGCCTTGATGTCCATCGTCTCCGCCGTCCTCGACTGCTTCGAACAGGCCGAGCCCCGAGCGCTCGCCCGCCCTGGAGACACCCCCGACCTCTTCTTCCCCAACTCCGGCCGCGGAGATCCCTCTCGCCGTTCCGCTCAGCTCCGACCACCTCCGAGCTCGCTCCGGCGCTTGCTGCAACCCCTGTGAGCCTAGCTTCCTCCTCCCCCTCTCCATTGGCTCTCTTTTGCCCTGGAACGCACTGCACAAAGCTCAACCGCACGCACCGCCGCGGTGCTCGCCGCCGGTGATGCTCCGGTGACCATTTGGTCACTGGCACCCGTCCAACACACCCACCGCAGCACGTAGATGCGAAAGGTGCTACGCACGCATCGCCTAGGCCCCTGCAGCCGCATCTCCACACACGCCCGACACCGGTCGCCGCCGTCGAGCTCGTTGCCGTCGTCTCCGGCCACCCCAGGTCCGGCGACCACCACCATCCGACGCGCAACAGCAAGGGCTTTCCAACTTACCCAACCGCAGCTCGAGCCGTGCACCGTAGGCGTTTTCCGAAGCACGCCGCCGTGTTTGGCCTCGCCGGCGGCTAAACGCCGGCGAGTTGGACCTGTTTGACCACGGGTTTGACCCCCCTGGGTCACTGACATGTGGGCCCTGCCCGCAAGTCAAACCTAGTTTAGGTGTTAATTTAATTCTAATTAGTTAATTAGTTAACTGTGACACTGACAAGTGGGTCCCACTGGTCAAGTTTGACTTGGACTGGCCCTGTTGACTGCCTAACGTCAGCATGATGTCATGCTGATGCAGTAAAGGTTTTTCTGGGATTTTTAGATTTAAAATAATTCAAGAAATTCCAGAAAATACCCAAAACTTCTAAAAATCATATAAAATCAACCATAGCTCAGATGGAAAAGATTTATATATGAAAAATGATCAGAAAAATCCAATCTTTCCAATGGAACTGGTTTCATGCATGTTTGAACAAGTTAACTTGCTGTATGCATCAAAAACATGATAATGCACTTATTTAAATAATAGTTTGAACTTCAATTTGAATCTTTGATTCAAATAGGTTCAAACCCTTCTGGTTTTAGTTGCATTAGCCAACACACATGCATCTTGCCATGTCATGAACATGCATCATATTGTTGCATTTGTTTGTTAATGACTGTATCGTCGATATTCCCTGTGTTAGGTCCTGCTCCCGAGGATACTGCTGCTTACCCAGCTGAAGAGCAGTACCCGACAACTACCTTGTCAGGCAAGCAATCATTGATCATTCCGATACAAACCCAATCTTCTCGCTCCTGCTCTCTTTTACTGCATTAAGGCAACAGCATGTGAACTGCTACTTGCTACGGTAGATGAACCCTACTCCCTTGCATGACCTGTCATTGCCACAGTAAATAGTTGAAACCCACTAGCATGTGTACGAGTTGATTGAGCCATGTGATGTGTGATCCACCATGCTATTTGTTTATGTTGCCTGCTATGCTTAGAGTTGTGTCTGGTCTGATTCATCTGGGTGATGGATCAGAGTGAAATGATCATACCGATAAAGAGAGGGAAGTGTGGAATACGCTTGGTAAAGGTATCGATGAAAGGCCATGTAGGAGTACATGGTGGGTTGTTTCATTGGAATCGTCCATAGGACCTGAGATCTGTATGTGTGGTTCAAGTTGCAGTTACTACCATGCATTGGGCCCGAAACCAATGGACCCTCTCGGCTTATTAATTACCCTCGATCTTTGTCCAGGAGTTGCAACTAGTTTCTGGTGTTTATAGCTTACTGGAGGTCGTGCACAACGCTGACCCTCGGGGTGGGTTGTGATGCGACAGGTACGTGGCACGGTGTACCGGTTGCCCGTTTGGTGACTCGGGAACCCTGTACACATCGTTTGGGGCCGTGAGCGACACCCCGGCCGGATCTCCCGACGGATGGAACCCAAATAGGCGATAAACCTGGACGAGAGACATGAGTAGTTAGTCAGGTCGTGGCCGACACCCTCGCTGGGCTTCCGCTTGAAGGTTGCAGAGTACACGCCGAGTAAACGGCGATAAGTGGTGAAAGCGTGTGTGAAGAAGTACACCCCTGCAGGGTTATCAAACTATTCGAATAGCCGTTGTTCGCGGTACGAACTACTTGGTTACTCTTACAGTTCATAGACAAGTTGATGGATACTACTAAAAGCCTCAAGATAAGTGTGAGTGCCGTGGATGGCCCTTCCGTAGGATGACGGAAGAGGATCCTCGGTAGTGTATTGATGTGGTGAGTAGAGGACTCGTGTTCGTAATAACATCTTGCAATCTGTTGAGAGTTGTAGTATAGGTTAGCCAAGGTCAAAGCTGGCATTCTGCTATAAACTCCACTACCACCCTTTGATAATGTTGCATGTATGATAGGTTCTGTGGTAAGACTAGCTGAGTACCTTTGTACTCATGTTTGCTTAATAACTGTTGCAAAGGAGAACCCTTCCCCTGCTGATGGGTTCTACATAGACGTTGACGTCGACGAGTAGCTTGACACCCAGACGGAGATCTGGAGCTTGTGAAGGGCCTTGTAGATAGTCATGCTACACCAAGCCTATTTTATTTTCTAAGTTGTCTGTACTCAGACATGTAGCTTCCGCTTGTGCTTGTATGACTGTATGACTTGAGTGTTGGGTCATGTGACCCCTACCTGTATGGATATGTTATGTATGGCTCTTGGAGCCTTTTAAATAAAGTACTTTGAGTCATAGAGTTCTGTTGTGATGCAATGTTGTATTTGCACATATTGAGCATATTGCGTGTATGATTGAAATGCTTGGTATGTGTAGGATCCGACACCTAGTTGTTTTCCTTTGGTAGCCTACCTTACAGGGAAATGCCTCCTAGTGATTCCAATGAGCCTTGGTAGCTTGCTACTGCTCGGAACACGTAGGCTGGCCGGCATGTGTCCTTCTTCGTTCCTGTGTCTGTCCCTTAGGGGAAATGTCACGCGTTGTTCCTTTAAGTCCATGTAGCTTGCTACGACTTGGGTTCATACGTTGATGACCGACACGTTCGTTGCTGGGTCATGGATGCATGTCTCTGTAATTTAGTGCCACTTTTGGTTTATAACTAGCCATGTCGGCCCGGGTTCTCTGTCATATGGATGCTAGCGACACTGTCATATACGTGTGCCAAAATGCGCAAACGGTCCCGGGCCAGGTAAGGTGGCACCCGTGGGGTTACCGTGCGTGAGGCCGCAAAGTGATATGACGTGTTATAGCTAGATCGGTATGACTTAGGATCGGGGTCCTGACAGCGTTGGCATCAGAGCTAGACTGCCTGTAGGTTTCTCAAGCCAGACTGGTCGATGTTGAGTCTAGAAAAATTCTTAGTTATATGTAGGGGAATTGATTGTGGGAGGGAACGTAAGGCTCTTTTTACTCCTTTACCTTATGCCCTTCTGATCTGAGTCAGTCTATTCTTTCTACGGGGGTTTAGGACTAGGCCTCTTATCCTTACTAGGTTCACGTGTTACTAATCAGTAGACTCTTAGGATTGTTGGTTTCAAGCCTCAGTTCAGTTTCTATCCTTTTAGTATGATGATTGTTGAACCGGAACCTTGATATGGAATTGTTGAGTGGCTATGCTATCATTTGTATGATGTGTCAAATCTTTGTTTGAGCATTTACAGTTGTTATGCTGCCCGATTTCTTCCAGAAACACTAATGCCTTTGCATTACTTCGTGTTTCAGATGTCTGGCCGCATCCCTCACCAAGTGGTTCGTTTGACTCGGTGCATTAATGTGCCCGGTCACACGGCCATGCTAGTCCGTGTGATGACTGAGACCGGTTATCGCTGGTATCCTGAATACACTGTGGAGGAACAGTACCGGGATTTCAATCAAAGTCAGTATTTCTGCACAGTCCGGATATACCCCTCATATCCCGGAGCTAATGATCCCATCCATTGGTCTTATGGACTCGGGATTACCATCGAGATGGCAGTGCAGGATGCCGCTTATTCGATGATGACCATTCTTCGTGCTAGGCATGCCCTGTTGCTGAACACTGAGTTCTGTTACATGCCAGCCTCACTTCCCGGAGAGGAAGGCTACTACACTGGTCTGTATACTGATGCTGCTCATGAAGAGCCACTGCTTCAGACCACTGTTCAGATGTTGGAGGATAGGGATCGTGAGGTCCGTGCCCTCCGAATGGAGCTGTATAACACCCGAGCCGCTCATTGGACTACTTTGACACGGCTTGCACCTGCTGTGCACGCCGGATATCTGGACATGCGAGATTTGTACCCTGTGCGGACTCGTCTGCCTGATCGCATGGATTGGCGTGACGTTGGGGGTATTACGCCTCCACGTGGGCGTCGGTTACCACCAGCATCGGGACCGAGACCACACCCATGCCCCTATGGTCCACAGCCTTCAAGTGCTTGCGAGTTCCAAGATCCGTCTGTACCACTTCCAGGCTACGGTGGTAATCTCTACGAGGATTACTACGCGAATGTCTAAGCTAGTCCGTGGTAGTAGTAGTATTGTAGTAGTTGTATTTCCACAGTCCTGCGTGTCTTGTGGAATATGACTTAGTGTGTACTGAGTTCCGGAGGTGTAGTTAAATAATGTATAGGAGCTTGGAATGCCTCTGATGGGATGTATCGTCTTTCACCGCAGTTGTACTTTAGCCTTGGCTTGTACTAAACTTTGTATGGTGTGTATGACCACTGGTGTATATATAGCAGTTCCTATATTACCATGTCGTACGGATGAACATCTCTGCATTCTGTGTCATCCATTACATTCTGCACTTCTATGTCAAATTTTTGCCATCCTTGTCTAAACTGTTGTCTTGTTTTCCTAGGATGGTCAACACTCCCAACACTCCTGCTGCTCAGGAGCAGGGTGAGGCTAGTGGGGCTAGAGATGGGAATCTGCCCCAGCCACCCTCTTTGGCGGAAGTTATGCTTGAAGCAGAACGGAACAAGAGAGAGACCAACCGTCTGCTGGAACGCATAGAGCAGAACACTGGGTTCCGTCAGAGGAATGACGTGGTGTCAATCCACGATTTTATCAAGATGTGTCCACCAAAGTTCCATCACTCCACTGAACCTCTGGATGCTGATGACTGGCTACGTAGTATCACCCACAAGCTACACTCTGCCCGTGTGGCCGAAGCTGACAAGGTTATCTACGCCGCCTACCATCTTGAGGGCCCTGCCAGTCTTTGGTGGGAAAACTTTGAAGCTATGCGTCCTGCTGGCCAAGTCACTACCTGGGTTGAGTTCAGTGAGTCATTCCGTGAACATCACATTCCGGAAGGTCTCATGGATCGCAAGCGGGAGGAATTCTGCAATTTCACCCAGGGCCGTTTAACTGTGGATGGCTATAGTCGTGAGTTTGGTAATCTGGCACGCTATGCACCTGAGGAAGTATCCACCGATGCCAAGAAGCAGGCGAGGTTCCGTAAGGGACTCAGCCCTGAACTCCGTCGAGATCTACGTCTGCACGAGTGCACTTCCTTCCAGAAGTTGGTAAACAAGGCTATCGGTGCTGAAACAGGCCAGACCGACTTCGAGGCCACCTGCAAGCATACTCGAGACTTTGGTTCCTCATCCGGCTCTGGCTCTCACAAGCGCCGTGTGTGGGTCCCTAACACTGCTCTGCCACCCAAGTATACACCGAGGCCATCCTATGAGGCGCCTCGCCCAACTCAGCAGTTTGCACCTGCTAAGACCTATGGAGGACCACCTTCCAACTTTGCTCCACGCACCACCACTGTGACATGTTTTAAGTGTGGAGAACCGGGACACTACATGCGTCATTGTCCCCAGAACCAGCCAGGAAAACCCGTTGGCCGTGGTAAGCCAACCGGCAAGGTGAACTATGTCAAGCCAATCCCCACTGCACGTGGTCATGTCAACTATGTTTCTGCCGAAGAAGCTTATGAGGATCCTAACATCGTCCTTGGTACGCTTCTCGTAAACTGCCATCCGGCATCTATTCTTTTCGATACTGGAGCATCCCATTCGTTCATATCTGAGAGCTATGCTCGATTGCACAACATGACTTTTTGTGACATGCCTACTTCCATGGTTATTCAAACTCCTGGTTCAAAGTGGCAAACCTCTAGGGTAAGCCATGGAAATAAAATCCTTGTCGATAGACTTGTTTTCCTTGCATCTTTAATCGCTCTCAAGTCCTCGGACATAAACATCATCTTGGGTATGGATTGGATGACAACTCATTATGCCAAGATTGATTGCTTTACTAGGACCGTTCAACTTACACATCCATCCGACAGGATAGTCAATGTCTTGGCCTGAATGGCTGAACGTCAGCTCTATTCTCTTAATGCCAGCCCTCTACCAGAACTCGAAGATATCCCGGTAGTCCGTGACTTCCCGGATGTTTTTCCAGAAGAACTGCCAGGAGTTCCACCTGACAGAGATGTCGAGTTCGTGATAGATCTTATCCCTGGAACTATCCCAATCTCTAGGAGACCTTATAAAATGGCACCACTAGAATTAGCTGAGCTAAAGAAACAACTCGATGAGTCCTTGCAAAAAGGTTTCATCCGTCCTAGTTCTTCCCCTTGGGCTTGCCCCGTCCTCTTCGTCAAGAAGAAGGATGGAACGGAGCGGATGGTTGTAGATTACCGACCTGTCAATCTGGTCACCATAAAGAACAAGTATCCGCTTCCCAGGATCAACGACCTGTATGACCAGCTCGCTGGATCCTCAGTCTTCTCTAAGATGGATTTGAGGTTGGGCTACCATCAAATCAAAATCAAGAACGGGGACATTCCTAAAACGGCTTTCGTTACTCGTTATGGCCAATATGAGTACACCGTTATGTCCTTCGGATTAACCAATGCCCCAGCTACCTTTTCTCGGTTAATGAATTCTATATTCATGGAGTATTTGGATAAATTCGTCGTGGTATACCTCGATGATATACTCATTTTCTCCAAGAACAAGGAAGATCATGCCGAGCATTTAAGGCTGGTATTGACGAAACTTCGAGAGCACCGCCTTTACGCCAAATTCTCTAAATGTGAATTTTGGTTGCCAGAAGTAACCTATCTAGGTCATGTGATCTCTGGCAAGGGTATTGCTGTCAATCCCGAGCGAGTTCAAGCCGTACTTGATTGGACTCCCCCTGAATCGGTCAAGCAAGTTAGGAGTTTTCTTGGCTTAGCGAGCTATTGCCGACGTTTCATCGAGAATTTCTCCAAGGTTGCTAAACCTCTAACAGAACTCCTCAAGAAAGATAAAAAGTTTGAGTGGACCCCACAGTGCGAGTCTAGTTTTCAGGAACTGAAAAGACGCCTGACATCTGCACCTGTACTGGTACCACCAGACTTTTCCATGGATTTTATAATCTTTTGTGACGCCTCGCGACAAGGACTAGGTTGCATTCTCATGCAAGATCGTCAAGTGATTGCATACGCATCTCGACAGTTGCGTCCACATGAGGATAACTATCGTACTCATGATCTAGAGCTTGCAGCTGTAGTCCATGCACTCAAAACATGGCGACATTACCTTCTTGGTAATCGCTGTGAAATCTTCACTGATCACCAAAGTTTGAAGTATATCTTCACCCAACCGGATTTGAATCTGAGGCAAAGACTTTGGGTTGAGTTGCTTACGGACTACGACTTAGGAATCACTTACATTCCTGGGAAGGCCAATGTCATGGCCGATGCACTAAGTCGTAAGTCATATTGTAACAATTTAATGTTACAACAAAGTCAACCACTTCTCCACGAGGAATTTCGCAAGCTTAACCTTCACATTGTTCCTCGAGGATTCGTTTCCACCTTGGTGGCGAAACCTACCCTTATGGATCAGGTCATCAAAGCACATAAGGTTGATCCCGGAATTTCCCGCATTTAGAGGAACATCAAGAAAGGAGTTGCAGGATGTTTCTCAATTGATGATCAAGGAGTCGTATTCTTTAGCAACCGTTTAGTGGTTCCTAAAGTACGAAACCTAAGACGTTTGATCCTTAAGGAGGCTCATGAATCTCCTCTCACGATTCATCCCGGTAGTACCAAATGTATCAGGACTTACGTCAGAGATTTTGGTGGACTAGGATGAAGAGAGTAATCGCTCAATTAATTGCTAACTGCGACGTTTGTCGTCGAGTCAAAGCAGAGCATCAATGGCCTGCTGGCACCCTTCAACCCTTAGCTATTCCTGAATGGAAATGGGATAAAGTCGGTATGGACTTCATTACCGGGTTTCGCAGGTCCAGGAAAGGGAATAATGCTATCTTCGTCGTTATCGACCGCCTCTCTAAAGTAGCTCATTTCCTGCCTGTTCGGGAGAGTATTACCGCTAGCCAGCTAGCAGACTTATATGTCTCTCGAATAGTATCACTTCATGGTGTGCCGTTGGAGATTAACTCGGACCGTGGAAGTCTTTTCACTTCCCGATTTTGGGAAAGTTTCCAGAATGCTATGGGAACTCATCTCTCCTTCAGTACAGCCTTCCATCCGCAGTCAAGTGGTCAGGTGGAACGAGTCAATCAAATTCTGGAAGACATGCTTCGAGCCTCTGTCATTTCTTTTGGTATGGAATGGGAAAAATGTCTTCCATTTGCCGAATTCTCTTATAACAATAGTTGTCAAGCCAGCTTGGGCAAAGCCCCCTTCGAAGTTCTATATGGACAAAGTAAGAACACCTCTTAACTGGTCAGAAACCGGCGAAAGACAATTTTTTGGCCCGGATATGATCCAGGAAGCTGAGGAACAAGTTCGCATCGTTCGTGAGAGATTGAAAACAGCCCAGTCTCGCCAAAAGAGCCAATATGATAGTCATCATAAGGCTGTGAATTTTGAAGTCGGCGATAAGGCTTACCTTCGGGTTACTCCACTTAACGGAACCCATCGCTTCGGTATCAAAGGCAAATTGGCCCCTCGTTTCATCGGTCCTTTTCGCATTCTTGCCAAACGAGGAGAAGTTGCCTACCAACTGGAACTACCTCCGCACCTCTCCATAGTTCATGATGTTTTCCACGTTTCTCAACTCAGGCGTTGCTTCTCGGATCCTATCCGCGGAGTGGACCACGAAACGCTTGATCTCCAAGACAATCTCACATATCGAGAATACCCCGTTCGTATTCTTGGTCAAACTGAGCGCACCACTCGACGCCACAATATCAAGTTTCTCAAGGTTCAATGGTCACATCATTCCGAGAGTGAAGCTACTTGGGAAAGGGAGGATCGTCTTCGACTTGAGTACCCCACCCTCTTTCCGGAGGAACCCGAATCTCGGGACGCGATTCTTTTAAGTGGGGGTGAGTTGTCACATCCCTAGCTAGCACTTGCATTAGGACCTAACTAGAGTGTGCATCATGTCTACTTTCAAAGAAACTTGAAATGGGATTAACAGAAACCCCAGCACCCCTCTCCTAACAACTAGGGTTTGCTAAAATATTTTCCAATGTACCCAAAATGCCCTTAAAAAATGTTCATCATTTCTGCCTTGGTCTTAAACCTCTGCCAAAAATGGTGCACAATTTTCTAGGACAATCTAGGGCTTTGAATTAAATCATATGGTATTTGAATTTGGGCATTTAAATGCTATAAAATATTTTAAATGCTCAAATAATCATAAACTATAATGTTTCCTACTGTTCATAATATATACAGTAGGTATGACAAGTGTTATGAGTTACAAAAATGCTCTGGCATTTTATTTAAATGAACAAAGCTGCAAAAGAAATGAAACAGAAAAGAAAATAGAAAAAAAAGGAGAAAGAAAAACTTACCTGGCGCCCCACCCGGCCCACCTGCCGGCCGAGCCCAGCTGCCGCTCCAGCGAGCTGCTTGGCTCGGCCAGGCAGGCAGGCAGGTGCTCGACGGCGACCGCGCCGCGCGCCACGCAGCTGCCCGCCGCCCTGCTTCATCCTCTCGTCGTCCTGGAGGGATGGTTCGGTCGTCCACGTCCTCCCCGACCTCGCAGACACCTCCACCTCCCCCCAGTTCCTCTCCCTCGCTCTCCCCGCGCCATGGCCGACGCCGCCGTGTTCGCACCGTCGTAGAAGCCGCGTCCACCGTCGTCCCTGTGCCCCGCCTTGGTGTCCATCGTCTCCGCCGTCCTCGACTGCTTCGAACAGGCCGAGCCCCGAGCGCTCACCCGCCCTGGAGACACCCCCGACCTCTTCTTCCCCAACTCCGGCCGCGGAGATCCCTCTCGCCGTTCCGCTCAGCTCCGACCACCTCCGAGCTCGCTCCGGCGCTTGCTGCAACCCCTGTGAGCCTAGCTTCCTCCTCCCCCTCTCCGTTGGCTCTCTTTTGCCCTGGAACGCACTGCACAAAGCTCAACCACACGCACCGCCGCGGTGCGCGCCGCCGGTGATGCTTCGGTAACCATTTGGTCACTGGCACCCGTCCAACACACTCACCGCAGCACGTAGATGCGAAAGGTGCTACGCACGCGTCGCCTAGGCCCCTGCAGCCGCATCTCCACACACGCCCGACGCCGGTCGCCGCCGTCGAGCTCGTTGCCGTCGTCTCCGGCCACCCCAGGTCCGGCGACCACCACCATCCGACGCGCAACAGCAAGGGCTTTCCAACGCACCCAACCGCAGCTCGAGCCATGCATCGTAGGCGTTTTCCGAAGCACGCCGCCATGTTTGGCCTCGCCGGCGGCTAAACGCCGGCGAGTTGGACCTGTTTGACCACGGGTTTGACCCCCCTAGGTCACTGACATGTGGGCCCTGCCCGCAAGTCAAACCTAGTTTAGGTGTTAATTTAATTCTAATTAGTTAATTAGTTAACTGTGACACTGACCAGTGGGTCCCACTGGTTAGGTTTGACTTGGACTGGCCCTGTTGACTGCCTGACGTCAGCATGATGTCATGCTGACGCAGTAAAGGTTTTTCTGGGATTTTTAGATTTAAAATAATTCAAGAAATTCCAGAAAATACCCAAAACTTCTAAAAATCATATAAAATCAACCATAGCTCAGATGGAAAAGATTTATATATGAAAAATGATCAGAAAAATCCAATCTTTCCAATGGCACTGGTTTCATGCATGTTTGAACAAGTTAACTTGTTGTATGCATCAAAAACATGATAATGCACTTATTTAAATAATAGTTTGAACTTCAATTTGAATCTTTGATTCAAATAGGTTCAAACCCTTCTGGTTTTAGTTGCATTAGCCAACACACATGAATCTTGCCATGTCATGAACATGCATCATATTGTTGCATTTGTTTGTTAATGATTGTATCGTCGATATTCCCTGTGTTAGGTCCTGCTCCCGAGGATACTGCTGCTTACCCAGCTGAAGAGCAGTACCCGACAACTACCTTGTCAGGCAAGCAATCATTGATCATTCCGATACCAACCCAATCTTCTCGCTCCTGCTCTCTTTTACTGCATTAAGGCAACAGCGTGTGAACTGCTACTTGCTGCGGTAGATGAACCCTACTCCCTTGCATGACCTGTCATTGCCACAGTAAATAGTTGAAACCCACTAGCATGTGTAGGAGTTGATTGAGCCATGTGATGTGTGATCCACCATGCTATTTGTTTATGTTGCCTGCTATGCTTAGAGTTGTGTCTGGTGTGATTCATCTGGGTGATGGATCAGAGTGAAATGATCATACCAATAAACAGAGGGAAGTGTGGAATACGCTTGGTAAAGGTATCGATGAAAGGCCATGTAGGAGTACATGGTGGGTTGTTTCATTGGAATCGTCCATAGGACCTGAGATCTGTATGTGTGGTTCAAGTTGCAGTTACTACCATGCATTGGGCCCAAAACCAATGGACCCTCTCGGCTTATTAATTACCCTCGATCTCTGTCCAGGAGTTGCAACTAGTTTCTGGTGTTTATAGCTTACTGGAGGTCGTGCACAACGCTGACCCTCGGGGTGGGTTGTGATGCGACAGGTACGTGGCACGGTGTACCGGTTGCCCGTTTGGTGACTCGGGAACCCTGTACACATCGTTTGGGGCCGTGAGCGATACCCCGGCCGGATCTCCCCATGGATGGAACCCAAATAGGCGATAAACCTGGACGAGAGACTTGAGTAGTTAGTCAGGTCGTGGCCGACACCCCCGCTGGGCTTCCGCTTGAAGGTTGCCGAGTACACGCCGAGTAAACGGCGATAAGTGGTGAAAGCGTGTGTGAAGAAGTACACCCCTGCAGGGTTATCAAACTATTCGAATAGCCGTTGTTCGCGGTACGAACTACTTGGTTACTCTTACAGTTCATAGACAAGTTGATGGATACTACTAAAAGCCTCAAGATAAGTGTGAGTGTTGTGGATGGCCCTTCCGTAGGATGACGGAAGAGGATCCTCGGTAGTGTATTGATGTGGTGAGTAGAGGACTCGTGTTCGTAATAACATCTTGCAATCTGTTGAGAGTTGTAGTATAGGTTAGCCAAGGTCAAAGCTGGCATTCTGCTATAAACTCCACTACCCCCCTTTGATAATGTTGCATGTATGATAGGTTCTGTGGTAAGACTTGCTGAGTACCTTTGTACTCATGTTTGCTTAATAACTGTTGCAGAGGAGAACCCTGCCCCTGCTGATGGGTTCTACAAAGACGTTGACGTCGACGAGTAGCTTGACACCCAGACGGAGATCTGGAGCTTGCGAAGGGCCTTGTAGATAGTCAGGCTACACCAAGCCTGTTTTATTTTCTAAGTTGTCTGTACTCAGACATGTAGCTTCCGCTTGTGCTTGTATGACTGTATGACTTGAGTGTTGGGTCATGTGACCCCTACCTGTATGGATATGTTATGTATGGCTCTTGGAGCCTTTTAAATAAAGTACTTTGAGTCATAGAGTTCTGTTGTGATGCAATGTTGTATTTGCACATATTGAGCATATTGCGTGTATGATTGAAATGCTTGGTATGTGTAGGATCCGACACCTAGTTGTTTTCCTTTGGTAGCCTACCTTACAGGGAAATGCCTCCTAGTGATTCCAATGAGCCTTGGTAGCTTGCTACTGCTCGGAACACGTAGGCTGGCCGGCATGTGTCCTTCTTCGTTCCTGTGTCTGTCCCTTAGGGGAAATGTCACGCGTTGTTCCTTTAAGTCCATGTAGCTTGCTACGACTTGGGTTCATACGTTGATGACCGACACGTTCGTTGCTGGGTCATGGATGCCTGTCTCTGTAATTTAGTGCCACTTTTGGTTTATAACTAGCCATGTCGGCCCGGGTTCTCTGTCATATGGATGCTAGCGACACTATCATATACGTGTGCCAAAATGCGCAAACGGTCCCGGGCCAGGTAAGGTGGCACCCGTGGGGTTACCGTGCGTGAGGCCGCAAAGTGATATGACGTGTTACAGCTAGATCGGTGTGACTTAGGATCGGGGTCCTGACACAATATCTCAAGTAAACGGAGAATTCGATGCGAAGGATCCAAAGATGGCGGCTTACCGAAACACCATATTAAAAATATCGGCTCGGTTTGAGGGGCTCGAATTTCACCATGTTGCATGGGACAATAATTAGGCAGCGGACATACTCCCTTGCATGGGCGCTAAGCGTGACCCCATCCCACCGAACACCTTTGTAGAAAGGTTGTTTAAGCCATCCGTAATATGGCGGGACGAGAGCAGAGACGCTAGTTCGAACCCGATCACACCCCCACTAGCTGAACTGAATGCAGATGTCATCGGGGATCCGGATATGGAAATAACACCTTCGGCTCATGAGATTATGGCCGTCATCGCCCCTTGGACAGAACCCTTCCTAGCCTACCTTAATAGGCAAGAGCTCCCCGATGATCAAAATGAGGCCCGTTGCATAGTTCGGCGTTCTAAAGCCTATAAAGTTCACGAAGGTGAACTATACAAGAAAAGCACTACTGGTGTTCTCCAAAGGTGCATCACCGAAGAGGAGGGATGGCAACTTCTAGCTGAAATACATGCTGGTATGGGTGGCCATCGCGCTGTAGCTCGGGCTCTCGTAAGCAAGGCTTTCCGAACATGTTTTTTCTGGCCAACAGCCGGAGTAGATGCACCAGCCCTAGTTCAACATTGTGTTGGATGCCAGCTTTTCGCTAATCAAAGTCATATGCCTCCCACCGCCCTGAGAACCATCCCCATTACTTGGCCCTTTGTGATCTGGGGACTGGATATGGTCGGACCCCTTAAATTGGGAAACCACAATAAAAATATTTACTCGTTATGGTGGATAAATTCACTAAATGGATAGAAGCCAAATCAGTGAGAACCGCTGAAGCAGGGCCAGTGATAGATTTCATATCCGACGTGGTACACCGTTATGGTGTCTCGCATAGTATTATCACAGATAATGGCTCCAACTTTACAGATGACGTGGTGAAGAACTGATACGCTAAGTTAGGCATTAAACTTGACTATGCCTCCGTGTACCACCCTCAAACAAATGGTCAAGTCGAACGGGCCAATGGCTTAATAATGAGCGGAGTTAAACCCCAACTGGCGCGCTCTCTAGGAGTCAGATAAACACTGGGTTGAGGAGCTTGACTCTATACTTTCGGGGTCGTGGACCACACCTAACCGGACAATCGGATACACACATTTTTCATGGTGTACGACGCACATGCTGTTTTGCCTTGCGACATCATTCACGACTCACCTCGAGTGCGTATGTATGAAGAGTGAGAGGCCGAGCTCGATTGGCAGGATGACCTAGACGGCCTTGAAGAGGAGCGCCATATCGCATAGGCTCATTCTGCTTTCTATCAGCAATAGGCTAGGCGATGCCAAAGCAGAGACGTGTGGCCCAAAACATACAACATTGACAAACTTTTTTAACGCCTACCGGAGAAGAAAAAGGATAAGCTCAAACCAAGATGGGAGGGCCCTACATTATTGATGAAGTTCTCACCGGAGGATTCTATAGCCTTTGAAATGCATTAGACAATCGCCTTGAGCCGAATCCATGGAATGCTTCTAGGCTCTGATGATTCTATGGATAGTACAGTAACACCTTTTATTTCTCTTTTTGTCTGGGTTTCTTCCTTTGTTTTTCTTCCTCTTCATTTTTTCCTTCCCAGAAAGTGTTCGGCTATGCCAAACTGTTAGGGGTGAGCATCTTTAAATGTATATACATCAAGATACCTGGGGGCTTCTATAACGAATCTTATTATTAAAGCTTATTGCTTATAGTACTCATGTCGTCTATTTCACATAGTCTCTTCGCCATTATATGCACCTTTATGACTTAAGTTTTTGCCAAGCTGGGTTGCCTGGCTCCTGTGTTTATACCCTACGTTCCTGATTTTTCAGGTAGGGTGTAAAGGGAGCACCTCTGCAATTGTTACAACCGGGTAATCCGAACCTGTACCTCAGACGGGTGAAGCCAAAATCTAGCATTCTTGAGGGAATCATTGGTCGGCAGAGAAACGAAGAATTTCCTTCTTGCACATAAATTTTCAAAGGAAGCTTCCTGTAATCCTATTTTTTAGGATCAAAGCATAAGCATGCATAAATACGCATGCTAACATAGGGAAAGGAACCCTTAACAAAACTATTCTCCCTGGAAGATGTTTCTTACGTTAAATAGTAATATAACATAGCTCCCAGAACAAAACTTGTCTATTCAAGCAAAATGACCGGATTGGCTGTTTTTCGAACATACTAAGTGTTCACCACAAGTATAGTATCCGGAAACACTCCAACCCTTGGGTTTAGGAGGTTGAAGCTGAAGGTCTGCCATGACAAATTTTTAACAATTTTGGTCGGAGATAAGTTTGATGGTAAAGTACATTCCTACATGGAATCAAATGCTTATTCTTCATCTATGCCATCTATAAGACTGTCTAACCTACAGTCTTATTGCAAAACTTTGCGGCTACCATTACTTGGTCATACACCAAGGTAACGGGAATTTATTTTCCATCCGATCCCCGAGGTCCAACCCGGGCCTTATGATTCGGATCAAGCCCGGTATAGTGCGTTTTCACCATGGCCCAGGCCTCTCGTGCACCTTCTCGGCATGCCGACGCCTTCCATAGTTCAATGCCGAGGCCCTTTGAATAAATTCGCTAGATCCTCCATAAGCTCTGGAGGAGAATCGGATGGCCACAAGGCTTTAGCTATGTTTTTCATGGCTTTGTGACTCGCTCATGCACTTTGGAGAGCTCTTGTAGCATGTCGCCTTGAAATCCGGATAGTTCTCCTTCAGGGCCCCTAGTTATCAAACTTGTAGGAATAACATTGTGAAGCTCTGAATCATTGGATATTATGAAAGCTAGGTTAAAGGTCATACTGAATATGCCTCCTTTTAACTTTCTATTTTCCTTCAACGCATCCGACAGTTGGGCCCGTAGGTCCTTTAGCTCTTCGGCTTGCTTGACATTTTCATCCAGCTGTTTGTTTTTCTCCTTAATTGTCAGTTTTAATACACGCTGACCATCGGCTTCTTGCCCTTCTGCATGTCTTTTGTCCTCTTGAGCAGCCCTTAGCTTCTCCTCCAGTTGATCTGTTGAATCTTCCACTACAACTAAAACAATGTATGCTTAAACCTCATTGACGATGCAAAATCGTATTTTTGGGACACTAATCGTCCTTACCATTAGATTCCTTTTCGGATTTCTTCAAGTCTTCTAGTTTGGTGGTGACGGCATTAAGCTTGATATGGTTTGCTTTAAGCTCCTTGGACAACGCGTCATTCTTTTCCTTGAGAACCTGCAGTCATAATGATCCTTAAACAAGTTGGGCCAACTGCTTCAAGTCTCGGGGGCTACTGTCATATGCTTATTAAATTTACAAAAATTCTTACCCGCCTTTGAAAGCAGGTGAGTGACTCCGGCAAGGCCGTCCCGATCAGCTCGGATATACACATCCACGGAGCTCAGGGCGTTGAATGTCTACTCGGTAAATACTGGATCGTGCATGGCCTCTTTTCGCTGCCGATGATTCATCGCGCTCTCCACTTCGAAATTCGTAACTAATACATTATTCAAATCCTCGTGGAGAGGACAATCCGGCATTACGCCCATATTGTCTCTTGTCCTTGTTGATGGGCCCGGGGCCGGATTGGTTGGTGTTCGGCCAGCGGGGTCCTTGGACACAGTTCGGCCTATGCTCCTCCTAGAATAAAACAAAAATAAAGAATGTGACAATCCGGCCTTGCTGTTGGGCACATATTGAAAACTATACCTCTTCAATGAGGGAGGGGTCTCTACGGTGCCCCCCGCTTACTTTCGCTTCGAAGACTTGCCCTGCTTAGGCATCGTCTTCTTAGGAGATGCCCTTGATGCAGTGCGGCGAGATGAGCATCGCCCCTTTGGAGCATGAGACAGTGTGCTGGGTGAGGCGCAAAGGGAAGGCTCTCTTTGAAGTGATGCATCATGGGTACTTACATTGGAGGAGGGAAGAAGGCCAGGATAATCGGCTACAATGGCCAGTTTTGTACCATCATGACTCGCCTGATGGACAACTCCGTTAGTGAGTTCTATGAATATCTCCGGATCCTCTTCAAATCTGGGATCTTTGTCGCGAACATGGTCCTCTGGCTGCGGGGCGGGGTAATAAACCCTCTCGATCACCTTCCTCCATTCCTGTTGAAATCAACCGGATTTAGTTCAGTTAGTATATCTCAAAAAAGAGATTGTACAAAGTTAGCAATCGACAAAAAACTCACCCGGTCGATGTGGTTATACATAGAAAAACCTTCCCAACATTACAAGCGGACAAAGTCTTCCTTCTCCCCCATATAAAGATAAGCTAAGATGGCGGCCAAGGAGGCCAAGGCGGCAGGGGTATCCAGACCCTCGGATAGGCAGCGAGATGCATCGTCCTGCCCATGGTAATGCCACATGGGAAATCCTCTGGACTGAAGTGGTTGAACACATCACTTTATCGTAATGGCAATTACTTCAATTATCGAATATTTGGAGTGGGCGAGTACTCTGATCTTGCTAACTAGCCTCTTGATCTCGGCACTGTCTTCTTCCTTGAGGCTTCGGGGACACCAGTTGAAGCGTTTCTTCAAAGGAGCGCTAGAGAATTCGGGAATACCACGCCGGATTGGGTCCGGAAGAACAACATCTTCGATATAAAACCAGTCCGAGGGCCACTGTTCGGATGCCTTCTTAGGAGTACCGGATAGGTAACTTGTCCCCGCTATGCGCCACACTTCGGAGCCGTCCACCTCGCATATGGATCCCTTTTGGGAGCGAGGGAGCTAAATAATTTCCTCCATAGATCGAAATGAGCCTCACAGCCTAAAAATACCTCGCAAAGAGCAACAAAACCCGCAATATGCAAGATAGAGCCTGGCATGAGATTGTGTAGTTGGAGCCCATAAAACTCCAGGAAACTTCCGAGGAATGGATGGATTGGAAATCATATGCCTCTCAAGAGGAAAGAAACGAACCACACCCTCTCCTCTTTGTGGGGTTGGGGATGTTTTCCGCCAAGGCTTCGCCATCGATCGAAGTTAATCCAGCCCAGACGGAGACTAGATCCGCGGGAGGGAGATATCCCTCTGTCTAAAGCCTATTTAGATGGGCATGAGATATCAAGCAGCTTCCTCAATCGCCTGCTTGAGGGCCATGGGGGCGTGAGGAGGAGCCGGGGGCGCTTGCCATATTTGGAGAATTTTTCATGGCTGGCTCTAAGGGTTTCTGCGTGGTGTGGAATGGCATCTGAGATCCAAGCTCTTCAAATAGACGCCATCCCCACGTGGCCAAGGGTTTATTTGTAAAAAGTAAAAGGAGTGTTCGCATTTGTCTGACACATGGAAGCCAAGGCGACGGCGGGAAGGAATCAATAGGGCGCGGTATCAAAATCAGAACCGAACTATCATTTGTTCTGGAGAAGAACCTGCCTTGCAAGACCGAAGACATAAAGCTAGATACAAACTCATCATTAAAGGAAACTCCAGTGCTATGGAGGGAGTCCTGGATTTAGAGGTCCTTGGGTGTTCGGGCTACTAAAGCTAGGCTGGACTGATGGGCCGTGAAGATAAAAGCAGAAGGTCATCCCTCATGTCCGGATAAGACTCCTATTTATGTAGAAAGGCAAGACAGATGTTTGGATGTAATGATTCCTTCCTCCCCAAGTCATCTTTGGGTAACCCTAGGCCCCCTCTGGCGTGTATATGAGTTAGAGGGTTTAGTCCATAGAGGCTAGCAGAATCACAATATCATAGGCTAGACTTCTAGGGTTTAGCCATTACGATCTCAATGTAGATCAACTCTTGTAACCCTATATTCATCAAGATCAATCAAGCAGGAAGAATGTTATTACCTCGATAGAGAGGGCTCGAACCTGGGTAAACATCGTGTCCCTAGTGTGTTGTTACCATTGATCCTTAGACACACAGCTTGGGCACCCCTACCCAAGATCTGCCAGTTTTGACACCGACACCGAGTTACTATGTTAGTTAGTGAAGGTTGAAGACTAGCGTGAGCCGCTGTGAACATGATGAAGACTTAACAGGGGCCTTGCACAATGGGCCGACTTGAAGCCCAAGTGGAAGATGGTGACTCATGAACCAGATATATGAACTGACTTAGGATTCCTATGTGGGTGGGTTAAAGATATGGTAAGTCACGAGTCTATGAGCGACTCTGACTATTATACACCCAGGGCCTTGACCTGTGTATAAAGGCGAGCCTCTGAGGCAGATAGATCAGATAACAAACAATCGAGTACTAGGTCTAGTGATTCCGCTCCCTTGTAAGAAGAAAAGCACGAGTAGGCTTTACCTCCACCGCGAGGGGCCGATCTTGGGTAAATTTTGTCTCTCGTCCCGGTCAACCCTGACAAGCTAATCACCGTTGCGATGGCCTCATGCTTAAGTCCTAACCCTAGGGCATCTGTTGTGTTAAAACCATGACACATACCAAGGAATAATCCCCCAAAACAGTTCCAGAAACGGAGCTTCGAGCAAAGAGATTGAAATCCGTGGGTTTGAGAGCAAGAACGAGAGAGAGAGAGAGAGAGAGAGAGAGAGAGAGAGAGAGAGAGAGAGAAATGGTTAAATTTTTCTGGAGATAGGTGATGACATGGGATAAAGGGATAAGTGAGGTGGTCCCGTCGGACCCACTACCCACCAGGGCATGCTTGATGGGGGGTGGCGTGCCCTGGTGGCTTGTGGCCACCTGGATTTCCAATGCCAGAACTTCTCAAATATTCCAAAAAAACCATGTTAAAATTTCAGATCATTTTGAGCACTTTCTTCTTTGGGCACTTTTTATTGCACAGATAATTCAGAAAATAGGGTATTCAAGGCATTTTATTATATTTAACTAAAAGTAATTGAAAATATAAAGTGGGTACAGAAGGTTGTGTATCCTAAATTTATCAAGCACATGCCTTTCAAAAATGTGCATCGCCGTCCACCGCTGCACGCCTCCTGCCGCCCCACATCGGAGCCCCTCTCCGGCGCCGGACCTCGCCGTCGCCCTGCCAGGCCAGCGGCCCCGTCGCGCCTCACCTTCCTCTCTCCCTCTCCTCCCCGGCTCACCTCTCCATCTCCCACTGCAAGAACCCCGCCGTACGTGCCCTTCGTTAACGACCTGCCTCGTCCTCCATCTCCGGCCACGATCCGGCCGAGAATGGGGCCGCTCCGCCCTGATCTGGCCTTTCCCGGTGCGCAGCCGGCCCCTACCGCCTTCCCCTCGCCGACGCCGTCGTGAAACTCCACCACCGCCGGTACGGCCTCGCCAGCCTCGTGATTGACCTCCTCAAGGAGAAGGACGACCAAGCCGTGTCCAGACATGTCCGGCCAGACCCAGACATTGTCCACCCGAGAGGTTGTTTTTTTCGTCTAAGTCCCTAAGAAATCATGTCATGTTGCGTAATTGTGAATGGTGTAACTTTGTGCACGTTTATCTAAATGAAGGATATAATATGTCAAAATGTTCATCTCTCCGTGCTCTATATAATGGTTGCATTTGCATACATGTTAGGGAGCATCTTGCCATGTTTATCTCTATTGCAAAAGTGCTAAGTGCTGTTAACTGCTGAAAACATGATATTATTTGCTGATTTGTCTTTTTCATATCTGTTTGTGTGATTTTTGTTTAAGCATCATGTTAAGATTTGTTAGGAGCACAATCATGTCATCTTTGCTGTGGTGCAATCCACTTTTCATGAAATGCCTTGTGGTGAGTGCAAAAAGCTTGTAAAGTGGACTACTCGCTATTTGCTGTTTTCTGAGACTTGTTAAAAACTGCTAAGTCTGAAACTGTTATATTGTGATGCCATGTTTGCTTGATGCTACAGTAAAATCCATGCATGTTTTGGAATGTCCAATGATCATGTCTTGAAGTCCATGTTATGCTCTATCCATCCATGTCCTTGTTTGCAATTATAGGTTGCTGTAGCTTGTCTATTTCTTGCTCTCAAATTGCTAAATAATGTTTTTGTCAGCCTGTTAACAGTAAGTTCATTTTTGCCATGTGAATTGCTAGTGTTCAATGCATCCTATGACCATGTTCTTGCCATGAGTAGCTTGATAAACATGTCTTCTTGTTGTTGGTTATATTCACATGCCATGATATGCTTTCACATGTGTTTCACAAGATTGTAAACATGCCTACTTGTCGTTGTTGCTGCCATGTTCAGTTTATATCACTAAGTCCGTGAAACTGTTATTATTTGCAATCTTGGCATGATGTTTTGAGCATATTCTAGTGGTGTTTGGCGGTAACTCAGTGATTTTGTTTGTAGTGCTGGACATGTACATGCTTGCCATGCCCTTTGATGCCATGAAATGTTCATGTAGCATGTTGTTTTGATGATTGCAAAGTGCTTTGTTGCTGTTTTGGGACAGATTGTTGTTATATCTTGTTTGGTGTGTATTTGTTGTACCGTTGCTCTGTTTTGAGCGTGCTCTATATGAAACTTGCTTGTTTTTGCATATAGATGCATCTTATCATGTCATATCGATGTTTGAGTGTGTTTGCTTGATGTTTGAACGCATCTTGCATCTTTGCCATGCTTGACTTGTTTTGCTCAAATCTTCTAGGCCGTAGCTCCGAATTAAATGAACTTTATATGTAACTTGACTAGAATTTCATGTAGATCATCATGGTGCATGTTAACTTTCTTATTAACAACTTAAACTTAAGGTTTGCTCAGATCTGGACCAATTTCGAAATTTGCATATGAGGACTTACCGGAATTGTTATATGTTCTTTCCGGCCTCATTTAAACTTTCTTGTTGTGATATTCTTGTTTGCATCATCTCTTGCCATGAGTAGCATCATGTAGCTTGTCATGCATCATACTTAGTTGTGCATCATGTCTTGTTGATGTGTGGTGTGTTTACCGTGTTGCTTGCTTCTCCTCGTTAGTGCTTGTTTCATTGCAATCATGAGGATTTGTTCGACCACACATGGTTCGTCTTCATGCCTTCTTCTTCTTCATGGACTCGTTCTTCTTCCTTGCAGGATCTCAGGCAAGATGACCATCACCTTGGATCTCATTACTATCATTGCCACGCTAGTTGTCTCGATGCTATCGCTATATGTCGTGCTACCTATCTATTATTGTCAGCCTGTCATTGTTGCCATGAAACCTCTAACTTTGACACCATCCAAGCAAACCGTTGTTTGGCTATGTTACCCACTCGCTCAGCCCTTCTTATAGCATTGTTAGTTGCAGGTGAAGATGAAGATTGGTCCATTTCGGAACTTGGATTTTGGGAATATCACAATATCTATTACTATAATTAATGCACCTATATACTTGGCAATGGGTGGAAGGCTTGGCCTTTAGCTCGGTGTTTTGTTCCACTGGTGCCGCCTTAAGAACCATTAAACCAGCGTTATGTTTCTTGAGTTTGCGTTCCTAACATGGCTGGGGGTGTGGGACCCCCTTGGCAGTTCGCTTTGAATAAAACTCCTCCAGCAAGGCCCAACTTTGTTTTACCATTTGCCGCATAATAAAAACTAATTAATTAATTATTTTGCATAGGGGGTCGCATCCCTGGGGATTCTTTTCTACATACAAGGGGGCCAGTGCTGATGGTGCTGGTCTCAAACGGGTAGACTGTGGGTCCGCCTCGAGGAAAATCGAGGTATCTGGTAACCTATAGGCTTGGTAGGCAGTAGCTGATCGTATGGCACTTGGAGGCTATCGAACGTCTCGACGGACAGGACATTGAGCCCTGTGCCGCCGTCGATGAGGGTCTTGGTGACTTGAACGTTGTTGATGACGAGTGAACAGAGCATTGGGAGGGCACCGACAGTCGCTGCGCACTTGAGTTGGTCTGCTGAGCTGAAGGTGATGGTGCAATTGGACCACCTGAGTGGGCGCCTGGCTTCGAGCTTGGGGAGAGCCGCGTTCACTTCTCGCGCGAACTGCTTGAAGAGAAATAACCCACAAGTGTAGGGGATCGCAACAGTTTTTGATGGTAAAGTATTAAACCCAAATGTGTTGATTCAACACAAGGGGAGCCAAAGAATACTCTTAAGTATTAGCAGCTGATTTGTCAATTCAACCACACCTGGAAACTTAGTATCTGCAACAAGATAGTTTAGTAGCAAAGTAATATGATAGTGGCAGTAGCAGCAATAAAAGTAAAGATAGTGTTTTTGAAATTTTTGTGATAATAGCAACGGAAAAGTAAATAAGCGACAAGCAATATAGGTAAAGCTCGCAGGCATTGGATCGGTGATGGGAAATTACGTCGGATGCAATTCATCATGTAGAAGTTATAACCTAGGGTGTCACAGAACTAGCTCCAGTTCATCAATGCAATGTAGGCATGTATTCCGAATATAGTCATGCGTGCTTATGGAAAGGAACGTGCATGACATCTTTTCTCCTATCCTCCCGTGGCAGTGGGGTCCTATTGGAAACTAAGGGCTATTAAGGCCTCTTTTTAATAGAGTACCGGACCAAAGCATTAACACATAGTGAATACATGAACTCCTCAAACTATGGTCATCACCCGGAGTGGTCCCGATTATTGTCAATTCAGGGTTGCCGGATCATAACACATAGTAGGTGACTATAGACTTGCAAGATAGGATCAAGAACACACATACATTCATGAAAACATAATAGGATCAAGAACACACATACATTCATGAAAACATAAGTGTAGGGGATCGCAACAGTTTTCGAGGGTAAAGTATTAAACCCAAATTTGTTGATTCGACACAAGGGGAGCCAAAGAATACTCTTAAGTATTAGCAGCTGAGTTGTCAATTCAACCACACCTGGAAACTTAGTACCTGCAGCAAGATAGTTTAGTAGCAAAGTAATATGATAGTGGCGGTAGCAGCAATAAAAGTAAAGATAGTGTTTTTGTAATTTTTGTGATAATAGCAACGGAAAAGTAAATAAGCGGCAGGCAATATAGGTAAATGTCGTAGGCATTGGATCGGTGATGGGAAATTACGTCGGATGCAAGTCATCATGTAGAAGTTATAACCTAGGGTGACACATAACTAGCTCCAGTTCATCAATGCAATGTAGGCATGTATTCCGTATATACTCATACGTGCTTATGGAAAAGAACTTGCATGACATCGTTTGTCCTACCCTCCCGTGGCAGCGGGGTCCTATTGGAAACTAAGGGATATTAAGGCCTCCTTTTAATAGAGTACCGGACCAAAGCATTAACACATAGTGAATACATGAATTACTCAAACTATGGTCATCACCGGGAGTGGTCCCGATTATTGTCACTTCGCGGTTGCCGGATCATAACACATAGTAGGTGACTATAGACTTGCAACATAGGATCAAGAACACACATATATTCATGAAAACATAATATGTTCAGATCTGAAATCATGGCACTCGGGCCCTAGTGACAAGCATTAAGCATAGTAAAGTCATAGCAACATCAATCTGAGAACATAGTGGATACTAGGGATCAACCCTAACAAAACTAACTCGATTACATGATAGATCCCATCCAACCCATCACCGTCCAGCAAGACTATGATGGAATTACTCATGCACAGCGGTGAGCATCATGGAATTGGTGATGGAGGAAGGTTGATGATGACGATGGCGATGATCTCCACTCTCCGGAGCCTCGAACGGACTCCAGATCAGCCCTCCCGAGAGAGATTAGGGCTTGGCGGCGGCTACGTCTCTTGAAACACGATAATTCGAACTCCCTTATTTTTTTTCTACCCGAAACGAAAGATATAGGACCTGGGGGTACGTCGGTGGAGCATCGGGGGGCCCTCGAGGCAGGGGGCGCGCCCTGGGAAGGGGGGCACGCCCCCCACACTCGAGGACAGGCCGTGGGGCCCCCGGTGAGTATCTTCTTGCAGATATTTTTTATATTTTCTGTAATAATTCTCCGTTGATTTTCAGGCGATTCTGAGAACTTTTTATTTCTGCACAAAAACAACACCATGGCAATTCTGCTGAAAACAACGTCAGTCTGGGTTAGTTCCATTCAAATCATGCAAGTTAGAGTACAAAACGAGGGCAATAGGGTTTGGAAAAGTAGATACATTGGAGACGTAGCAAAGAGGCCCTGAGAGGCTGGGGCATGCGCACCGCCGAAGATGCACGCGATGGCGCGAGGCTCCTGGAAGCCCCTAGCCCCCTCGTCCTGGTCGTCGTTCCTCCTTGGTGGCGGTAGTGGAGGGAGGTCGGCCTTGCCCTAAGGACGGTCCTCGCGAGGCTGGTCTCTCCAGCCACCCTCGCGAGGCTGGTCCCTCGAAGCACCCTCGCGAGGCTGATCGTGCCAGTGGTCCTCATAAGGCTGGTCACGCCACTCCTGACGGAGGCCGCGGTCGTCCTAGCGCCCCCTGGTCCGGCTTCCTCCACAGCGGTAGCCCCGGTTGCTGCGCTCGGGGCATTGGCTGATGCGCCCTTCGCGGATGGCCCTGGGCTCTTGATAGTCATTGGTGTTGTGGTTGTGCACGTTGTGGAAGGCGCAGAACGGACGGCTGCTCTTGGACGACTCCGAGTGGTTGCCGCCATTCTTCATCTCTGGTTCGGCCGCGAGCACGGCTACCCCTTTGCCTTCATGTCCTTTCCCTTGGCCTTCTTGTCTTCAGGGTCAATGGTGGGGAGCTTGATGAGGAAGATGCGCCCCTCCTCTGCTCTGGTGCACTTGCTCGCGAGGTTGAACAGCTCCAGGGTCGTGCACAAATCTTCGTGGATGGCGAGCTCCTCCTTTATCTTGACATCGCGGACGCCGTCGGAGAACGCTGAGATGATGGCCTCGTCCATGACCTTGGGGATCTTGATGCGGACGCTGTTGAAGCACTGGATGAACTTCTACAGAGTTTCTCCTGATTGTTGCTTGATGCGCTGCAGGTCACCTGCGGCAGGGGGGCGGTCGCGGGTGCCCTATAAGTTGGCCATGAACCGCTCGCACATCTCACCCAGGTGGAGATCGATCGCGCGGGCAGGTTCAGGAGCCACGAGCGCGCGCCATCCTTGAGAGCCATGGGGAACCAGTTCAGCATGATCTTCTCGTTGCCGCCAGATGCCTCGATGCTCAGCTCGTAGAGCTGCAGGAACTCAACAGGGTCAGGGGTGCCGTCGTAGCGTGGAGGCAGGTCGGGCTTGAACTTCCCAGGCCAGTTGACATTGCGCAGCTCGGGTGCGAGGGCCTTGCAGCCTGTTGTTGACACCGGAGCTTTTCGTGGAGGCAGATCTTGGTCTTGGTCCTCGCGTGCCACCATGGCAGGGGGCGCATGGTCTCGACACGGTGGTGGAGGGAGTGCTGGCGCTCCTCCTCGAGGACATTGGATCTCTTGGCAGCTTCCTTCTTCATGCACGGGCGCCTCGCGCAGGGGGTCTTACCGCGGGGCCGCGTGCCTTGGGTCGTGGACGTTGCCTTGATGCTGAGTTGGTGGAGGCGCTTCATGGTCTAACTCGCCTGCAGAGGGAGGTGGGTGAGGTAGCGAGAGGGACGGTGCAGGAGAGCCCCCAGCAGCGCTGACGAGCTCGGTGATGCGGTCGAGCTAGTCTTCGTGGTGGTCGTCGACGGGGCAGTAACGCAGGAGCTCACATGCCATGAGCAACGCAGCCTGCGCGTCCGCGGGTCCGCGACGAGCGTGGGACGATGAGCCCGCCAGAGTGAGCGATGGGGTGGCGGTGCGTCCATCCCGTCGCACGGAGGGGTGCAGGGAGGAGGCCTGCTGCTTGTGCCGCGTCGGGCCGATGGCGACGTTGGCAGCAGGTGATGGAGAACGGGGAGGAGTTCCACTAACGGGAGTTGTCTAGGCACCGCTGGCAGCAAGGGAAGCCCGGCACTTAGCACGGGTTCGGCGACCGTCGGCCATGGAATCGGTGGGATGATGGAGCGTGGGTCGACGGAAGGGAAGCTTCGGCACAGCCCGACCTGGCGCGCCAAAAGTTGGATTATGGGTTCCGGCAAACCCTTGAGGTTCGAACACTGGGGTGCGCACGAAGATCTCTCCATTCCGCCCTAGGTCGATTCTCGCACTGATTCCTAGGTCTAGCTCGTCGAATCCGAAGAATAAGAGACACAAGGGTTTATACTGGTTCGGGCCACCGTTGTGGTGTAATACCCTAATCAAGTGTGGTGTGGTGGATTGCCTTGTAGGATGAGGATGAACCAGTACACGGGAAGAACAGCCTCTTGAGGAGAGGTGTTCTTGTGCTTGGTGAGCTAGTCGGTTTAAGGGTGGTTTGGATCTAATCGAGATGATCCCCTCTCTATGGTGGTGGCTAGTCCTATTTATAGTGACCCGGGTCCTCTTCCCAAATATTGAGCGGTAAGTAATCCCACAATGGCCAAGATTGAAGGGGGACAGCTAGTACAAGCTATCCTGACAAAAGGTGGTCTTCGCCTGCCAAAGGCTCTGATGGTGACATCATTGTGGGCTTCGTGGTGACCTTCGCTCTGTCGTCCTGCTGGTCTTGGTCTCTTTGCACCAATATGGAAACCTTCGCCGGACGCCTCGGGACTCCTCGCCTGCACTTGCCCCTTTAGCACCAATGAGGAAACCGGCTCCCTACGCCCGCCTGGCCTTGGTCGTCATGGCTCACGTCACGGGAACCTCACGAGGTGCCCCTTGCCTTGATATCTCCGCTCCTCGGGAGCAAGCCTAGTGAGGACGCCCTAGGGGAGGTCTTGCGTCCTCCGCCTCGCGAGGCTCGGCTCCTCGCGAGGGTCTTGAGTGGTTGCTGATGAAGATGGGCCGTACTAGGCGGCTGGATGAGCCATGCCCGAGGCCACAAGCAGGCAAGTCTGGGTACCCCCGTTTCCAGAACGCTGACAGTCTCACCAAGGTGGGAATGCAAACACTATGTTTCCTCTTCGTAACATTTCGGTCTAACCGAGATGAGCGAATCGGTCCCACCGAGTTGGCATTGCAAACTCTCTATTTCCTCTTCATAATGTTTCGGTCTCACCGAGATGAGCGAATTGGTCCCACTGAGTTTGCCTGACCAACACTCTGTTAGCCTATTACCTAAATGGGTCTCACTGAGTTTGTGTAATCGGTCAAACGGAGTTGAGATTTTTCCCTAACCCTAACGTATCGGTCTCACCGAGTTGATACTTCCGATCCCACTAAAATGTCTAACGTTCACATTTTGAACTACTTCGGTCTGACCGAGTTCGTTTATTAGGTCTGACCAAGTTGGGTCAAATGCGTGTAACGGCTAGATTTTGTGTGGAGGCTATATATACCCCTCCACCCCCTCTCCATCATTGAGAGAGCGCCATCAAAACATGCCTACACTTCCACTATTCATTTTGTGAGAGAGAACCACCTGCTCATGTGTTGATACCAAGATATTCCAATCCGACCACAATAATCTTGATCTCTAGCCTTCCCCAAGTTGCTTTCCACTCAAATCTTCTTTCCACCATATCCAAATCTATGAGAGAGAGTTGAGTGTTGGGGAGACTATCACTTGAAGCACTAGAGCAAGGAGTTCATCATCAACACACCATTTATTACCTTTTGGAGAGTGGTGTCTCCTTGATTGGTTAGGTGTCACTTGGGAGCCTTCGACAAGATTGTGGAGTTGAACCAAGGCGGTTGTAAGGGCAAGGAGATCACCTACTTGGTGAAGATCTACCCTATTGAGGCAAGTCCTTGGTGGGCAACGGCCATGGTGGGATAGACAAGGTCACTTCTTTGTGGACCCTTCGTGGGTGGAGCCCTCCGTGGACTCGCATAGCCATTACCATTCGTGGGTTGAAGTCTGCATCAACGTGGATGTACGATAGCACAACCTATCGGAACCACGCCAACATTCTTGTCTCCAATAGCGTTTCGACTCTCCAACCACTCCCTTTACCATCATATGCAATGCTTTACATTCCGTTGCCACAACTCTAGAATTGCATGTGTAGGGAGATTGCTTGACTTGTGCTAAGTTCCTAAAATCTGTGAAAACTTAAAACTGGGAAAAGGCTAAGTTTTTATTTGGTCAACTAGTCTAATGACCCCCCCCCCTCTAGACATACTTTTGATCCTACAAGTGGTATCTGAGCTTTGATCTCCTTTTGCCTTGATTTCCATAGCTTTGGTGATCATAGCCTTGGTTTCACAACGTAGGAGAGTATGGCGTCTAGCGAGGGAAGCTACCACCGTAGAGGTCCGTACTATGATGGTACTAATTTTGCTAGTTGGAAGCGTAAGTTGAAAATGCATATTCTTGGACATAACACTGACGTTTGGGCTATTCTTTGTATTTGTTTGCAAGGTGAATTCTTCGATGGGAAGGAACCGAATCGTGAAGCTACCACTGAAGAATTGAAGATGTTGCAATACAATGCTCAAGCTTGCGATATCCTCTTCAATGGATTATGTCCTTAAGAATTCAACAAAATCAGTCGTCTTGAGAGTGTAAAGGAAATTTGGGATACTTTGATAGATATCCATGAAGGTACCGACTCCATCAAGGAATCCAAGGTGGATGTGATTCAAAGTCAACTTGACAAGTTCATAATAAAGGATGGTCAAGGTGTCGCTGAAATGTACTATAGGCTTGCTCTCATCACAAATGTGATAGCCAGCTTAGGAAGCGAAGAGATGACCGATAAATTCATCATCAAGAATATGCTAAGAGCCTTGGATGGAAAGTATGACACCGTGCACATTGATACAAATGATTCTGAATTACAAAGACCTCAAGCCAACGGAAGTCATTGGTATAATTTTTGCTCATGAGATGTCACTTAAGGATAAAGAAGAGCTTCACAACAAGTCCTGTGGCGCTTACAAAGCTTCATGTGATGCTCCTACATCATCAAGTGAGAACCAAGTATTCAATGAAGAATTGAGCTCAATGGTGAAGAACTTCAACAAATTCTACAAGAATAGAAGCAAAGAAAGAAACTCCAAGTCAAGGTCTTACAATGACAAAAGATCTTCTGGTCGTGATCGGCATTGTTACAATTGTGGGAAACCCGGACACTACTCAAATGAATGTACGGCTCCACACAAGAGAAGAGAAGACTCACCCAAAAGGAGAAGTAAAAGAGATGAATCACCACCAAGAGAGAGAAGGAGTAGAGATGATCGTTATGAACGAAGACCCTCTCGTAGAAGCAAGGATTTGGAATAGAAGGACAAATCATCAAGGAGCTATACAAGTAGAAGACATCAAGCTCATGTTGGTGAATGGGTATCCGGTTCCCACTCCAATGACTACTCTGAGAGAAGCTATTACTCTGACTCTGAAGATACTCAAGATGAAGGTGTTGTCAGAATTTCTCTTGTGTCATCCAACTCCTACGACATATTTGACTCACCAAATGAAGGAATTGGAAGATGCTTCATGGCGAAAGGCCCTAAGGTAGCACACCCCGAATATCTTGATTTCAATAGTGATGAAGATGATTTTCCAGGAGATGATGATTTACTTGTTGGTAGCAATAGTGATGAAAACTATGATGAAATTGCTATTAATCAAGCTAATCAATATAAAACGAATGACAATGGTATGGAGAATATTGATTGTCTAACTAAAGAACTAAACATTCTTAAGTTAGCTCATGAAACTACCTTAGAAGATCATAGAGAGCTTTTGAGGCTCATGAGAAGCTATACTTTGAAAAGCTAAATCTAGAGCAAGAGCATGAGTTCTTAAAAGCAATCGATGATGATCTTCGTAAGAAAAGTTCTTCTTACATTGACAAGCATTTACTCTTGTCTACCTACATGCCACAAGTAAAATCTAGCAATAAGAACAAGAAAGATTCTTCCTCCAGTAGTAACAATAATCAAGATAAATTCAATGTTGTTGCTTCTAGTAGTTCTCCCACTAATGATTCTCTTAGGCAAGTTACACTTGAGCAAGAAAATAGCTTATTGAAGGAGATATATAGAAAGGTGTTTATAAGAGCCTTGTCGGGAGTAAGCAATTCGAAGAAATTGTTCGCAAGCAAGGAAGACACCGGAAGAATCAAGGTGTTGGTTTTGAATGAAAGTTCAATGCCAATGGAGTTGAGTGGCAGGAAGATCAATACCCCAAGACAAATTTTGTTCCTCAACAAGAGAAGTATGATCCTACTTCCTTCAAGGGGAGACAAGCCCAAGATGATCTTCCACCACAAGACCACAAACTAAAAGGCAAGGACAAGCCTCAAGAAGAGATTGATGCATTTGAAGAAGCTCCTAAAGCCTTGGTCAAATGGGTTCCCAACACTATGTCAAGTTCTACTTCATCAAGTACATCTACAACTCCAAGGATTCCCATCAATATGATGTGGATCCCGAAGAAGAAGAACTAGATAGTTCCTCAGGGTGACTTCGCCAACATACTTCACTCATATTCATATTGGCAAGGACAAGTGCAATCAACTTCCACATCCGGCACTAGTTCAAGCAGTCACAAACCCTCTTGTTGGTAAGACAAGGGACAAGGTAACCTAATGCTTTCATGGACATCATCTTGTGTGTAATCCACTCTATGTCCATGGATATCTTATTTTGTTACTTGTAGGACTAACCCATGTAGGTATTGAAAGTGAAACTCACTCTAATGGTTTCCTCCAAATGGTCTACATCAACATTGAGCATCTACATCTTCAACACCTACATGAAGTCATCATCGACAAAACCCAAGGTTAGTTCATCCGCCTTAGGGGGGATATCACATCTAGGGGGAGCTTTACTCTAAGAATTGAGCAAAAGCAACTCTAATGGTGTGAACACAACAATGCTTTATGTAAAGTGGTAACCCCACTTGTTCTTAAACAATGAGTATATGCTCAAATGTTCCCATTTGACTCCTAAGTCAATATACTCATATATAGATGAACTAGTCATCGCCAATTGCTTGATAGATGCGAGAGTGTTTGTGCATGCTTTGCCGCATATTTCATTTGCTATCTTATTGTGCGAGCATGTTGAGTGCATATTTTTTTTTCTCATTGAAGGACATACATTTGTTCCTTTGATTGTTTGGCTTTCCTCTTTTGCCAAATGGATGGACAAGAATGCCTAAGAACCTCCTCTAGCTATCTATGCTTTTCCTCAAACTCTATTAATGCTACATCACAAAGTTTGATCAAGTCAAATTTGAACCCTCAGAGTGAGGAGCACTCGGAGTCACCGATTCATCATAGACTTAAACTTTCAAAACCTCTTAGTGCATTTCGGTCTGACCGATTCATCCCTTTCGGTCATATCGAGTCCATTAAGTTGAAATAGGTTTTCAATCTCGGTGCAACCAACTAGAAAAATTTAGTCACACCGAGTTGTAGTAACTGCTAGCAGTTTTGTATCTTGGTGCCTCTGAGTCCCTGTAACTGCTAGCAGTTTTGCATCTCGGTGCCACCGAGTTGTTCCACTAAGTCACACCAACGGCGTCTAGATATAAATACCCACAGGCCGAACTTTGGAATGTTTTCTGAATGTTTTCGCCCACACCTATCCAGCTCTACCGACTCGAGGTCTCCGAATCGTCTCCTCATGTCCAGCAACTCCCTACCGCTAGTCTCCGTCGCTGTCAACGGGAATCCAATGTCAACGGGAATCTCCGCCGATCGCCGTAGCGAACTCATCACCGAGTTAGGGTATGAGTTTGATCCTTTGTGCCTTCTCAATCCGATTCTTGGGACAAAGTCAATGCTATGCTTCTTGGCACATTTGAGATCATCCTATCCAGCAAAAACTCCCTTTAGATTAGATTTGATTCAAAATTTTAGGGTTAGGTTTCAGCCGAACTCATCTCGGACCGACCGAGTTGTAGAAATCGGTCTCACTGATTTTGATTAGGCCAGTGCACTTGTAACTTTCGGTCTAACCGAAACTTACAAATCGGTGTGATCGAGTTAAACTCTCAGTGAAACCCTAGCAATCTGGGAGTCACCGAACTGTGTCTCGGTCTGACCAATTTCACTAGTTTAGACTTTAAAAGTTGCTTGGGTGTCACCGAGTTTAACAAATTGGTATCGCCAAAATGCTTTCTATAGAAACCTAAAACAAAGTTTTTGACTCAACTATTTTGCAAAAATCTCTACACTTTGTGATGCTCATCTAGTCTACCTCAAATATATCTATTCACAGGGTCAGCTTGCAGTTTCAGTTATGTCTGAAGGCAGTGATAGCCAGAACACGTCAGTGGAGCTGGCAGATCTGAGTGAGGGCTCTAGTCCATCCAACAACAGCTACTATGAGAGCAGCATAAGCACTCCATGAAATCTGCCAAAGGCTGCCACCAAGACAATGAAGAAGAAAAATTATGTCAGTGAGGATGAAGACTTTGTGGCTCATGAGGAAGTCACTTCAAAGAAGAATGCTGTCAACAAGGACGAAACTGCTAGAGTTGTCAAGCCTGGTCTAAACAAGAAGGCCCCTGCCAAGAGAGCTCTAATGTCAAGGGACAAAGCTTCCACACAAGAAACCATGGTGTTTACTCTTGAAACAAGAGATGATGAGCCAAGAGGAACCAAGAAGAGAGTTAAGAAGACTACTGCCAGAGTGATTGCCAAGCCATCCATGAGAGATGATGATGATGCAGATGATGATGCAGATGAACTTGTTGCACCTGTTGCAAAGACTCGGAAGATGATTGGGGATGCCAGCAAAGTCGAAGCTACTCCATCCAAGCCCAAAGCTGCCCCCAAGGCTTCAGCACCCAAGAGATCCACCAGAGACATTCCTGCAGCTGACAAGAACAATGCCCCAGTGCGAGATGTTCCAGAAGAAGAGCAAGATCAAGATGAGGAATCCTTAGATAATGATGATTCTATGATGCTCAGGAAGCTAAAGCCAAAAATTCCAGATCATAATGATGCCCATCTTGTCGCAGAAAACATGAAACTGGGAAATGATGCAGGTCTGAGACGTTGGAGACAAACTAATCTATATGTTACCAGGAGGAGAACTGCTATGGACTACAGATTTCACACCAAGTAACAACATGACTTCTATGAGACAGTCTTGTTGGATAAGAAGCCCATTTTTTCTGACATGAAGTGGGTTGACTGGAAATACATTGACAAGCATGCTGATTTCTTTCCAGGTGTGCATGAAAGCTTCAGGCAGAATGAGGTTGACTAGTTTGTCGGAAATAAACTGACCAGATGGAACGATGAGATGATCATGCAACTCTAATCCACTACTCATTTCTATCCAGATGGGGGAATTGTATGGATTACTGGGGGAACCAAATACCAATCAACAGTTGCTGAATGGGCAAGATTGATCAATGCCCCCAAGGAGGATGACAATGACACGGATGTGTATGCGAAGCCCAGGAAGGATCATGACTCTATGGCAAACATGTACAAGCCAGTTCCTGACAAAGACTTGAAGACTCACAAGCTTGGCTCTATATATCATCTGATGTATGGACTGACCACCATCAACACCATATTGAGGAACACCTTGTTGCCCAAGTCTGGAGATCATAGGATGATTCGAGGTCACTCCATTAACTTGCTCCACATGTTTGACGTTCCTAAAAAGTTCAAGGTCATGAGCCTGATTGTGGAGTCAATCGAGAGGACAGTAGCAGGCCAGAAGAGGTCTTGTGGATATGCCCCTCACATTCATATGCTGATCAACTACAGGTTTGAGAAAGAGACATATCTGCTTGACAAGAGGAATCTACCTCTTAGGCCAGAATTTGAGGACAATGAAGTTATCATGGATGCATCCCATCCTACATCTCTTGAAGTCCAAGAGAAGAATGCACAAGCAAAGGCAGCAAAGCTAGTAGGTGATTCTGGAGTTCCCAAAACCAAGCAAGATCAGCTTAGTTATCTGCTTGAGGCCACTCTAAGGATTGAGAAGAGTTTGGCCAACTTGACTCAGAATCAAGTGAGTCTTGAGAGGATCATTGAGACTAAGTTCTATGATCTAGATGTGAAGGTCACAAAGATCCAGACTGTTGTGGAGAAGCTCAAGGAAGATGCTGAGGACAGAGATACAACCAATGCTTTTCAGAGAGTCCCGAGAGGACCAAGATCTTGAGATGTGCCAGTTGTCAAGACCAGGCCCACACTTTCAGCTCCTGCAGCCACTGTCACAGTTGTTCCTCTATTATCAACACCTCCAATTCCACAGACTTCATCGGAAGTGTTTGCAGATGCTCTTATCTCTACACCATCTACGTACACCGGAGGTACCAGCGATAAGACTTCTTCAGCAGCTCCCGGAGATCGTTCCTAGAGTGTCGTATAGCACTATGCATTTTCGAGCTTTTTGGTAACTTGTGGCCAAAGGGGGAAAAGTGTATAGATCATTAGGCTACGAGAGAGAGTGTCTTGCTTCTCTTTGTTGGTTTTTGATTGGTACTTCGTTTGATCATTTGGTTATTGCTACACTTTGCTTATGTGTGTGAGATACTTTTTGTGCTTGATCATATCATACTATACTTAATATGTGCTTATTTGATTGTGTATGATCATTCAGTTTGTTATTTTGGTGATGAGTGCTTATTTCTTAGATCTTATTATTTTGAGCGCTCCACCAAGATGTATGTGACATGGAAGAGTAACCCCTGATCCTAATCGACTGTGCATTTGCATTCAAAAGAAAATCTTAAATAATGCACAAATTTAGGGGGAGCTCTCTCTTATCACATACTTCTCAAAGCGACAATATATTTCACTCTTATTATCATTTGGTGAGGCTTTGATCTATATGTTGTCATCAATTACCAAAAAGGGGGAGATTGAAAGTACAACTTATCCCCAGGTGGCTTTGGTAATTAATAACAACATATACCTCATTGAACTAATATCCTTTCAAGATAAATATTTCAGGAAGTTCAATGGTTGGCATGGCATGGATTACAAATGTGGACCACTCAAAATGCTAAGGACAAAGATTGGCAAAAGCTCAAGACTCTACATTTTCATTTTAGTGATCCAAGATCACATTGAGTCCATAGGAAAAGCCAATACTATTAAAAGGGGATGATGTGTTGCTTAATGGTCTACTTGCTCAAAATGCTTAGTGATATGCTCCAAATCCCTCATCCACTTTCTCATTTCCACTATGTCCCAAACCTATAAGTCAAACTCGGCCCCACAGATTTGATCTATCCGGCGCCACCGAGTTCACTTGACATATAGCCACTGCCACAGACCCCAATTAGTTCGGTCTCACCGATAGGGATCTCGGTCTCACCGAGATGGTAATGCAAACTCTCTGCTTCCTCTTCGTAACGTTTCTGTCTAACCGAGATGAGTGAATCGGTCCCACTGAGTTGGCATTGCAAACTCTTTGTTTCCTCCTCGTGACATTTTGGTCACACCGAGATGAGCGAATCGGTCCACCGAGTTTGCCTGACCAACACTCTGTTAGCCTATCACCAAAATTGGTCTCACCCAGTTTGTGTAATCGGTCAGACCGAGTTGACGTTTTTCCCTAACCCTAATGCATCAGTCTCACCAAGTTGATACTGTTGGTCCCACTGAAATATCCAACGTTTACGTTTTGAACTGCTTCGGTGTGACCTATTTCGTTTATTCGGTCTGACCGAGTTGGGTCAAATGTGTTTGATGGCTAGATTTTATGTGGAGTCTATATATACCCCTTCACCACCCCTCGATCAGTGAGAGAGCCATCAAAACATGCCTACACTTCCACTATTCATTTTCTGAGAGAGAACCACATGCTCATGTGTTTAGACCAAGATATTCCAATCAAACCACAAGAATCTTGATCTCTAGCCTTCCCCAAGTTGCTTTCCACTCAAATCTTCTTTCCACCATATCCAAATCTGTGAGACAGAGTTGAGTGTTGGGGAGACTATCACTTGAAGCACTAGATTGGTTAGGTGTCACTTGGGAGCCTCCGACAATATTGTTGAGTTGAATCAAGGAGTTTGTAAGGGCAAGGAGATCGCCTAATTCGTGAAGATCTACCCTAGCGAGGCAATTCCTTCATAGGCGACGGCCATGGTGGGATAGACAAGTTTGCTTCTTCGTGGACCCTTCGTGGGTGGAGCTCTCTGTGGACTCGCGCAGCCGTTAACCTTCGTGGGTTGAAGTCTCCATCAATGTGGATGTACGATAGCACCACCTATCGGAGCCACGCCAAAAATATCAGTGTCTCCAACTGCGTTTGCACTCTCCACCCCCCCTTTACCTTCATATCCAATGCTTTACTTTCCGCTGCCACAACTATAGAATTGGATGTGTAGGAAGATTGCTTGACTTGTGCTAAGTTGCTAAAATCTACCAAAACTTAAAATTGGGAAAAGGCTAAGTTTTTATTTGGTCAAGTATTCTAATCACACCCCCTCTAGACATACTTTCGATCCTACACCGGCACTAGAGCAGACAAAGCCGACGAAGCTTATTGAGGAAGACTTAAATAGACCCACGTATTATCATCGCAAACGGTTCCTACAACATACTGTGTGTAATGTTGTTGATTTTTTGTATTAGCTGTGAAAGACGAATTTCGAGTATTGTGGCAATGATGGTGTTTTAAATGTACGAGAAAATTTTATATCATTTACTAATAGAACTATCATGTTAAATTTTGGAAATTGTAAGGGTTCGATTGACCTTTTTAAGACATTTAAGTTATTTTATAGCCATTTAATGATCGTATTTCAAATTTGAACTACATATACATGCAACAACTAACCATAACAACTTAAAAAAAATCAAATTTGTGTACTTGTGTGCAGGTTAATTACATGTCTGGTAAATTGGAAGGAATTTTCAAACATATTGGTGTCATGTCATGGACACAAGCATTGAGTTCAATGGCATTTAAATTCCAAAAAATTCAAAAATGAGAAAAAAAAATACATGAAACCTTGCTTGACGTAATGGTATGGTACTAAGATGTTGTGGTAAAAAATGTCATGTTTGGCGAAACTTCGGAAACACACCCCTCACAAACGGGAGCAACTCACTAGAAGGCTCATGGTTCTGAGAGGGAACAATGCATGTTTGATGACGAACTGGCAATAACTTCCTCTTATGGTCTACAGACTTTATATACCATCAAAGTGCACAAATACAACTGTCATGGAAAAATTTGGAAATTTTCAGGGGTCATTTGACCTTTTTAAGACATTTAAGCGATTTTATAGCCATCTAATGACCGTAATTCAAATTTGAAATACATGTACATGCAATAGCTAATCATAAGGGTTTGAAAAATCAAATTCGTGTACTTGTGTGTGAGTAATGTCATGTGCAGTAAATTGGAAGGAACTCTCAAATATATTGGTGTCACGGCTTGGCCACAATTAAGCATCGAGTGTCATGGCATTTAAATACCAAAAGATTCAAAATGATCAGAAATACATCAAACCTTGCTGGATTGAATGGCATGGCACAAAGATTCTATGATTAAAAAATTGGCCTATTTGGCAAAAGATTGGACACAGATCCCTCACAAACTGGAGCAACAAACTAGAGGGCTTGTCGTTCCGAGAGTGAACAATGCATGTTTGATGACCAACAAGTGATAGCTTACTCATATGGCCTTTCTACCATTAAAGTGCACTAATAAAACTACCATGTTAAAATTTGGAAATTTTCAAGGGTCATTTGACCTTTCTAAGACATTTAAGTGATTTTCTAGCCATTTAATGGCCGTAATTCAAATTTGAACTACATGTACATGCAATAGCTAATCGTAACGGTTTGAAAAACCAAATTTATGTACTTGTGTGCAAGTTAACGTCATGTGCAGTAAATTGGAAGGATTTTTCAAACATACTAGTGTCACGCCTTGGACACAAGCATCGAGTGCCATGGCATTTAAATTCCAAAAGATTCAAACAAGATCAGAAATACATGAAGCCTTGCTTGACGTAATGGCATGGCACCAAGATTATGTGGTAAAAACTCGACTTGTTGGGCGAAAGTTTGGACACACACCCATCACAAACCGGAGGAACTCACTAGAAGGCTCGTGGTTCCGAGAGAGATCAATGCTTGTTTGATGACGAACAGATGGTAGCTACCTCTTATGGCCTTCAAACTTTTTATACCGTTAAAGTGCACTAATACAACTATCATATCAAAATTTGGAAATATTCACGGGTCATTTGATGTTTTTAGACATTTATGTGATTTTCCAGCTATTTAATGGCCGTAATTCAATTTTCAACTACATGTACATGCAACATCTAACCATAAGGGATTGAAAAATCAAATTTGTGTACTTCTGTGCGAGTTAATGTCGTGTGAAGTAAATTGGAATGAATTTTCAAACATATTGGTGTCACGGCTTGGATACAAGCATCGAGTGCCATGGAATCTAAATTCCAAAAGATTCATAAATGATCGAAAATACATGAAACCTTGCTTGACATAATGGTATGGCACCAAGATGCTATGGTAAAAAAATTGTCTTGTTCGGGAAAAGTTTGGACACACACGCCTCACAAACCAGACCAACTCACTAGAAGTCTGTTGGTTCCTAGGGGGAACAATGCATGTTTGATGATGAACTGTCGATAGCTACATCTTATGGCCTTCAAACTCTTTCTATCGTTAATGTGCACTAATACAACTGTCATGTTAAAATTTCAGGACTTTCAGGGGTCATTTAACCTTTCTAAGACATTTATGTGATTTTTAGCCATTTAATGACCGTAATTCAAATTTTAACTACATGTACATGCAAAAGCTAACCATAATGGTTTGAAAAAAAATCATATATGTATACTTGTGTGCGAGTTAATTCCATGTGCAGTAAATTAGAAGGAAGTTTCAAACATATTGGTGTCACGGCTTGGATACAAGCATCGAGTGCCATGGTAAGACAAAATTAGCATAGGTGCCTTAGTTGAGTATATAAAATGTAAATATCTGGTAAGAAAACTGGGCCCCACACAATTGGCACTCTATTTCGTGGCTCGAGGTTTGCAAGGTTAGAGGCGCAGGTTATTAATCAGACGTGGTTCTGTATAGGAAACCGTCAGCTATTAAGGTCACACAAGACTTTTGTTGTAGGAATCGTGTGCAATTCAAACTACAGTACTCATAAATTCCAGTGGTCGGCTTGTGTACTGTTCCCTTATATCTAGGTTCAGGCCGCCAATAAATACTCCCTTGCTCATGGTGTCCCGCCTGCATTCTCATCCACATCCTCTCCTCGCTCCCCCCCCCCTATCGCAAAACTCTTCCATGGCACTGCCGATCTGCCCTCACGCCGATGAGGGAGCGTCGCCCACCAAGGAAGTTCAGTCACAGAGCAGCGATGAGGAGGACCCTTAAGCGCTGCTAGATGAGGTTGCACCGGACCCCCCAACTTTGAGTGGTTTTGGGGCCAGAGAAATCTTTGTATGTGGAAGTCACTACCGCCGGCTGAGAAAGCCAGGCAAGTGGCATTCAAGAAGGAGAGGGCAGAGGAGGAAGGTAGGTACCAGGCAGCCTGTGAAGCCCGTGAGGCCGCCTGGAAGGAGGCGGTGGATCGTTGGGGGAGGGCGCGTCGTCGTGCGAAGGAGGTGTACAAAGACGGGTACTTCGCAAGGACGGCCAAAGGTGCTAGGCTCCTCATCGCTGCGTGATGGTGGGCCGATAAGCTCCAGTGTGCCACTGACAAGGAGCTCTTGTGGGCACCCAACCAAATGGCAAGGTCGTCCGCACTCGTCCGCCAGCCAGCGGCAGATTGGTATGTCAAGCGCTGCGAGACAGACGAGGCGGTGTACTGCCTCCACGCTGAGATTATGTCGTGCACCAGGGAGCTGCCGGAATACTGCCCCCCTAAGGAGGGATTATTAGTTTTCATATTGTTCATTTTTTTAATGTGTTGTACATAGTAGTTAAGTATCATTACGTATATGTGATGAAATTATATATATATATATATATATATATATATATACATATATATATATATATATATTCAATGATGAACTAATGAACAATTAATATATATTATG
>LR738712.1:260836333-260905828 GCA_902687465.1 Secale cereale | reverse complement strand
ATATATATATATATATATATATATATATATATATATATATATATATATATATATATATATATATATATATATATATATATATATATATATATATATATATATATATATATATATATATATATATATATATATATATATATATATATATATATATATATATATACAGCCGGTCTATTCTCATAACATTATGAGAATAATATTCTCATAACACTTCCGAACTGCTTTGTGTTACTGCATTGGAAAGCTATGCGCACTACACAGATACTGCAACAGAACTTCATGTTTGAAAAACCTGTACGTGTTGTTTTATCGGTACCTTTTTTGCTCTAATTTTTTACTGTTTATCAGAATTATGCGTGTAATATACTGTTGAAAAGCTATGGAGTAGATGCAAATTCGCCATGTTGAACACTTTTCAAAATTCATCATAGTTTAAGAGCAGTTTCGAAAATCGTGCGGCTCACAACGAATGGCAGCGAGCGTTTTTTTGCGTTTTTTTTCTAAACCGCTAGTCGGAATGAAACATATGATACACCATTGGAAAGCTATCGTCGGGGCACATCTTTTTCATATCTATTATTTTTTCTAATTCGCTACGTTTAAGATCAGTTTTTAATTTACTAAATCGCGGAATTGTGTTTTTCCATTTTTTTTTCAAATTTTCGATATTGTTTTCACTCTAGTTTTCTAACCGTTTGTCGAAACAAGGCGTGTAATATACCGTTGGAAAGCTAGGAACGAGGCGCAACTTTCATATGTTGAAATGTTTTTGAGATTCCTTACGGTTTTTAGTTAATTTTGAAAATTATGCGGCTGACCACGAAGAGCAGTGGCTGTTTTTCATGAAATTTTTACAAAACGTTGGTCAAAATGATCCAAATGATACACCGTTGGAAAGATATCATCGAGGCGCTAATTTTTCATGTAGAACACCCCCTCTAATTCATTACGGTTTAAAAGCAGTTTTGAAATTACAAAAACACGGAAACTCTGTTTTTCGCGACACCCAAATTGACGCGTTTTTTTTTGCGCTTCCGAACTGCACAGATACTGCAACACAGAGACCAGTGAACTGCATGTTTAAAAAAACTGTACGTGTGGTTTTTTCGGTACCTTTTTTGCTCTAGTTTTTTAACCGTTTATCGGAATTATGCGTGTAATATACCGTTGAAAAGCTATGGAGTAGACGCAACTTCTCCATGTTGAACACTTTTCGAGATTCCGCACGGTTTAGGAGCAGTTTTGAAAACGGTGCGACCGACGAATAATGGCAGCGAGCGTTTTTTTGCGTGTTTGAAAAGCTATGGAGTAGACGCAACTTCGCCATGTTGAACACTTTTTCGAGATTCCGCACGGTTTAAGAGCAGTTTTGAAAACAATGCGACCGACGAATAATGGCAGCGAGCGTTTTTTTGCGCTCCCGAACTACACAGATACTGGAACACAGAGACCAGTGAACTGCCTGTTTGAAAAAACTGTACATGTTGTATTTTTGGTACCTTTTTTGCTATAGTTTTTTAACCGATTCTCGGAATTATGCGTGTAATATACCGTTGAAAAGCTATGGAGTAGACGTAACTTCGCCATGTTGAACACTTTTCGAGATTCCGCACGGTTTAAGAGAAGTTTTGAAAACGGTGAACTGCATGTCTGGGTCTAGAACCTATAATTATTAAAATTGACTGGGCTTGAAATTGCTTTTCGTTCTCATAGTTACGAAACGTTTGAAAAAACTGTACGTGTTGTTTTTTCGGTACCTTTTTTGCTCTAGTTTTTTAACCATTTATCGGAATTATGTGTTATATACCGTTGAAAATCTATGGAGTAGACGCAACTTCACCATGTTGAGCACTTTTCGAGATTCCGCACGGTTTCAGAGCAGTTTTGAAAACGGTGAACTGCATGTTTGAAAAAACTGTACGTGTTGTTTTTTCGGTACCTTTTTTGCTCTAGTTTTTTAACCGTTTATCGGAATTATGCGTGTAATATACCGTTGAAAAGCTATGGAGTAGACGCAACTTTGCCATGTTGAACACTTTTCGAGATTCCGCACGGTTTAAGAGCAGTTTTGAAAATGGTGTGACCGACGAATAATGGCAGCGAGCGTTTTTTTGCGCTTCCGAACTGCACAAGAAAACCGCACTGCATCAGGGTAGGAGCCGGCGCGACGGTGCTGGGGGAAGGAGGCGGGGCGGCAGCGCGGGGGTAGGAGGCGGTGCAGTAGTTGCTGTCCTCGGGGCGCTCCGCGCTAGAAACCTATTTAAGTGGGGGTGTTATGAGAATAAGGTTTTTGTTATGAGAATAAGGTCTTAAGGGGTGTTATGAGAATAGACCCACCCTATATATATATGTATATATATATATATATACTTGTGTGCCCAACAGAGCACACTATTCATAGTAAGGAATATTGTTCTGTACACAGAGAGCGTGGATGTTGTGCAAACAGAGAACACTATGCTCGCCTCCCTCCACGCGCTCTGCTTGTGGATGGCTTTTCCTTGGGTGTTCAACTGTAATGCATGTGGTTGCTCGCCATTGAGGCGGCCTTGTGCTACCTCTTGAGAATGCATTAGTTTTTCCGTTGAATAGGAAAGGGTAATGCAGCAAAGTAGAGTAAGTATTTCCCTCAGTTTGAGTACCAAGGTATCAATCTAGTAGGAGATTACACATAAATCACCAAATACCTACACAAACAAACAAACAACTTGCACCCGACACTATAAAGGGGTTGTCAATCCCTTCATGGTTATTTGCAAAAGTGAGATCCGATACAGATAGATGAACTAGTAAAGTAAATATTTTTGGGTTTTTGGTTAAGAGATTGAAAAGTAAAAGATTGCAAAATAGTATATCAGAAACTTATAAGATGTAAAATAGACCCAGGGGCCATAGGTTTCACTAGAGGCTTCTCTCAGGATAGCAAGTATTACAGTGGGTGAACAATTTACTGTCAAGCAATTGATAGAAGAGCGAATAATTATGACGACATCTATGGAAATGATCATGAATATAGGCATCACGCTCGTGACAAGTAGACCGACTCCTGCCTCCATCTACTACTATTACTCCACACATGGACCAAAACGAGTCTGCATCTAGAGTATTAAGTTCATATGAACATAGTAACGCCTTAAGCAAGATGACATGATGTAGCGGAATTAACTCAAGCAATATGATGGAAAACCCATCTTATTATCCTCGATGGCAACAATACAATACGTGCCATGTCCCTTTGTGTCATTGCGATTGAGCACCGCAAGATTGAACCCAAAGCAACGCACTTCTCCCATTGCAAGAAAAACCAACCTAGTTGGCCAAACCAAACCGATAGTTCGAAGAGAATTACTAAGATATTAAATCATGCATATAAGAATTCAGAAGAAGCTCAAATATTATTCATGGATAATCTGATCATAAACCTAGAATTCATCAGATCTTGACAAACACACCGCAAAAGAAGATTACAATGGATAGATCTCCATGAACAATGAGGAGAACATGGTATTGTCGATCAAAGAGAGAGAAGAAGCCATCTAGCTACTAGCTATGGACCCGTAGGTCTGTGGTAAACTACTCATTCTCCATCGGAAGGGCAATATGGTTGACGTAGATGCCCTCCGTGGTTGATTCCCCCTCCGGCAGAGTGCCGAAAAAGGCCTCCAAATGGTATCTCGCGGGAATAGAGGGTTACGGCGGCGGAAAAGTGGATTCGATGGATGTTCTGTTGTTTCTAGAATATATGAGAATATATAGGCGGAAGAAGTAGGTCAGGGGAGGCACGAGGGGCCCACAAGGTAGGGGGTGTGCCCTACCCCCTTAGGCGTGTACTCCAGGTCCATCTGGTGTCTTCTGGTCAAAGAAAAATCTCTATAAAGTTTCGTTCTATTTGGAGTTCGTTTGATATTCTTTTTCTGTGAAACTCAAAAACATGGAACAAAACAGAAACTGGCATTGGGCTCTGGGTTAATAGGTTAGTCCCAAAAATCATATAAAATAGCATATAAATGCATATAAAACATCCTAGATAGATAATATAATAGCATGGAACAATAAAAAATTATAGATATGTTGGAGACGTATCAAGCATCCCCAAGCTTAATTCATGCTCGTCCTCGAGTAGGTAAATGATAAAAATAGAATGTTTGGTGTGGAATGCTACCCAACATATTTATCAATGCAATTCCTCTTTAAAGTGGTATGAATGTTCAGTTCCATAAGTTTCAAGCAAAATTTTATGTTGGCATGAGAACAATAATATTCCAAGCATACTAGATAGTACATATTTAAGCTTCAAAAATAACATGGCTAAAGAAAGTTATCCGTACAAAAACATATAGTCTTATTATGCTCCCTCTTCTCAACATAAGGTGATCATACCCACCCCAATGTTAGCCAAGCAATTGGTTCATACTTTTTAACGCACTTCGGCCTTTTCAATATTTCACGCAATATATGAGCATGAGCCATGGATATAGCACTATGTGTGGAATAGAAGGTGGTAATAGACAAAAGTGGGGAGAAAGTCTCACATCAACTCGGCAAATCAATGGACTATGGAGATGTCCATCAATTGATATAATTGTGAGCGAGTAGGGATTGCCATGTAACGAATGCACTAGAGCTATAAGTGTATAAAAGCTCAAAAAGCAAAACTAGTGGGTGTGCATCAACTTGCTTGCTCATGAAGACCTAGGGCATTTGAGGAAGCCCATCGTTGGAATATACAAGCCATGTTCTATAATGGAAATTCCCACTAGTATATGAAAGTAACTACATAGGAGACTATCTATCATGAAGAACATGGTGCTACTCTGAAGCACAAGTGTGGAAAAATATAGTAACATTGTCCCTTCTCTCTTTTTCTCCCTCTTATTTTATTTTCTTTTTCTATATTTTTTATATTTTGGGCTCTTTGGCCGCTTTGTTTTGGTGGGCTTCTTTGGCCGCTTTGTTTTGGTGGGCTTCTTTGGCCTCTTTTATTTTTGATAACCTCACATGGGACAATGTTGTAATAATGGTGATCATCACACATTTATTTACTTGCAACTCGATATTAGAACTCAATGCTAGAACAAAGATATGACTCTGTATGAATGCCTCCGGCAATGTACCAGGATGTGCAGCGACCAAGAGTGACATGTATAAAAATATGAACGGTGGCTTTGCCACAAATACTATGTCAACTACATAATCATGCAAAGCAATATGGCAATGATGAAGCATGTCATAATAAACAGAACGGTGGAGTTACATGGCAATATATTTCGGAATGCCTATGAAAATGACATAAGAGGTAGATATGGTGGCTATTTTGAGGAAGGTATAAGGAGGGTTTTATGCAGCGGCGAAAGTTGCGCGGCACTAGAGTGGCTATCAAGGTGGAAGGGTGAGAGTGCGTATAATCCATGGACTCAAACATTAGTCATAAAGAACTCACATACTTATTGTAAAACATTTATTAGCCCTCGAAGCAAAGTACTACTACGCATGCCCCTAGGGGGGACGTTGGTAGGAGTTAACCATCGCGCGCCCCCGACCTTCACACAAAGGTGAACAATCAAGACACAAGCATTTTGTTTTGGTTGCAATTTTTGTAGACCATACGTGCATGCTTCGGGAATCAGAAACCTTAATACAATTATTTTCTCTACCCTACTATTTACTACTAGCAAGATTCTAATATTACCATCCTCGTATCTCAAAACGATCACAATTGTTAGATGGAAGTTTTTATTATACCTACTTTGGATGTCTATCATATTAGGACTAAATTCATAACCAAGCTAATTACCATGCTGTTATAGACACTCTCAAAATAATATAAGTGAAGCAAGAGAGTTCAACAATTTCTATAAAATAAAACAACCGCCGTGCTCTAAAAATATATAAGTGAAACACTAGAGCAAAATTGCCTAGCTCAAAAGATATAAGTGAAGCACATAGAGTATTCTAATAAATCCCGATTAAAGTGTATCCCTCTCAAAAGGTGTGTATAGAAAGGATGATTGTGATGAACTAAAAGGCAAAGACTCATATCATACAAGACGCTCTAAGCAAAACACATATCATGTAGTGAATAAAAATATAGCCTCAAGTAAAAGATTGCAAAATAGTAGATCAGAAACTTATAAGATGTAAAATAGACCCGGGGGCCATAGTTATCACTAGAGGCTTCTCTCATGCTAGCAAGTATTACGGTGGATGAACAAATTACTGTCAAGCAATTGATAGAACAGAGAATAATTATAACAACATCTATGGCAATGATCATGAATATAGGCATCATGTCCGTGACAAGTAGACCGACTCCTGCCTGCATCTACTACTATTACTCCACACATCGACCAAAATGATTCTGCATCTAGAGTATTATGTTCATAAGAACAGAGTAACACCTTAAGCAAGATTACATGATGTAGCGGAATTAACTCAAGAAATATGATGAAGACCCCATCTTGTTATCCTCGATGGCCAGAATACAATACGTGTCATGTCCCTTTCTGTCGCTGGGATTGAGCACCGCAAGATTGAACCCCAAGCAAAGCACTTCTCCCATTGCAAGAAAAACCAATCTAGTTGGCCAAACCAAACCTATAGTTAGAAGAGAATTACTAAGATATTAAATCATGCATATAAGAATTCAGAAAAAGCTCAAATATTATTGATAGATAATCTGATCATAAACCCACAATTCATCGGAACTTGACAAACACACCGCAAAGGAAGATTACAACGGATAGATCTCCAAGGACAACTAGGAGAACATGGTATTGTGGATCAAAGAGAGAGAAGAAGCCATCTAGCTACTAGCTATGGACCCGTAGGTCTATGGTAAACTACACACTCTTCATCGGAAGGACAATAGGGTTGATGTAGATGCCCTCCGTGGTTGATTCCCCCTCCAGTACAGTACCGGAAAAGGCTTCCAGATGGGATCTCGCGAGAAGAGAAGGTTACGGCGGTGAAAAAGAGGTTTCGATGGATATTTTGTTGTTTCTGGAATATATGAGAATATATAGGCGGAAGAAGTACGTCAATGGAGGCATGAGGGGCCCACAAGGTAGGGGGCGCGCCCTACCCCCCTAGGTGCGTCCTCAACCTTGTGGCCTCCTCGCATATCCCCTGGCATGTACTCCATGTCCACCTGGTGTCTTCTGGTCCAAGAAAAATCTCCGTAAAGTTTCGTTCCGTTTGGACTCCATTTGATATTCCTTTTCTACGAAACACAAAAACAAAAACTGACACTTGGCTCTGGGTTAATAGGTTAGTCCAAAAAATCATATAAAATAGCATATAAATGCATATAAAACATCCTAGATAGATAATATAATAGCATGGAACAATCAAAAATTATAGATACGTTGGAGATGTATCACCGTGGAGCGCTCGGCTCGCGTCCCTTCGCGCGCTCTGCTCTCGTGTCCCTCCGCGGGTGCTTTGCCAACGGTTCGGGCCGGTACATGATGTGATCATGTTCAAGTCCCCCATATGCATGCGGTTGTGCCGCGCGCATCGCCACGATGCAGTTATGTGCGACACGATGCAGTTACGAGCTGCAAATTAAAATTGCCTTCCGGGTGTGCTGATATTCCAGGCCGTTCGGATTCTCCATTAGTTCTCGCGGCTATTATAACCTTAGTCTCTTTAACTTTTCGATCACGCCCCCACAACACAACAAGAACACCCACGATGACACATACAAAGAGGATATCTAGCGGCTCTCCAATGGATTTCGGGGAGCATAAAGTGGAGACCCACGTGAGGGAGAAAGATCTCTCAGTGTTGTACACCATCGACCTAGCCGTGGTGGGGGACTACAGCAACACCGTGGAGCAGTTGCTTGCTCAAGACACGTACAAGGTGGTCGGCATTGACCTCTAGTACACTGGCGGTCGCCCCGACATAGATCAGAAGGTTGTCGTCGCCAAGTTGTGCATGCACCATCATGTCCTCATTTACCACTATTGCATTGCCACAGAGCCTTGTGACTGTATCGCTAGGTTTGTGAACAACACCGACTACAAGTTCGCTACGGTGGAAACCACCGATGATGTAAAAGTGCACAGGGTAACAGGCTTCGCCTGTAAGAACCTTGTTGAAATCCATGGCCATTACAAGGTCTGGGGCAGAACGAAGAAGGACGCCCTTGTTGAACTCGCCTTGGCCATCATCGACCCCTACTATGAAAAGGTGAAGCATGATGCCAATAGAACATGTCCCGTATCCTGGCATGGGGCCTGGATGTGGCAACTGGATGATCCTCACCTCATGTTCATGGCCAAGAACGTGTACACATGCTAAAGATGCACATGCGGATCGTTGACATGAGGAAGTGCCTAATCCACGAGGCCGGATCGAGCCACGAGCAGAGCAGTGGCAGCAAGCGTCACAAGAAGAAGTACATGATGATCATAGGATGGTTTATCCTAGTTAATTATGCATGTAACAGTTTACTTTGGTGTGTGAAAATGTCATGTGTGTACTAGCCACATATGTAATTGGATGTTTAATTTGGTTGTGCAATCACGTCCTTGTTAGTATATAATAATGGTGTTGTTCTGTATGCAATCACATCAAACACGGACCATACTAGGAAAATCGTCGGTGATGAATTCATCAATCGCTGACAATTGTCTACAAGGACGCATTTGCCCACAACACACATGGCTTATTAGCATCAATCATTTGTGTTATTTCTGATTACAAACATGTTTCTCGCGTATCACACACATCATGTCAAGTTGAACTTTATTTGTTCTATTGGCTCAACGCAAACAGTTCATCCGAGTGAAGTATATGTCGTATATCACACACACCATTGATCTGGCTAGCCATTTCTGATGTGTTACCTAATCACAAATAGTTCATCCGAGCGAACTGTATACCGTATATCGCACACACCTTCATCTGGTTAATCATTTTTGTTGTTATACTCATCACAAACAGTTCATGCGAGTGAACTGTGTGCCACACATCGCACAAGCAACTATAATCTGAATCGTGTTTCATGTCTCCACCATCGCAAATGTTTCATATCATTTTCGACGGTTTTCTTGCACCACCATTTGTGATTAATGCATCGCACACAGTTTCGCCGAAGGGTCTCTGATTGTACTACCAAGCAATGAGCACAAAATGTGGAGTACACAAAAAACTCTCATGTTGCACAACTCTGGAGATACGCTAGAATGATTGCTCAAAAGGGCGACATACGAAACTTGTGAACAACCTAAATGTGTTCGACTTTCTATCCCTAGCGTGCTATGTATGTATGGTTCCCGGTGAACTCGCACACGATGTTCCAAGAGGGTCAATGATGTCACTATGAGATGTAATGTGCCGTGATGCTATGGCTATTTCTTACAAGCTCTTTGTTGTCTTTCTCTTTGCTTAAAAGCTTTGCCCTCTTTTTTTGATATTTGGCCACTATGCGGAATGCTCAAACCAAGATAGAAATTATGTATATACATGGACAATTTGATGACATAGGAGATGATACAATGATATATACATGCAATTAAAGTTATGAAGAATGTGTATCACTAAAGTGCACAACTAATGTCCCCTGGCAATACTCCACGGCTAGTCTCGATAGGAAAGTAACGCAAAATGGCTCAGCACAAACAATGAAAAGGCAAGGAAAATGTACAATGATGTCATCAAGGTTACCATCCTTGCTTACGGTCAGGGTATCAAATTGGTGAAGTAGTCATTTTCGATGTCGAGTATCTAACGAAGTTGAGCGGTAGTTATGTCCATGATGAACCATTCCTAAGTAGATGAAAAACATTAGGAAATGGAAAACTCATGAACTCAAATTCTCAAGTGGCAAACTTGTCAAAATTGTGGTTGGTTGCCATAGTCGGTGGTGGATGGAGGAACGAATGGTGGTAATCGGTCAAAATTTGTAAAATTTTGGGGTAGTTGGAGATGTTGGCTGCAGCAGGCCAGATGTGTGGCTCCTGTGAAACATGGCGATTCAGAGCTTGGGATATGAACAAAGGGCGGTGTTTTTAGAAGCGAAATCCACCTCAACACTTCGAATCCATGGATCAAAATCAACAAAACATCATCAAAACCAACAAATCACAAAAAAATGGTATGGCTCTTTTTATGGGTAGTTTTGAAATTGGGCAAAAAAACAAAATTAGGCTAGAAAGTGGGGGTAGGGACTCCAATATGTGAATCAACCTTGCTCTGGTCCAAGATGATTTAGGGTGGAAACTAATTCAAGATATTTTTCACACTTGGCGATGGGGAAAAGAGGAAATCAAGAGAGAAACACAAGAAGAACACTCAATGGATCAAGATCCAATCACACATGTGCTAAGTCCACATACACATAACGGATACAAGGGTCAAAATCCAACACAAGAAGGGGAAAAGAGGAACTTGTTCATTCCAATCCTTAGAGGAATTAGGGGCTTGATATCCAAGAGGATCTTCCCTAGTAAGGCTCTTGAATCCACTATGGAATCTTCCCACATGGAGGTGTTGATCTCCCTGGTAGAGTGGTAGTGGATGAGAAAAACTCAATCTCAAATGAGCTAAAACTTTATTAACCCTAGCTAGATGGATGAGGGGGTCTATCCATGGTCTTCGTCAAAATAAGAGAGGGAGAGAGGGGATACATGGGCCTCTAGCCCGGCTGCACGCACAGGTGTCGGATGTGTGGCGCTCCAGCCGGATGTCTAGCCTGGATCTGGTCGTGGTACTGGTGTCTTCGAGCTAGATTTCTGGCACTCAGCCGGATCTCCGGGGCCGTGTCGAATGTCTGGCTCCTGTAACTTTTGCAGCGCAGTCCTACTATTGTCGCGCGTGCCTTCAAGCACCGGATGTCCAGGCTGGTCGCTGAATGTCCAGCCGTTGTAGAGTCTTGGCACTTCCTCTTGTCATGTTTCCTCGTCCGCATCCGTGGGGCCATGACCTTCATCTCGAGGGTCGTCGAGGTTGCTCCCTTTGTACCTAAGCACACATAGCATTCCCTCTTGAGGTAGTAGCCATGTCTGAAGTGGTCCATGTGGAAGCTCATTGATGAGAGATGTCTGTCACAGCCATAGAATTGCTTTTAATTATTGCATGAAAGCATTCATGTCATCATCTTTAAATTCAAGAAATTTGAAATGGGGATTGATCAAAACCTAGCATCAAAAGGAATTCAAATAGGTTCAACTAAAATATTTTACAATGATTTCAACATACTGTCACAGCCCTAGAATTGCTTGCAATTATTGCATGAAAGCATTCATGTCATCATGTTTAAATTCAAGAAAATTGAAATGGGGATTGATCAAAACCTAGCATCAAAACGAATTCAAATAGGTTCAACTAAAATCTTTTACAATGATTTCAACATACTGTCACAACCCTAGAATTGCTTGCAATTATTGCATGAAAGCATTCATGTCATCATGTTTAAATTCAAGAAAATTGAAATGGGGATTGATCAAACCCTAGCATCAAAAGGAATTCAAATAGGTTCAACTAAAATCTTTTATAATGATTTCAATATTCCCTTTAAAAACGTTCATCATTTCTGGATCAGGGTGCAAGCATCTACCAAAATGGTTTACATTCTTGCAGGTAATATTTGGACTTTGAATTAATTCAAACATATTTGAATTGGAGATATTTAAATTCTATATATATTTTAGATGCTGCAAAAATGTTGGAAATTGTTAGGGGTCATGTCGGGACCCCAATCCTAAGTTACACCGGTCTATCATATAACACATCATATCACTTTGCGGCCTCACGCACGGTATCCCCACGGGTGCCACCTTACCTGGCCCTGGGCCGTTTGCGCATTTTGGCTCACGTATATGATAGTGTCGCTAGCACCCATATGACAGAGAACAGAGGCCGACATGACTAGTTATAAACCAAAAGTGGCGCTAAATTATAGGGATAGGCATACATGACCCAACAACGCACGTGTCGGTCAGCAACGAGTGTTGTCGGGCTGTAGCAAGCTAACATAACTCCGGTATACACCGCGTGACATTTTCCCATAGGGGACAGACACAGGAGCAAGGAAGGACACATGTTAGTCAATCCATGTGTTTCGGAGCAGTAGCAAGCTACCAAGGCTCAATGGAAGCACTAGGAGGCATTTCCCCATAAGATAGGCTACCAAGGGTAAACAACTAGGTGTCGGATCCCACACATACCAAGCATTTCAATAACATACGCACAATATGCTCGATACGTGCAAATACAACATGGCATCACAAGAAAACTCTACGAATCAAAGTATTTATTCATTAGGCTCGGAGGAGCCAGATATGACAAACATGGGTCTCATGACCCAACATACAGAGCATACAAGCAACAGAAGCATAACATGTCTTGGTAGAGACAACTATAAATGAAAAAGGCTGTGAAGCATGACTATCTACAAGACCCTCCCAAGGGTACAAGATCGTAGATGAGGTAACAAGCTAAACGTCGAAGTCCACGCGGAACCACTAGTGAGACTGAAGTCTCTCTGCAAAAACATAAAATAAGAAAACGTGAGTACAAATGTACTCAGCAAGACTTACATCATAACAAGCTACATATGCATCAGTATCAACAAAGGGGTGGTGGAGTTTAACTTCACCAAGCCAGCCTTGACTCGGTGGCTATCCTGTACTATAACTGCTGGTAACTCTTTTGAGGTGGCGCACATGAGTCCACATATTCACCAAATCAATACACTACTATCTATCCGCTCCCGTCTCCCTATGAGCAGGCCATCCATAGCACTCACGCTTATCTTGGCCATTTTAGAGTATCCACTTTCACTTGTCTATGAACTGTACATGCAACCCAAAAGTCCTTTATCACGGAAGCGGCTATTCGAATAGATCATGTTAACCCTACAGGGGTGTACTTCTTCACACATGCTCTCGTCACTACCACCATGAACATGTCGTGTATCTCGGCAACCTTCAAGCGTAAGGCTGGCAAGGGAGTCGGCCACGACCCGACTAACCACGCAAGTCTCTAGTACAGGTTTATCGCCTATTCGGGTTCCATCCGCAAGGAGATCTGGCCTGGGTGTCGCTCTCGACCCCAAACGATGTGTATAGGGTTCCAAGCCCACCAAACGGGCGACACTTGGTATACTCGGCCATGGTGCCTAGTCTGTCCCAAGCCCACCTGTATCGGGTGCCACTTGGTAGACTACTAAGACTACCTACAAACACCAGAAACTAGTCGCAACTCCTAGACAGAGATCAGGCCGATCAATAAGTTGAGAGGGGCACTTAAGCATTCCAATGCGTGGTAGTAACTGTTCATGGATCACTAACACAGAACTCAGTTCTTGAGGACAGTTTCAATGAGACAACCCACCATGTACTCCTACATGGCCTCTCATTGCTACCTTTACCAAATCGTGTTCACACACTTAGCTCTCAATAGTAGGATATTTCCACAACTTTCCAATTCATTCCCGATGAACCAGGCCTGACACAAATCTAAGCAATAGCAGGCATGACAAACAAGCATGAATGAGTAGGCACATCAGGGCTCAAACAAATCCTACTCATGCTAGTGGGTTTCATCTATTTACTGTGGCAATGACAGGTCATGCAGAGGAAAGGGGTTTAACTACTGCAGCATGTAACAGTTGAAACGTTGTTGTCCTAATGCAGTAAAAGAGAGCGGGAGCGAGAGAGTGGGATTGTATCGAAATGAACAAGGGTTTATGCTTGCCTGGCACTTCTGAAGATAGTGTAGCTCTTCATCTGTGTCATCGAACTCATCGTCGGAACATACGTCTACTAAGGGGGAACAACCACCGGCAATAGAGAAAGAACTCAATCAATGCAATGCAGCAATATGATGCATGATCATGACATGGCAAAATGAGTGTGTTTGATCTAATGCAACTAGCAACAAGTTAAATGAAGTTGGTTTGAACTCAAGGTTCAAATTCAAACTCCATATGAGACATTTAAAATGCCATTTATTAAAATTGTCATATACAGTGGCTGTAAGTTGTTCAAACATGCATGGAAATGCCATAAAGAGATTCCTCATATTTTTTTGATAATTTTTCATATATAAATTATTTCATTCTAACCTACGGTGGAATTTCTATGATTTTTTCAAAGTTTACAACATTTTCTATAATTTACAAATCATTTTTGAATTATAAATAATCCAGAAATGTTCACTGCGTTAGCATGTCATCGGCGTGACGTCAGCAAGTCAACATGCCGGTCCAGAGTCAAATCTAACGTGTGGGATCCACATGCTAGTGACACAGTGCTGCCTTCGATCACTGACTAGTGGGACCGGTCAAGGGCCACGTCAGCATGGTCGACGCTGACGCGTGGGGCCACTATGATTAATTAAAACTAAGCACAAACTAACAGGGTTTAATTAGCATTGTCGGACCGGCCTGTCAGCGGCACGGGTGTCTTCTAACCACGTGATTAACCTAATCTAATGACGACACGTCAGCGTCACCGGAACTACACTGGCGGTGACCAGAATGCGGCGGAGATCTTCTTGTTTCTTGCTCCGACGACCAAAGAGCAGCGAAGAGGCTCTATGCGTAGCTGGCGCTCTTCCGCATCCAAAGGGACCGGAGTCAGCGGCTGGGGCGTCCGGAAGCGAGCGCGGCGTCGAGGTTTGGCGGTGCCGGAGCTCGGGCGAGCTCGGGTTCGGTGCTAGGGAGCACAAGAGGAGAAACTAGTGCATGTTTTCCGCTCCTGGGTGCACGGTGAGAATGGCGACACGCTCAAAATCGAGCGGAGACGGTTGTGTCCACGGCAGCGACATGGCACGACGGCGAGGAGCATCGGCCGCGGTGGTAATTTTGGCTAGAGGTGGAAATCGAACGCAGGGAGAGATGGGTTGGGGGCAGGAGCACATAGCAGATCCGGTGGCGTCCTCAGAGAGCTCGAGGATGCGCTAGAGTCGGCGAATCAACGACGACAATCTCTGGCGGCCAGAGCTTCAAGACAAAGTCGGGGAAGATGATACAGGGCTTCCGGCGTCTTGTTAGTTGGCGGAGAGCTCGAGGGCGATGAGGCAGAGCCGTTGGACTCTCTAGCTGGGCGAAACGACTGCGGTGGCTACGGTGGTAGTGGTCGGCGACGACGGGCGCGACCGGTTCGGGTGGGAGAGAGGAAGCAGAGGAGAGGAGGGCCGCGGGGAATAGTGAGAGGGATCGGGGGGTGCGTGTCGACGTTCCAGGGCGTCCAGTGGAAGGAGGGGGCAGCCAGGCAGGGAGGAGGTGGCCGCATGGCAGTACGCGCGCATCGAGCACCCGCATCGCCTACTGGCGCGAGGTGGAAGACGACGCACTGGCTACAGTAGTGGCCTAGACCAGCTGGGCCAGTCCTGCTCGGCCACTAGGTAAGTTAGGTAGGTTTCTCTCCCTTTTCTAATTTTCTACTGTTTCAGTTTTTTTCTATTTCTTTTATTCTATTTTGAATTAGTAAAAATACTAATTCATTTTTAAAACTCCTGAGATAAATTGGGGCATTATTTGGATTATTCCAAAAGCCCATAATTGAAACCAGAGTTTTTGGAGCATTTAAGATATTTATAGAATTCAAATGCCCCAATTTAAATAATATATGAGTTAATTCAAAAATCCCTAAACGGCCAACAAATATGCTCATCATTTTTGGTAGAGGTTTTCACCTTTATAAAAAATCATGAACATTTTCAAAGGGCATTTTGGGTTATTTGAAAAAGATTTTATTTGATCGAGTTTGAATTCGTTCTGATGCTAGGGCTTGATCAATCCCCATTTCAACTTAAATAAAATTTAAACATGTTTCATGGATGATTATGCAAAGTCAAGCAATGACTGGCTAGGGCTATGACAGGTCCCTGGAACAATTCATAAAGCACCCATAATTTTTCCAGGATTTTATGAAATGGTTTTGTATTTATTTAATACTAGAATAGAAAACCAAAACATAGAAAAGGAAACAGAAGGGGGAAAACCCTTACCTGGGCCACTTACTGGCTGGCACTCTGCCGGCCCAGCCAACTAGCCCAGTGCCAGTCATCTCCTTCCTCCCACCAGTCGGACAAGGCATGTGCCCGGCGCGCGCGCGTGTTCGGCGCGGCACACAGCAACCTCCCTGGCCTCCCCTAGCCAGTGCGATGCCACTGCTCACCTCCCCGCTGCCGTCCGGATCCGTCCGACCCCCTCACTTCCCCCTGGCTCTTTCTCCCACCCAGTCCCTGCCATGGCCGAAGCTGCCGTTCGCTCGCCGCGGTCGAACCCGCGACAACCTTGCTCCTCACGATCACCCGAATTGCCCAGGAACCACTCCTCAACCACCTCTTCCTCCTCACCGAGCCACACTGGTCGGGAATCCCTGCTTCTTCCTGAATGCCGCCGGCTTCTTCCGCGGGATCCGGCGATCGCCATCGTCGCTTCGTTGTCTGCATGCCTTTCCCTATCCATTCGAGTACTCCAATCGATGCACCGTGAGCCCCCAGTAATTTCCCCCCTAACCCCGCCTCTGTGTGATTGTCGTAGCCGCCGCCCCTTGCTAACAGCAGCCTCCGCCGCACAGGCTCATCATCAGCGAAGCACCGGTGACCAAATGGTCCCGCATGTGTGTCCGTTGCCCTCGCAATGTTCCATAGAGCAATGCTAGCACAACAACTCACTTGCAAACCGTAGCGTCAACCCGGCACCCACCCGAGCTTCGGCCGCCGCTCACAATCTCGCCGTCGTCGGCTCCGACCACCATAGGCCCGCCCACCACCATAGTGCGACGTGCGCTAGAAAGGGCTCTCCAATGAGCCCAAGCACGCCCCAAACCAAGCCCTGTGGGCGATTCCCGACCACCTCCGCCGCGTCTGGCCATGGCCGGTAGCCTAACTCCGGCAGAAACGCCATTAGGCACTAATCCAATGACCCCCTGGGTCAATGACAGGTGGGGCCAGCCCCTGTTTAGTTTGGTTTAGGTTAAACCTAATCACTAATTAGCACTGTATCAATGACATGCGGGTCCCATGGGTCAGGTTTGACCTAGACTGGCCCCTGTTGACTTGCTGACGTCCAACAGACGTCATGCTGATGCAGTATTTCTTTCTGGAATTTAAATAAATCATATAAAATAATCTATAACTTAAAATGAAATAATTTATATATGAAAAATTATCAGAAAAATTCAATCTATGCATCTGTACCATTTCCATGCATGTTTGAGCAACTCATGCATGCTGATAAGGTCAAATCAATTAAGTGGCATTTGAATAATCACATATGGAGTTTGAATTTGAATCTTGTATTCACACCAACTCCATTTAATTTGTTGCTAGCTGCATTAGCCCAAATCATGGCATATTGCCATGTCATGATCATGTATCGTATTGTGCATTGCATTGATTGTGTTCTTTCTCTGTTTCCGATGGTTGTTCCCCCTCAATAGATATATGTTCCGATGATGAGTTCGATGACATCGATGAAGGGCTATACTATCTTCAGAAGTGCCAGGCAAGCAAAACCCCTTGTTCATTCCGATACAAACCCACTCTCTCGCTCCTACTCTATTTGACTGCATTAGGATGATTCAACTGTTAATGCTACGGTAGTTGAACCCCTTTCCACTGCATGACCTGTCTTTGCCACAGTAAATAGTTGAAACCCACTAGCATTAGTAGGAATTGTTTGAGCCATTATGTGCCTACTCATTCATGCTTGTTTGTCATGCCTGCTACTGCTCAGAATTGAGTCAGGTCTGATTCATCAGTGATGAATTGGAAAGTGGTGAACATGTTTTATTGTTGAGAGCTAAGTGTGTGAACACAATTTGTAAAGGTAGTGGTGAGAGGCCATCTAGGAGTACATGGTGGATTGTCTTATTGAAACCATCCTCGGGAACTGAGTTCTGTGTTTGTGATCCATGGACAATTACTACCACACATTGAATGCTTAAGTGCCCCTCTCGACTTATTATTCAACCTTATCTTTGTCCAGGAGTTGCAAATAGTTTCTGGTGTTTGTAGGATATGTGTTGGAGGCCGTGCGTAGCGTTGACCCTAGGGGTGGGCTATGACGCGGTAGATACACCGTGGCACGGTATACTGATTCGCCCGTTTGGTGTCTCGGGAACCCTGCTCACATCGTTTGGGGCCGTGAGCGACACCCCGGCCCGATCTCATTGCGGATGGAACCAGAATAGGCGATAAACCTGGACTAGAGACTTGCGGGGATAGTCAGATCGTGGTCGACTCCCTCGCTAGGCTTCCTCTTGAAGGTTGCTGGGATACACGTCGTGTACATGGTGGTAAGTGGTGAGAGCGTGTGTGAAGAAGTACACCCCTACAGGGTTAACATCATCTATTTGAATAGCCGCGTCCGCGGTAAAGGACTTCTGGGTTGCCTGTACAGTTCACAGACAAGTGAAAGTGGATACTCTATAATGCGCAAGATAAGCGTGAGTGCTATGGTTGGCCTTCTCGTAGGGAGACGGGAGGGGATCCATAGTGGTGTATTGATATGGTGAATATGTGGACTTGTGTGCGCCACCTCAAAAGAGTTACCAGCAGTCGTAGTATAGGATAGCCACTGAGTCAAAGTTGGCTTGCTGCAGTTAAACCCCACAACCCCCTTTGTTGATAATGATGCGTATGTAGTTAGTTCTGATGTAAGTCTTGCTGAGTACATTAGTACTCACATTTTCTTAATTTACATTTTGCAGAGAGACTTCCGTCTCACTAGTGGTTCCGCATGGACTTCGACGTTTGGCTTGTTACCTTAACTACGATCTTGTACCCTTGAGAGGGTCTTGTAGATAGTCAGGCTTCTCAGCCTTTTTCAGTTGTAGTTGTCTGTACTCAGACATGGTATGCTTCCGTTGCTTGTATGCTCTGTATGTTGGGTCATGCGACCCACGTTTGTAATATCTGTCTCCTCGGAGCCTAATGAATAAATACTTTGATTCGTAGAGTTTTGTTTTGATGCCATGTTGTATTTGCACATATCGAGCATATTGTGTGTATGTTATTGAAATGCTTGGTATGTGTGGGATCCGACACCTAGTTGTTTACCCTTGGTAGCATATCTTATGGGGAAATTCCTCCTGATGCTTCCACAGAGCCTTGGTAGCTTGCTACTGCTCCGGAACACATGGATTGACCGGCATGTGTCCTTCCTTGCTCGTGTGTCTGTGCCGTATGGGGAAATGTCACACGGTATATACCGGAGTCCTGTTAGCTTGCTACAGCCCGGCAACACTCGCTGCTAACCGACACGTGCATTGTTGGGTCATGTATGCATGTCCGTGTAATTTAGCGCCACTTTTGGTTTATAACTAGCCATGTCGGCCCGGGTTCTCTGTCATATGGATGCTAGCGACACTATCATATACGTGAGCCAAAATGCGCAAACGGTCCCGGGCCAGGTAAGGTGGCACCCGTGGGGATACCGTGCGTGAGGCCGCAGAGTGATATGATGTGTAACATGATAGACCGATGTGACTTAGGATCGGGGTCCCGACAGCTTTGGTATCAGAGCCTGACTGCCTGTAGGATTACCAAGCCAAACTGGTCGAAGTTGAGTCTAGAAATTCTTTAGTTATATAAGGAAATTGATTGTGGAAGGGAACGTAAGGCTCTTTTTACTTCTTTACCCTATGCCCTTCTGATCTGAGTCGTCCTCCTCTTTTCTACGGGGATTAAGAACTAGGATTCTCATTCTATTTATCAGGATCACGTTAATGGTGGATTCAACTCTCAATTCAGTTTCAAGTACTTCGATTTGTTAAAGACTCGGTCTCAGAACCTTGACAGTGGGAGGTTAAGTGGTTATGACACCCTTTTTGCAGGATGTCTCAAATCTTTTTTTGAGGAATTAGAGTCGTTATGCTGTCTGAGTCATCCTAGGTTTCTAAAATAGTCTGGTGCATTTGCAAATCCTTCCTCCCTGTCCCAATGTCCTTTTAGGCCAGATTAACCACACTAGTCAGTGTGTTGAGGTACTCTGTTGCCTCGACATATATGTTGGAGCTATTATTATGACCCTAGGTGTCTTAGGGAATCACCTAGTAATCTAGCAATGCTTTATATTCCTAGTGAGATGATTCTGGCCATCATTCTTGAAAGCATCCCGTGATGCCATTTATATGGTAGGCATTCTATTCCTAGGTTCTTGAACCCAATATCCACTATACTTACCTCGTGTTGATAGTGTTTGCTCGTTCCTTTAGGATATTAGTAACCTTGTGATAGTCCTCGAGGTCCGTGGTATATCATTCTTTCAAATACCATGAACCGTCCTTGGCAGAAGTTCGTTTGGACAAAAGGATCACAACTAGAGTGCTCTTGATGAGTTATCCATTCCACACTGTGACTCTGCCAATTCTACCTTTATGCATGGGTTATCCAGAAGAAATATGTTGAACTAGTTCGACATGCTAATCTATCCATCAATAACTCAGAAAGGTATATCTTCCTTTGAGTTGTCCCTCTTTAGTTGTATTATGACCCCTCGTGTATAAGTTGATACTCAGGAGTAGTTGTGCATTCGTGTTCATCGATGCCTTTTACTCTTGTGGTCCGTCAAGCCATTCTATTCTAGAATGACTAGGAGAAACAATCCCCAGTGCCTCTTCCATATCTAGGATTGGGTCAAAGCAGATGTGTTCCGTAGATCAAAATGCCAACCCAGCTTTTGCTCTGCTCTACCTTGGAGTGTTACCCTCTTTTATATCAAGAATGTCATGGGAATTGCACAAACTCCCGTGAACTCTTCATACAGTGATACTTCTCGCCATCATCGTTCATTCCTCGGTCATCATTTTATTGTAACCGGAATACTGGCAAGTGAATCGTGACGTGTGAAATCAATACTCCTAGCAACTTCGTTGCTTGGTAGTTAATGGATGGTAATCTCATTCTTAGTGTGCTGGTTACTCATCATCATTCTAAGATTGATCGTGCTACCTAGTCCATTTTTCTGGTGCACTCTTCTATCAATGCGCTAGGATTGTGTCAATCTCTCGCTCTTCTGATCATGTCGTCTTTCCTTGAAAAGCAAGATTGTTCTCGATCTTAATAACATATCGGTAGATCGTGATTTTATGAATAACTTCTCGGAAGTATTACCAGGTTGTTCCCTGACCGTTATGCTGAGCTCGTGACCAAGTTGGTTTACTTATAAACCACCCCGCCTCCAAGAATCTGTGTTGGATATCCTGAGCTAGTTGGTTAAGCTAAACAACAACTTGGAGAGTTGGAAGATAAAAGCTTGATCTAACGTAGTTCATTTTGAAGGGATGTCCTTTGTGTGTGTGTTGAAGAGAGATGGTATTTTCATCAATTGATCTTCGTGTTCAGTTGTTGGACCTATCGTCTTATCCGAACTTTGATTTGAGTATGGGCTATTGTCAAGTCAAATGAGAACCAACAATATCCGTAATCTTGTCTTACTCGTGGTTGATCCCTCGAGCATACACGGTTACATCTTTTGGTCTGACAAATGCTATCACTCTGCTCACATTGTCATGGAATTCCATCTATATGGAAACCTGGATGAACTTTTGTTGAGCCCATCGACAACATCCTTATCTTCTCCATGACTTTGTTGGACATTAAGATACTGTTGGAAACTTTGTAAGTGTTGCCTTTGTGTCCCATTCATGAGGTATATGTTTGGATGAGAGAAGTGACTTCCCCTAATTCACGTGTAATTGATGTAAGTTGCCATCGTGAATTTGACAAATTTTGTTTTGCTTCCTCTGGAATCATCCCAAGTCAGTCATGCATATGTGCAAATTATTCTATGGTTTGGAGACTTGCAACCTTCATTCTATATGTATCCCTCGCACACCAAGCCACACATTGATTTGTTCAAGAAAAAAAATCCTAGGTCATGCACATGACTTCGCTATCTTCAATGATGGTTCCCAACCTGAACTCGGTAGTGCTTTATTATAAGACTACTACGTGGTCATGCTTATCTTAGACAGCGTGTTCATAGGTATGTAAGCTCATGGTTTGGAGTTTGATATCGTAGTACATTTCCCGAGAATCTGACAACGTCGTCTCGTCGGTTTGTGTTGCAAACTTTCTTTTCCATACATGACGTCTGAAATATCCTTTTACCAACCAGATCTGGATCTCAAGTAGATATGATGGTTGAAAAATTCCCAATATTTGCATCTTGTTCCCAGCTTGCACCGCCATTGTGCCTTTTACTATGGTCTGCCTTCTCGGTAATTACTGCTCAGGATTACCTTCAAAAGTGGGCTTGCCATGGGTCCCATCCATTTCCGATGATAAGCAAAAATCCGCCATTGCGTCGTCTTCAACAAGGTAGTCCACATCATCCATTCTAGTTCGAGTATGTCCTTCTTTTGAACTCCTTCAAATGATCAATTGTGATTGCCTTAGGCTGGTATAAAGAGTTTCAATGATCTCTGAATCAAAAGTAATTCTTTTTGCCACTTAAAGGGATATTTCTACGAGTCACCTTCCCTAAGGTGCCCCGTTACGGAATCATGGCAATTATTTCATCGCTATCCTAAAACCATGCACCATCTTACGTAGGCCTTGCCTACCAAATTGAACCTTCATCATTTGTTAATTTTTCATCCCTCTGATGTGTGTTTTGAGTCTCAACTCAAGAGGTGTACTTACGTCTCACTCCATGAGTTGATCTTGAGTTGCCCGATCTCAAGATGATCGATTCCAGTAGAGTTTCTTTCTGTCGCAATCGTATTGGATGAAGTTCTCGAAGGTAAATATGTCATGATCAACATGATGCTAATAATCAACATTCTTATGAGGTGCAATCTGGGTCATGAAGATTGTGTTAGCTAGTGTCCCCTCTGGCTTCTTACCTCACGTCTTGAATCTCGGGACGAGATTCTTGTTTAGTGGGGGTGAGTTGTCACAACCCTAGTATAGCTTATAATTATTGCATGAAAGCATTCATGTCATCATGTTTAAATTCAAGAAATTTGAAATGGGGATTGATCAAACCATATCATCAAAAGGAATTCAAATAGGTTCAACTAAAATCTTTTTAAATGATTTCAACATACACTTTAAAAATGTTGATCATTTTCTGGATCAGGGTGCAAGCATCTACAAAAAATGGTTTAGATTTTTGCTGGACATATTTGGACATTGAATTAATTCAAACATATTTGAATTGGAGCTATTTAGATGCTATATATTTTTTAGATGCTCCAAAAATGTTGGAAATTGTTAGGGATCACTGGAATAATTCATAAAGCACCCATATTTTTTCCTGGATTTTATGCAATGGTTTAGTATTTATTTAAAACCAGAAAAAAAAACAATAAATAGAAAAGGAAACAGAAGGAAAAAACAACCTTACATGGGCCACTTACTGGCTGGCACTGTGCCGACCCAGCCGACTAGCCAATTGCCAGTCGTCTCCCTCCTCCCGCCAGTCGGACAAGGCATGTGCCTGGCGCGCGCGCGTGTTCGGCGTGGCACGCAGCAGCCTACCTAGCATCCCCTAGCCAGCGCGATGCCACCGCTCACCTCCCCGCTGTCGTCCGGATCCGTCCAACCGCCTCACTTCGCGCTGGCTCTTTCCCTTGCCCTCTCCCCGCCATGGCCGAAGCCGTCGTTCGCTCGCCGCCGTCGAACCCGCGACCACCTTGCTCCTCATGATCACCAAATTTCCCAGGAGCTCCGCCTCGACCACCTCTTCCTCCTCGCCGAGCCGCATGGGTAGGGAAGCCCTACTTCATCCTGAACATCGCCGTCTTCTTCCGGGGGGTCCGGCGATCGCCGTCGTAGCTTCGTCGTCTGTAGGCCTTCCCAAAGCCCTCCGAGTACTCCGATCGATGCGCTGTGAGCCCCCGGTAATTTCCCCCCCTAACCCTGCCTCCATGTGATTGCCGTAGCCACCGCCCCCTTGCTAACAACAGCGGCCGCCACACAGGCTCGTCACAGGCGAAGCCCTGATGACCAAATGGTCCCGCACGTGCATCCGTTGCACTCACAATGTTCCGTAGAGCAGCGCAAGCACGACAGACAACTCACTTGCAAGCCGCCGCGCCAACCCCGCACCCACCAGAGCTCCGGCCGCCACTCACGATCTCGCCGTCATCGGCTCCAGCCACCATAGGCCCGCCCACCACCACAGTTCGACGCGCGCTAGAAAGGGCTCTCCAACGAGCCCAAGCCCTGTGGGCGATTCCCGAGCACCTCCGCCGCGTCTGGCTATGGCCGGCGTCCTAACTCTGGTGGAAATGCCATTAGGCACTAATCCAATGACCCCGTGGGTCAATGACAAGTGGGTCCAGCCCCTGTTAAGTTTAGTTTAGGTTAAACCTAATCGCCAATTAGCACTGTATCAATGACATGCGGGCCCCACGGGTCAGGTTTGACCTGGATCGGCTCCTGTTGACTTGCTGACGTCACAGAGATGTCATGCTGACGTGGTATTTCTTTCTAGAATTTAAATAAATCTTAAATGGTTTATTTATTTGAGAAAATGTTATAAACTTCTAAAAATCATTGAAAATAATCTATAACTCATAATGAAATAATTTATATATGAACGATTATCAGAAAATTTCAATCTATCCATCTGTACCATTTCCATGAATGTTTGAGCAACTTATGCCTACCGACCAGGTCAAATCAATTAAGTGTCATTTGAATAATCACATATGGAGTTTAAATTTGAATCTTGTATTCAAACCAACTCCATTTAATTTGTTGCTAGCTACATTAGCCCAAATCACGGCATATTGCCATGTCATGATCATGCATCATATTGTGCATTCCATTGATAGTGTTCTTTCTCTGTTGCCGGTGGTTGTTCCCCCTCAATAGACATATTATCCTGAAAGCACAAGTGCTCATTGGGTGATTGTGGTAATTAATGTCAACATATCCTCTTGTTGGACTAATGTTTTCATCTAGTATATTTTAGACAAGTTCAACAAATGGAGTGGCATGGACTAGAGGATGTGGAACCCCTTCAAGATGATAAGGACAAAAGGATTGGCTCAATGCTCAAGACTCTACATTTTATATTTTAGTGATCCAAGATCACATTGAGTCCATAGGATAGCCAATACTATTAAAAGGGGATGAGGTGTTGCTTAATGGCTTTCTTGCTCAAAATGCTTAGTGATATGCTCCAAAACCCTCAGCCACTTTCTCACATCCACATATGTCCCAAACCAAAAGTCAAATTCGGCCCCACCGAAAAGTTCTATCCAGCGCCACCGAGTTTATTTGACATAGCCACTGCCAGAAACCATAATCATTTCGGTCTCATCGAAAGGGATCTTGGTCTCACCGAGATGGGAATGGAAACTCTCTGTTTCCTATTTGTAACACTTCGGGCTAACCAATATGTGAAAATCGGTCTCACCAAGTTAACATTAGAAACTTTCTGTTTCCTCTTCTTAACGTTTTGGTCTCACCGAAACGAGCAAATCGATCCCATCGAGTTTGCTTGACCAACTCTCTGGTGTGATCATTACCAAAATCGGTCCCATAGAGTTTATGTAATCGGTCTCACCGATATTACGTTATGCCCTAACCCTAATGAAATCGGTCCCACCGAGTTGATCATATCGGTCCCACCGAAATGCCTAACGGTCACATTATGAACTAAATCGGTCTGATCGAGTTCTCTGAATCGGTCCCACTGAGTTTGGTAAATTGTGTGTAACGGTTGGATTTTGTGTGGAGGCTATATATACCCCTCCACCCACTCTTCATTCGTGGAGAGAGGAATCAGAACATACCTACACTTCCATCATACATGTTCTGGGAAGAGAACTACCTACTCAAGTTTTGAGATCAAGATATTCCATTCCTACCATATGAATCATGTTCTCTAGGCTTCCCCAAGTTGCTTTCCACTCAAATCTTTCTTCCACCATATCCAAATCTGTGAGGAGCTATTTGAGTTTTGGGGAGACTATTATTTGAAGCATTTGAGCAAGGAGTTCATCATCAACACACCTTCTATTACCTTTTGGAGAGTGGTGTCTCCTAGATTGGTTATGTGTCACTTGGGAGCCTCCGACGAGATTGTGGAGTTGAACCAAGGAGTTTGTACGGGCAAGGAAATCGCCTACTTCGTGAAGATCTACCCTAGTGAGGCAAGTCCTTCGTGGGCGATGGCCATGGTGGGATAGACAAGGTTGCTTCTTCGTGGACCCTTCGTGGGTGGAGTCCTCCGTGGACTCGCGCATCCGTTACCCTTCGTGGGTTGAAGTCTGCATCAACTTGGATGTACGATAGCACCACCTATCCGGAACCAAGAGAAAAACATTCGTGTCTTCACTTGCGTTTGCATTCTCCAAACTCCTCCCTTTACCTACATATGCAATTGTTTTACTTTTCGCTGCTATACTCTTAGAATTGCATGTGTAGGTTGATTGCTTGACTTGTGCTAAGTTGCTAAAATCTGCCAAGAACTAAAATTGTGAAAAGCCTAGGTTTTGCTTTTGGTCAAGTAGTCGAAGTTGCATGCTTTACTTTCCAATACATATATACTCTTGTTATACATGCTCGTTAGGTATTGTGAATTTTTAAACATGTGCTAAAATTCCACTCCAAGATCAAGTAATTTAAAAGTTGCCACTTTTCTTTGCTAAGAGTCTATTCACCCCCTCTAGACACCTCTTCTCGATCCTTTAAATTGGTATCAGAGCTTTGGTCTCCATTGCTTTGGTTTAATCACCATTGAAGGAAGATGGATGAGTCTACTTTGGGGAGTATTAGATGTACAGTGCCTATGCTTCACGGAGAGTACTTTCATGAATGGAGGAATGAGATGCTTGAGATCTTCAATGAATATCATTTGAGCAAGTATATTGATAATCCTTGTATGCCCCCCATTGAGGCTTCAAACCCTACTATCAATGAGAAACTTGACATGGTTCGAACACTACTAGGAAAAGGGCTATAGATGATATGGCCACTAATGGCGCACCAGACATGTGGTGCGCCACTACTATATATTAATGGCGCACCATGTGTTGGTGCGCTATTAGTGTCCAAATACTAATGGCGCACCACATCCACGGTGCGCCATTAGTAACAAAAATTGTTTTCATTTTTTTCAAAACTAGTAATGGCGCACCAGTGGATAGTGCGCCATTACTAGTTAAACTAGTAATGGTGCACCACATCCACGGTGCGCCACTAGTAATTTTTTTTCAATTTTTTTTTCAAAACTAGTAATGGTGCACCAGTTGGTAGTGTGCCATTACTAGTTAAACTAGTAATGGCGCACCACATCCATGGTGCGCCACTAGTAAATTTTTTTCAAATTTTGTTTCATTTTTTTTTTCAAAACTAGTAATGGCGCACCGTGTGATATGTTTCCCATGTGATATGTGGTCTACTTGTTGGGAAAATTTACAAATATGAATTTCGACTTTATTTGCAAAATATCTCTGGAATTTGTAAAATGGGCATAACTTTTGCATACGAACTCGGATTAGAAAGTTTTTTATATGAAAAATCATCTACTCCAAAAGTTACATCCGAATTTAAGTGGGGAAACCCCATTAAACATTTTCAAAATCCCCAAAAACCTAATAGAAAAAAAAGTTACGGGGCTTTTAAGATCTAGAGGGAAAAAATGGAAAAAATGTCAAACTTACTAGTGGCACACCGTTTGCTAGGTGCGCCATTAGTAACAGAAAAAAATTCGAATGTTTTTTTAAAATATGATACGTAATATGACTGGGAAGTTCGAAATATTTTTTCAAAATTTCATCATACTCAGGAACATGAACAAAGTCCTAGACATCATGAAGGTTTAATAGGATTGATATGATAGATATATCAACAAGTGCCTGTGAAGTGAGCTGGTGCTGCGGTTGGATAGAACTGCGAAGTTAAGCGTGCTCGGGCTGGAGTAGTGTGAGGATGGGTGACCTTCCGGGAAGTTTGACCATAGAGTGCGATTTGACTTGAGATTAAGCATATTGACCCGAGATTAAGCCATAGTGACCTGAGATTAAGAAAATAGGTGCGCCACTAGCAGCCCTTTTCCTAGTAGTGGAAATCTTAGATCTGTTAATCTTATCACTAGCGGATTTCCTAGAAACTTGCTTGTATGCTTGCAAACTTTTGAAAGTGCTTATACTATATGGAGATTTCTAGACGAACGATTCCCAACTTATTCCTTGAAAAATCTGGATGAGATTCTCCATAAGTCTATTGCCTTGAATAGGATGAGTACTAGTGATCCTAAGTTTGGTGATTGTCTATTCGAGCTTCGTGAACTCATGTGTGCCAAAGGAGATGTTCAAATTATTAGCAATATCATTTCTGAAGTCATTAGAATTCATAGGGATGAACATTGTTACGGTAATATTTATAATGAATCACTCTCTCTAGGTGTTGATCAATCACATGACGATGTGGAACATGGATACTATGATGAGGATGATGATAGTGACTTTGATGTTGATGAAAAAAATGAGACATTTTGGTCTTATGGCAAATCTTCGTGGTTACGCAGCCGGAGGAAAGGAATGGGTGCTTGATAGTGGTTGCACAGATCACATGACCGGAGATAAGGACATGTTTGATGAGCTTGCTAGAAATGATGGTCCACGAAAGTATGTCACCTTTGATGACAACTCTAAGGGTAAAGTTGTTAGCCTTGGTAAGCTGGCCATATCCAATGATAGCTCAATTAAGAATGTCATGCTTGTAGAATCTCTTGGATATAATCTTCTCTCTGTGTCTAGATTAGCTGATTTTGGTTTAAATGTCCCATTCACTCATGTTGATTGCCAAGTCTTTTGTAGAGATAATGTAACAGCCTGGATTTTGCCCTTTTCTTTTTCTCATGATTTTCTTGGATTTCTTGATTTTATTTGCTTTTCATTGGCTATGTGGTTCTGAAACTTGGGAAGATCATGTCTTCCTAGGTTTTATAGTGGCTTGCCATCCTTCTAATCATCCCAAGACCCTGTTATTTCCATCCTTGACCTAACCTAATATTCTTTTTCCAAGGAATATTCCTTTTCTATTAAAGGAATAATTCTTTTGCCCTAGGTTGTGAAGCAACCTATATCTTTGTCATTCTAAAAATTCCCAAATAATTCTCATAAATTTTTTGGGTCATATCTTGCTCAAATATGGCAAAACATTTCATTTCCATGTTCAAAAATAATCCTCCAATAATCATTTTCCTATTCTGCCCTAAATGGCACTTTGTGAAGCAAGTGTTATTTATCTTAGCCCAATTGCCCCAAAATTTGGTGGACATCTTTTAATGTTCATATCATTGCCTTGTGCCAAATTTCAAACTCATTTGCCTAGTAATTATTGTTCAGTGATTTTCCAAAGTTTCTTTCCAGAAAGGAACTTTGTGAAGGAAGTATATCCTAGGCATTTCCAAATGATATGAAACTTGCTCACATCCTTCATTTGATCAAATCATGCATCTCCACTAAATTTGAGCTCATGGAGATCATGTATGTGAGCTCAGCTCCAAATCTTTGTTTCTGGTCAGATTTTCACTTTGTGAAACAACACTATTTTACCTTGCTTCATTTGAGCTGAAAATTTACCAGGCCATTCTTACATCTACATCTACCTCCTCCACCAAGTTTTGACTCAATCCAGTTATCCATTTACCCTCAGTAAATTCTCCAAGATTTTGTCCAGGATGGAGCAATGTGAAGCAAGTGCCAACTTGGTAACTCCAAATGGCATGAGGTTTTTACAGCAGCTCCATATGGTCAACTAATTCAACTACACCAAATTTCAGCTCAAGATACTTAAGTATGTGAGTGCGACATATTAATCTCTAATTCTGGCCAGTTTTGCATTTTCTACAGCAACCCCCATCTAAACTCCTCTTCTTAGTCTGATTTTTGGTGATCAGCATCATCTTGGTGTAAAATCATCACCAGACAACTTAGTTACCAAGTTACCGAGCTGGTTTAACCACAGTAAGTTACAAACACCTTCCTGTTGATTTAATTTGGAGCTAAGTGCAAATCTCTTCTTTGCCCCTGGACCAATTTCTTTCTGCATCTCTACTCAGGGCACTTAGGTAGTCCAACTGGACATGGTCGGCCACGCCAAAGCGCAACGCTCGCACCAGTGTGCGTGGTGATCACGCTTGCGTCAGGCACATCGCGCACTCTGGATTGGTCCGGCCACTGTGGTCGTCGCCTCCCTCCTCGTCTCGACCTCAAACCTTGTCCAGGAGCTCGCCCGTGCTCGACTGCACCTCCCTGTATCACTGCATCGCCGTGGCTCGCCGGCAGCGCGCCATCACAGCAGTGCCACTATGTCGGTGTACTAAGATAGGGGTACCTTAGTACCCCAACTTGTGCACGGGCAGTAGCAGCTTCCCGCGGCAGGGCTCACCACGTGCTCGCCGGAGACCTTTCTGATCCATATAAAGCCATTCAAAAACAAAGTATACAAGACAGAAGATCAAGGCCCCGTCAAGTGGAGCTTGCCGGGAAGGCCGTCCCAGGCTCAAGATAATATCATTAACACAAGACCCTGGCAAGAGGAGCTTGCCAGGAAGACCAGAAGACTGTATCTTAGAAGACATGCCTCGGCGCACCCTGCGCCCCGGCGGGGCCCGGGGAGCGACAAGCTTCCGGGCCCGGCAAGATCGAGACCCCGGAAGGTGCTTGCCGGGGGAAGCCTGCGCTGTGTGCCCGCGCTCCAGCTCATCGGCCCACGCGTCGCCTTGGGGCCCTTCCAGGGACGCGTGGCGGATGGCTGTGCAGCCTGGGGGACACGGTGGCACTCCACGGTGACGAGGCTACCGCCGTGGCGAACGGAGACGCATGGACGGGCGCTTTTGGGGTCGACGGTGACGGGCATTTAATGCCCTTGTCCCCCACTGTCAAGGTTAGGTGAAGACCACTGTTTATCCACTGTTCATGCACTGTTCTCGCACTGTTACAACTACCACCAAAGTTACATTTTTGCCCTCCTCTACGTTGACACCTGTCGGTGACCCCTTTGAGCTATAAAAGGAGGCCCATGCACAACGTAGAAAGGGTTCGGAACCTAGATAGCTCTCTTGCTCGGTGTAGCTAGCTCTTCAAGCTCCCGAGCTCACAAACTCAATACAAACCAAGCAGGAGTAGGGTTTTACGCGTCCGCGCGGCCCGAACCTGGGTAAACTGCCCGCGTGTGCTCTTCGATCCGCTCTTTGTGCTCCCTCCGCTCCCTCACCGCAACGTACAAGGGGCTCTGGTCCCATAGGTGTTCGTGGTGGACAGTTTCCCCCGACATCTTTGGCGCGCCAGGTAGGGGGCGTCGAGGTTGTGCGAACCTGATCCGGTGCTCACGCGGGCGCATTCTTCATCAACCTCTCCAACTTCGTCAACTTCATCAGCAACAGCAACATGGCCCCGAAGAAGAAGGCTTCGGAGGTCGCAGGCCCGTCTGCGTCGATTCCCCCGCCACCAGAACCAACGGTGGGTAGAGGAGACGCCGGCAGAAGGGTGGTCGCCGGCGAGGAAACTCACGGCACCACCAAATCTAAGAACAAGGCGGACTACCGGACCAACTCCAAGGCTTCGGTGTCCGTAGACGCGCCACATCCATCTCAGCAGACGACAGGCCAGCAGCGCCGTGGTACAGGAGGTACCATCCGCTTGCTGGGCCAAGGACAAACCGGAGGCTCGCGGGATGCTCTAGGCCATCGTCCTGGCATGAGCAAGGCGCGGTCGCCGGGGCGAGATACTGCTCCTTCTAACCCTGTTAGGAGTCCGAGCATATCTCGCTCCTCGCACCGCTCGCCACCGCTCCCCTCCTCTCCAGCAGAAGCTCTCGCAAGAGCGCAACTGCTCCTCGATTTCCCTCCAGCGGCAGACAAGGCCGAAGACTGGAGGGCAACAATCCAAAGCCTCATCGCCTTCGCCAATAACGACACGCCGCAGCAGCCAGCGACCTCGCGGCCACGGCAAGTCGACCAGGCGAAGGCCGACGGCAACAAGACCGCCGGGGGTGCAACCACCGTGCACTTCCCGCCGCGGAAGCAGAAGACGCCTCCCCGCCGGATTAACGTCGACGACGACTCCACGGCGTCGTCGGATCCGCGGGCCCGTCGGGACCAGCGCCAAGTCCTCGACGATCGGCGACAAGAAGATGCTCGGACGACGATCGAGTGCCGGCGAGAAGCCCGGCGACGATCGGATCAACGCGCTGGGACCGCTGTCGACACGCACGCGCCCGGTGAACCAGGCGACTTGCCGTACGCGGCAGGTTGCCCTTCGTTTACCCGTGAGCTGCGGCGCGTCCAGTGGCCCAGCATGAAAAACTTCAAGCCCGATGTACCCCAGAAGTACGACGGCAAGACGCACCCCTCGGAGTTCCTCAGCATCTACACCATCGCGGTGCAAGCTGCCGGGGGACGCGACGAGAAGATATTGGCCAACTACTTCCCGCTGGTGCTTAAGCCGAACGTCCGTTCTTGGCTTATGCACTTGCCGGAAGGCTCCATTTCTTCGTGGGCAGATCTGTGCCACCAATTTGTTGGCGCCTTCACGGGCGGCCACAAACCCCACGGCCAGGAGAGTGATCTCCACATCTTGGCCCAGAAGGAAGGAGAATCCCTGCGCAAGTACATTCAACGGTTCAGCCGCGTGCAGCACAACATTCCTGACGTCCACCCCGCCGCGGTTATCAGCGCGTTCCACCAGAACGTGCGTAACCGTCGCATGCGGGAAGAGATGGCCATGACCAAGATACGGGATGTCAGCGAGCTCTACGCTCTGGCTGACAAGTGCGCGCGCGCCGAAGAGGGGAGGAGACTCCCCGGGGAGGATGCTGGCGCAGGGGGAAGCGACAGCGAGGATGCCGCCCCGGCAAAGAAGAGCCGGCGGCGGAACAACAGAAAGAAGAAGAGCAAGGAGGTGCTGGTCGTCGAGAAGTCCGGCAAGGAGGCTCCCGCCAAGACAACACAGGCTGGCGGTTCCGGCAAGGAACCTGCCCCTGTAGCGGCGGCCGACAAGCAGGACGGCTCCGACAAGCAATATTGCAAGATCCACCGCACCAAGGGCCATGACCTTTCGAACTGCAAGCGAGTCGAGTACCTCGTAGAGCAGCAGAAAGCTGAATACGAGCGTCGCGACAAGGAGAAGGCTCAAGGTGGCGGAGGAGAGCCAAGCAAGAAGCGGCCATTCAACGGCCGGGGAGGACGCCGCGGCAAGGCCAAGCAGCGGCAAGGTGATCGACCTCCCCGGGGCCGCGACAAGGACGAGGAAGAAGACGACGACGACATGGAGGAAGGTGATAACAGCGAGCAGGAGTTCCAGAAGGCCACAGAAGTTCTGTGTGTCGACCGAGGCGCATCTCTGCACGCTTCCCACCGCCAACTCAAGCAGTGGGTGCGGGAAGTGAACGCAGCAGAGCCGCCCGTCGAGTCACGCAGACTCCTGAAGTGGTCCAGCACGCCCATCATTTTCGATCTTGAGGATCACCCTGACCGCACCATGGCGGTCGAGTGCTTGCCGATGTTGGTTTCACCAACCATCCGCAACCTCAAGGTCACCAAAATGTTGGTTGACGGCGGGGCCGGCCTGAACTTGATCTCCTTGGCTGTGATCAAGAAACTCCAGATCCCAGACGGCGAGCTCGAAGAAATCGGTTCGTTCCAAGGAATAAACCCGGGGAGGAGCAAGCCGAAGGGGAAGATCACTCTGCCAGTAACCTTTGGCGGGGAACTCAACTTCAGGACGGAGAGGATAACCTTTGACGTGGCCGATATCCCGTTGCCATACAATGGGATACTTGGACGTCCTGCCCTCGCCAAGTTCATGGCAGCTTCCCACTACACCTACGACGTACTCAAGATGCCGGGGCCGATAAGCGTCATCTCTGTCCCTGGCGACAAGAAGGTCGCGCTTATCTGCGCCGACAAGGTATATCGGGATGGAGCAGCCGCGGTGGAGAGCAACACACTTGCCGCTGAAGCTCCCGGGCGGAAGAAGACCAAGACCAAGTCCGGCAAGTGCTCTGGGGCCGACTCCGGCAAACGCACCTCTTCGGAGTGCTGCGCTGCCGTCGAGGACGTTCCATCGAGCTCCACCGGCAAGTACAAGAAAGGGATGGCCGCTCCACCGGCAACCAAGAAGGTGTCCGCCAAGGAGGACGGCACTGGTGGTACCTTCACCATCAGTGCTACACTTGATAACAAATAGGAAAGCGCGCTCGTTGCCTTCCTGCGGGCGAATGTCGATGTGTTTGCTTGGCAACCATCTGACATCCCCGGCGTTCCCAGGAAGGTAATTGAGCATAAGCTTGCTGTTTGTCCTCATGCGCGGCCCGTCAAGCAGGAGGTCAGGAAGCAAGCCGTGGAGCGCCAAGAATTCATTGCCGAAGAGGTCAAGAAGCTAGAAGCAGCGCGCCTGGTTAGAGGCGTGATCCATCCGACGTGGTTAGCAAATCCAGTTGTCGTGCGTAAGGCTAACAGAAAGTGGAGACTATGTATAGACTTCACTGATGTGAATAAAGCATGTCCCAAGGATCCATTTCCCTTGCCGCACATTGACCAGATTGTTGACTCCACTGCTGGATGTGAGCTGCTCTCCTTCCTTGATGCATACTCAGGCTACCACCAGATTTTTATGGCAAAGGAAGATGAAGAGAAGACTGCATTCATTACTCCATGTGGCACATATTGCTTCATCCGCATGCCTTTTGGATTGAAGAATGCAGGCTCAACATTTGCAAGGGTGGTACACACTGCTTTTGAACCACAGATCCACAGAAATGTAGAAGCTTACATGGATGACATAGTGGTCAAGAGCAAGAGCAAAGATACCCTGATACAAGACTTAGAAGAAACATTTGCAAATCTGAGCAAGATCCAGCTCAAGTTGAACCCCGAGAAGTGCGTCTTCGGAGTCCCCTCCGGCAAGCTTCTCGGGTTCTTTGTGTCCCAGAGGGGGATTGAAGCTAATCCCGACAAGATAAAAGCCATCGAGCAGATCGAAGCCCCGAAGCGCGTCAAGGACGTAAGGAGACTTGCTGGTTGTGTGGCTGCCCTCAGCAGGTTCATTTCAAAATCTGCAGAACGCGCCCTGCCTTTCTTCAAAATCTTGAAAAAGGCAGGTCCTATGAGGTGGACTCCGGAAGCGGAGGCAGCGCTGCAGGATTTGAAAGGATACCTATCCTCCACTCCAATACTTGTCGCACCTAAACCACAAGAGAAGTTGCTGCTGTACTTAGCGGCAACCAATCAAGTGGTTAGTGCTGCGTTGGTAGCGGAAAGGGAGGTAGAGGAAGAGCCAACACCTCCGGCGAGCGAGTCCAGCGACAAGCAGGGGGCTCCACCGGCAAGCTCTGGCCCCGACAAGGACAACTTTGCGCAGGAGCAAGGAGAAGTGCGAAGGAAGATGGTGCAGCGCCCGGTGTATTTTGTGAGTTCCCTCTTGCAGGGGGCTAGATCAAGATACTCCGGAGTGCAGAAGTTGCTCTTCGGCCACCTCATGGCCTCGAGAAAGCTGCGCCATTACTTCCAAGCACACGAGATAACAGTGGTCACTCGCTTTCCGTTGAAGAGGATATTGCAGAATCCAGAAGCAACAGGCAGGATCGTCGAGTGGGCACTGGAACTGTCGAGCTTTGGCCTCAAGTTTGAAAGTACTTCAACCATACAGAGCAGAGCTTTGGCAGAATTCATAGCTGAAAGGACCCCAACGCCGGATGAAGAAGTTCCAGAGACTAGCGTCCCCGCGCAAGAAGCAACAAGCGAATGGGTAATGTACTTTGATGGTGCTTTCTCGCTGCAAGGCGCCGGTGCTGGCGTGGTACTCATAGCGCCCACCGGAGAGCACCTCAAGTATGTTATCCAGATGCATTTTCCCAGGGAACAAGCGACAAACAACACTGCAGAGTATGAAGGTCTGCTTGCCGGCCTCAGAATTGCAGCTGAACTTGGGATCAAGAAATTGATTGTGCGGGGAGATTCTCAGTTGGTGGTCCGACAAGTAAACAAAAGTTATCAGAGCCCTTTGATGGAAGCTTATGTAGATGAAGTGAGGAAGCTTGAAGAGCACTTTGAAGGTCTGCAAATGGAGCACGTCCCGAGAGCTCAGAATGATATAGCAGATGGCCTCTCAAAGTGTGCTGCAATGAAGTTACCCGTGGAACCAGGGACCTTCCTGCTCAAGCTGACTCAGCCATCCGTTACACCATCAATTGGGCAGCACAAGAAGAGAAAGTTGGTCTCCGGCGACTACTTGCCGGCGGATCTTCCCGAAGCCGCCGCCAAGGCCCCCAGGATCAACAACCAGAATGTTGAGGAACAGTTTGCTCCTGCAGATCCAAGGGTCTGTACAGTTGAAGCAAGCGTTCCCGACAAGCCTTGCCCCGGCAGGCTTGCCGGGGGACCATCAGCTCCGGCAGAACCAGAGGTTCTTGCCGTAGAAGCTGGGGTCCCCGCAGCGGCCCTCATGCCTTTAGTCCTTGCCGTTGAGCCTCGGGCTCCAGCATGGGCACAGCAGATCGTCCGTTTTCTGCAAACTGGAGAACTTCCCGACGACCCAGCAGAGATAGAGAAAATAACCAGACAGTCAAGTATGTACCAGTTCGTTGACAACGAACTGTACAGAAGAAGGCTCAATGGTGTCAGGTTGAAGTGCATTTCCAGAGAAGATGGACAGAAGCTGTTGGCAGAAATACATGGAGGCATATGTGGCCACCACATTGGCGCAAGGGCCCTTGCCGGAAAGGCATTCCGGCAAGGGTTCTTTTGGCAAGAAGCCCTCCAAGATGCGACTGCACAAGTAACCAAGTGTGAAGCGTGCCAGTTCCATGCCAAACAAATTCACCAGCCAGCTCAAGCTCTCCAGACGATCCCTTTGTCCTGGCCCTTCTCGGTCTGGGGGCTCGACATCCTCGGCCCCTTCCCCCGTGCTGTCGGGGGCTTTGAGTACTTGTACGTTGCGATCGACAAGTTCACAAAGTGGCCAGAAGTGGAACCGGTGAGAAAGGTGATAGCACAGTCAGCAGTCAGGTTCTTCAGAGCGATTGTTTGCCGTTTCGGGATCCCTAACAGGATCATCACCGACAACGGCACACAGTTCACAAGTCGCACCTTCATGCAGTATGTCCAAGACCTTGGCACCAAGGTCTGCTTCGCTTCTGTTGCTCACCCGAGGAGCAATGGTCAAGCGGAGAGGGCCAATGCTGAAGTGCTGCGCGGGCTCAAGACAAGAACCTTCGACAGGCTACGCAAGTGCGGAAGAAACTGGATAGAGGAGTTGCCGGCGGCTCTTTGGTCAACCAGAACGACACCAAGCCGAGCCACTGGACAGACACCCTTTGCCCTTGTCTATGGGGCAGAGGTAGTTCTCCCCACGGAACTCGTATACGGATCTCCTCGAGTGCTCGCTTATGATGAGCTCGAGCAAGAGCAACTGCGACAAGATGATGCATTGCTCCTCGAGGAGGAGCGTCTCCAGGCTGCTGTACGAGCTGCTCGATACCAGCAAGCCTTGCGCCGCTACCATAGCCGCAAGGTTAAGGCCAGGAGTATCGAGGAAGGCGACCTTGTTCTTCGGCGTGTTCAGTCCGCCAAGAATTCCAACAAGTTGACGCCGAAGTGGGAAGGCCCTTATCGGGTGAGACAAGTCACAAGGCCCAGCGCTGTCCGCCTTGAGATCGAAGAAGGCTTACCGGTGAGCAACTCCTGGAACATAGAGCATCTTCGCAAGTTTCACCCATAAGGCGCGGTTGCCGTGATCCGCTCCGGCAACCACCTTTTGTACGAGTTTTGCCGCTGTCGCATGTAAACCTTTGTACAAAGCCGGGCGCAGATCCCGTGCATCAGTAAAGCTTTTGTGTTTCGCACCATTTGCCATTTTACATGCCTTTCTTCGTTATTTGCATGCACTGTTTGGCGTCATGTGCAACACACATATCCGGTAAGCATTACCACGCCGAGAAACCCTATACTTGTTTCCTCTTCTCCTTTTCTTTCCCTCTTAAGCAGAAGAAACATTCCTCGCGCACAAGTTTGCCGGGGGGGAAGGAGGTGGAGGACGAACCAAGTGCTGTTCAAGAAAGAGAAGCTTACCCGAGAACGAACAGATTATGAAAGCTAAGTTACCAGAATTTGAGCAGTTCATTTTTTTTTAAATTTCAGTTATCTTCCTTGAACTACCACACTTCGTATGAAAAACCTGTGCGCGGAGGAACCTACCCGTGGCTAGCCGCACCCTTGCCTTGTTTTCGAGTACGCTCAACGGCTTAAGTGAGCTGCGACAAGTGTCGCGCCCTTACTTCGTTTTCGAGTTCGCTCAGCAAGCTAAGTGCGTTGCGACTAGCTGCGGCAAGGTTGCTTGCCGATAAGGCCTTTGCCAGCAGGCTGCTCAGAGTCTAGCACTCAGCGCTCGTGGCAAAGGTCCCTTGCCGGCAAGTTCCCTAAAAGCGTAGGGTAAAAAGCATACAAAGTAAAGGACCAAAAGCAAGGGAGATAACAATGCGTCGATTGCTCGGAAATAAGATAATATATTACAGAGATAACTTGTCGCAATGACTGATAGATTCATGTTCATGGCACACTTTGCAGCAGCAAAGGAAATAAAAAGAAAGAGGCCTAATCTACGCGATCGCCTTCACGCCTGGAGATCTTGTTCACCTTGGCGATGATGTGGGCGACCTGCGCCTTCAGCGCCTCCAGGTCTGCATCGGCCGGCAAGCTGCGGAGGACGTTGACGAGATTGATGCCAGGGTTGCGGTAGACTATCTTCGTCAAGACGCGCTCCAAGGTGCCCGCGCAGAGCTGGCGCGACTCCTCGGCCAGCTGCGCGGGAAGCTTCTCCTGCAGCCGTGCAAGCGCCGGCGCGATTCCCCTGAAGAAAAGACTGAGCTTGGCGCTGTGGGGGAGATTCTGGTCCGGAGAGTACACTAGGTGCTCCACCCTCAGCGCCATCAGCTCCTTGTCGATGCTGGCGGCAGAAGCGACGAGATCGTCCGTCCATTGCTCCATCGCAAGAGTAAAGTTGTTCGCTGAGACGGCGGCGCTCTCCACCAGACCTCGTTCCTTGCGGAGCTCGGCCTTCAGTTTCGTCTCGCGATGCCGAGCGGCGTCAAGCGAGCCAGTCAAAGTGGAGACCTTCAACTCCAGATCAACAATTGAATCCTTGGCGGCTTTGAGCTCATCGCCCTGCTTGGAGAGGCGTACCTGAAGGTCAGAGTTGGTATGGGCGTCCTTTTCCCGCTCCATGTTGAGTGCGGTGATCCGGTCCGTGCTAGCCTTCAGGTACTGCTCCAGCTGCGCCACCTTAGCCTCAAGATCCTTCTTGGCAGTTTCCGCGGTGGCGGCGGCATCTTTCGCCTCCTTCAGGGGCCCGCCAAGGGCCTGCTCCCGGGCGGTAAGGTCGTCCTCGTGAGCGTCGAGGTCGACCTTCCGCTGGTTGAGCGCTCCTTCTCGCCGGGACAGCTCTTCACCGACCAGTCGCTGCTGCTCCTCGGCCTCAGCTTTCTCCAGGAGGAACTCTTGCTGCTCTCCGGCAAGCCTCTCACGCTCCTCCGCCAAGTCGCGGAGGGCCGCCTGGTTGGCGGCGCGGAGCTCCGCGGCGCGCTTCTCCAAGTCTGCTCCTGCCTTGGCGGTGAGGGCTTCCCGGGACTTCAGTTTCGCCTGCCTGGCCCGGTAAAGGGCCAGGAGCCGGTGGAGTAGCTTCTCCTCTTCGGGCTCATTGCTCCCGCCAGGCGCTTCAACAACTTTCAACCCCGCGGAGGCGAGGACCTCTCCATCATAGGTCTCTCCCTCCACGGGGGCTCGCGACGAAGATGCCCACGGAACTTGTATGAAGATTCCGTTGGGCGCTTCAAGATAGACGCCCGACCGCTCCGAGGACGCGGAGGGGTCGGCGGCCGGCGCAGTGCTTGACGCTCCTGCTGCTTCCGGGTCAGCAGTGCGGTCCCCGGTCCCTTCCTCGCCCGCGGCGTCTGCGGTCGGCGCGGTCTCCTCAGCGGCAGGCTCGTCGGCTCCCGCCATGCCCTCAGTGGCAGTGGCGTTGCCGTCGCCTCCGTGCGCCTCCTCCTTGACGGTGGCCTCCGTCTCCATCGGCTCCGGGGGAGGAAGATCTAACAGAAGAAGAAGAAAAGAAAAAGTTCAAGCAAATATCCAAGAAGACAAGTCCAAGAAGATGAAGTTACAAGACTCACCTTCGCGGACCTCCTCGACGACAGGCTCTCTCGCCGGGGAGTCCTCCCTTGGCGGTGGAGCGGTGGCTCCTGCTGGCGGAGGGCCGCCCGCGCCCTCCCTTGGCGGGGTGGCCACCCTCGTCGGGCTGCTCGCCCTTGGCGGGGTGCCCGCCCTCAGTGGGGTGCCCGTCCTTGGCGGAGCGTCCTCTCTCGCCGGGGAGCTCGCCCTTGGCGGGGAGGGTGGAACCTATGGCTCCTCGGGAGTAGTCTCCGGGCGCTCCTGTGGCTGCAGCTCCACTTCTGCACAAGACAAATGAAGCAGCAAGATGTTAGTACAAGTTAAAACCTAAAGCGCGCCCGACAAGCAAAAAGCTCAAGCCTAGACTTACGCTGGGGGCTGCTCCTCGGAGCAGCAGGTTGGTCCGACGAGCCTGTCGCTGGCGCGTCTCCGGTCGCCGCGGCGGGCGAGTCGTCCTCGACCTCAACCACGGGGATCTTGGCCCTCTTCGCCAGCCGCTGGGTCAAGGTCCTGCAAGCCAAGCAAGAACAAGATCAGAATCGTCAAGGAAAGGATCAAGACAGAATCGAAGAAATTACAAGCAGCAAATACTTACTCCTCTTCCTCGTCGTCGTCGGAGCTGAGGGCGGAGAAGTCAAACTCCACCTGAGTTGCTCCCGCGCGAGGAGCAGGAGGAGAAGGCTCCCTCGGGCGCTTGGCGGTCTCCGGGGCTGGGGGCTGCGAAGACCCAGCCTCCGTTGGCGCCGGGGCCCGAGGAGCTGGCGGAGCGGCCGTTTCGCTCCGAGAGGATCCCCCTCCGCTTGGCGCTAGTGAGCGGGGCGCCTCCGTCGCGGCTTGGCTCGCCCTGGTGGCGCGCGTCGCCCGGCGAGTAGGCTGCTGTCGGGGCACCTGCGTCCTTGTCGCTGTAGCCGCCTTGCGGAGGCGCTTCAACGGTGTTTGCTTGGGACTCGCCCGTGGCGGGGAGTTCTCCGAGGACGAGGAGGTGTCGTCGTCAAGCCCCAGAGACCCACCGGTGTCCTCATCGGCCTCGGTGTCCTCCTCCTCCTCCCCGGCGGGCCCGCTGGGTCCAGCATCTTGTCCTGCGGCCCCGCTCCCTCCGGTGGCTCCGCTCCCTCCGGTGGATCCGCTCCCTCCGGTACCTCTGTTCCCTCCAGCAACCTCGCCCCCCCGCGGCGGCCTCGCTCACAACCCCGGGGATCCCGGCATGCCTCAGGGAAGGAACCCCGGCAAGCTCGTCGGGTGGAAGCTTAAGCAACCTGCGGATCTCTGCCTCCACGGCTTTGCTCGACGCATCCGCAGCCTCTGCCTCATCGACGGCGAATCCGAAGTCTCCTGCCGCTGCGGCTGCGGCGGCCTCTTCCATCCGGGAAGCAATATAGGCAATATCCCGCTCCGTGGTGGCCCGGGTGAGGCCCTTGATCTCCTCGGTGTTCTTCGGCACCTCGACCAAGTTATCAAAGAAGCTCAGAATGGCATCTCCCGGAGGCTGTATCCAAGTGGGGACGATGCCGTGGGAGTCGCACTCCGGCATCATTGCGCGCAGAGAGTCACGGGCAGTGCTGTTGCATAGCGGCACCACTCCCTTGGTGGGCCTGAACCACTCTGGGTGCGCCGGGTCATGCTTGAAGAGTTCTCGCACCATTCCTTTCAGCTCCAAAGCGGTGAAATTGAAGTTCAATCCGCAGCGCAACCTCATGATATCCACTGCATTGCCAAATTCCCTGGCGGGCCTTTTCCTCTCTTGTAAAGGGGCAATGCGGCGGCAGAGGAAATCTGCGCCAACCTCTCCGATGGTCAGATTGGCTACCCGGAGACGGATGATTCTAACAATGGCAATACTGAGCTTGTTGTCTTCCGGGGCCAGTTAACTCCAGTCTCTGCCGCGCACTATGGCAGTTGTGCGCGGCGCGGTGAAGGTCTCCGGCTAGTCCTCTACTACCCAGCACCAGTCTGCACGCCATTCTTCCCACTTGCCGCGGAGTTCTCCTTTCAGATACGAGTCCTTTTTGTTTAAACGGAAGATCCAGGAGATTCCGCCGGAGAGGGGAGCGCCAGCCTCTACTCTAGGCATGAAGAAATGGCGAAAGAGTGCTACGTTTGGATGGATCCCTATGTAGTTTTCGCACAGATGTGCGAAAACGGCCATCGTAAGGATGGCATTGGGGGTGAAGTCTAGGAGGTGGAGGTTGTACGTGTTCATGATATCACAGAAAAACTCCGAAAATGGAGGGCACAACCCACAGTGAAAGAAGGCAGCGAAGAAGAAATACCCGCCGGGAACCAGATCTTTGGCGATGGCGGGGAAGACTCTGGTGCGGGGATGAGCCTTGGTCTCCCGGGACCAGAAGAGGTAGTATTTGTTCCATAATTCCCGCGCGCTGAGCCTCGGCGCGAAGACCACGTTCCTCTTCCGCAAGGCGACAAGCTTCGCCGCCTGCTCGGACTTCTCCTTCTTGGTCTTCTCCGCTTTCGCCTTCTCGCTCTTCGGAGCCGTGGCGGAGGTGGCGAGGGGAGAGGCGAGGAGCTCGACGGCGCCGCGGATGCGGAAAGCGGCGGAGGAGGGGTGGAAGCAGAGAGCGCGGAAGTTTTCTGGAGGTTGAAGACGCAATGAAGACGAAGGAGGGAAACTGCCCCTGCTTCCTTTGCTTTTAAGGGGGAGGTGGGGGACGCTCCGCATTTCCCATTAAAGAACGAGGCCACGATCTCTCCCACGACGCCGCAATCGACGCGTGCCGTTAGGGAGGGGCGCGGCGGATGCGGAAGGGGATTCGGCGTGCCGTGGGCCGCGTGTGCCCGTGCACTGTTTTGGGCCTGGCCCAACAGCGCTCGGCACCGTGTGTGGCCCAGGCCCGGGGGCTCCTGTCGGTGTACTAAGATAGGGGTACCTTAGTACCCCAACTTGTGCACGGGCAGTAGCAGCTTCCCGCGGCAGGGCTCACCACGTGCTCGCCGGAGACCTTTCTGGTCCATATAAAGCCATTCAAAAACAAAGTATACAAGACAGAAGATCAAGGCCCCGGCAAGTGGAGCTTGCCGGGAAGGCCGTCCCAGGCTCAAGATTATATCATTAACACAAGACCCTGGCAAGAGGAGCTTGCCAGGAAGACCAGAAGACTGTATCTTAGAAGACATGCCTCGGCGCACCCTGCGCCCCGGTGGGGCCCGGGGAGCGACAAGCTTCCGGGCCCGGCAAGATCGAGACCCCGGCAAGGTGCTTGCCGGGGGAAGCCTGCGCTGTGTGCCCGCGCTCCAACTCATCGGCCCACGCGTTGCCCTGGGGCCCTTCCAGGGACGCGTGGCGGATGGCTGTGCAGCCTGGGGGACACGGTGGCACTCCACGGTGATGAGGCTACAGCCGTGGCGAACGGAGACGCATGGACGGGCGCTTTTGGGGTCGACGGTGATGGGCATTTAATGCCCTTGTCCCCCACTGTCAAGGTTAGGTGAAGACCACTGTTTATCCACTGTTCATGCACTGTTCTCGCACTGTTACAACTACCACCAAAGTTACATTTTTGCCCTCCTCTACGTTGACACCTGTCGGTGACCCCTTTGACCTATAAAAGGAGGCCCATGCACAACGTAGAAAGGGTTCGGAACCTAGATAGCTCTCTTGCTCGGTGTAGCTAGCTCTTCAAGCTCCCGAGCTCACAAACTCAATACAAACCAAGCAGGAGTAGGGTTTTACGCGTCCGCGCGGCCCGAACCTGGGTAAACTGCCCGCGTGTGCTCTTCGATCCGCTCTTTGTGCTCCCTCCGCTCCCTCACCGCAACGTACAAGGGGCTCCGGTCCCATAGGTGTTCGTGGTGGACAGTTTCCCCCGACACACTACGACGCCCTACCTCTCACCTCCATTAGAGCACTGCTCCAGCTCGCTAGTGCTCGTCCAGTGCCCTCTCCTCGCCTATATAAGGACCCCTTGACCTCTCCCGCACCTCACCAGCCTCTCCTCGCTCCTCCTCCACCACCATAACACCTCTACCTCGCTTCTGTTCGTCGCCGTCCGCCATGGCCGCCTCGGTCTCGGCATGATTTCGGCCAAGTCAAGCCTCCTCTCACCCTCCCAGGATGTCCACCGTGTTCATCTCGTCCCACCAAGCCGTCTCAGTCTCTTGCCCCTCGCCAGAGGCGGCCGTAGTGCCGAGAACCTCCACCGCCCGAAGCTCTCTGTAGCTCCCATGGCGCCATCCCTCCCCTCCTCCCCACTCCTCCCCGGCGTCCCCTAGTCCTCTGAACGGGTACGGCACAACCCTGCGGTCCCTCCGGTGCGCTCCACTTAGCCGGAGATGGCCGGCGCTGGCCGGTACCGTCGCCGCTGCCCGCCTCTGTCCTCCTCGGTGCCCCTCCGCCCCGCGTCCTCCACTTTGCCCCGGGACTGTCCAACCCCCTGGACGAACGCTCCAAGACCGGCCGCCGCCGCCCGTGTGCTCCCCTTGGCCGGAGCTGGCCTGGGCCGGCCGGCCCCCTCGCCGCTTCCTCCCTGCCGCCCTTCTCTGTTTCACGGGAGAAATAGGGGTGAGCGGGAGGAAGGGGACGAGCGTCCCATGCGCCCAACCAACTGGCCAGGCGGGCCCCGCCTTTCCATTCGTCCCACTCGTCAGCGCCTAGGCGTTGACCCCGCCCGGGTCCATGTACGTTAAGTGGAGACGAGTTCTTGAAATGCGTTTTCAGAAACTAAATGCGTATTTTCATTCAATTGTGGCCCAAAGTGCGCTTTCCAATCCAGAAAGTGTATTTCTGATTCTGCGCTTCTGTCTTATCCACTCAGGGACCCGTTGGTGATAAAAACTTTCATAGATTGGTCCCTGGTGTTCAACCCCTCATATCTTCGCAACCGTAACTCCGAATCAGGTGATTCCAAAGCCCACGTCTTCATCTCGTCGAGCCCATTCTATTGGTATCATTTTCATTATGGTTTGACATACTGGAAATGACCAGTTTTCCCTTGCCCGTAAACAGCCCCCGCCGAGAGAGAACAATTTCCGACGATTGTTGCCGCGGCTTTACCGTCGTTCTTCTTGGAGTCTCCGTCACCCGAGGAAAGCCACAATACCCACTTGCATGATAGTCATGCAGTAGCTATGGTTTTCAACTTGAATATTTGTTAAATGGTTGCTTTTTTAAAATGTGGTTATCGTTGTTTCTGTAATGCTTCGGGGTTAATGCTTACTTTCTTGCTATGTTGTTATGCACCTGGTTATCATGCCCTGCTAGTTGCTAGTATTCCTTTCATATGTTTATGCTTGTTAGTAGTACATGTTGATGTTGGTGATGGTCTTCGGTGCATGATTGCCGTCTGTCCCGAGTACCATTGTTATGCATGTTCCTTTGCATCCAGTTAGTTAAATGCTTGCATGCTGGCATTGTTGATATGTTCTTGCATGCTATTTATTGTTGATGCTAGTGGTCATGTCATGTTTCGGAGAAGTATGTACTTATGATGTTCATGCCAGTCAGTACGCCATGCTTATGATTCATTGTTGATATGGTGGATAGTTATGTGGTTTTCTCATGATTATGTTGATATTCATGTTCATGCATTTTTAATTGCATCATGTATTTTATCATGACTCAGCATATTTGCATTCAAGTTTAACCGGATTAAATTGAACTTGAACAATTGTTGGGTGAGTCATGGTGCCACCATATCGAACTGACCAGTGCAACCACATTTACCTTTATGGGAAGGTCCTAACTGGGTCTATTGTCATGCCTCTCGCCGGTGCCTCCAATGAGGAAAGGTTATGGACGTGCGGTTCCTTGGCCCGGTAAGCAGACATAACCTTGTGTGCCCATTGTTGTTGTTATGGATCCGGGTCGCCGTTTGGGACCGTTTATGTTTGGCCACGATGGTGGGCTTTGTGTCTTTGGTAGAAACGAGGCCACCCAGGACTTGGCCCAAAGGGGATTTGGTCGGAGTGGCCGGGAGATTGTCGTGACAGTAGATCGGTTTTGTCGGAAAGTTGTTGGTCCACCCGAATGGGAGAACGAGGCCATGGGTTCCGTAGTGTGGGTACAGTGCGCTACCTCTGCAGAGTGTATATTAAATCTATCGATAGCCGCGCCCGCGGATAAGGGCCCAGTTCGTAGTTGGTCACACTATGAGTCAACAGTAATAATAATGTGCTTAATAACAACCCCGGTTCGATGATGATAAGTTGGTTGTGATCGCCAGAAAGATCACCATTTGAGACCAAGTGTTGGTCATGGTTGTGATCGCCGAAATGATCAAAGTGGTATCGAGGATACCGAGTTGTTGGATATTCGTGATGTTGTGCGAGAATCGTGGGTAAAGATCAAGCTCCTTGGTCATTTGGTGATTACTATGGTATTGTTTATACCAAACTTGATTTGATCCTGAGATGAACGTATAATGTCCGAGGTTGGTAAGTGATGCATGTGATGGTTACGAGGTAACCCGAACAACATAAATGGTGCATGTAGTGTCATCATGTTGCATGCTAGAATCACAAGATTCATATGTTCATGCCATGCTCATATTGTCTAGCTCTATCAGGTTCATGTTGTTCATGCTATGTTATCTTGATAATCTCATGATAATTTCTGATTAACATGTAATTGCCATGCTGTTGTTTGTCTTGAATGCTTCTGGTTATTGTGAGCTTGCAAGTACATTCAATGTACTAACCTGGCGTGTCATGCCATCTTGCAGGTCATGCCTGGATTGCTTGCTTGTTTGGTGTTGTTCCCGTGTTCGCGAGCTAGGATAAATGTTCCAACCAGAGTCCCCGTGGATTGGAGTCCATCATCGCCATTCGTTGTTCCGCTGCGAGTAGTTGTTCCGCTGCTTCAAGTTGTTATGCTGCTTGTATAGAGCAACCGTGTTGGCGTAGTGTCACCATGCCGATGTTATTCATTGTAATATCAGAACCCTTGTAATCATATTCTTGTTGTAATAGAGAGCTAGTTTGTTCTATACTAAGCAGTTCCGTATTCCAGAAGACTTCATCTCAATCTCTGGGCTGGAATACTAGGCGTTCCTGTTTTCTCTGAGCCAGGGTGCCACAGGCTTGGTATCAGAGCAGGTCTTGCTGTAGAGCGTCCTAGCCCACTGGAACGTTAGAAAATGGTAGTATAGGGTCTGGTTGTTGCCCTTGCTTGCTGCATTTGGTTGTTGCATTTGTTTGCTGCATGTAGTCTTATTTTTTGTTACCATTAACCAATGTTTTCATGCGTAGATGGTGGTCAACTTCCATGAGTTCGGTGACCTTTCCTTAGCTCCCGGTGCTGTTCCCATTGAGTTTCGTCCCAATCATGGACCTCTCAGCTTTGTCACCCTCCTTGGCGACATGTGGCGTAGTATTTATCCCCTCAGAGATCCACCTCATTATCAAGTATTCCTGTTTTCTGCTGGAGGAAGAATTTAGGGATATGCTGCTCATGTTCATCTATCAGCCCCGATTCCTGTCGGTAAGCGCACCTATAGTTTCCACGGTGGTTACAGCGCTACTCCTGAGCGTGCCGTTCAGCTTGCCGCAATGGCAGGAGTCACCGGTCTTTGTCATCAAGAGAGCATGGTGCAAGAAAACCGTGCTTATCAATATTATCTCACCATCGTCGAGAATCCTAGGCGAATCCAATTTCCCTCCGTCAACCCTCAAATGACCCGGCTATCCTTGCCATGTCTCGTTACATGACGATTGATTGTCTTCTTATTTCTGAGTTAGTCCGAGATGCCATTCGGGCCAGGAGATTGCTTGGTGTCGCTTTACCTCAGTCTCCGCCAGCTTCTCCAACTCCTCCGCCTTGTCCATCCGGAGTTCCAGAGTTAGCGGTTCCACTCGCTACTCCCTTAGCTTCCTCGTCAGTTCGCGAGCGTTTGCTCAAGCATAGGATGTAATCCTTGGTGTAGTGTTTGTGCATCTGTTGTAGCATCATGCTTGTGTGTGCTTGTGTGGAGCAGCTTTGTAGCTTGTTTGTTGTATGATTTGTTGCAATAATTCGTTTTCTCGTGTTTCTTTGTTTTAAATGCTCGTTGTTACCCCCTTATGGAAATTATTCCTCGACCGACACCGGATCAGAAGAAGCTGTGAGCAGTACAGATATACACCAAGGAATTCAGATTTCCAGCCGACAATATTGTATTACATCTGGTATGAATACAAGTATATTCTGCTCAGACTTTCAGCAACAAGTACCTGTCAGAGATACACTTTATCGCAGCAATGATTAAATCAGCAAGAGAACGAGGATGGATCTACAGTGCATTCCCAGTCAAAGTTATGATCTGTACGCAATGATTGAATCTGCCATAAGCCAAATTTAAAGCATTGAGACACCCAGAAGTCAGTCCAGATGCACAGTGAATTCAGTAAGGACTGTCGGAAAATTTCTTGCCATAAAAATAATCAGCTGCCGGACTGACAAAGATATATATATATATGTCGGTCCAATCACCAAAGAAATCAATTCCATCCATCTCAAAAATTTATTGATGAAGTGTACAAAGATAAGGTTCCCAGTCTGCATCGGTAGGGAATGATTAGATTTCCATGCAAGATGTTTAGTCTTCTCAATAAAATACTGCAAAAGCTTCTGGCATAAGTTACCGAGTCTTCCCTAGCAAAGTCTTTAAGGGGGGAAGCTTATGAGGTACAGTACCGCATTTTTCCTCAAGAAGATATCCATCAAAGGCTTCGAGCATGAGCCACTCAGTCTTCCACACCACGATACCCTGGTGGTTTCCGAAAGCAAGTTGCCCAGTATTATTCTGTATGGCACTAATACAAGACATTAAATTTGTAATTGTCAGCATATGGCAGTGTTTTCCAAGTGGTAGATCTACAACAATTGGTCTGAAATAAAAATCGGTTAGAGGTATGCCTCGAGCACTACTAGGAAAAGGCCTACTAAGGGCGCACCTATTTTGGCCATTAATGGCGCATTAGTGGTGCGCCATTAGTGCCACGCCATTAGTATATTTTACTAATGGCGCACCTCTGGTGGGCCATTAGTATCTAGTATACTAATGGCGCACCTCAGATGCGCCATTAGTATATACCACGGTGCGCCATTAGTATGCCTCCCAAGGGCCATGTATAACCAGGTGCTTTGGCATACTAATGGCGCACAACTGCAAGATGCGCCATTAGTAACTTTGGCATACTAATGGCGCACTGTTTAATGATGCTCCATTAGTATCCTTTGGCATACTAATGGCGCACTGTGATGTGATGCGCCATTAGTATGAATATTATGTTTTTTATTTAATTTTTAATTTTCTGTTTTTTGCACAGGTTACAAAATGTATTATTGGACAGAATATAGACAGCACACATCAACAATAGATTCATCGAATACAATAGAAGATTAGTCTCTGTATACAATTCATCATATTAGTCTCCGAATACAATTCATCATATTAGTCACCGAATTGAAAAGACCGAACAAAGATAGAAGATTATATTACAAGTCTCGAGACCGTGAGTAGCGAGTTCATTTCACATTACAAGTCGATATCGATCATCTAAACTACCATCACATAGAAGAGAGCTGCGGTCATCACGATGAGCATCATCACGATGAAACTCGTCTTCATCCGGTTCCTCCAACGCTCCCTCCCCTCTCCCGCTAGATAGCGGGCGTATCTAGATTCCGCCTCGGCCCTAGTGGTGTACCCTTTGTAACTGTTACCGCTGAATCGGTGAACCTGTCTCCGACACTCCTCCCAGTCGTCGTAGACTCCGGGAACCTTACCCTTGTACACGACATACGACGGCATAGCTTTGCACTAGCCAAACGAAACGTTAGTACCAATTCACAGACAATACATAAGCAATATATAAGTATGCAACAGAACGATCGTAAGAGAAAAGAAAGACATTAATAGCATCGATTACATCTAAGTTGAACGACAGTCAAAACCAAAGAGACATACTACAAGTTCATTAAAGTTTAATTACAACATGAGCCAATCGATGTTTCAGAACTAGACACAGCATCACTACTTTCGACTCGGCTCAACGGACCGGAGCGTGGATGAAGCCGCCGTCTATCGTGGGAGTCATGAAATCGCGGGCGTTGTTAACCTGCATTTGTAGCATTGTGTCGATGTCACTGTTGAAATGTTGATTTCTGAGGTAGAACTGCCCCGAGGTACGAAGGACATCTTGATGGATGATTTCCGCAAACTCCGACTGGATGCGAAAGAATTCTTGTCTGATGTCCGCGTCCTGGATTGCCGACACGCTCGCGGCCCAATCTTTGAGTTCACTCGGTAGCAGAAATTGATGATGGTCCCGTACGATCGCCCGCATGTGATGGATGGCGTAGTAGGCACCCTTCTGACCGCCAGGCGGCTGCTTGACGCAGCAGAACATCGTATTGTGGGAGAACACATGCTTGCCGGTCTTATGAATAGGCCTGGTGAAGGTGCCTCCAGATTTGGCGTAGCCGGGGAGAACATCATCAAGAACCTTCTTGACATTTGTGTAGTTTATGTCGGTGTACTAAAGTAGGGGTACCTTAGCTTCCCGACTTGTGCACGGACAATAGCAGCGTCCTGCGGCCGGGCTCGCCACGCGCCCGCCAAGGCCCGCTCTGGATCCTTTAGAGCCATTCAAGAACAAAGTATTCAAGTTAAAGAAACAAGGCCCCGGCAAGAGGAGCTTGCCGGGAAGGCCGTACCAGGCTCAAGACCACCCCTTTGGCAAAAGGCCCTGGCAAGAGGAGCTTGTCAGGAAGGCCAAATATAGCATTTCAGGAGACTTGCCGTGGCGCATCGCGCGCCCCGGAAAGGCCCGGAGAGCGATAAGCTTCCGGGCGCGGCAAGGTAGCGACCGTGGCAAGGCGCTTGCCGCGGCAAGCTCCCACTACGTGCCCGCGCTCCAGCTCATCCGGCCATGCGTCCCCCTGGGGCCCTCCCAGGTGCACGTGGCGGAAGGCTGTGCAGCCTGGGGTACACCGTGGCGAGCCGCGATGACGAGGCCACCTTCGTGGCGAACGGAGACGCCCTGACGGACGCTTTTCGCACTGTTTTGGGCGACGGCGACGGGCATTCAATGCCCTTGTCCCCCGCCGTCAGGGTTAGGTATAGACCACTGTACATACACTGTTCCAACTACTACCATTTTTACACTTTTACCCTCATCTAAGTTGCCACCTGTCGGTGACCCCTTCGACCTATAAAAGGAGGCCCATGCGCAACGTACAGGAGGTTCCGATCCTTGATCACTCTCACGCTCGGTGTAGCTAGCAGCCAGCTCTGTAGCCCTTCGTGCTCCCGAGCCAAGAACACAATACAACCAAGCCTGGAGTAGGGTTTTACGCATCCGTGCGGCCCGAACCTGGGTAAACTGCTCGCGTGCTCGCTTCGATCTGCTCTTCGTGCTCCCTCCGCTCCCTTGCCGTACCGAAAAGGGGCTCCGGTCCCATAGGTGTTCGTGGGCGATCAGTTTCCCCGACATCTTTGGCGCGCCAGGTAGGGGGGCATCGAGGTTGTGCGAACCTGATCCGGCGTTCACGCGGGCGCAACCTTCAGCAACTTCATCAACTACATTAACTTCATCCACATGCCGCCGAAGAAGAAAGCTTCGGAGGTGGGAGGCCCGTCCGCGTCGATCCCACCACCACCGGAACCGACGGGTGGTGGGGTAGACGCTGGCGGAAGGACGGACGCCGGCGAGGAAACTCACGGCACCGCCAAATCCAAGGACAAGACGGACGACCGAGCGCACTCCAAGACCTCGGCGTCCGTGCACGCACCGCGCCCCTCTCAGGAGGTGCCGGAACGGCAGCGGCGTGGTACGCAGGGTACCATCCGCTTGCTGGGTCAAGGACAAGTTGGTGGATCACGGGACGCTCAAGGCCAACGTGCTGGCACGAGCAAGGCGCGGTCGCCAGGGCGAGAACCTGCTCCTTCTAACGCTGTTAGAAGTCTGAGCATATCTCGCTCCTCGCACCGCTCACCACCGCTCCCCTCCACTCCAGCAGAAGCTCTCGCTAGAGCTCAGCTGCTCCTCGACTTCCCTCCAGCGGCAGACAAGGCCGAAGACTGGAGGGCTACCATCCAAAGCCTCATCGCCTTCGCCAACAACGACACGCCGCAGCAGCCGGCGACGTCACGGCCGCGGCAAGTCAGCCAGGCACGGGCTGACGGAGACAAGACCGCCGGGGACAAGACCGCCGGGGGTGCGACTACCGTGCACTCCCCGCCCCGGAGGCCGAAATCGCCGACTCATCGGATCAACGTCGACGACGACTCCACGGCGTCGTCAGATCCACGAGCTCGCCGCGATCAAAGCCAAGTCTTCGACGACAGACGACAAGAAGACGCTCGAACCCGCATCGAAGGTCGAAGAGAAGCGCGACGACAATCCGACCAGCGCGCTGGGACCGCTGTCGACATGCACGCGCCAGGGGAACCGGGCGACTTGCCGTACGCGGCAGGTTGCCCTGCGTTCACCCGCGAGCTGCGGCAGGTCCAGTGGCCCAGCATGAAGAACTTCAAGCCCGATATACCTGAGAAGTACGACGGCAAGACCCATCCCTGAGAGTTCCTCAGCATCTACACCATCGCAGTGCACGCTGCAGGGGGACGCGACGAGAAGATACTAGCGAACTACTTCCCGCTCGTGCTCAAGCCGAACGTCAGATCATGGCTCATGCACTTGCCGGAGAACTCCATCTCTTCTTGGGCCGACCTGTGCCATCAGTTTGTCGGCGCCTTTACGGGTGGCCACAAGCCCCATGGCCAGGAGAGCGACTTGCATATACTTGCCCAGAAGGAAGGAGAGTCCCTGCGAAAATACATCCAGAGATTTAGCCGCGTCCAGCACAACATCCCGGATGTCCACCCTGCCGCGGTTATTAGCGTGTTCCACCAGAATGTGCGTAACCGCTGCATGAGGGAGGAAATGGCGATGTGCAAGATACGAGACGTCAGCGAGCTTTATGCCCTGGCCGACAAGTGCGCGCGCGCTGAAGAGGGGAGGAGACTCCCCGGAGAGGATGCTGGAGCAGGAGGAACGGACAGTGAGGATGCCACCCCGGCAAGGAAAAACCGCCGGCGGAACAACAAGAAGAAGAAGAACAAGGAAGTACTAGCCGTCGAGCAGTCCGGCAAGGAGGCTGGCGCAAAGAAAGCTCAGGCTGGTGGCTCCGGCAAGGAAGCCACCGCTATAGCGGCCGCCGACAAGCAGGACGGCTCCGACAAGCAGTACTGCAAGATCCACCGCACCAAGGGCCACGATCTCCAGAACTGCAAGAGGGTCGAATACCTCGTCGAACAGCAGAAAGCTGAGTACGAGCGGAGGAGAGTCCGGCAAGAAGCGTCCATTCAATGGCCGTGGAGGACGCCTCGGCAAGGCCAAGCAGCGGCAAGGAGATAGACCTCCCCGCGGCCGCGACAAGGACGAAGACGAAGACGACGACGAGGACATGGACGACGGAGATAACAGCGAGCAGGAGTTCCAGAAGGCCACAAAAGTTCTGTGCTTCGATGGAGGTGCCTCTCTGCATACTTCCCACCGCCAACTCAAACAATGGGTGCGGGAAGTAAATGCAGCAGAGCCACCCGTCGAGTCGCGCAAACTCCTGAAGTGGTCCAGCACGCCCATCATCTTCGACATTGAGGATCACCCTGACCGCACAACTGCGGTCGGGTGTTTGCCGATGTTGGTTTCGCCAACCATCCGCAACCTCAAGGTCACCAAGATGCTGGTTGACGGCGGGGCCGGCCTGAACCTGATCTCCTCTACTGTGGTCCGAAAGCTACAGATCCCCGACAGCGAGCTCGAGGAAACCGGAACTTTCCAAGGGATCAACCCGGGAAGGAGCAAGCCGAAAGGGAAGATCACACTGCCAGTAACCTTTGGCGGAGAGCTAAACTTCAGGACTGAGATGATCACCTTTGACGTTGCCGATATCCCGTTGCCATACAATGGGATACTTGGCCGTCCGGCACTCGCCAAGTTCATGGCGGCCTCTCATTACGCCTACAACATGCTCAAGATGCCGGGCCCGATAAGCGTCATCTCTGTTCCCGGCGACAAGAAGGACGCGCTTATCTGCGCCGACAAGATCTACCAGGACGCAGCAGTTGCAGCAGATAGCAAAACACTTGCCGCTGAAGCTCCCGGGGGGAAGAACAAGACCAAGTCCGGCAAGAGCTCTGGGGCCCACTCCGGCAAACGCACCTCTTCGGAGTGCTGCGCTGCCGTCGAGGACGCACCATCGAGCTCCACCGGCAAGTGCAAGAAGGGAATGGCAGCTCCACCTGCAACCAAGAAGGTGTCCGCCAAGGAGGACGGCACTGGTGGTACTTTCACCATCAGTGCCACGCTCAATCCTAAATAGGAAAGCGTGCTCGTTGTTTTCCTGCGGGCGAATGTCGACGTGTTTGCATGGCAACCGTCTGACATCCCCGGTGTTCCCAGGAAAGTGACTGAGCACAAGCTTGCCGTTTGTCCTCACGCGCGGCCCGTCAAGCAGAAGATCAGAAAGCAAGCGATGGAGCGTCAAGAGTTTATTGCGGAGGAAATCAAGAAGCTGGAAGTAGCAGGCCTTGTCAGAGGTGTACTTCATCCCACGTGGTTGGCCAACCCTGTTGTAGTGCGCAAGGCTAATGGGAAGTGGAGGCTTTGTATAGACTTCACTGATGTGAATAAAGCTTGTCCCAAGGATCCATTTCCCTTGCCGCGCATTGACTAGATCGTTGACTCCACGGCTGGGTGTGAGTTCTTTCATTTCTTGATGCATACTCCGGGTACCATCAGATATTTATGGCTGTAGAGGATGAAGAGAAGACCGCGTTCATTACTCCATGTGGCACTTACTGCTTCATACGCATGCCCTTCGGATTGAAGAATGTGGGTTCAACATTTGCAAGGGTGGTCCACACCGCTTTTGAGCCACAGATACACAGGAATGTAGAAGCCTACATGGATGATATAGTGGTCAAGAGCAAGGACAAGGATACCCTGATACAAGACCTAGATGAAACTTTTGTGAATCTGCGCAAAATACAACTCAAGCTCAACCCCGAGAAGTGCGTGTTCGGAGTCCCCTCCGGCTAGCTTCTCGGGTTCTTTGTGTCTCAGAGGGGGATCGAAGCCAATCCCGACAAGATCAAAGCCATTGAGCAGATCGAAGCTCCAAAGCGCGTCAAGGATGTACGAAGGCTTGCCGGCTGCGTGGCTGCTCTCAGCAGGTTCATTTCTAAGTCCGCAGAACGCGCCCTGCCGTTTTTCAAAATCTTGAAAAAGGCGGGTCCAATGAGATGGACTCCGGAAGCGGAGGCAGCGCTGCAGGACTTGAAAGGATACCTGTCCTCCACTCCAATACTTGTCGCACCTAGGCCACAAGAGAAGTTGTTGCTGTACCTAGCAGCAACCAATCAAGTGGTTAGTGCTGCGTTGGTAGCAGAAATGCAGGCAGATGAGGAGCCCACAGTCCCGACAAGCACATCCAGCGACAAGCAAGGGGCTACCCCGACAAGCTCTGGCCCCGACAAGGAAGAGTCTGCGCAGATGCAAGAAGAAGTGCAGAAGAAGATGGTGCAACGCCCGGTCTATTTTGTCAGTTCCCTCTTGCAGGGGGCTAGGTCAAGATACTCTGGGGTGCAGAAGCTGCTTTTCGGCCTCGTCATGGCCTCGAGAAAGCTGCGCCACTACTTCCAAGCACATGAGATAACAGTGGTCACTCGCTTTCCGCTGAAGAGGATATTGCAAAATCCGGAAGAAATAGGTAGGATTGTCGAGTGGGCACTAGAGCTGTCAAGCTTTGGTCTTAAGTTTGAAAGTACTTCAACTATTCAGAGCAGAGCATTGGCAGAGTTCATAGCAGAATGGACACCAACGCCAGACGAAGAGATTCCAGAGACAAGCGTCCCCGTCAAAGAAGCGAGCAAAGAATGGATAATGTACTTTGATGGTGCCTTCTCGCTGCAAGGCGCCGGCGCCGGCGTGCTTCTTGTCGCGCCCACCGGCGAGCACCTCAAGTACGTCGTCCAGATGCACTTTCCCAAGGAACAAGCAACGAATAATACTGCCGAGTATGAAGGTTTGCTTGCCAGCCTCAGAATCGCAGCTGAACTTGGGATCAAGAAGCTGATTATGCGGGGAGATTCGCAGTTGGTTGTCTGTCAAGTGAACAAGAGCTACCAGAGCCCATTGATGGAAGCTTACGTCGACGAAGTGAGAAAGCTTGAAGAATACTTTGAAGGCTTGCAGATGGAGCACGTTCCAAGGGCTCAAAATGACGTCGCAGACGGCCTGTCAAAGTGTGCTGCACTAAAGCTACCTGTGGAACCAGGGATCTTTGTGCTCAAGTTAACTCAACCATCCGTTACACCATCAGTTGGGCAAAACAAGAAAAGAAAGTTGGTCTCCGGTGACTACTTGCCGGCGGATCTCCCTGAAGCCGCCGCCAAGGTCCCCAAGATGAACGCCCAAGTTGCTGAGGAACAGTCTGCTCCTGCGGACCCAAGAGTCCGTACAGTTGAAGCAGGCGTTCCCGACAAGTCTTTTCCCGACAAGCTTGTCGGGGGACGTCCAGCTCCGGCCGAGCCGCAGGTTCTTGCGGTAGAAGCTGACGTTCCCGCAGCAGCAATGATGCCTTTAGTCCTTGTTGTTGAGCCTCAGGCTCCAGCATGGGCACAACAAATTGTCCTTTTTCTTCAAACTGGAGAACTTCCCGAAGAGCCAGAAGAGGCAGAAAGAATAACCAGGCAGTCAAGTATGTACCAGTTCGTCGGCGACGAACTGTACAGAAGAAGACTCAATGGTGTTAGATTGAAGTGCATTCCCCGGGAAGATGGGCAGAAGCTGTTGGCAGAGATACATGGAGGCATATGTGGCCACCACATTGGTGCAAGAGCACTTGCCGGCAAGGCGTTCCGGCAAGGTTTATTTTGGCCAGAAGCCCTCCAAGATGCAACTGCACAAGTAACCAAGTGTGAAGCGTGCCAGTTCCATGCCAAGCAAATACATCAGCCAGCTCAAGCTCTCCAGACGATCCCTTTGTCCTGGCCATTTTCGGTCTGGGGGCTCGACATCCTCGGCCCCTTTCCCTGCGCAGTCGGGGGCTTTGAGTACTTGTACGTCGCCATCGACAAGTTCACAAAGTGGCCAGAAGTGGAACCAGTGAGAAAGGTGACCGCACAGTCAGCAGTCAAGTTCTTCAGGTCAATTGTTTGCCGTTTTGGAATCCCTAACAGGATCATCACCGACAATGGCACGCAATTCACAAGCCGCACCTTCATGCAGTACGTCCAAGGCCTTGGCGCCAAGGTCTGCTTTGCTTCCGTTGCTCACCCGAGGAGCAATGGTCAAGCGGAGAGGGCAAACGCTGAAGTGCTGCGCGGACTCAAGACAAGAACTTTCGACAGGCTGCACAAGTGCGGAAGAAACTGGATTGAGGAGTTGCCGGCGGCTCTTTGGTCAATCAGGACGACACCAAATCGAGCCACTGGACAGACACCCTTTGCTCTTGTCTATGGTGCAGAGGCAGTTCTCCCCACGGAACTCGTATACGGGTCGCCTCGAGTGCTCGCTTATGATGAGCTGGAGCAGGAGTAGCTGCGGCAAGATGATGCACTGCTCCTCGACGAGGACCGTCTTCAGGCTGCTGTACGAGCTGCTCGATACCAGCAAGCTTTGCGCCGCTACCACAGCCGCAAAGTTAAGGCCAGAAGTCTCGAGGAAGGCGACCTTGTTCTTCGGCGTGTTCAGTCCGCCAAGAATTCCAACAAGTTGACGCCGAAGTGGGAAGGCCCTTATCGGGTGAGACATGTCACAAGGCCCGGCGCTGTCCGCCTTGAGACCGAAGAGGGCTTACCGGTGAGCAACTCCTGGAAGATTGAGCATCTTCGCAAGTTTCACCCATAAGGTGCGGTTGCCGTGATCCGCTCCGGCAACCACCTTTTGTACAAGTCTTGCCGCTGTTGCATGTAAACCTTTGTACAAAGCCGGGCGCAGACCCCGTGCATCAGTAAAACTTTTGTGCCTTGCACAACTTGTCGTTTCATGCATTTTTCTTTTTTACTTGCATGTATTATATGACACCTCGTGCAGCACACACATCCGGTAAGCAATAACGAGCCGCAAGGCTCCATATCTATGTTTCCTCCCTTTCTTTTTCCTCTCAAGTAGAAGAAGGATTCCTCGCGCACAAGTTTCCCGGTGGGGAAGGAGACAGTGGTATGGACCAAGTGCCGTTCAAGAAAGCCTCGCCTTGCCGGGAAGCAGACCATACACAAAAGCTAAGTTACCAAAGTTTGAGCATTCGAATTTTTAAATTTTAAAAGTTATCTTCCTTGAATGACCACGCTTTGTATGGAAAACCTGTGCACGGAGGAACCTACCTGTAGCTAGCCGCACCCTTACTTTGTTTCGAGCACGCTCAACGGTTTAAGTGCGCTGCAACAAGTGTCGCGCCCTTACTTCGTTTTCGAGTTCGCTCAACAACCTAAGTGTGCTGCGACTAGCTACGGCAATGTTTCTTGCCGGTAGAAGCATTGCCAGCAGGCTGCTGAAGTTCCGCACTCAGCGCTTGCGGCAAGGGCCCCTTTGCCGGCAAGTTCCCTAAAAAGCGTAGGGTAAAAGCATACAAAGTAAAGAAGTCAAACCAAGGAAATAACACTACATTAACTACCCAAAATAAAGTTATATTACAAGATGACTTGTCGCTGTCCTAACAAACTACTGTCCATAACGTGATTGGCAGCGACAAGAGAAGCAGAAAGGAAGACAGTCTAGTCTACGTGGTCGCCGTCGACCCTCCTGATCTTGCCCACCTTGGCCATGATGGGGGCGACAAGAGCCTTCAGTGCTTCCTGGTTGGCGTCGGGCGGCAAGGTCCTGAGGACGTTCTCAAGATTGATCTCGGGGTTGCGGTAGACTATCTTCGTCAGCACCCTCTCCACGACTCCCGTGCAGAGCCTGCGCGCCTCGTTCGCCAGCTGCGTGGGGATCCTCTCCCGGAGCTGTTCGAGGGCCGGCGCCACTCCCCTGAAGAATAAGCTCAGCTTGGCGCTGTGAGGGAGGTTCGCGTCGGGGGAGTACCCGAGGTGCTCTGTCCCCAGCCCCGCCAACTCTCTGTCGATGTCAGCGGCGGCGGTGACAAGCTCCTCGGTCCACTGCTCCACCATCTGCCTGAAGTTGTTCTGCGTGAGGGCGGCGCTGTCCAGCAGTGCCCTCTCAGCCCGGTGGTCCTCCTTCAGCTTTGTCTCCCGGTTCCTGGCGCTGTCGAGCGATGCAGTGAGGGTGGACAGCTTCAATTCCAAGTCTGCAATAGAGTCCTTGGCGACGGCGAGCTCCTTGCCCTTGTCGGAGAGACGGACCTGCAGCTCCGAGTAGCTGTGGGCGTCTTTCTCCCTCTCCAACGTGAGCGCGGCAACCTTCTCCTCGCTCGTCTTCAAGTTGATCTCCAACTGTGCCACCCTCGCCTCCAAGTCTCTCTTGGCGGTCTCTGCAGCTGCAGCGGCGTCCCTCGCTTCCTGCAGAGCCCCGCCAATGGACTGCTCGCGCGCGGCACGGTCGTCCTCGTGGCTGTCGAGGTCGACCTTCCGCTGCCTCAGCTCACCTTCCTGCCGAGACAGATCTTCAGCGGCGAGTCGTTGTTGTTCCTCCACTTCAGCCTTCTCGAGGATGAACGCTTGGTGCGCCTCGGCAAGCTCCTCCCGCTCCTCCTCCAGGGACCGGAGGGCCGCCTGGTTGGCGGCATGGAGCTCCTCGGCGCGCTTCTCCAAATCGACGCCTACCTTGGCAGCCAGAGCCTCTCAGGACTCCAGCTTGGCCTGCCTGGCACGGTACAGGGCCAGAAGCCGGCGCAGAAGCTGCTCCTCCTCGGGCTCGTTGCTGCTGCCGGGCGCGTCGACAAACTTCAGCCCCGGGGAGGCGAGGACTTCCCCATCGAAGACCTCCCCCTCCGCGGGCGCCCTTGACGAAGAAGCCCACAGAAGTTGGATGAAAACCCCGTTTTCGGCCTCCAAGTAGGCGCCAGTTCCGGCCGTGGCGGCGGCAGGGTCGGCGGTCGGCGCAGCGTCAAATGCTCCTGCAGCCTCAGGGCCGTCAGTGCGACCGCCGGTCCCCTCCTCAGCCGCCACGTCAGCGTCCCTGTTTGCCTCTTTGACGGCGGGCTCCTCGGTGCCGACCACCTCTTCGGTAGCCGTGGCATCGCCAGCGTTGCCACGTGCGGGCTCCTCGGTGGTGGCCTCCGTCTCCATAGGCTTTGGAGCAGACGAGTCTGAAGACAAGAAGAAGAAAGAAGAAAAACATTGTCAAGCAAATATCCAAAAAGAAGAAATCAAAAGAGGAAAATCACAAGGGTTACCTGCGCGGGCCTCTCCTTCAACGGGGTTCCTTGCCGGGGAGTTCTCCCTCGGTTGCGTGGTAGTAGCCTCCGCTGGCGGAGGGCCGCTAGCGCCTTCCCTTGGCGGAGTGCCCACCCTTGGCGGGGTGCTCACCCTTGGCAGGGTGCTCGCCCTTGGCGGAGTACCCGTCCTTGGCGGAGTATTCTCCCTCGCCAGGGAGCTCCTCCTTGGCGGGGAGGTTGAGACGCACCGCTCGTCGGGGGCAGTCTCTTGCCGCTCCTGAGGCTGCGGCTCCGTTCCGTACAAGCCAACAAACAAACAAAACATTAATGAAGATAAGAAGCCCACGCGCGCCCGACAAGTAAAGAGCGAACAGAAGACTTACGCTGGGGGCTGCTCTGCGGGGCAGCTGGCTGGTCCGGCAAGCTTGTCGCTGGTGCATCCCGCGCCGCTGCGACAGGCTCGTCCTCAAGGTCGACCACCGGGATCTTGGCCCTCTTCGCCATCCTCTGGGCCAGGGTCCTGGAAGACAGACATCAAACAGGATCAGACAAAGAAGATTCAAGACAAAAACAACAAATTGAAGAAAGCAAGTACTTACTCTTCCTCCTCCTCGTCGGAACTGAGAACGGAAAAGTCGAAATCCGCCTCGCGCGTCCCGGCGCGAGGAGCTGGAGGAGTAGGCTCCCTCGGGCGCTTGGCGGGCGCCGGAGCAGTGGTCTGAGAAGACCCCGCTCCGGTCGTCGCCGAGGCCCGAGGGGCGGAAGGAGCGGTGGAGCCCGTGCGGGAAGATCCTCCCCCAGCCGCTGCGGAGGCGCGAGGCGCCCCCTTGACGGCCTTGCTCGTCGTGGTGGCGCGCGTCGAGCGACGCTGCGGCTGCTAGCCCGCCGGCTGCTTTGCCGTGTTCGCAGCCTTGCGGAGACGCTTCTTCGGTTGAGGCGAAGGACTTGGTGGTGGCGGAGAACACCCGAGGATGAAGAGGAGTCGTCAAGGCCCAGAGACCCGCCTGAGTCTTCTGAAGAGTCACCCGATTCGGTGCCTTGCTCGGCGGGCTCGCTCGACTCTGTGCCTTGCCCGGCAGCCTCGCTCATCTTGGCGGGCTGCCCGGCAGGCTTTATCAGTTTGAGGATCTCTTCCTCCTCGGCCCGACTCACTGCATCTGCCTCGTCCAAGGAGTACCCAAACTCGCCCGCGGCCTCGGCTACGGCTGCCTCCTCCATCCTGGTGGCGATATACGCCACCTCCCGGTCGGTGGTGTCGCGGGTGAGACTTTCTTCTCATCGAGATCGATCGGCAGCTCCACCGAGTTGTCGAAGAAGGTTTGCGCGGCTTCGTCAGAAGGCGCCAGCCAAGTGGGGTCAACCCCATGGGAGTCGCACAACGACATCGCCGCGTGGATAGCACTAAGCGACGAATTGTTGCATAGTGGAACTACCCCCCGCGGCGAGGCGAACCACTCCGGGTGCTTGGCGTCGTGCTTGAACAGCTCACGGAGCATCCCTTTGAGCTCCAGGACAGTGAAATTATAGTTAAGGCCGGGGCGCAGCCTCATACAGTCTGCCGCGTTGCCGAAATCCCAAGCAGGCCTTTTCCTCTCCTGCAGGGGAGCAATGCGGCGGCGAAGGAAATCTGCCCCGACCTCACCTACAGTGAGATTGGCTTGCCGGAGGCGAAGAATCCTAGTGAGAGCTATCTTCAGCTTCTCATCCTCCGGGGCCAGATCACTCCAGTCCTTGCCGCGCACTATTGCAGCTCGACGCGGGGAAGTAAACTGCTGGGGTTCATCCTCCATGATCCAGCACCAGTCGGCCCTCCACTCCTCCCACTTGCCGCGGAGCTCTCCAATCAAGTATGCCTCTTTCTTATTGAGCCTAAAGATCCAAGAAATCCCACCGGATAGAGGGGACCCAGACTCTACCCGAGGCGTAAAGAAATGGCGTAAGAGGGCTACATTGGGGTGGACTCCGACAAAGTTTTCGCACAGATGTGCGAAAACGGCCATGGTTAAGACTGCGTTCGGGGTGAAATCCAGAAGATGGAATCCATACGTGTTCATAACATCGCAGAAGAATTTGGAGTATGGAGGGCAGAGTACGCAATGGAAGAACAGGGCAAAGTAAGGATAACCTCCCGGGAACATGTCGCATGCTTCAGCGGGGAGAACCCTGGTGCGCGGTTGAGCTTTCGTTTCCCTCGACCAGAAGAGGTAGAACTTGTCCTTCAGCTCCCTCGCGCCGAGCCTCGGCGGGAAGATGACCATCCTCTTCCGCATTGCTGCAAGCTTCGCCGCCCGTTCGGTCTTCGCGGCTTTCCCCTTGTCGCCCTTCGAGGCAATGGCCGGGACGGCGAGGGGGGCCGGCGGCGCTGGGGAGGCTGGCGGCGGCGGAAGAAGGGCGGAGCGCTGCTCCCTTTCAACCTTCGGGGAGGAGGGGAGCGGCGGGGGTTTCTGGAGGTTGAAGACGCAATGAAGCAATGGGGGAAACTGCCCCTGTTTCCTCTGCTTTTAAGGGGGAGTGGGGGACGTTCCGCATTTTCCCATTAAAGAAACAGGCCACGATCTCTCCCACGACACCGCAATTGACGCGTGTCGTTAGGGAGGGATGCGGCAGATACGGAGTGGGATACGGCGGGCCGTGGGCCGTGTATGCCCGTGCACTGTTTTGGGCCTGGCCCAACAGCGCTCAGCACCGTGTGTGGCCCAGGCCCGGGGGCTCCTGTCGGTGTACTAAAGTAGGGGTACCTTAGCATCCCGACTTGTGCACGGACAGTAGCAGCGTCCCACGGCCGGGCTCGCCACGCGCCCGCGAAGGCCCGCTCTGGATCCTTTAGAGCCATTCAAGAACAAAGTATTCAAGTTAAAGAAACAAGGCCCCGGCAAGAGGAGCTTGCCGGGAAGGCCGTACCAGTCTCAAGACCACCCGTTTGGCACAAGGCCCTGGCAAGAGGAGCTTGTTAGGAAGGCCAAATATAGCATTTCAGGAGACTTGCCGTGGCGCATCGGGCGCCCCGGCAAGGCCCGGAGAGCGACAAGCTTCCCGGCGCGGCAAGGTAGCGACCGCGGCAAGGCGCTTGCCGCGGCAAGCTCCCACTACGTGCCCGCGCTCCAGCTCATCCGGCCACGCGTCCCCCTGGGGCCCTCCCAGGTGCACGTGGTGGAAGGTTGTGCAGCCTGGGGTACACCGTGGCGAGCCGCGATGACGAGGCCACCTTCGTGGCGAACGGAGACGCCCTGACGGACGCTTTTCGCACTGTTTTGGGCGACGGCGACGGGCATTCAATGCCCTTGTCCCCCGCCGTCAGGGTTAGGTCTAGACCACTGTACATACACTGTTCCAACTACCACCATTTTTACACTTTTACCCTCATCTACGTTGCCACCTGTCGGTGACCCCTTCGACCTATAAAAAGAGGCCCATGCGCAATGTAGAGGAGGTTCCGATCCTTGATCACTCTCACGCTCGGTGTAGCTAGCAGCCAGATCTGTAGCCCTTCGTGCTCCCTAGCCAAGAACACAATACAACCAAGGAAAGAGTAGGGTTTTACCCATCCGTGCGGCCCGAACCTGGGTAAACTGCCCGCGTGCTCGCTTCGATCTGCTCTTCGTGCTCCCTCCGCTCCTTTGCCGTACCGAAAAGGGGCTCCGGTCCCATAGGTGTTCGTGGGCGATCAGTTTCCCCGACAGTCTACGTTCGACTGACGGTCCAAGTTGAAATACGTGGCCATGGAATAATTGGGGCTTAGGAGGATGAGCGTGCAATGTGTGTCACTGCAGAAAACACGGAACGTTAAAAGAAAAACGATCGAAATCTAAGAATTCATATGTTACGGGGCGGTTGAGGGGAGGACTTACTCAGGAAAGTAAGGCACGAGGAAGTTATCCTTATCTCGGTTTGCCAGAATGACGCCTTCGAGGTAAGAACTCGCGACTTGCCGGTCCTCAGCGCTGCCCAAGATCTTGGCACGCATGTAGAAGGGGTCGACTATCACGATGTGCGGGGTCTTGTCGCGAATGATCTGCATCTCCATACTCAGCGAAAATAGCCGAACGAAGGTGTAGTGCAGCGGATGAAGGTTCAACATAGCGTAGATGTCATCAAACCACAGGACGATCGTACCCCCGATGGAGTTATCCACAAAGCCCTTGCCCTCTGGCACCTTGGCCGCGAAAACCGGGTATGCCACATTCTTCTCTCCGAGACGCCGCTTCTCCAAAGAAAGAACACTGTCATGCAGACTCTGCATAGCACCGGTTGCAGCATCGAGCATATTTCTCGGTAGCATCGGCCTACCCGCCACATGCACCATCCTCATTACATCCTCAGGTGAAGGTGGCCCGTCCTGAGCACGGATCCTACTCGGTGCCGGCTGGCTCGCACCCTTGTTAGTCTTTCTTTTGCGTGCCTTCTTCTTCTCCTCTAATGGGACCGAGTTCTGCTCACAGACCGCCTTCTTGAGTGTGTTGGGGCTGATAATATTTCGCACCTCGCCTATCTGAGGCTCGGTGAAGTCGGCAGCTGGAGGCGACTCCTGAGAACTGAACGGCAGACGGCGCCTGTTGCAACTTGGTTTCTCCGCGGTACCAGCTAGATCGCGCACGTCTTTTGTAGGGTTGGGTTCTTGAGAAGGAGGCCCCATGAAGTCGCCACCGTACCCATGATCGGCAAAGTACTGATTGACGTTGGCAAATGTATCGTCGTCATTGTCGTCGTCGTCATTCTGATCCTGTGCCATATGCATGTTTGGATCCAGTGGCATAGGGATGTCCGGCACCGTTGCGGCGGTCTTGCCATGGGACCGACTTGGCGCCGGCACGACTGGCGGTGTTGTCTTTGGGGTGGTGTCCCCCACCCCCAAACGAATCTGGCTCTTCGGCCAAAGCAGGGGCCAGCTCAGGCAGGCGCTGAGGGTCATCACGTCATCATCGTCGGCCCCGACTGGTCGAATCGGAGGTAACAACTCGTCGCAGCCTGGCAGCACCCGAACCAGTTGAGCCCTAAACAAGTTGGGTGGCATCTGGGTACCGTGGAACACGGGGTTGCCCGGTTGAACGATTTTTCCCTTGGCGACATCGACCAACTCGTTGTTCACGAAGTGCAGGAGAGTGCACGGAACATCGGCGGCACCCTGCAAAAACATGTAGGGCGTCAGGGATGCCCAGTCAAAGGCAAGGAGATGAAGTCCTCGGCCGAGAGAGGCTTAATTAGTTACCGTGATGATGGCGTCGAGCTCGGCTAATGTCGAGGCACCGCCAACGGCGGGCGTGCAGTTGACGGAGGGGCCGCTTGCTGCAGAGGTGCCGGCCGGCGTACACCCGGGTGCATTAAGCTCCCGTGCCGGCATCGGAGACACCAATGCCGCCTCCGTCGGAGACCAATGGCCCCGCCATCACGTTTTGCGAGTTGCTGGCCGTGAAGCTAGGAATCGGGGGCGGCCCCTGTTGGCCGCCCACAATCCACGCGTGCAACCCCTCGATCAGGGTAGGCACAATGGCGGTGATCGTCGCTCCGAGTTGTTGTTGCACTTGCTCTTGGACAATCTCCGGAATCCGCGCCACCTGTGCCTTGAGTTCTTGAACCTCGCGCGCCTAGCTTTCCGAGCCGGTCTTTTTCTCCTTTCGCCCACCAGCGTTATAGTATGACGACCATTTTGTGGACAAGCCTTTGCCGGCCACACGACCAGCTGACGTCGGCTTACTTAGCTTATCCTTTTTCTTCATTACATTCAACGCCCTATTTAGAGTGGTGTCCCAAGGGTTGCTCTTAGTCGACCCCGTGCTACTGCTTTCAGTCGCCTGCGGAAGGAATGTGAACCATTTAGAAATTTGGCTTCATTAATTAGATTGCAACCATATGGAGCTAATTACGCGGGGGTGTATTCCTTACCAGAACAAGCTCAAGCGCCCTCATCTTCGGATCCGTGGTAAGATCCTTTGTTTTCTGGTCCTTCTTGTACCGGGCCCTGACAAAATTCCTGGGCTGCTTGTCACCGTATTTATCGAAGAGGGGCGGTAGGCCTTGCTCGGCACGGTCCGCCTCCTCCTTGTACCATATAGGCTCCGCCACTCTGTAACCGCCGGGACCGAGTGTGTGTTCCCCTAAGTTCAGCTCCCGCATTTCTTTCCCCCACTGACTTGATTCGGAGGTTGCGGTGCTCGAGCACTTGATCTTGAAGTCGTTGTAGTCATCTTCGGTGATCGAAGGATTTTTCTCCTTGATCTTCTCATAACTCTCACCATTCTCGATCATTCTCTTCACCGTGCTTTTCCAAGTAGACAGGGCCGTGCTCATCCTCGTGAGGGCGGTATTGTTCACTTTATTCCCATTGAGGCTTGTGTTTTCAAATTCAGCGGGGAACTTGTATCGTTCGTGCAGCTTCATGAAGAGGAGGTTCTGCAAATTCCCTCGGTGAGTATGCCTCAGGTTCTCGGTGTTGATCGATATGGTGCTCCGGAGAATGCACCCGAGCTGAAGCGAGTACCCCTTGAGTATTCGTTCGGGCGCCGTTGGATTCCCGTCGGAGTCCACTTCAGTAAATTCCTCCTTGACGGTGCGGAGCACGGTCGGGCGCCGGTCCTTCCGTTGCCTCTTCGGTTGGCTGCCATCTATGCGTGCGCCGCCATCATCAGTGGTGGCATCCTCGGCGGCACCATCAGTGGGGTCATCCTCGGCGGTACCATCAGTGGTCTCAGGATCGGTGGGGAAGGCGGCGTCCTCATACAAGTGAGGTTGTTCCTCCATCTCCTGGGACAGCTCCCAGAATGCCTTGCCGCCTGAACCCCCGGCCTCATCGTTGTTGGCCATATTTCTCTCTAAATAGGAAAAATGTTTGGTCAAAAAGTTGGTTATTGTCAAGGAACAAGATCATGGTCTCATCATTTAGGGTTTGTCGACACCGAGGCATCCTAAAAGCTAAGCTTTTATCATTGAGGGTTTTTCGACGCCGAGGCACCCTAAAAGCCTAAGCTTTCATCATTTCGGTTTTTATCGACACCGACACACCCTAAAAGCCAAGGTTTTATAATTTACGGTTTGTCGACACCGAGGCATCCTAAAAGCTAAGCTGGGAAGGAGAATTCTAAGTTGGGCCTAATCACTTGGCTCTATTGCCGCCTATGGTTTAATGCAGATAGAATAAAGGGGCAGTTGATCCTACTTAATTAACTACTAAGATACCCCGGCCCATGCATTAGTCACAAGTACCCCATATGTCCTATTTTTAGCAAAGTCATGCTAAAATTCACGGAAAATTTCAGCATGACCTTTGCTGAAAATAGGACATATGGAGTACCCGAATTTGCCAGAACGGAAGTTAATCGACATTCCAGCAAACTCAAGGGCCTCTCGGGTGGACAAGGCAAAATCATTATCCCAGGTGGACAAGGCAATGTGCTACTTGCTTAAATCTCTGTCCAATGCTATTTACAAGACAAACAACAGGTGGCAAAGCCCATTGTTAAAAAAAGGCCTCCATCACAACATGAAAAATACATTGGCATGTGAAGAGGTGAAACAATATATGCAACTCCAAGCAGTATCATTCAACATTTTGGACAAACCACTACAAGCAATACTGGATCAGATACAAGAAGAATGTGAGAAAAGCAGACAAATACTACCAGATTGAGGTGTTTAACTTGTGGTGCTCTCTGTGCTATTAACATTTCAAGTCAAAACCTTTTCTGGTTAGTAAGTGTTTCTTGAGAATATGTATGTAGTAAGTGTTTCTGCTCTCAGTGTTTCAGAATTGCTGTTAGACCACCTTTCAACCATCGTAGTGAGATCTTACTGTTCAGTATGTAATTGTTATAGTAATTATTGATGATCATGGCCAGAAACATTTCAATGTTAAGCTGTATCAGTTTACTGAAGCTGAAACTAGTTAATTGTATCAAGTATATGTATGAAGATGACATATAGATGAGCTCTTTCATGTGCTTGCAGTTACATCAACAGCTTTTTGTGTCTTTTGACAGTACCACATTGATAGAAGTATCACTGTCAGAAGAAGGGGTTTATAGTTTGAACCAAAGACAACAATTCAAGCCAACTGTTGTAGCTCTGTTCATCTACACATCTCATAAATAATAGCTTTAAAACAACACCAACCCAGACCTAGGCAACAGTGGCATCTTGTTGCTGGCAGATCCCAAAACAGAAGGCAATGTTTTGCCATTATCTAGTTTCCACTTATAAAAATTCTTAGCAGCAGCAAAAGCCTAAGAGATACTTTTCCAAAGAGCAATTTGGTATCTAAAATAGTGCTAGAATGTAAACTAGAGCAGCAAGCAAGGAGCAGTAGCATTTAGCACTATTGTAGATGCAGTAACAACAGCTACTAGCACATCGAAATTTCACACAACAGTAGCAAAACAGTACTGGTAGTGTCAACGTAGTACTATAGCAATAGTACAAGCTACATCTAGGCATCAACATCGGCACTAAAGTAGTAGTACAAGCTACATCTAGAGTATGAACAACACCAGCAGCACTACAACAATGATAAAGATTTTTCCTAGGATAGCAAGAGCAGAACTATAGCAGTGCCTACCGCTTTTCCTAGCGCATATGGGCAAAGCAAGGCGTTGAGCCAACGCCTTGCGCATAGGCGTGCTTATGCGCTAGATTAGGCGCGCTTTTTTGAACAGAGACCATACTTGAACCAAAGAACATTCTTCCAGTCACTAGGTCTATCATCAACGAATCTTTTACTCCAAGAGGCCACCATGGCCAAGTTAAAACCCCTAAAATCTTTTACTGGAAGGTAATGGCAGCAATAGCCCACTTAGGGAATGAACATCAAATAAGTGGGAAATGCTAGCTATGCAAGTTGTAAGTAAGATTAATTTGCCCCTATATGACAAGTTCCTCTTAATTTCTTAAAATGCAGGGGAACAACCAGATATTTAAAGTTGAACATTCTCTGGAAGAAAGAGAGGATGCGAGAGGAAGGAGGGAGGAGTGGTGGCTACCTGCCTCTGGATTGGTCGCCGGCGTAGCTCCGGGCGGCAGCGTTGCTACTCGACAAAGGTGGCGAGGCCGCGGCAGAGGCGAGGCGCTCGTCCGGGGGGTGGGGAGTCGTCGATGGCGTCGGGGGCGTCGGGGGCGGCGACGTCGGGGGCGTCGG
>LR738712.1:260747878-260835617 GCA_902687465.1 Secale cereale | reverse complement strand
CTCGGCGGTAGTGGAGTGGGGGAGGGTGCGGGGGGTGCTCGGCGGCGAGGGGAATCTGACAAGGCGAATCTGGCGAGGGGGGATAACGATCGAGATGGAGGGGGATCGAGATCGAGTGTTCTCATGAATTCAAAAAGTGCCCATGAAATTTAAAAATATTCATGATAGTTCAAAAAGTGCCCATGAAATACAATCGAGAAATGAAGGCTACGATTTAAATACAATCGATCTTAGCTAGCTATCTGTTCACAATCTTCTTGCCCTTCTTTTTCGCAAATGGAGTTCTTCTGTGGAACGGACGTCCTTTAGGTAGGGTGGTCCTGCTTCTTCTTGTGGTGTATGCTTCTACTTCATCATCGTCGTCATGTTCGAGCCTCGGGTAGCCGTACTTGTCGAAGTCTTGCTCATTGGCTACTCCATCCATTCCGATGATTTTCCTTTTGCCTCTCCTCACGACAACACGACTGGGCTTTGACGGGTCGGTAATGAAGAAGCATTGGTTAACTTGGGAAGCCAGTACCCATGGCTCATTTTTCGCGGTGACGTTTGCACCCGCGGTCTTGGATTTGGCTTCGGGTATAACCATGGTGGTGAAATACCGGTCTTCTTTTAGGACGCTCTTGGCCCATCTGACACGGAACATCGGGACCTCCTCTCCAGCGTAGCTCAGCTCCCAGATCTCCCCGATCCTTCCGTAGTATCTGTCCTTGTCGTTACCGGTGTAGGATTCCATCGTTACCCCAGAGTTCTGATAACCGTCGCTCTTCATGTCCTTGGCCTTGGTGTAGAATGTCTAGTTGTTGATATCGTACGCCTCATAGGTCATCAGGTTGTGCTCGGCGCTCTGTGACAAGGCGAATATGAGTTGTTCTTCCGTGGAAGAATCCTCATGTAAGGGGTACGACAGAAGCTTCTGCTTGAACCAACGCGTGAAACATGAGTTGTGATCTTTGATTATATCTCCGTCCGTCCTCTGTTGGCCTCGGTCATTGTACGTCTTCTCAATAAAGGTTTTGTGCTCTACCACCCAAGGATCGACCACGTCTATGTGTTGTAGCGCGACTAGGTTTGCTCTTTCAAAGTCGGCGAGTCGACCCTCGAAGTCGACATGCATTTCGTGGCGACCCTCACGGTGACCCCATCCAGCGAGCCTGTCGAGGTGCCTGTTGACGGGCAGACCAACGGGGTTCTCGATGCCTAGATAATTCGTGCAGTAGGAGATGCACTCTTCGGTCAGAAAGCCCCTGGCTATGCTTCCCTCTGGACGTGACATGTTGCGAACGTATCCTTTGATGACACCATTCATCCTTTCGAACGGCATCATGCTGTGCAGGAACGTCGGCCCGAGTTGGATGATATCGTCCACGATATGGACTAGCAGATGCACCATAACGTCGAAGAATGCGGGCGGGAAGTACATCTCAAGCTCGCATAGTATCACCACGATCTCTTCGTGTAGCCTTCTGAGTTGCCTCACGCCAACCGACTTCCGAGAGATGACGTCGAAAAAGTTGCATAGGCCAAATAGCGTTTCACGGACATGCGCGTCCATGATCCCACGGATTGCAACTGGAAGTATCTGCGTCATCAGCACGTGACAGTCGTGAGACTTCATCCCGCTGAACTTCAGCTTCGCTGGGTCTAGGTATCTGCTTATCTTCCCCGCGTAACCGTAAGGAAGTTTTACTCCTACGAGGCAGGTGAAAAACTGCTCGATCTCCTCCTGACTTAGAGTGAAGCACGCGGGAGGGTAGTCATTTCCGGTCTTCTTGGCCTTTTTGCCTTTGCGACGACTTTCCGTGTCCTGCTTCGCCTCATCATCATCATCATCATCATCATCATCATCATCATCATATATAGCGTGAAGCTCCTGCCTGATGCCCATTGATTTCAAGTCTGCCCTTGCTTTCGGCACATCTTTGGTCCTCTCTGGCATGTTGAGCAGGGTACCAAGCAGACTCTCGCACACGTTCTTCGTGATATGCATTACATCAAGGCTGTGAGGCACACGGTGGATCTTCCAGTACGGCAAGTCCCAGAAAACAGACCTCGTTTTCCATACCTTCAGCAGCGGCTCTAGCGCCTTTCGCTTCTTTCCTGGCTCTGGCGCTTTTTGCTTCTTTCCCGGCAGTGGGCAATCTTTCCAATTTTTCAACAGCTCGTCTATTTCCTCACCGCTCCTTGTATGCGGGCGTCCTCGGGGTTCGGTTTCACCATCGAACAGATCCTTGCGTTTTCTCCACAGGTCATCGTCGCGAAGCCACCTTCGATGTCCCATGAACACGGTTTTCGAAGACCCAGGATCTCTATCTAGCTGGCGATACGTTGTGCCATCCATGCACCTGACGCATCCAGAAAATCCGTGGACCACCTGCCCCGCGACATATCTGTAACCGAGATAGTCGTGCACCGTCGTGAGTAGCACGACTCTCATAGGGAAATATTCTTTCTCTGCGGCGTCCAACGTATTGGCTGGCGTTTTCCACAGCGTGTCAAGCTCCTCTTTCAGCAGCCCTAGATACAGATTGATGTCGTTCCCTGGTTGTTTCGGTCCTTCAATTAGCATACTCATGTGAATGTACTTCCTCTTCATGCACAACCAGGGGGGAAGGTTGTACATCCACACAAACACAGGCCAGGTGCTATGTGTGCTTCTCTAGCTGCCAAACGAATTGACTCCATCGGTGCTCGCGCCCAGCACGATGTTCCTTGGATCGTTCCCAAATTCTAGGTCTTCGAAGTTCAACGCTTGCCACTGGCTCGCATCCTTAGGGTGACTCAGCATCTTGTCTTTTTATCTATCTCCGGATCATTTGCATCATCTTCTCGCTTATTCTCCTCCCTATCCGCGTGCCAACGTAGGAGCTTTGCTACCTTAGGGTCCGCGAAATACCGCTGTAGACAAGGAGTGATCGGAAAGTACCACACCACTTTTCGAGGAGCCTTCTTCCTCTTCTTGTATCGAGGAGCCTTCTTCCTCTTCTTGTGCTCGGCCCGATAAATTATGTAATTGTTTATGCACACATGGTATTTCACGTGCGGTAAATCCAGAGGACACACGATTTTCTTCGCCTCCTCGAAACTAGTCGGCCACTTTTTCCCCTTGGGAAGACGTTTGTGCCAGAATGACATGTTCTCGTCGAAGCATGCGTCGGTCATTTTGTGTTTTACCTTCATCTTCAGAGCCATGAGCGTTACTTTCAGGCGGGTATCCTCGGGCCTGCATCCTTCATACAATGGAGTAACCGCGTCTAACTCAAGTTGATCCATCTTGGCTTTCTCTCGGGCGGCACCTCTTGCGTTATCCGTATGCTTGAGAAGAAGCTCTTGAATATGAGGGTCCTGCACCCAGCCCATCGATGGTCCAGCGTCGTCTGCTCCGCCGGCATTATCATCTTCATGATCATGCCCGTCGTCTGCTCCGGCATCTTCCTCATCATCATGTCCTGCATCTTCTACATGATGACTGTGTACAGCATCACCGTCGTGATCATCTCCTGGGGATTCTTCGTCTTCTCGCCCGCCCTAGCCGCGGTGGTTGTCTTGCTGCCCTTCCTCATTTCTTGCCCGGCGGCCATGGATGACTTCGTAGTCATCTTCATCACCTTGCCACCGATAGCCATCCATGAAACCACGCAAGAGCAGGTGGTCCCGCACCTGCCCGGAATCCGGGTCCGGAATAAGGCTCTTCAGCTTGCAACTTAGACACGGACATCTTATCTCCGTCTCGTTCTTTTGAAGCATCTCGGCCTTCGCGGAGCTCAAAAACCTATTCACGATGCCTTCGGTCATCGTGCGGACCATGGTCGCCTGCGGGGTAGCGCAAAATGATATTTTAGATCCAAGAAAAAATTTGGCATGACTTTCCCTAAAATAGGACCAAAAAGAATGCTTAATGCCAAAATTCTCGCCGAAACGGAAATGAATCAACATTCCGGCAAAATATTGGCAACATTCGCATTTCAAATACCGGTACACCTCCAAACACAAACACATATGCAACACCACAAACATATGCAACACCACGAACATACATAGATCTAGCTAGGCCATAAAAAGTGCATGTGCACATTGTTGTAGGGAGAACAACATAAATATAGCTTCCCCCCTTACTTACCTATCAAAGGAAGGTAATTTAACCACTTAATTTGAATGAATCTATGGTGGAAATGAGGTGAAAAAGAGGAGGCACCCAAGACAAGGAGGAGGTGGAGAGAATGAAGTGGGGAGAAAGTGAGTGTGGGTAGGAGTGGCTGTCCAAAATATCTTGTTGGTGCCCACTTACTAATGGCGCACCACCTCAAAATGTGCCATTAGTAACCCAGGTTACTAATGGCGCACCTTCTGGTGGTGTGCCATTAGTAGTTTTGCAAAAAAAAAAACATACTAATGGCGCACTATTCCACAGTGTGCCATTACTAGTTTAAACTAGTAATGGCGCAATGTGGAAAAGTGCGCCATTAGTAGTTTTGCAAAAAAAAAGAATAAAAAATATAATAAAAAAAAGAACAGTAGTGGTGCACTCTCCGACTGGTGCGCCATTACTTGTTACAACTAGTAATGGCGCACTGTGTCTGGATGCGCCATTAGTATGTTTGGAAAAGGAAAAAAAATTGATACTAATGGCGCACCCTGAGCCAGGTGCACCATTAGTAGTTTCAACTCTAATGGCGCACCCTAAGCCAGGTGGGCCATTAGTAGTTTCAACTCTAATGGCGTACCAGAAGGTGGTGCGCCATTAGTATATACTAATGGCGCACCGCTTGTCTGGTGCGCCATTAGTGTCAATCCCATCTATAGCCCTTTTTCTAGTAGTGGAGAATCATATATTAATTCACTCAGTATGCTGCCAAGTCCATGCAAGTCTCTCGCACAAGGAAGAATTTGCGGTACACATCCGCCAACCTCACCGGTTATTCAAGAAACAAAAACTAGTGGGTGATGCCATAATCAACAATTCTTGAAGGAAAGACAACACTGAGACAATAATCTTGGCAGTAATTGTCAAGATCAGTCCCGCACGTCCAACAATGTGATGTTATTAACCCTGTCACTGTCCAGCATAGTCCCCAACAGTATTGAGATCTGTATAACCACACGTGAGCCAGATAAATATACCAAGGCTCAAAACATGAACTAGACCAAGGTATCATTGCCAGATATTGTACGTGACCGTATTCAGGGCCGTGAAAATAATCAAGGATCTATGTAAGGCCCTGCTCTTTCAGTTGAGGATCCAGATGAAGAAAGTGATAATGAAAGAGAAAAACCAACAATACAGGTATGCCGGTTATTATGTGAATAATATGGATGCCCATGATCATCTTATTCCACAGCGAACCCAAGCAAAGATCCACCTAAGAGGTATACTCCATTATGATAAGGACATCATAATGAGGCAACCAGCTCAGTCCACAGTATGCTCAGAACTATCAGCATTGGATACCCGAGTCTGTTCGGTCAGACTCATGGACATCTCAATATATTGGCCTCAACACCCGCGATGGAGCATCGCACCGACTGTTATTTGCGGGGAGATACTGGCACAATGAAGAATCAGTATGAAAACATATACTATGAGGATTGTTATCTCTCGCATAGGGGAAGCAATTAAAAGAATAGCATGTGCAGATGGGATTCTTTGCCAAGATCACCGCCAATCAAGACTGCAAATTTTATTATCAAGGGATGGTGCATTTTTTTACCAGTCACGAAAAGCGACAGTTAAACCTTTGGTACGACTTGGGTACTCTAGACTTTGAAGATAGTCAGGACAAGTCAGAAACTCTTGCAAGATGACAGCATCCATTAGCAAAAACAGATATGATCCACATCACTGTTTTGGAACCAGAAAGCATGCCTATATCCGAGAAATCCGATGCCTGGATAGAAGAGATTCTTTGTTCAACGTGAAGATATGTCCCCCAACTCCGTGGAATATTCTATGTACTCGATGCGAGGATAACATTTCCCGCAAGCATCAATATCAAGAAGGACATGTATGTACATAAAAATAATATTCCAGGTGCTAGGTCAGCCAACAGGTATGAAATAAAAATTGAGTTAGTATAAATAGGAAAATTGTAAGGTACGTGCTGATACAACAACGCAACATAGTCATTCAGATCCAATTCAGTGGAAATATTATGAATAAAAGAAACCTGAGTTGGAAACGGTTTCTTCAAGTCAGAAAAATTATTTAACCCTGAGCAACCAAATCTCGAGGACGAGATTTCTTTAAGGGGGGAGGTTTGTACCAGCCTGGCCTTTGCCCTTTTCTTTTTCTGATGATTTTCTTCGATTTCTTGATTTTATTTGCTTTTCTGTGGCTATGTGGTTCTGAAACTTGGGAAGATCATGTCTTCCTAGGTTTTATAGTGGCTTGCCATCCTTCTAAACATCCCAAGACCCTGTCATTTCCATCCTTGACCTAACCCAATATTCTTTTTCCAAGGAATATTCATTTTTATTAAATGAATAATTCTTTTGCCCTAGGTTGTGAAGCAATCTATATCTCTGTCATTCTAATAATTCCCACATAATTCTCATAAATTGTTTGGGTCATATCTTTCTCAAATAAAGGAAAACATTTCATTGCCATGTTCAAAAATAATCCTCCAATAATCATTTTCCTATTATGCCCTAAATGGCACTTTGTGAAGCAAGTGCTATTTATCTTTGCCCAATTGACCCCAAATTTGGTGGATCTCTTTTCATGTCCATATCATTGCCTTGTGCCAAATTTGAAACTCATTTGCCTAGTAATTATTTTTCAGTGATTTTCCAAAGTTTCTGTCCAGAAAGGAACTTTGTAGAGGAAGTATATTCTAGGCATTTCCAAATGAGATGAAACTTGGTCACATCCTTTATTTGATCAAATCATGCATCTCCACCAAATTTGAGCTCATGGAGATCATCTATGTCAGCTCAGCTCCAAATCTTGGTTTCTGGTCTGATTTTCACTTTGTGAAGCAACACTATTTTACCTTGCTTCCTTTGAGCTGAAAATTTACCAGGCCATTCTTACATCTACATCTACCTCCTCCACCAAGTTTTGACTCGGTCCAGTTATCCATTTACACTCAGTAAATTCTCCAAGATTTTGTCCAGAATGGAGCAATGTGAAGCAAGTGCCACATTGGTAACTCCAAACGGCATGAGGTTTTTACAGCAGCTCCATATGGTCAACTAATTCAACTACACCAAATTTCCGCTCATGACACTTAATTATGTGAGTGCAACATCTTAATCTCTAATTCTTGCCAGTTTTGCACTTTCTACGGCAACCCCCATCTAAACTCCTCTTCTTAGTCTGATTTTTGGTGATCAGCATCATCTTGGTGTAAGATCATCGCCAAACAACTTAGTTACCAAGTTACCCAGCTGGTTTAGCCATAGGAAGTTACAAACACCTTCCTGTTGATTTACTTTCGAGCTAAGTGCAAATCTCTTCTTTGCCCCTGGACCAATTTCTTTCTGCATCATTACTGAGGGCACTTAGGTAATCCTACTGGACATGGTCGGCCACGCCAAAGCGCCCCGGTCGCACCAGTGCACGTGGTGATCACGCTTGCGTCAGGCACAACACGCACTCTGGATTGGTCCGGCCACTATGCTCGTCGCCTCCCTCCACGTCTCGACCTCAAACCTTGTCCAGGAGCTCTCCCGTGCTCGACTGCAGCTCCCTGCATCACTGCATCGTCGTGGCTCGCCGGGAGCGTGCCGTCACAATAGTGCCATCTCCTCGCCTATATAAGGACCTCTCGACCTCTCCCGCACCTCACCAGCCTCTCCTCGCTCCTCCTCGGCCACCAGAACACCTCTACCTCGCTTCTGTTCATCGCCGTCCGCCATGGCCGCCTCGGTCTCGGCATGATTCCGGCCAATCCAAGCCTCCTCTCACCCTCCCAGCATGTCCACCGTGTTCCTCTCGTCCCACCGAGCCGCCCCAGCCTCTTGCCCCTCGCCAGAGACGGTCGCAGCGCCGAGAACCTCCACCGCCCGAAGCTCTTTGTAGCTCCCATGGCGTCGTCTCTCCCCTCCTCCCCACTCCCCCCGGTGTCCGCTAGTCCTCTGAACGGGTATGACAAAGCCCTGCGGTCCCGCTGGTGCGCTCCACTCGGCTGGACACGGCCGGAGCTGCCGGCCCCGTCACCGCTGCCCGCCTCTGTCCTCCTCGGTGCCCCTGCGCCCCGCGTCCTCCTCTTCGCCCCGAGGCCGTCTGACCCCCTGGACGAACGCTCCAGGACCCGCCGCCGCCCGTGTGCTCCCCTTGGCCGGAGCTGGCCTGGGCCGGCCAGCCCCCTTGCCGCTTCCTCCCTGCCGCCCTGCTCTGTTTCACGGGAGAAACAGAGGTGAGCGGCAGGAAGGGGACGAGCGTCCCATGCGCCCAGCCAACTGGACAAGCGGGTTCCGCCTCTCCCTTGGTCCCACTCGTCAGCGCCTAGGCATTGACCCCGCCCGGGCCCAATTATGTTAAGTGGAGACGAGTTCTTGAAATGCATTTTCAGAAACTGAAAGTGTATTTTCATTCTACTGTGGCCCAAAGTGCGCTTTCCAATCCAGAAAGTGTATTTCTGATTCTGCGCTTCTGTCTTATCCACTCAGGTACCCGTTGGTGATACAAACTTTCACGGATTGGTCCCTGGTGTTCAACCCCTCATATCTTCGCGACCGTAACTCCAAATCAGGTGATTCCAAAGCCCACGTCTTCATCTCATCGAGCCCGTTCTGTTGGTATCATTTTCATTATGGTTTGACATACTGGAAATGACCACTTTTCCCTTGCCCGTAAACAGCCCCATCCGAGAGAGAACTGTTTCCGGCGATTCTTTCCGCGGCTTCACCGCCCTTCTTCCTGGAGTCTCCGTCACCCCAGGCAAGCCACAAGACCCACTTGCATGATAGTCATGTAGTAGCCATGGTTTTCAACTTGAATATTTATTAAATGGTTGATTGTTTAAAATGTGGTTATCGTTGTTTCTGTAATGCTTCGGGGTTAATGCTTACTTTCTTGCTATGTTGTTATGCACCTGGTTATCATGCCCTGCTAGTTGCTAGTATTCCTTTAATATGTTTATGCTTGCTAGTAGTACATGTTGATGTTGGTGATGGTCTTCGGTGCATGACTGCCATCTATCCCGAGTACCGTTGTTATGCATGTTACTTTGCATCCAGTTAGTTAAATGCTTGCATGCTGGCATTGTTGATATGTTCTTGCATGCTATTTATTGTTGATGCTAGTTGTCATGTCATGTTTCGGAGAAGTATGTACTTATGATGTTCATGCTAGTCAGTATGCCATGCTTATGATTCATTGTTGATATGGTGGATAGTTATGTGGTTCTCAAATGATTATGTTGATATTCATGTTCATGCATTTTAAAATGCATCATGTATTTTATCATGACTCAGCTTATTTGCATTAAAATTTAACCGGATTAAATTGAACTTGAACAACTGTTGGCTGAGCCATGGTGCCACCATATCGAAATGACCAGTGCAACCATGTTTACCTTTTTGGGAAGGTCCTAACTGGGTCTATTGTCATACCTCTCACCGGTGCCTCCAACGAGGGAAGGTTATGGGCATGTTGTACCTTGGGCCGGTAAGCAGACATAACCTTGTGTGCCCATTATTGTTGTTATGGATCTGGTTCCTCGTTTGGGACTGTTTATGTTTGGCCACGACGGTGGTAGTTGTGTCTTTGGTAGACACGGGGCCACCCAGGACTTAGCCCAAAGGTGAGTTGGTCGGAGTGGCCGGGAGAGTGTCATGACAATATATCGGTTTTGTCGGAACGCCGTTGGTCCACCCGAATGGGAGAACGAGGCCATGGGTTCCGTAGTGTGGGTACAGTGCGCTACCTCAGCAGAGTGTATATTAATTCTATCGATAGCCGCGCCTGCGAATAAGGGCCCAGTTCGTAGTTGGTCACATTGTGAGTCAATAGTAGTAATAATAATAATGTGCTTAATAACAACCCCGGTTCGATGATGATAAGTTGGTTGTGATCGCCGGAAAGATCACCGTTTGAGACCAAGTGTTGGTCATGGTTGTGATCGCCGGAATGATCATAGTGGTATCAAGGATACCGATTTGTTGGATATTTGTGATGTTGTGCGAGAATCGTGGGTAAAGATCAAGCTCCTTGTGGTCCTTTGATGATTACTACGGTATTGTTTATACCAAGCTTGATTTGATACTGAGATGATCGTATATTGTCCGAGGTTGGTAAGTGATGCATGTGATGGTTACGAGGTAACCCGAACAGAATAAATGGTGCATGTAGTGTCATCATGTTGCATGCTAGAATCATCAGATTCATATGTTCATGCCATGCTCATATTGTCTAGGTGTATCAGGTTCATGTTGTTCATGCTATGTTATCTTGATGATCTCATGATAATTTCTGATGAACCTGTAATTGCCATGCTATTGTTTGTCTTGAATGCTTCTGGTTATTGTGAGCATGCAAGTACATTCAATGTACTGACCTGGCGTGTCATGCCAGCTTGCAGGTCATGCCTGGATTGCTTGCTTGTTTGGTGTTGTTCCCGTGTTCGCAAGCTAGGATAAACATTCCTGCCAGAGTCCCTACGGATTTGAGTCCATCATCGCCGTTCGTTGTTTCGCTGCCAGTAGTTGTTCAATGCTTCAAGTTGTTATGTTGCTTGTATAGAGCAACCGTGTTGGCATAGTGTCGCCGTGCTGATGTTATTCATAGTAATATCGGACCCTTGTAATCATATTCGTGTTGTACTAGAGAGATGGTTTGTTCTATCCTAAGCAGTGTCGTATTCCAGAAGACTTCATCTCGATCTCTGGGCTGGAATACGGGGCATTACGGTTTTCTCTGAGTAGGGGTGCCACAGATAATCATAATATGGACTTTACAGACATTCGTAAAGGTGACCTATACATTGTTGACTTCACTAAGAAAGCCCAACCTCGCACTTGTTTTATTGCTAAATCTTCTAAAGGTTGGTTGTGGCATAGAAGGTTAGGTCATGTCGGCATGAGAAATCTTGATAAGCTAATTAAAGGTGATCATATCATTGGTTTTAAATATGTTATATTTAACAAGAATAGACTTAGTAGTGCTTGTCAAGCACGAAAAAAGTTGGAGGAGGTCATCCCTTGAAGAACATCATGACTACTAGAAGACCACTTGAGCTACTTCATATGGATCTTTTTGATCCCAATGCTGATGATTTTTCAGGATTTACGTGGGTGTTCATTCTTTATGATAAATCGCAGCTTCCAAAGATCTTCAAAAAATTCACTAGGAAGGCCCAAAATCTATTTGAAGTAAAGATCAAGAAGGTTCGCAGTGACAACGGAACGGAGTTCAAGAACGCAAATGTGGATACCTTTCTTGACGAAGAAGGGATTTCACGTGAGTTCTCAGCTAAGTACACACCTCAACAAAATGGAGTTGTTGAGTGGAAGAACCGGACACTCATCAAAATGGCAAGAACGATGCTTGACGAATACAAGACGCCAAGACACTTTTGTATCTTCACGAGCTTCTCGGCAAGATGACATACGAGTTTCTCACTAGTAACAAATCCCAAGTTGGATACTTTCAAGTATTCGGCTCAAAGTGCTACATTCTTGATAAGCATCGTCTTTCTAAATTTGCCCCTAAATCTCATGAAGGTTTCCTACTTGGTTATGGCTCAAACTCTCATAGTTACCATGTCTACAACAATTTCACCCGAAAGGTTGAAGAGACGGTAGATATGAAGTTTGATGAATCTAACGGCTCGCAAGTAGAGCAATTGCTAATTGATGTAGGAGATAAAGATCCTTCGGAAGCAATTCAAGATTTGTCTCTTGGAAAGATCCGTCCAACGGAGGTAAAGGAGAGAACTTCGTCCGTCCATGTGGAAGCTTCTACCTCACGACAAGGTGAACCACAAGTTGACTAGGAGGCATCTACAAGTGGGACATGCCATGATGAAGGAAACGACGAGATGCATCAAGATGGACCTCATCGACCTCCTTCTCCACCTCCACAAGGGGACAACAACACCAACAACAATGAAGAAGGAAAAGAAGAAGAAGATGATGAAGAGGATGTTCCACGCAACCCAAGCAAAAGCTTTCATGAGTTAGAGCAAGAATTGCTAGAGATCACCCCATAGAGCAAGTCTACAATAATATCCAAATAGGGAGAATCACTACTCTAAAACTCTTTTAGCTAACTTTTGTGAACATTACTCTTTCATATCTAACCTTGAACCAATGAAGGTTGAAGATGCTCTTGATAATCTGAATTGGGTGAACGCTATGCACAAAGAGCTACACAATTTTGAGAGGAATCAATTGTGTACATCGGTCGAGAAGCCCGACAACAACCACAACATCATTGGTATCAAATGGGTGTTTCGCAACAAGCAAGATGAAAATGTTCAAGTCGTCCGCAACAAAGCACGTCTCGTCACCCAAGGCTATACTCGAGTCGAAGGTATGGACTACGGCGAGACAGATGCCCCCGTTGCTAGACTTGAGTCTATTCGCAACTTACTTGCTTATGCTAATCACCATGATATCACCTTGTACCAAATGGACATTAAAAGTGCTTTTCTAAATGGTGAAATTGAGGAGGAAGTATAAGTTAAACAAACTCCCGTCCTTGTCAATCCTAAGAAACCCGATCATGTTTACAAACTTCACAAAGCTCTTTATGGTCTTAAACAAGCCCCTAGAGCGTGGTATAAATGTTTAACAAAGTTCCTTATTAAAAAAGGCTTTGAAATTGGAAAAATAGATTCCACTCTTTTTACTAAAAGATTTAATGGTGAATTATTTGTGTGCCTAATTTATGTTGATGATATCATATTTGGTTCTACTAACCCCCATTTTAGTTAAATGTTTAGAAAGCTAATGTCCGAAAAGTGTGAGATGTCTACGATGAGTGAACTCAAGTTCTTTGTTGGTTTGCAAATAAAACAAACTAACGAAGGTACCTTTGTTTCTCAAACATAGTATACCAAGGAATTGTTCAAGAAGTTCAACATGCAAGAATGCAAAGGTATGACTACACCCATGCCTACTAGTGGACATCTTGACTTGACTAAGGATGGCGAACCGGTTGATCAAAAATTTTACCGCTCTATGATTGGCTCATTGTTATATCAATGTGCCTCCCGTCCCGATATTATGCTAAGTGTGTGCATGTGTGCACAATATCAAGCGGCCGCTAACGAATGTCATCTTAAGGTTGTCAAAAGGATAGTGAGATACTTAATTCATACACCAAATTTTGGAATTTGGTATCCTTAGAGGTCTTCTTTTGATCTTGTTGGCTACTCCGACTCAGACTATTCCGATGACAAGGTTGGTAGATAGTCCACTTTGGGAACTTGTCAATTTCTTGGTAGATCTCTTGTGTCTTGGTCCTCCAAGAACATAACTCAGTATCCTTATCCACCGCCGAAGCGGAATACATTGCCGCTGGAGCATGTTGAGCTCGCTTAATTTGGATGACCCAAACTCTTAAAGATTATCAGATATATGTGAAATATGTTCCATTGCTTTGCGACAATGAAAGTGCTATTAAGATTTCTCATAATCCTGTGCAACATTCTCGAACTAAGCATATTGAGCTTCGTCATCATTTCATTCAAGATCATGTTGCTAAGGGTGATATCAATCTTAAACATGTTCGCACCGATAAGCAATTAGCTGATATATTTACTAAACCACATGATGAGAAAGTGGTTTGCAGGTTGAGAAGTGAATTGAACATTATCGATGCCTCAAACTTGGAGTAGGAAGTCCATTTGTATACATGCAAGGCATAAGCCTATGACTAATCCTTGACTTTTTCTCTTATGATGTTGATCATATGTCTTGGATATTTGTACCCTTGCATGTTATCTAACCCTTGTAGGCACTTGGATGAATCTAAATCCATGGGATTACAACTCACTCACATCTTGAGCAATCTCTACATCACCAAGTCCCTACACCGTGGTGGTTGAAGACAATGAAGCATGAATCCTTTGACAATTTCTATATATCTAATTTCATTTGGTATCCAGTTTTCATGATTGTCATTTTGGATACACAAGTGCTCTTCCTTGCAAGACTAACCCATGTTGGTAGATGAACTCAAACTACAAGTGGTGCTTCCATTTCTTGATGAGCTACATCAACCTTGGGCAACCCACACAAGTTCAGCTACATGATCAAGATAAACACCACCATCCAAGGTATGTCATTCCATCTTAGAGAAGCTTTATCTCAAGTCATGGCTCAAAGCAATTGAACAAGACGATAATACATCAAGTGCTTAAACGAAAATGGTAACCCCATTTTGAGCTTAAACGATGAGTATGACCTATGATCAAGTGTCTTCACTTGACTCCGAAGTCAATATACTCTAACATAGGTGACTTTGTCGCCGACCAATTCTTGATTTTCTTTTCTCTGTTTTCGTTCTGCATTTTCTGCATCTAATTCCTTGCAAATCTTTGTGAGATCTAATTTGCCTAGTGAGCTGAGATGAAAAATTGTCCTCTCGGCGTTGAAATCGGACTCACCGATTTGCCTCTCTCGGTCAAACCGAACCATATCGGTGCCACCGAAGCAAATAACTCGTTGTAACCGATCTCAATACCGTGGAGACAATTTGTCATTTGCATCCTGCATATTTATTCCAGCTGCACTTAATGATACTTGTCCTCTACCAGCATCACATTTTACATACAGCTCTCCTCTGTGACTCAAGGACCAAACCTATTTTGACTCACACTCCAGAAGATCCCTTCTTGGAAATTGATGTCAAAGGGGGAGAGAGTTCACATCAAAGGTTAAGGGGGAGAGCATAAGGGGGAGAAAAAGTTCACATCAAATCACATGCCCCAGATGCTTGGTGTTCAAGAGGAGAGAAGTCACATGTATTTAAGAGGGGAAAGACATGTCTATGTTGTTGCTCTGATCTGTTTTGTTCTGATTCTGTTTCCCTACTTTCTTCCATTATCCAATATAGGATTCAGGGGGAGAAAGACTACTAGGGAAGAAAGTCTTTGAATTCATTGAATATCCATTACTTTTGGGAACATGTCTGTATTCCAGAGTACCCAGTACTCACACTCTACATGTTTTCCCAATCTTGGTACTCTTGGGACCTTTTTGTTGCTTTGTCTAGTAGATGTACCTGTGTTATCAAACCTTGTTTACTCAGGTTCATCCCTTCATAAGCCAGCTCAAGATCACAAGGTAAGTATATGTATCACACTCATGTGCATGAAGATTTCCTGCTAATGTACATATTGTTTGCAAGAAGGAATCATGAACATGAGGATACACTTCATATATTCATATCATTTGCTCTGATGCATATAGCCAAGATACATGTAACTCATTGCTTTCTCTGTCATGTCTATGCTTTCACATACTCTTATATTCCACATTTGCATGATTGCATACATGTAGGGGGAGCCTATGCATGTTACATGTTCTTCCAAAGCATTACTTGTTATTATTCATATATTTATCTAAAGCATTGATGTATGTTGTCATCAATTACCAAAAAGGGGGAGATTGAAAGCACACGTGCTTCCTGGGTGATTTTGGTAATTAATGTCAACATATCTCTTGTTGGACTAGTGTTTTCATCTAGTATATTTTAGTGATCCAAGATCACATTGAGTCCATAGGAAAGCCGATACTATTAAAATGGAATGAGGTGTTGCTTAATGGCTTTCTTGCTCAAAATGCTTAGTGATATGCTCCAAAACCCTCAACCACTTTCTCACATCCACATATGTCCCAAACCAAAAGTCAAACTTGGCCCCACCGAAATGTTCTATCCGGCGCCACCGAGTTCATTTGACATAGCCACTGCCAGAAACCCTAATCATTTTGGTCTCACCGAAAGGGATCTTGGTTTCACCGAGATGGGAATGTAAAATCTCTGTTTCCTATTTGGAACACTTCGGTCTAACAGAGATGTGAAAATCGGTCTCATCGAGTTAACATTGCAAACACTCTATTGCCTCTTCGTAATGTTTCGATCTCACCGAAACGATCGAATCAGTCCCGCCGAGTTTGCCTGACCAACTCTCTGGTGTGATCGTTAGCAAAAACGGTCCCACCGAGTTTGTGTAATCGGTCTCACCGAGATTACATTATGCCCTAACCCTAATGAAATCGGTTCCACCGAGTTGATCATATCGGTCCCACCGAAATGTCTAACAGTCACATTATGAACTAAATCAGTCCGACCGAGTTCTCTGAATCGGTCCCACCGAGTTTGGTAAATTGTATGTAACAGTTGGATTTCGTGTGCAGGCTATATATAACCCTCTACCCACTCTTCATTCGTGGAGAGAGCCATCAGAACATACCTACACTTCCTTCATTGTCAGGACCCCGATCATAAGTCACACCGATCTAGCTGTAACACGTCATATCACTTTGCGGCCTCACGCACGGTAACCCCACGGGTGCCACCTTACCTGGCCCGGGACCGTTTGCGCATTTTGGCACACGTATATGACAGTGTCGCTAGCATCCATATGACAGAGAACCCGGGCCGACATGGCTAGTTATAAACCAAAAGTGGCACTAGATTACAGAGACAGGCATCCATGACCCAGCAACGAACGTGTCGGTCATCAACGTATGAACCCAAGTCGTAGCAAGCTACATGGACTTAAATGAACAACGCGTGACTTTTCCCCTAAGGGACAGACACAGGAACGAAGAAGGACACATGCCGGCCAGCCTACGTGTTCCGAGCAGTAGCAAGCTACCAAGGCTCATTGGAAACACTAGGAGGCATTTCCCTGTAAGGTAGGCTACCAAAGGAAAACAACTAGGTGTCGGATCCCACACATACCAAGCATTTCAACCATACACACAATATGCTCAATATGTGCAAATACAACATTGCATCACAACAGAACTCTATGACTCAAAGTACTTTATTTAAGAGGCTCCAAGAGCCATACATAACATATCCATACAGGTAGGGGTCACATGACCCAACACTCAAGTCATACAGTCATACAAGCACAAGCGGAAGCTACATGTCTGAGTACAGACAACTTAGGAAATAAAACAGGCTTGGTGTAGCCTGACTATCTACAAGGCCCTTCACAAGCTCCAGATCTCCGTCTGGGTGTCAAGCTACTCGTCGACGTCAACGTCTATGTAGAACCCATCAGCAGGGGCAGGGTTCTCCTCTGCAACAGTTATTAAGCAAACATGAGTACAAAGGTACTCAGCAAGTCTTACCACAGAACCTATCATACATGCAGCATTATCAAAGGGGTTAGTGGAGTTCATAGCAGAAAGCCAGCTTTGACTCTTGGCTAACCTATACTACAACTCTCAACAGATTGCAAGATGTTATTACGAACACGAGTCCTCTACCCACCACATCAATACACTACCAAGGATCCTCTTCCGTCATCCTACGGAAGGGCCATCCACGGCACTCACACTTATCTTGAGGCTTTTAGTAGTATCCATCAACTTGTCTATGAACTGTAAGAGTAACCAAGTAGTCCGTACCGCGAACAACGACTATTCGAATAGATTGATAACCCTGCAGGGTGTACTTCTTCACACATGTTTTCACCACTTAGCGTCTGCACACGACATGTGATCGGCAGACTTCAAGCGAAAGCCGACGTGGGTGTAGACCACGACCTAACCAACCACTCAAGTCTCTCGTCCAGGTTTATCGCCTATTTGGGTTCCATCCGTGGGGAGATCCGGCCGGGGTGTCGCTCACGGCCCCAAACGATGTGTACAGGGTTCCCGAGTCACCAAACGGGCAACCGGTACACCGTGCCACGTACCTGTCGCATCACAGTCCACCCCGAGGGTCAGCGCTATGAACGACCTCCAGTAAACTATAAACACCAGAAACTAGTTGCAACTGCTGGACAGAGAACATGGCAGTCAATAAGTCGAGCGGGGTCATATTTCAGGGCCCAATGTGTGGTAGTAACTGTAACTTGAATGACACACACAGATCTCAGGTCCTATGGACGATTCCAATGAAACAACCCACCATGTACTCCTACATGGCCTTTCATCGATACCTTTACCAAGCGTATTCCACACTTCCTTCTCTTTATCGGTATGATCATTTCACTCTGATCCATCACCTAGATGAACCAGACCAAACACAACTCTAAGCATAGGAGGCAACATACACAAATAGCATGGTGGATCACACATCACATGAGTCAATCAACTCCTACACATGCTAGTGGGTTTCAACTATTTACTGTGGCAATGACAGGTCATGCAAGGGAATAGGGTTCAACTACCGCAGCAAGTAGCAGTTCACACGCTGTTGCCTTAATGCAATAAAAGAGAGCAGGAGCGAGAAGATGGGTTTGTATCGGAATGATCAATGATTGCTTGCCTGACAAAGTGGTTGTCGGGTACTGCTCTTCAACTGGATACGCAGCAGTATCCTCAGGAGCAGGACCTAACACAGAGAATACCGGCGATACAATCATTAACAAACAAATGCAACAATATGATGCATGCTCATAACATGGCAAGATGCATGTGTATTGGCTAATGCAACTAAAACCAGAAGGGTTTGAGCCTATTTGAATCAAAGATTCAAATTGGCACTTTAACTATTATTTAAATAAGTGCATTATCATGTTTTAATGTATACAGCAACGTTAGCTTGCTCAAACATGCATGAAACCAGTGCCATTGGAAAGATTGGATTTTTCTGATCATTTTTCATATATAAATTATTTCCATCTGAGCTATGGTTGATTTTATATGATTTGTAGAAGTTTTAGGTATTTTCTGGAATTTCTTGAATTATTTTTAAACGTAAAATCCCAGAAAAACCTTTACTGCGTCAGCATGACATCATGCTGACGTCAGTCAGTCAACAGGAGCTAGTCCAAGTCAAACATGACATGTGGGTCCGGCACGTCAGTGTCACAGCTAACTAACAAAGTTAATTAGAGTTAAACCAGAGACTAATTAGCTGTCAGTGGGGTCTGGGCCCACGGGTCAGTGACTAAACTAATTATGTAATTAAATTAACAGAAACTTAATTAAACTAACTAATTAGTAAAAGGGTGGCACACACGTCAGTGACCCAGGGGTGGTAAACCCCCCGGTCAAACAGGTCAAACTCGCCGGTGAAGTGACGCCGGCGAGGCCGAATACGGCGGCGTGCTTCGGAAAACGTCCACAGGGCTCGGTTCGAGCTGCGGTTGGGTGTGTTGGAAAGCTCTTGTCGTTGCGCGTTGAGCGGTGGTGGTCGCCGGACCTGGGGTGGCCGGAGACGACGACAACAAGCTCGACGGCGGCGACCGGCGTCGGGCGTGTGTGGAGACGCGGCTGCAGTGGCCTAGGCGATGCGTGCGTAGTAACTAGCGCATCTACGTGCCGCGGCGAGCAAGATGGACGGGTACCCGTGACCAAATGGTCACCGGAGCGTCACCGGCGGCGAGCACGGCGGCGGTGAGTTACGGTGATCAACGGAGCGGCGGCTACACAACGCAAACGAGGCAAAGGAAGGGGGGTCAGCGCAGAATCTCACTGCGGTGCTAACGAGCTCGACAGAGAGGTCGGGGACGCGCTGCAGCTTCGTAATCGGCGGCGAGGTGCTCCGGCGATCCGAGGAAGTGAACGACGACGTGGAGGCGTTGCAGGGCTCCCGGCGATTCGTGGCTCAGCGAGGAAGAAGAGGACGACGCGACGCTCCTTCTGGACACACTCACGGGGCGAGGGGGTAGCTCTAGGTGCGGCAACGGCGAGCGGCGGCGACGAGCGGCTCAGTGATGGAGGAGGAGAGAGCCAGGGGAGGCGACGGGGACGAGGGGGAAAAGAGAGAGCGGTCGGGGCAGCTGCATGGCGACACGGGGAGTCTTCCAGGCCCTCGGGATGCAGGCAGGCAGGGTGGAGGTGGCCGGACGCGTGTCGGCGCGCGGCGGCCATGCGCGCGTCCTTCTGGCGCGAGGAGGAAGGCGACAGAACCGGCTGGTGGGCTGGGCCGGCCTGCACAGTGCTGGGCCCCTGGTAAGTTCTTTCTCCCTTTTTCCTTTTCCTATTTTCTTTTCTGTTTCATTTGTTTTGCAACTTTGTTTAATTAATAAAAATGCTAGAACATTTTTATAACTCATGAAACTTGTCATGCCCACTGTATATAATATGAACAGTAGGGAACATTATAGTTTATGATTATTTGAGCATTTAAAATATTTTATAGCATTTAATTGCCCAAATTCAAATAACATATGATTTAATCCAAAGCCCTTAGATGTCCTAGAAAATTGTGCACCATTTTTGGCAGAGGTTTAAGACCAAGGCAGAAATGATGAACATTTTGAAGGGCATTTTGGGTACATTGGAAAATATTTTATCAAACCCTAGTTGTTAGAAGAGGGGTGCTGGGGTTTCTGTCATTCCCATTTCAAGTTTCTGTGATAAGTAAACATGATGCACACTCTAGCTAGCCCTAATGCAAGTGCTAAACTAGGGATGTGACAACTCACCCCCACTTAAAAGAATCGCGTCCCAAGATTCGGGTTCCTCCGGAAAGAGGGTGGGGTACTCAAGTCAAAGACGATCCTCCCTTTCCCAAGTAGCTTCACTCTCGGAATGATGTGACCATTGAACCTTGAGAAACTTGATATTGTGGTGTCGAGTGGTGCGCTCTGTTTATTCAAGAATACGAACGGGGTATTCTCGATATGTGAGATTGTCCTGGAGATCAAGCGTTTCGCGGTCCACTCCGCGGATAGGATCCGAGAAGCAACGCCTGAGTTGAGAAACGTGGAACACGTCATGAACTCTGGATAGGTGCGGAGGTAGTTCCAGTTGGTAGGCAACTTCTCCTCGTTTGGCAAGAATGCGAAAAGGACCGATGTAACGAGGGGCCAATTTGCCTTTGATACCGAAGCGATGGGTTCCCTTAAGAGGAGTAACCCGAAGGTAAGCCTTATCGCCGACTTCAAAAGTCACAGCCTTATGATGACTATCATATTGGCTCTTCTGGCGACACTGGGCTGTTTTCAATCTCTCACGAACGATGCGAACTTGCTCTTCTGCTTCCTGGATCATATCCGGACCAAAGAATTGTCTTTCCCCGGTTTCTGACCAGTTAAGAGGTGTTCGACACCTTCGTCCATATAGAACTTCGAAGGGAGCTTTGCCCAAGCTGGCTTGATAACTATTGTTATAAGCGAATTCGGCAAATGGAAGGCACTTTTCCCATTCCATACCGAAAGAGATGACTGAGGCTCGAAGCATGTCTTCCAGAATTTGATTGACTCGTTCCACTTGACCACTTGACTGCGGATGGAAGGCGGTACTGAAGGAGAGATGAGTTCCCATAGCATTCTGGAAACTTTCCCAAAATCGTGAGGTGAAAAGACTTCCACGGTCTGAGTTAATCTCCAACGGCACACCATGAAGTGATACTATCCGGGAGACATACAAGTCTGCTAGCTGGCTAGCGGTAATACTCTCTCGAACAGGCAGGAAATGAGCTACTTTAGAGAGGCAGTCGATAACGACGAAGATAGCATTATTCCCTTTCCCGGTCCTGGGAAACCCGGTAATAAAGTCCATACCGACCTTGTCCCATTTCCATTCAGGAATAGCTAAAGGTTGAAGGGTGCCAGCAGGCCGTTGATGCTCTGCTTTAACTCGACGACAAACGTCGCAGTTAGCAATGAATTGAGCGATTTCTCTCTTCATCCTAGTCCACCAGAATCTCTGACGTAGGTCCTGATATATTTTGGTACTACCGGGATGAATTGTGAGAGGAGATTCATGAGCCTCCTTAAGGATTAACTGTCGTAGATGGTGGTTCTTGGGAACCACTACACGGTTCTCAAAGAAAACAACACCTCGATCATCCATAGAGAAGCTTCTAGCGAGTCCGCTAGCAATGCTCTCTTGGAGTCGGGATATACCTTTATCACGCTTCTGGGCAGCTATATCTTGATCCATAAGGGTAGGTTTCACCACCAAGGTGGAAAGGAATTCTCGAGGAACAATGTGAAGGTTAAGCTTACAAAATTCCTCATGGAGAAGTGGTTGCCATTGTTGTAACATTAAGTTGTTACAATAAGACTTACGACTTAGCGCATTAGCCATGACATTGGCTTTTCGAGGGGTATAAGTGATTCCTAAGTCGTAATCTGTGAGCAACTCAACCCAACGTCTTTGCCTGAGATTCAGATCTGGTTGGGTGAAGATATACTTCAAACTTTGATGATCAGTGAAGATTTCACAGCGATTACCAAGGAGGTAATGTCGCCATGTTTTGAGTGCATGGACTACAGCTGCAAGCTCTAGATCATGAGTAGGATAGTTATCCTCATGTGGACGCAACTGTCGGGATGCGTATGCAATCACTTGACGATCTTGCATGAGTATGCAACCTAGTCCTTGTCGCGAGGCATCGCAATAGATTAGAAAATCCTTGGAAAAATCTGGAGGTACCAGTACAGGTGCAGATGTCACGCGTCTTTTCAGTTCCTGAAAACTGGACTCGCACTGTGGGGTCCACTCAAACTTTTTATCTTTCTTGAGGAGTTCAGTTACAGGTTTAGCAACCTTGGAGAAATTCTCGACGAAGCGTCGGCAATAGCTCGCTAAGCCAAGAAAACTCCTAACTTGCTTGACCGATTCAGGAGGAGTCCAATCAAGGACGGCTTGAACTCGCTCGGGATTGACAGCAGTACCCTTGCCAGAGATCACATGACCTAGATAGGTTACTTCTGGCAACCAAAATTCACATTTAGAGAATTTGGCATAAAGGCGGTGCTCTCGAAGTTTCGTCAATACCAGCCTTAAATGCTCGGCGTGATCTTTCTTGTTCTTGGAATAGATGAGTATATCATCGAGGTATACCACGACGAATTTATCCAAGTACTCCATGAATATAGAATTCATTAACCGAGAAAAGGTAGCTGGGGCATTGGTTAACCCAAAGGACATGACGGTGTACTCATATTGGCCATAACGAGTAACAAAAGCCGTTTTAGGAATGTCCCCGTTCTAGATTTTGATTTGATGGTAACCCAACCTCAAATCCATTTTAGAGAAGACTGAGGATCCAGCGAGCTGATCATACAGATCGTTGATCCTGGGAAGCGGATACTTGTTCTTTATGGTGACCAGATTGACAGGTCGGTAATCTACAACCATCCGCTCCGTTCCATCCTTCTTCTTGACGAAGAGGACGGGGCAAGCCCAAGGGGAAGAACTAGGACGGATGAAACCTTTTTGCAAGGACTCATCGAGTTGTTTCTTTAGCTCAGCTAATTCTAGGGGTGCCATCTTATAAGGTCTCCTAGAGATTGGGACAGTTCCAGGGTTAAGATCTATCACGAACTCGACATCTCTGTCAGGTGGAATTCCTGGCAGTTCTTCTGGAAAAACATCCGGAAAGTCACGGACTACCGGGATATCTTCGAGTTCTGGTAGAGGGCTGGCATTAAGAGAGTAGAGCTGACGCTCAGCCATTCGGGTCAAGACATTGACTATCTTGCCGGATGGATGTGTAAGTTGAACGGTCCTAGTATAGCAATCAATTTTGGCGTAATGAGTTGTCATCCAATCCATACCCAAAATGATGTTTATGTCCGAGGACTTGAGAGCGATTAGAGATGCTAGGAAAACAAGTCTATCGACAAGGATTTCATTTCCATGGCTTACCCTAGAGGTTTTCCACTTTGAACCAGGAGTTTGAATAACCATGGAAGTAGGCATGTCACAAAAAGTCATGTTGTGCATTCGAGCATAGCTCTCTGATATTAACGAATGGGATGCTCCAGTATCGAAAAGAACAGATGCCGGATGGCAGTTTACGAGAAGCGTACCAAGGACGACGTTAGGATCCTCATAAGCTTCCTCAGCAGAGACATAGTTGACATGACCACGTGCAGTGGGGATTGGCTTGACATAATTCACCTTGCCGGTTGGCTTACCACGGCCAACGGGTTTTCCTGGTTGGTTCTGGGGACACTCACGCATGTAGTGCCCCGGTTCTCCACACTTGAAGCATGTCACAGTGGTAGTGCGTGGAGCAAAGTTGGAAGGTGGTCCTCCATAGGTCTTAGCAGGTGCAAACTGTTAAGTTGGGCGAGGCGCTTCATAGGATGGCCTCGGTGTGTACTTGGGTGGCAGAGCAGTGTTAGGAACCCATACACGGCGCTTGTGAGAGCCAGAGCCGGATGAGGAACCAAGGTCTCGAGTATGCTTGCGTGTGGCCACGAAGTCGGTCTGGCCTGTTTCAGCACTGATAGCCTTGTTTACCAACTTCTGGAAGGAAGTGCACTCGTGCAGACGTAGATCTCGGCGGAGTTCAGGGCTGAGTCCCTTGCGGAACCTCGCCTGCTTCTTGGCATCGGTCGATACTTCCTCAGGTGCATAGCGTGCCAAGTTGCCAAACTCGCGACTATAGCCATCCACAGTTAACCGGCATTGGGTGAAATTGCAGAATTCCTCCCGCTTGCGATCCATGAGACCTTTCGGAATGTGATGTTCACGAAATGCCTCATTGAACTCAACCCAAGTAGTGATTTGTCCAGCAGGATGCATAGCTTCAAAGTTTTCCCACCAAAGACTGGCAGGGCCCTCAAGATGGTAGGCGGCGTAGATAACCTTGTCAGCTTCGGCCACACGGGCAGAGTGTAGCTTGTGGGTGATACTACGTAGCCAGTCATCCGCATCCAGAGGTTCAGTGGAGTGATGGAACTTCGGTGGGCACATCTTGATAAAGTCATTGATTGACACCACGTCATTCCTCTGACGGAACCCAGTGTTCTGCTCTATGCGTTCCAGCAGACGGTTGGTCTCTCTCAAGTTCCGTTCTGCCTCGAGCATAACTTCCGCCAAGGAGGGTGGCTGGGGCAGATTCCCATCTCTAGCCCCACTAGCCTCACCCTGCTCCTAAGCAGCAGGAGTGTTGCGAGTGTTGACCATCCTAAGAAAACAAAACAACGGTTTAGACAAGGATGGCAGAAATTTGACATAGAAGTGCAGAATGTAATGGATGATACGGAATGCAGAGATGTTCATCCGTACGACATGGTAATATAGGAACTGCTATATATACACCAGTGGTCATACACACCATACATAGTTTAGTACAAGCCAAGGCTAAAGTACAACTGCGGTGAAAGACGATACATCCCATCAGAGGCATTCCAAGATCCTATACATTATTTAACTACACCTCCGGAACTCAGTACACACTAAGTCATATTCCACAAGACGCGCAGGACTGTGGAGATACAACTACTACAATACTACTACAACCACGGCCTAGCTCAGACATTCCCGTAGTAATCCTCGTAAAGATTACCACCGTAGCCTGGAAGTGGAACTGACGGATCTTGAAACTCGCGAGCGCTCGAAGGCTGTGGACCATAGGGACATGGATGTGGCCTCGGTCCCGATGCTTGTGGTAACCGACGCCCACGTGGAGGTGTAATACCCCCAACGTCACGCCAATCCATGCGATTAGGCAGACGAGTCCGCACGGGGTACAAATCCCGCATGTCCAGATATCCGGCGTGCACAGCAGGTGCAAGCCATGTCAAAGTAGTCCAGTGGGCGGCTCGAGTGTTATACAGCTCCATTCGGAGGGCACGGACCTCACGGTCCCTATCCTCCAGCATCTGAACAGTAGTCTGAAGCAGTGGCTCTTCATGAGCAGCATCAGTATACAGACCAGTGTAGTAGCCTTCCTCTCCGGGAAGTGAGGCTGGCATGTAACAGAACTCAGTGTTCAGCAACAGGGCATGCCTACCACGGAGAATGGTCATCATCGAATAGGCGGCATCCTGCACTGCCATCTCGATGGTAACCCCGAGTCCATAAGACCAATGGATGGGGTCGTTAGCTCCGGGATATGAGGGGTATATCCGGACTATGTAGAAATACTGACTCTGATTAAAATCCCGGTACGGTTCCTCCACAGTGTACTCTAGATACCAGCGATAACCGGTCTCAGTCAGCACACGGACTAGCATGGCCGTGTGACCGGGCACATTAATGCACCGAGTCAGACGAACCACTTGGTGAGGGATGCGGCCAGACATCTGAAACACGAAGTAATGCAAAGGCATTAGTGTTTCTGGAAGAAATCGGGCAGCATAACAACTGTAAATGCTCAAACAAAGATTTGAGACATCATACAAATGATAGCATAGCCACTCAACAATCCATATCAAGGTTCCGGTCCAACAATCATCATACTAAAAGGATAGAAACTGAACTGAGGCTTGAAACCAACAATCCTAAGGGTCTACGGATTAGTAACACGTGAACCTAGTAAGGATAAGAGGCCTAGTCCTAAATCCCCGTAGATAGAATAGACTGACTCAGATCAGAAGGGCATAGGGTAAAGGAGTAAAAAGAGCCTTACGTTCCCTTCCACAATCAATTCCCCAACATATAACTAAGAATTTTTCTAGACTCAACATCGACCAGTTTGGCTTGAGAAACCTACAGGCAGTCCAGCTCTGATGCCAACGCTGTCAGGACCCCGATCCTAAGTCACACCGATCTAGCTGTAACACGTCATATCACTTTGCGGCCTCACGCACGGTAACCCCACGGGTGCCACCTTACCTGGCCCGGGACCGTTTGCACCTTTTGGCACACGTATATGACAGTGTCGCTAGCATCCATATGACAGAGAACCCGGGCCGACATGGCTAGTTATAAACCAAAAGTGGCACTAGATTAAACAGACATGCATCCATGACCCAGCAACGAACGTGTCGGTCATCAACGTATGAACCCAAGTCGTAGCAAGCTACATGGACTTAAAGGAACAACGCGTGACATTTCCCCTAAGGGACAGACACAGGAACGAAGACGGACACATGACGGCCAGCCTACGTGTTCCGAGCAGTAGCAAGCTACCAAGGCTCATTGGAAACACTAGGAGGCATTTCCCTGTAAGGTAGGCTACCAAAGGAAAACAACTAGGTGTCGGATCCCACACATACCAAGCATTTCAACCATACACACAATATGCTCAATATGTGCAAATACAACATTGCATCACAACAGAACTCTATGACTCAAAGTACTTTATTTAAGAGGCTCCAAGAGCCATACATAACATATCCATACAGGTAGGGGTCACATGACCCAACACTCAAGTCATACAGTCATACAAGCACAAGCGGAAGCTACATGTCTGAGTACAGACAACTTAGGAAATAAAACAGGCTTGGTGTAGCCTGACTATCTACAAGGCCCTTCACAAGCTCCAGATCTCCGTCTGGGTGTCAAGCTACTCATTGACGTCAACGTCTATGTAGAACCCATCAGCAGGGGCAGGGTTCTCCTCTGCAACAGTTATTAAGCAAACATGAGTACAAAGGTACTCAGCAAGTCTTACCACAGAACCTATCATACATGCAACATTATCAAAGGGGGTAGTGGAGTTCATAGCAGAAAGCCAGCTTTGACTCTTGGCTAACCTATACTACAACTCTCAACAGATTGCAAGATGTTATGACGAACACGAGTCCTCTACCCACCACATCAATACACTACCAAGGATCCTCTTCCGTCATCCTACGGAAGGGCCATCCACGGCACTCACACTTATCTTGAGGCTTTTAGTAGTATCCATCAACTTGTCTATGAACTGTAAGAGTAACCAAGTAGTCCGTACCGCGAACAACGGCTATTCGAATAGATTGATAACCCTGCAGGGTGTACTTCTTCACACATGTTTTCACCACTTAGCGTCTGCACACGACATGTGCTCGGCAGACTTCAAGCGAAAGCCAACGTGGGTGTAGACCACGACCTAACCAACCACTCAAGTCTCTCGTCTAGGTTTATCGCCTATTTGGGTTCCATCCGTGGGGAGATCCAGCCGGGGTGTCGCTCACGTCCCCAAACGATGTGTACAGGGTTCCCGAGTCCCCAAACGGGCAACCGGTACACCGTGCCACGTACCTGTCGCATCACAGCCCACCCCGAGGGTCAGCGCTGTGCACGACCTCCAGTAAACTATAAACACCAGAAACTAGTTGCAACTCCTGGACAGAGAACATGGCAGTCAATAAGTCGAGCGGGGTCATATTTCAGGGCCCAATGTGTGGTAGTAACTGTAACTTGAATCACACACACAGATCTCAGGTCCTATGGACGATTCCAATGAAACAACCCACCATGTACTCCTACATGGCCTTTCATCGATACCTTTACCAAGCGTATTCCACACTTCCTTCTCTTTATCGGTATGATCATTTCACTCTGATCCATCACCCAGATGAACCAGACCAGACACAACTCTAAGCATAGCAGGCAACATAAACAAATAGCATGGTGGATCACACATCACATGGCTCAATCAACTCCTACACATGCTAGTGGGTTTCAACTATTTACTGTGGCAATGACAGGTCATGCAAGGGAATAGGGTTCATCTACCGCAGCAAGTAGAAGTTCACACGCTGTTGCCTTAATGCAATAAAAGAGAGCAGGGGCGAGAAGATGGGTTTGTATCGGAATGATCAATGATTGCTTGCCTGACAAAGTGGTTGTCGGGTACTGCTCTTCAACTGGATACGCAACAGTATCCTCGGGAGCAGGACCTAACACAGAGAATACCGGCGATACAATCATTAACAAACAAATGCAACAATATGATGCGTGCTCATAACATGGCAAGATGCATGTGTATTGGCTAATGCAACTAAAACCAGAAGGGTTTGAGCCTATTTGAATCAAAGATTCAAATTGGCACTTTAACTATTATTTAAATAAGTGCATTATCATGTTTTAATGTATACAACAAGGTTAACTTGCTCAAACATGCATGAAACCAGTGCCATTGGAAAGATTGGATTTTTCTGATCATTTTTCATATATAAATTATTTCCATCTGAGCTATGGTTGATTTTATATGGTTTTTAGAAGTTTTAGGTATTTTCTGGAATTTCTTGAATTATTTTTAAACCTAAAATCCCAGAAAAACCTTTACTGCGTCAGCATGACATCATGCTGACGTCAGTCAGTCAATAGGAGCTAGTCCAAGTCAAACATGACATGTGGGTCCGGCACGTCAGTGTCACAGCTAACTAACAAAGTTAATTAGAGTTAAACCAGAGACTAATTAGCTGTCAGTGGGGGCTGGGCCCACAGGTCAGTGACTAAACTAATTATCTAATTAAATTAACAGAAACTTAATTAAACTAACTAATTAGTAAAAGGGTGGCCCACACGTCAGTGACCCAGGGGTGGTCAACCCCCCGGTTAAACAGGTTAAACTCGCCGGCGAAGTGACGCCGGCGAGGCCGAATACGGCGGCGTGCTTCGGAAAATGTCCACAGGGCTCGGTTCGAGCTGCGGTTGGTTGCGTTGGAAAGCTCTTGTCGTTGCACGTTGAACGGTGGAGGTCGCTGGACCTGGGGTGGCCGGAGACGACGGCAACAAGCTCGACGGCGGCGACCGGCATCGGGCGTGTGTGGAGACGCGACTGCAGTGGCCTAGGCGATGCGTGCGTAGTACCTAGCGCATCTACGTGCCGCGGCGAGCAAGATGGATGGGTGCCCGTGACCAAATGGTCACCGTAGCGTCACCGGCGGCGAGCACGGCGGCGGTGAGTTACGGTGATCAACGGAGCAGCGGCTACACAACGCAAACGAGGCAAAGGAAGGGGGGGTTCGGCGCAGAAGCTCACTGCGGTGCTAACGAGCTCGACGGAGAGGTCGGGGACGCGCTGCAGCTTCATAATTGGCGGCGAGGTGCTCCGGTAATCCGAGGAAGGGGACGACGGCGTGGAGGTGTTGCAGGGCTCCCGGCGATCCGTGGCTTAGCGAGGAAGAAGAGGACGACGCGACGCTCCTTCTGGACACACTCACGGGGCGAGGGGGTAGCTCTAGGTGCGGCAACGGCGAGCGGCGGCGACGGGCTGCTCGGTGATGGAGGAGGAGAGAGCCAGGGGAGGCGACGGGGACGAGGGGGAAAAGAGAGAGCGGTCAGGGCAGCTGCGTGGCGACGTGGGGAGTCTTCCAGGCCGTCGGGATGCAGGCAGGCAGGGTGGAGGTGGCAGGACGCTTGCCGGCGCGCGGCGGCCACGCGCGCGTCCTTCTGGCGCGAGGAGGAAGGCGACAGAACCGGCTGGTGGGCTGGGCCGGCCTGCACAGTGCTCGGCCCCTGGTAAGTTCTTTCTCCCTTTTTCCTTTTCCTATTTTCTTTTCTGTTTCATTTGTTTTGCAACTTTGTTTAATTAATAAAAATGCTAGAACATTTTTATAACTCATGAAACTTGTCATGCCCACTGTATATAATATGAACAGTAGGGAACATTATAGTTTATGATTATTTGAGCATTTAAAATATTTTATAGCATTTAAATGCCCAAATTCAAATAACATATGATTTAATCCAAAGCCCTTAGATGTCCTAGAAAATTGTGCACCATTTTTGGCAGAGGTTTAAGACCAAGGCAGAAATGATGAACATTTTGAAGGGCATTTTGGGTACATTGGAAAATATTTTATCAAACCCTAGTTGTTAGAAGAGGGGTGCTGGGGTTTCTGTCATTCCCATTTCAAGTTTCTGTGATAAGTAAACATGATGCACACTCTAGCTAGCCCTAATGCAAGTGCTAAACTAGGGATGTGACATTCATACATGTTCTAAGAAGAGAACCACCTACTCAAGTGTTGAGATCAAGATATTCCATTCCTACCATATGAATCTTGTTCTCTAGCCTGCCCCAAGTTGCTTTCCACTCAAATCTTTCTTCCACCATATCCAAATCTGTGAGGAGCTATTTGTGTGTTGGTGAGACTATCATTTGAAGCATTTGCGCAAGGAGTTCATCATCAACACACCGTCTATTACCTTTTGGAGAGTGGTGTCTCCTAGATTTGTTAGGTGTCACTTGGGAGCCGATGACGAGATTGTGGAGTTGAACCAAGGAGTTTGTACGGGCAAGGAGATCGCCTACTTCGTGAAGATCTACCATAGTGAGGCAAGTCCTTCGTGGGCGATGGCCATGGTGGGATAGACAAGGTTGCTTCTTCGTGGACCTTTCGTGGGTGGAGCCCTCCGTGGACTCGCGCAGCCATTGCCCTTCGTGGGTTGAAGTCTCCATCAACTTGGATGTACGATAGAACCACCTATCGGAACCAAGACAAAAACATCCATGTCTTCACTTGCGTTTGCATTCTCCAAACTCCTCCCTTTACCTTCATATGCAATTGTTTTACTTTCCGCTGCTATACTCTTAGAATTGCATGTGTAGGTTGATTGCTTAATTTGTGCTAAGTTGCTCAAATCTGCCAAGAACTAAAATTGGGAAAAGGCTAGGTTTTTCTTTTGATCAAGTAGTCAAAGTTGCATGCTTTAGTTTTGTGACGCCCCGGTAATCAAGCTACAGCAACCCTCTGGTAATGATGCCACATCACCACGATTACTATTGCTAATCTCGCGTTAGTTCAAACTGATTCAAAATCCAAATTCAAAAACAATTCAAACAGTTAAAGTTTTCAAAAGTCAAAAACTAAAATGTTCTCATTGTGACAAATAATTCATAAGATATGTTGGTGGATAAGCTAAGTGTTTATGAAATGGTTAAATGCAATAAACTATTTAAAACAGTAGCTAAAACCATTAATTAAATACCTTTTATAATTTGTAGAATACTAAAGTATATAATTTTGGAACGAAACTTCTTGTGGTTGTGACATAATTTGTAGCAACTATTTAGGTGCCACTTTGGTATTTTATTAAAGTTAAAATAATTAGGAACTAAAAGAAAACAGAAAAGAAAAATAAGAAAAGGTAAAAGAAAACCAAAACAAACAAAAAATGCAGGGGAGGGAAAACCCGCCCTCACCGGGCTTCGGCCCAACTGGCCACCGGGCCAGCCAGGACGGCCACCTGGCCTCCCTTAACCCCCCGCGGCCCCAAGACCAAACGCTAGCCACTACCCACTTGCCCCCTCCACGATCCACTCCTCTCCTCCCCCGATTCACGCCTCTCCTCCCACGATCCCGATCTGGATCGGGACCCCGCCTCCCTGACGCCGCGACGCCGCCGCCCATGTCACCAGCCGCCGCGACGCAAGACCCCCTCCTTGTCGGCCCCCTCTTCCCCGACTCTCCTCTGCTCGATCCCTTCTGGACCGGGAGGAGCAGCTCGGACGCCGCTGCCACCCGACGTGGATGCCCAACTCCACCGCCGCCGGACCTCGTCGGCGCCCCTCTTCGTCACCACCGTCGCCTCGTCCCCGTCTGCCTCCCCATCGTACCTCCTCAAGCATCGCCGCCCCCTCTCTCCAAAGCTGGTGAGGGCAACGCCCTTCCCATCTCCCCTCTGCCTTGCACGCCCGCACGCACGCCCCCGCTCGCTCGCCGCGGCCCATGCTGCTGCTGCTGCCTCACTAGCCGGCCACGCCCCTGCCTTCCCCTGTCTGGCGCCGATGTGCCCGACCTGCTGCAGGCCCGCGCCCGCCCGTAGCCGCAGCTACCTCCGGCAGCCATGCTCATTCGCCGCTGCCGCCGCTCGGCACCGCCACCGTGCCCGCTCGCCGCTGGCCAACTCCCCTCGCCCTGCTGCCCCCGGGCAGGCTAGACCCCGTGAGGGGGGCGCCCATCGACCGCTCCGGCCCTCACCGGCGGCCCCCGGCCTTCCTCGACTCCGGCGCCCTGCCGGGTCCGCTGCCCCGCACGCCCCTGGGCGAGCGTCCACTCGGGCGGCGCCTAGCGCCCGCTCTCCCTCTCGCCCGTTAACCCACACACCAGAACCACTAGGGGCCCTGGCCCAATGACAACCGGGGCCCATCCCAGAGGACGTTTAAAATATATATATATAAATAAAAATAAATTAATTAATTAATAAAATATTAATTAATTAATTAAATTAACTTCATTAGATTAACCTAATTACTATTTAGCCTGATTAATTGTTAATTAATTAATTAGCCAATGAACGGTGGGGCCCACACGTCAATTTGACCTAGTCAACCCCCTGTTGACTGTTGACATCATGCTGATGTCATGATGACGTCGGAACACACTATTCTGGATAATTTTGATTTATTTAATAATTAATAAATTTGAAAATGATTTATAACTTTAAAAATTAATATAAAATAATCTGTAACTCGGATGAAAATAATTTATATATGAAAGTTGCTCAGAATTTCGATACGAATCCGAATACGCGTTCCGTTCGTCCGCCACCCATCTCTATCATACCGAACATGCAACATTCCCCCTCTGTTTCATCTGCTCGAAAATGCCTAACACCGGGAATACTTTCCCTGATGTTTCCCTCCTTCGTCAGTATCACCTCCCACCGCGTTAGGCCACCCTAGCACTGCGTATTGCTGTGTTATGATTTGTTATGCTTTTGATTGCTATGTTATTTATTGTGTTCCCCCTCCGTTACTTCCTTTCCGGTAGACCCTGAGACGATATCGATGCCACTGTGTTCGACTACGTCAACGACGACCGCTCCTTCTTGCCAAAGCAACCAGGGATGCCCCCCCCTTGATCAACCGGATATCGCCTATTCCTCTCTCTACTGCTTGCATTAGAGTACTGTAGCATGTTACTTCTTTTGATGAATCCTATTATGTTGCATAGCCTGTCATTGTTGCTACATCTGTTGATACCTTTACCTGCCATCCTAATGCTTAGTATAGGATGCTATTATTCCATCAGTGGGCCTACATTCTTGTCCGTCTGCCATGCTATACTATTGGGCCGTGATCACCTCGGGTGGTGATCACAGGTATATACTATATACATTTTACATGACACATGATGATGATTCGGATATGGGGGCTGAAGGGGTAGGTGGTTCCACCTAGGTAGTGGTGGGCCTGGGTTCCCGACAGCCCCCTGATGATTACTTTGTGGCGGAGCGACAGGGCGGGTTGTGACCACCTAGGAGACAGGTGGGCCTGGCCCTGGTCGTTGTCCGCGGTTATTTCATAATAACACGCTTATCGAGATCTTGATATTTGATCTGAGTCTGGCCATTGGCCTATACGCACTGACAAGCTACGTGGGAATAGTTATGGGCACTCGACGTCGTGGTATCAGCCGACCTACTTGACGTCAGCGACTGAGCGGCGCGCGCCGGGTTGGACCGCGTAATGCAACTTCCTTAGTAATGGAGGTTGCTAGGTCTGCTCACCTGCCGCGTACGCAACGTGCAGGTGTGCGTTGGGTGATGGGCCTGGACCCCTGCGCGCCTAGGACATAGACCGGCGTGCTGACCTCTCTATTGTGCTTAGGTAGGGCTGCGACGTGTTGATCTTCCGAGGCCGGGCATGACCCTGGAAAGTGTGCCCGGCCAAATGGGATCGAGCGTGCTAGGTTATGTGGTGCACCCCTACGAGGAAGTTAAACTATTCGAATAGCCGTGTCCCTCGGTAAAAGGACGAACCGGAGTTGTACTCTGACCTTATGACATCTAGAACTGGATACTTAATAAAACACACCCAGACAAGTTCCAGATATAACTCGGTGGTTGCTCTCTCACAGGATGATGTGCGGGAGGATCGCCGGGTAGGTTTATGCTATACGATGATACTTGGTGAACTTACCATCTATTCTATTCTACTGCTGCAAGACGGAGGCTGCCAGAAGCAAGGATACTTGTTACTTCCAGCTACTATCTTCTTCTGCTGGAAGATGCACGTTGCGAGAAGCGTAGTCTTCGATTGGATTAGCTATCCCCCTCTTATTCTGGCATTCTGCAGTTTAGCCCATAGATATTGCCCCATTACACATATTTCATTGCATATGTAGTGTAGATCATTGCTTGCGAGTACTTTGGATGAGTACTCACGCTTGCCTTTGTCCCCCCCTTTTCCCCTCTTGTTCCTTCTTCTCGGATGATGCAACCAGATGGTGGAGTCAGGACCCAGATGATCCCGAGGATGTTTCTACTTGGAGTTCGGCTTCGAGGAGTAGTTATGAGGTCCCAGGCAGGAGGCCTTGCCTTTTCGATCGTTGCTATATTTGTGCTATCCTTCTTAAGGCACACTTGTTTAACTTATGTCTGTACTCAGATATTATTGCTTCCGCTGACTCTTGTGTTTTCGAGCTTATGTATTCGAGCCCTCGAGGCCCCTGGCTTGTAATATAAAGCTTATATTATTTTAATTTGTGTCTAGAGTTGTGTTGTGATATCTTCAAGTGAGTCCCTGATCTTGGTCGTACACATTTGCGTGCATGATTAGTGTACGGTCAAATCGGGGGCGTCACAACTTTCCAATACCTATATATTCTTGTTATACATGCTCGCTAGGTATTGTGAATGTTTAAACATGTGCTAAAATTCCACTCCAACATCAAGTAATTTAAAAGCTGCCACCTCTGTTTGCTAGGAGTCTATTCACCCCCCTCTAGACACCTCTTCTTGATCTTTTATGACACCGATGAAGAGCTATACTATATTCAGAAGTGTTATGCAAGCAAAACCCCTTGTACATTCCGATACAATCCCACTCTATCTCGCTCCTGCTCTGTTTTACTACATTAGGACAACAACGATTCAAATGTTACATGCTGCGATAGTTGAACCCCTTTCCACTGCATGACCTGTCTTTGCCATACTAAATAGTTGAAACCCACTAGCATGAGTAGGAGTTGTTTGAGCCACTATGTGCCTACTCATTCATGCATGTTTGTCATGCCTGCTACTGCTTAGAGTTGAGTCAGGTTTGATTCATCAGGGATGAATTGGAAGGTGGCGAACATGTCTTATTATTGAGATCTAAGTGTGTGAACACGATTTGGTAAAGGTAGCGGTGAGAGGCCATGTAGGAGTACATGGTGGATTGTCTCATTGAAACTGTCCTTAGGAACTAAGTTCTGTGTTTGTGATCCATGAACAGTTACTACCACGCATTGGAATGCTTAAGTGCCCCTCTCGACTTATTAATCAACTTTATCTCTGTCAAGGAGTTGCAACTAGTTTCTGGTGTTTGGAACCCTGTACACATCGTTTGGTGGGCTTGGAACCCTGTACACATCGTTTGGGGCCGTGGGCGACACCCAAGCCGGATCTCCTTGCAGATGGAACCCGAATAGGCGATATACCTGCACTAGAGACTTGCGGGGTTAGTCAAGTCATGGACGACTCCCTCGCCAGGCTTCCGCTTGAAGGTTGTCGAGATACACGACGTGTACATGGTGGTAAGTGGCGAGATCATGTGTGAAGAAGTACACCCCTGCAGGGTTAACATCATCTACTCGAATAGCTGCGTCCGCGGTAAAGGACTTGTGGGTTGCCAGTACAGTTCATAGACAAGTGAAAGTGGATACTCGAAAATGCGCAAGATAAGCATGAGTGCTATGGATGGCCTTCTCATAGGGAGACGGGAGTGGATCCATAGTGGTGTATTGATATGGTGAATATGTGGACTTGTGTGCGCCACCTCAAAAGAGTTAACTGTAGTCGTAGTATAGGATAGATACTGAGTCAATGCTGGCTTGCTGCAGTTAAACCCCACAACCCCCTTTGTTGATAATGATGCATACGTAGTTAGTTTTGATGTAAGTCTTCTTGAGTACATTTGTACTCACATTTGCTTAATTTATGTTTTGCAGAGAGACTTCAGTCTCACTAGTGGTTCCGCGTGGACTTCGACGTTTAACTTGTTACCTCAACTACGATCTTGTACCCTTGGGAGGGTATTGTAGATAGTCAGGATTCTCAGCCTTTTTCATTTGTAGTTCTCTGTACTTAGACATGGTATGCTTCCGTTTCTTGTATACTCTGTATGTTGGGTCATGAGACTCGTGTTTGTAATATCTGGCTCCTCAGAGCCTAATGAATAAATACTTTGATTCATAGAGTTTTGTTGTGATGCCATGTTGTATTTGCGCAGATCAAGCATATTGTGTGTATGTTATTGAAATGCTTGGTATGTGTGTGATCCGACACCTAGTTGTTTACCTTTGGTAGCCTATCTTACGGGGAAATGCCTCCTAATGCTACCACTGAGCCTTGGTAGCTTGCTACTACTCCGAAACACATGGATTGACCGGCATGTGTCCCTCCTTGCTCATGTGCCTGTCCCCTATCGAGAAATGTCACGCGGTGTATACTGGAGTCCTGTTAGCTTGCTACAGCCCGGCAACACTCGTTGCTGACCGACACATGCATTGTTGGGTCATGTATGCCTGACCCTGTAATTTAGCGCCACTTTTGGTTTAGAACTAGCCATGTCAGCCCGGGTTCTCTGTCATATGGATGCTAGCGATACTATCATATACGTGAGCCAAATTGCGCAAATGGTCCCGGGCCAGGTAAGGTGGCACCCGTGGGGGTACCGTGCGTGAGGCCGCAAAGTGATATGATGTGTTACATGCTAGACCGGCGTGACTTAGGATCGGGGTCCAGACAATGTCACCTCTGTGTCGAAAACTCTTGCACGTGATCTTTTCATTGGTCCACTTGGTGCTTTGGGAGACGATGGTGAGTCCATGGGAATGACCGTGGGATGCTCCCCCCATCAGATATGTTTTGAGAAGAAACCATACTAAGAAGATTACGTGAAGGAATTGACCCCTTAAAATATTGTTGAAGTGAAGCAAATTTGCTTCAGTGTGTCCGAAGAAGAATGACTGCAATCGAGAAGATTGAAGGTGACACAAAGATGTAGTATTTGTTTTGTTGTTTCTGTTTTCTTGTTTGAGTCATAGGACCACCATACTATTAAGGGGGTATAGGTGAAAGTGCAACTAGTCCCCAGGTATTTTTGGTAATTCATAACAACATGTAGCTCATTTAACTAATATCTATACAAGATAAATATTCCAGGATGTTCAATGTTTGGCATGCCATGGACTAGAGAAGTGGATGCAATTAGGCCCCAGGTGGTTTCGGTAATTCATAACAACATATAGCTCATTGAACTAATATCTATATAAGATGAATATTCCAGGATGTTCAATGTTTGGCGTAGCATGGACTATAGAAGTGGACCCCTCAAAATGCTAAGGACAAAGATTGCAAAATCTCAAAACTCTTCTTTTCTATTTTAGTGATCCAAGTTCACATTGAGAACATATGAAAGCCTATACTATTAAAAGGGGATGAGGTCTTGCTTAATGATCTGGTTGCTCAAGTGCTTTGTGATATTGCTCCAAAACCTCAGCCCATATCTCCATCCAAATATGTTCAAACCTTAATTTCCAAACTCGACCCCGCAGATATTTTCTACTTGGTGACACTGAGTTCATTTGACATAGCCACTGTCAGAAACCCTAACAAATCAGTCCAACCGATACAGTTCTCAGTCTCACCGAGATGGCCTTGCCAGCACTCTTTGATCTATTGCATCCACTTCGGTCCCACTGAGTTGATGATATCTACCCCACACAGTTGGCTTGACAAATTCTCTATTTCTTATTCCTTCACTTTGGTCCCACTGAGTTGATGCAATCGGCGCCACCGAGATGATGTTGTCCCTAAAAGCTAGCACATCGGTCCCACCGAGTTGTATTTGAACAGATCGGTGCCACCGAGTTTAACTATTCGGTCCCACCAAGATTGGTCAAATGTGTGTAACGGTTGGATTTTGTGTGGGGGCTATATATACCCCTCCACCCCTACTCCATTTGTGAGAGAGCCATCGAAACGTGCATACACTTCCACCATTCATTTTCTGAGAGAGAACCACCTACTCATGTGTTGAGATCAAGAGATTCCATTCCTACCATTTGAACCTTGATTTCTAGCCTTCCCCAAGTTTCTTTACACTCCAATTCTTCTTCCACCATATCCAAATCTATGAGAAAGAGTTGAGTGTTGGGGAGACTATCATTTGAGGCACAAGAGCAAGGAGTTCATCATCAATACAACGTCTATTACCTTTTGGAGAGTGGTGTCTCCTAGATTGGTTAGGTGTCGTGTGGGAGCCTTCGTTATAGTGTGGAGTTGAACCAAGAAGTTTGGAAGGGAAAGGAAATCGCCTACTTTTAGAAGATATAGCCGAGTGAGGCAAATCCTTCATGGACGATGGCCATGGTGGGATAGACAAGATTCCTTTTTTGTGGACACTTCGTGTGTGGAGCCCTCCATGGACTCGCGTAGCCGTTACCCTTCGTGGGTTGAAGTCTCCATCAATGTGGGCGTACAATAGCACCACCTATTGGAACCACGCCAAAAACTCCATGTCTCCATAGCGTTTGCCTTCTCCAAACCCTTCCCTTTACCTTCATATGCAATGTTTTACATTCTGCTGCTATACTCTTAGAGTAGATGTGTAGGTAGATTGCTTGACTTGTGCTAATTGCTAAACTCTGCCCACAACTAAAGTTAGGAAAATGATGCATTTTTATTTGGTCAAGTATTCTTATCACCCCCCCCCTCTAGGCATACTTTCGATCCTACAAGTTTTATCAGAGCTTTGGTCTTCATTAGCCATGATTTCCACAGCTTTGGTGATTATAGCCTTGGTTACACAACCTAGGGGAGTGATACGTCTCCAACGTATCTATAATTTTGATTGCTCCATGCTATTATATTATCTATCTTGGATGTTTTATTTGCATTTATATGATATTTTATATGATTTTGGGGACTAACCTATTAACCTAGAGCCCAGTGTCAATTTCTGTTTTTTCTTGTTTTTCAGTTTGGCAGTAAAGGAATATCAAACGGAGTCCAAATGGAACGGAACTTTGTGGTGATTTTGTATGGGCCAGAAGAAGCCCACGGAGCACCGACGGTGGACCAGTAGAGCCACGAGGCCACCACAAGGGTGGTGGGCACCTCCCCCATAGGGGGTGCCCCTACCTTGTGGTCGCCTCGTGGGTCCCCCTGACTTTCCCACGACGCCAAAAAAATCCTATAAATAGTGAAACCTCCAAAACAAACCTAGATCGGGAGTTCCGCCGCCGAAAAACCTCTTTAGACACAAAAAACCAATTGGGGCCCTGTTCTGGCACCCTGTCGGAGGGGGAAATCATCACCAGTGGCCATCTTCATCATCCCGTCGCTCTCCATGACGAGGAGGGAGTAGTTTACCCTCGGGGCCGAGGGTATATACCAGTAGCTAAGTGGTTGAGCTCTCTCTCTCTCTCTCTCTCTCTCTCTCTCTCTCTCGTGTTCTTGACTTGGCATGATCTTGATATACCACGAACTTTGCTACTATAGTTGGATCTTATGATGTTTCTCCCCCTCTACCTTCTTGTAATGGATTGAGTTTTCCCTTTGAAGTTATTTTATCCGATTGAGTCTTTAAGGATTTGAGAACACTTGATGTATGTCTTGCATGTGCTTATCTGTGGTGATAATGGGATATTCACATGATCCACTTGATGTATGTTTTGGTGATCAACTTGCGGGTTCAGTGACCTTGTGAACTTATGCATAGGGGTTGGCACACGTTTTCGTCTTGACTTTCCAGTAGAAACTTTGGGGCACTCTTTGGAGTTCTTTGTGTTGGTTTTTATAGATGAATCTGAGATTGTGTGATGCATGTCATATAATTAAACCCGCGGATACTTCTGGTGACATTCGAGTATCTAGGTAACATTAGCGTTTTGGTTGATGTGTGTCTTAAGGTGTTATTTTTGTACGAAATCTAGGGTTGTTTGTCACACTTATAGGAATAACCCAATAGACCGATTAGAAAGAATACTTTGAGGTGGTTTCGTACCCTACAATAATCTCTTCATATGTTCTCCGGTATTAGTGAATTTGGAGTGACTCTTTGTTGCACGTTGAGACATTGTTATATGATCTAATTATGTTATTATTGTTGAGAGAACTTGCCCTAGTGAAAGTAGGAACCCTAGGCCTTGTTTCTAAGCATTGCAATACCGTTTGTGCTCACTTTTATCATTAGTTACCTTGTAGTTTTTATATTTTCATATTACAAAAACCAATATCTACCATCCATATTACACTTGTATCACCATCTCTTCGCCAACCTAGTGTACCTATACAATTTACCATTGTATTGGGTGTGTTGGGGACACAAGAGACTCTTTGTTATTTGGTTGCAGGGTTGCTTGAGAGAGACCATCTTCATCCTACGCCTCCCACGGATTGATAAAACTTAGGTCATCCACTTGAGGGAAAATTGCTATTGTCCTACAAAACTCTGCGCTTGGAGGCCCAACACGAGTCTACAAGAAGAAAGTTGTGTAGTAGACATCAAGCTCTTTTCTGGCGCCGCTGCCGGGAAGGAGAGTGCTTGAAGGTATATCTTTAGAACTTGCAATTGAATCTTTTAGTTTATTGTTTTATCACTAGTTTCTTTTATAAAAATAAAACTACCAAAAAATGGAATTTAGGTTGGCTCATATGCTTCATCTTTATAATGTCTTTCGTGAAAATGATGGAAAACAAAATTGTGCCAAAGTGCTAGAAGAAGAATGAAATAAAATGTTTGGCACTAAATATTTGAATGATGAGCATGATTGCAATGTTGTTAGGATGAATTCTTTGAATATCCATGATGCTAATGATATACAAAGCCACAAGCTTGGGGATGCTATGTTTGATTAAGATGATATTTTTAGTCCCCCAAGTTTTGATGAGCAAATTTATTATGATGAAACCATGCCTCCTATCTATGATGATTATTGTGATGACATGTATTCTATAAAGAATAATGATAACTATGAAACTTGTCATCATGATTTTAATCAAGTGTCATATGATAGCTATTTCGTTGAATTTGCTCCTCCCACTACTATAAATGAGAAGAATTTTTCTTATGTGGAGAGTAGTAAAATTTCTATGCTTGTAGATCATGAAAAGAATGCTTTATGTGATAGTTATACTTTTGAATTAATTCATGATGCCACTGAAAATTATTATGAGAGAGGAATATATGCTTGTAGGTATTGCAATAATATCAAGTTTCCTCTCTATGCGTTGAAAATCTTGAAGTTGTGCTTGTTTTGCCTTCCTATGCTAGTTGATTCTTGTTCCCATAAATTGTTTGCTCACAAAATCCCTATGCATAGGAAGTGGGTTAGACTTAAATGTGCTTGCAATGTGATTCATGGTGCTCCCTTTTATATTTCAATTCCTATCCTTATGTGAGCATCATGGAAATCTCAATGCCTAGCTAAAACGCATTAAAGAAAATCACTTGTTGGGAGACAACCCAATACTTTTACCTCCTATTTTTGTGTGTTAACATGATTAAGCTACTGTAGTAATCATGATTTATAGCTTTTGTTTCAATAAAGTGCCAAGTAAAGGCTTTGGGATAGTGAGGTTGATAGTTGACTTGATTTTGCTGAAAAACAGAAACTTTCGCACCCAGTGCAGAAAATTTAATAAATCACTGGAACGTCGAAACCTTATGAAATGTTTACACAAAATTGATATACAAATTCCCACGTCGTCCAATTTTTTCAGAATTTTTAGAGTTATAGAAGTATGCGAGTTGTCAGATTGCTACAGACTGTTATGTTTTTGAGAGATTCTATTTTCCATGTGTTGTTTGCTTATTTCGATGCATCCATGAGTAGTATCAAAGGGTAAGAACCGTGGAGAAGCTGTAATACAGTAGATAAAACACCAATATAATTTTATAATGAGTTTACAACAGTACATAAGTGGTGATTTACTTTATTATACTAACGGAGCTCGGAAGATTTTCCGTTGAGTTTTGTGTTGCGAAGTTTTCAAGTTTTGGGTAAGGATTTGATGGACTATGGAATAAGGATTGGCAAGAGCCTAATCTTGGGGATTCCCAAGGAACCCCAAGGTAAAATTCAAGGACAACCAAGAGCCTAAGTGTTGGGGATACACATAACAGGTAGGCCCACAAAGGTTCGAAATATCATAAAGTATGGGGTCCACACAGCATGTGGGTCCAGATAAATTTTATACAGACATATTATCCACTCGGACAAGCAGCAGACCATCCACTCGGATGACAGTCGACCACTCGGTCATACAACTCACCCGGATATGCAAAGATCAGTAGTCGACAAGGCACTCGAAGCATCACCTTAGTAATAGGTTGACATTATGGCATCAATGCCCACTTTGTAAGATAGGAGGTGAGGGGGTGGCGCACTCTATATAAGCCACCCCCACCACTAGACTAGACAGGTTCTCATGCTTCTTCCTCAACTCTCTCTCGCCATTAGTCTCCGGACTTAGCTCTAGCATGGGGATCCATTCCTCTCTCTCTCGCATTGTAATCTCGGGATACATACTCAGATAACACAAAGCCTCTCCGGAGCATGAGACGTAGGGCTGTTATCTCCACCGCGAGAGGCCCGAACATGCCAAAACCATTGTGTCACCCATATGCATCTCGATATATCATTCTCCTTTACCCTATCCCTTATTATTGTCGGAATCGTTCCCATGCCAGTTGGCGCCCACCGTGGGGCGTGTGTCTTAGCGACTTCCGGTGAGACTTCCGGCAGTGGTTTGACGCTGCGCCGCGAGATCCGACTCGACGCGCTCATCTTCGTCGTCGACGACTCCGCTTGGCACCAGGAGGCCCCCCTCGACGTCGAGGCGCTACCCGTTCGCAGGGCCGCTACCCGTCCTTCTCCGTTAGCCGTCGACTCAGTATCGGCCGGCTCATTCATTGTTTGTCGTCCCCGCTGGACGCCGCGGCAAGCGATCCGGTCGGTCGCTGCTCGAGCGGTGGGTGAAGCACGCGATGGCTCGCCAAACGGCCACCCCTCAAGTTGCGGCCATCGAGCCCGACGAATACCACTACGGGCCGGTCGATCCATCGACTGAGTCTGTAAACCCGCTTTTTTAGTGCGGAGTAGCGACCCTGCGGCTGAAGTCCTCATGGTCGACTCATGGTGCAGTCCGCCGGGGTACCCTCACTGCGGAAACGGCGGCAGCGACAATGGTCAGCCATACGACCACGATGGGTACATTCCCCAGCCCCTCACCGCTGAGCAAAGGGGCGAGCTCTGCCGCCGCTAAGAAGATGCACTTTACACCCCGGCACTCTCCAGAGGCTCGGGCCCTAGAAGCCACGCGCCTAGCCATCGTGGCTAAACGCGCGTGGCTGGAATATATCCAGCGTTCACTCGACGATCGGGCCCGCTGATTGATTCCTGAATCCAGTCGATGGCCACGGAAATCGTTCCCGCGCGAACCTCAGGTATTCCGAACGCCGATCCAAAACCTCGAAGCTACGGCCCGCATCGCAGATTCTATCCAGCCGTCTCAGTCGGAGGCTGGGAGAGGCTTGCAGCAGATCCGGGCGCTGCTCCGTATAGCAGGAGAGCAGAACGGGGCCGTCTCTCAGTCGCTTAACATAATTCACATCAGATCAGTGGCGGCAGACACTGTCTGGTCGGCTCACAGCCCAAGGTCGCCTCCGAGGCGCGAGGGCAGTGGACCCCGCCATGACCGACATCTGGGTCGGAATGACGAACAATACGATCGTCGACCCGGTCACAATAATCGCCGCCGAGTGCCTGCGCCTCTTCCGGGAAGCGGATCGTACTCGCCCAGGCAACACAACGGCAGGCGTCTGTGTGACGATGAGCGGAGGATCCGTCCAGATCCAAGAAGGTCCAATTTTGATGCAAGATCAATTCTTGTGCAAGGCCTGGTCGACAGGAACCAAGCGTACAGAGAAGAGCAAAGCAGAGATCGCCCAAGTGGCAGCCGAGCCTCTGTCTCTGGACCCGAGTGTTTTAGCAATGCTATTAGGGTTGCTGAGATTCCTCCTAACTTCAGATTGGCGGCGGGAGTGAGTAAGTTCACCGGCGAGTCAAAGACGGACACTTGGCTTGAGGATTACCGTGTAGCTGTGCAGATCGGTGGCGGCAATGATGATGTGGCTATGAAGCATCTCCCCCTGGTGTTAGGTGGCTCGGCCTGGGCATGGCTAAATTAGTTGGCCCCTGGGAGCATTTACAGTTGGGAAGAGCTGGCCCGAGTGTTTGTCAGGACCTTCGAGGGCACCTGCAAATGACCCGCAGGGCTGGCGGAGTTACATCATTGCGTTCAGAAGCTGAATGAAACCCTGAGAGATTACATCCTAAGGTGGACAACCTTGCACCACACGGTGGAAAATGTGTCCAAGCATCAAGCAGTCTGCGCCTTCAAGGAGGGCGTGCGGTACAGAGAGCTGAACGTGAAGTTCGGTCGGACGGGAGATATGTCCCTGACTCGGATGATGGAAATAGCCAGTCGGTACGCTAACGGAGAAGAAGCCAATCGACTCCGTAGCGGCAAGAAACTAGTCGGCCAAGATGACCAGAATTCCAATCGAAAGCCGAAGCGCAAAGCAGAACCGCCAGTTCAAGGTGAAGCTGCAGCCGTTAACTAAGGGAAAGGCAAAGGAAAGCCTAAAGGCCCTTGGATACCCAAGAAAGTGAAAGCTCAAGCAGGGAATGACGTGCTCGACCTGCCATGTCCTATCCACACGAAGAAAGATGAAGAGGGGAACTTGGTTTATCCCAAGCATACCACTCGACAGTGCCGGCTCCTGATCTAGAATTTCCAGAAATATCAACCGATTGAGAAAGAGAAGGAATCAGAGGAGACCAAGGACAAAGAAGTGTCACACCCTGCATTTTGTAACATGTCTTTTGCATCAATGAAGCATGAAAATTTGGACCAACAATTTTTTTTGGCATCATTTGGCTTTTATTTGGAATTGAGTTTTCCTTCATATGTTTTTCATGTGCTCATTAAAGTCAAATATAACCTCTTGAGGAATTCATCTCCATACCCAAAACTTCTACCCAATGATCATACCAAGTGTTTATGGCAGCATAGTATTTTCTTATAAAATTAATTTGGCCAAAATGTATTTTCAAAATTTAGTATTCCAAAAACCCCTGAATTGAGGTTTGCACTGCAAGTGCTTGATTTAGGGTGAGAAAATTATTTCAAAAAGTATATTTGAGACCTAGTAGTCATAGGACTCCCAGAAACCACAAAAGTATAATTTTAAAAGTTATTTTCCTATTTTATTTAAAAGCTTTTTCTTAAGGCCAGAAATGGTCTTTAATAGGAAAAAATTATTTAAGTATTTCAAAAATATTTGCCAAAATTCAGGGAGACTCATAGGACATATATCGTCCATATATAAGAGTTTCAACACTTGGTCATTGTCATAACCCTAGTTCTGGTATGCACTAGGTTAGTCTTGTGGTTTGCATCATGTTTAAATTTCAAATGAAATTGAAATGAGGACTTATGAAACCCTCAGAAACCCTTTTGAAAATGACCCAAATAAAAATTGCTCCAAAAGGGTCCAAGAAAATGTTCATGTGGCCCTCTAAAAATATTGGTCAGAGATAAAAAACAAGCCAATATTATTAGGAGCTCATAAGTATTTATTTTGGGCATTTGGAATTAATGCAATAGTTATTTGCATTGGATATATATATATTATATATTTTATATATGTCCAAAGTTCTGATTCTTATTTTGAGGGGCTTGGATTAATTCCTAGGTCCCTACAAAATAAAATGTCAGAAGGAAAACAAATGATTTAATTTAGAAATTAAATCAAAACAAATGTAAAAAAAAAATAGAAAAGAAAAATAAAAAGGAAAGAGCTTACCTGTGCTGGCACAGCACAGTGCGGCTGGCCGGCCCAGCCCACCGAGCCTCCCCCTGTCGTCTTCCCCGCGCCAGTAGGCGGGGCGTGTGGCCGGCGCGCGCGCACGGCGGGAGCGCCACACGAGCTGCCTGCTTCACTCCCCCTCGCCGCCTAGTCGCTTCTGGAGGCGCCACACGACCTCCCCGACCCTCTCGCACTATCCTGGATCCCTCCCCTCTCCTCTATCTCCCTCTCCCGCTCGGTCCCGAGCGCCATCGTCGCCGTCGATCGCCGTTGCCGTAGCCACTGCCCTCCCCTCGCCCCTCCGACGAGTCCCCGAGCTCCGCCTTGCTGCCGTGCATCTCCAAGCCGAAGAAATCAACCCCAGACGCCCTGAGGCCTCGACACCGACCTCTTCTTCATCGCCGGCCGTCGGAGATCCCCTTCGCCGCCCTGCTTGCTCCGGCCCTTCTCCGAGCCCTCCGCCTGCACCGCTGCGACCGCGGTGAGCTCCCGGTTCGTTTCCCCCTCCTCCCCTAGTCGTCTGCGGCCTCTAGCTCCTACCCCCGCAGATGCCCGACCTCACCGCCGCCGTGGCCACAGCCACGCAAGCTCCAAGCTGAGCGTGTCACTGCATCCGCCGCTTCACCAGGAACCCGTAGCATCTCTCCGTTAGCCTCCCCGTGCCCCGTAGCTCCAACCCCGACGAGGCCCGAACTCCGGCGCCGCCGCGAGCTCGTTTCCGGTGAGCTCCGGCCGTCCTAGCTGCTTCCGCTTGCTGGAATGGACGCGGAAGAGCTCCAGCATCTCGCCCGTGGTCTCCGCTGCCCAAATGACCGCTGGAGCGGCATTTCCGTGCCCCTCCGCCGTGTCTGTGGTCGCCGGCGTCGAGCCGCCGGTGGGTTTTGACCACTGACCGGCATGCTTTGACCCCACTGACCAGTTGACCTCCCCCCCTTTCTCACTGACCCGCGGGCCCCGCCCGGCTAATTATTCCAGTAAGTACTAATTAACTAACTAGATTAGCCACTGACATGTGGGCCCTGCTCTGCTGACATTTCTGTTAGGATTAGTTTAGTATTAATTAACTCAGTTAATTAACTGAGTCACTGACCAGTGGACCCCACTGTCAGGTTTGACTCTGGACCAGCCCTTTTGACCTGCTGACGTCATGCTTGTGTCATGCTGATGCAGTAATCCAGTTCTGGTATTTAAATAAATCTTAAGTGATTTATTTATTTCAGAAATTGGCTTAAACTTCAAAAAATCACAGAAATTCAACCGTAGCTCAGAATAAAATAATTTATATATGAAAAATTATCAGAAAAATTCAATCTATCAATCTGTACCATTTTCATGCATGAAAATGAAGTTAAACCTACTATTTATATGAAAACACATAATTGGCATTTAAAATGCTTATTCTAGAGTTGCATTTGAACCCTTGGTTCAAATGGACTTCTTTTCAATTGAATGCTAGTTGCATTAGCTCAACAACATCATATCCTCATGACATGATCATGCATCATATTGGTGCATATGCTTGTGTTTGACTATCGGCACCGTTCTTCTCGATAGGTCCAGCTCCGGAGACCAATCCAGAGTACCTGTCAGAGGAGCAGTGCTCTGCACGTTGTTTTACCAGGCAAGCAAACCCCCTTGTTCATTCCGATACAACCCCTCTCTCGCTCCTGCTCCCTGTTATTGCATTAGGACAACAATGGCTTCAACTGCTACTTTATGCTGCGGTAGTTGAACCCATTCCTCTGCATGACCTGTCATTCCACAGTAAATAGTTGAAACCCTCTAGCATGTGTAGGAGTTAATTGAAGCCATGATATGATCTTACCATGCCTTGCTTGCTATTGCTTAGAGTGTGTCAGGTCTGATTCATCGGGAATGAATTGGAGTGAAATGATATGTTCTGATGCTGGGGGTTAAGTGTGTGAACACGTTTTGGTAAAGGTAGTGGTGAGAGGCCATGTAGGAGTACATGGTGGGTTGTCTCACTAGAACCGTCCCTAAGAACTGAGTTTTGTGTATGTTGTCCAATGACCAGCTACTACCATGCATTGGAATGCTTAAGTGCCCCTCTCGACTTATTAACCGACTTGGTCTCTGTCCAGGAGTTGCAACTAGTTTCTGGTGTTTGTAGGTAGTGTTAGTAGTCTACCAAGTGGCACTCGGCCAGTGGGCTTGGGACAGACTAGGCACCGTGGCACGATGTACCAAGCGTAGATCCACTCGGCGAGGTGGGCTTGGGAACCCTGCGCACATCATTTGGGGCCGTGGGCGACACCCCGGCCGGATCTCCCCACGGATGGAACCCGAATAGGCGATAAACCTGGACTACAGTCCTGTGTGGTTAGTCAGGTCGTGGCCGACACCCTCGCCAGGCTTCCGCTTGAAGGTTGCCGAGATACACGAGATGTACATGGCGGTGAGTGGCGAGAGCGTGTGTGAAGAAGTACACCCCTGCAGGGTTAACATGATCTATTCGAATAGCCGGGTCCACGGTTATGGACTTCTTCGATGCTTACGTGGTACATAGACAACTTGAAGTGGATTCTCTAAAATACTCAAGACAAGTGTGAGTGCTATGGATGGCCTTCTCGTAGGGAGACGGGAATGAATCCATAGTGGTGTATTGTGTGGTGCTTAGTGGACTCGTGTGCGCAACCTCAAGAGAGTTACCAGCAATCGTAGAATAGGATAGCCACTGAGTCAAAGCTGGCTTGCTGCAACTAAACCCACTTTGCCATCTTGATACAAGTGCATGTATGATAGGATCTGATGTAAGTCTTGCTGAGTACCTTTGTACTCATGTTTGCTTAATTTATGTTTTGCAGATAGGATTGATGTCTCACTAGTAGTTCCGCTTGGACTTTGACAAGTAGCTTGTACCTCAGCTACGATCTTGGACGAGTGTTGTAGATAGTCAGGCTCTTCAGCCTTTTTCATTTGTAGATGTCTGTACTCAGACATGTTGTGCTTCCGCTTGCTGCTTGTATGCTCTGAATGTTGGGTCATGAGACCCATGTTTGTAATATCTGGCTCCTCGGAGCCTAATGAATAAATACTTTGTTTATTAGAGTCTTGTTGTGATGCCATGTTGTATTTGCACATATTGAGCATATTGTGTGTATGTTATTGAAATGCTTGGTATGTGTGGGATCCGACACCTAGTTGTTTACCCTTGGTAGCCTATCTTACAGGGAAATGTCTCCTAGTGTTTCCACTGAGCCTTGGTAGCTTGCTACTGCTCCGGAACACTTAGGCTGACCGGCATGTGTCCTTCTTCATTCCTGTGTCTGTCCCTTAGGGGAAATGTCACGCATTGTTCCTTTAAGTCCCTGTAGCTTGCTACGACTTGGGTTCATACGTTGATGACCGACACGTTCGTTGCTGGGTCATGGATGCCTGTCTCTGTAATTTAGTGCCACTTTTGGTTTATAACTGGTCATGTCGGCCCGGGTTCTCTGTCATATGGATGCTAGCGACACTATCATATACGTGAGCCAAAATGCGCAAACGGTCCCGGGCCAGGTAAGGTGGCACCCGTGGGGATACCGTGCGTGAGGCCGCAAGGTGATATGGTGTGTTACATGCTAGATCGGTGTGACTTAGGATCGGGGTCCCGACAGCGTTGGTATCAGAGCCTGACTGCCTGTAGGATTACCAAGCCAAACTGGTCGAAGTTGAGTCTAGAAATTCCTTAGTTATATAAGGGAATTGATTGTGGAAGGGAACGTAAGGCTCTTTTTACTCCTTATACCTCATGTCTTCTGATCTGAGTCATCCTACCTTTCCTACGGGGTTAAGGAACTAGGCTTTCTCTTCCGTCTATCAGGATCACGAGTTACTACTCCGTAGTACCTTAGGATTGGTTGATCAGAGTCCTACTCATGTTTTCAAGTTCTTCCAGTATAGTTTATCTAGTACTATCACAGAACCTTGAGTGATGATGTTGAGATGTTGAACTACCCTTTGTTAGCAGGATGTCTCATTCTGAGCATTTTACTGTCGTTATGCTGCCGGAATTATCCTAGTAGTTCGAGAGATACTAATTTCTTGTTCTACCTTATGCATCCTATAGTTGTTGATGTTTCCATCTTCGGTTTCGCTTCTCAGGATGTCTTCAGTTAAGCGAAGCTCAGCTGCTCGTAGACAGAACCACGGAGGTGGTAGAGATGAGGAGGATCCTCCCGACCAGCCTTCGTTGGCAGAGTTAATGTTAGAGATGGAGAGAAACAAGCGTGAGTCTAACCGTTTGTTGGCACGTATTGAGGAGAACACCGCACATCAGTGCAAGGAATCAGCAACCATCCATGACTTCATTCGTCTGAAACCACCCACTTTCCATCATTCCATTGAGCCACTCGATGCAGATGACTGGCTCCGTAGTATCACTCACAAGCTGCGTTCTGCGAATGTAGCTGAAGATGACAAGGTCATCTATGCCACTTATCACTTGGAAGGTCCTGCTAGTCTTTGGTGGCAGAACTATGAGGCCATGATTCCAGCTGGCCAGATTCCTACCTGGAGAGATTTCACCGAGGCTTTTCGTGAGCATCATATACCTCAAGCCCTCATCGATCGCAAGAGAGAAGAGTTCTGTAGTCTTACACAGGCTAAGATGGCTGTTGATGCTTATAGTCGAGAGTTTGAGAACCTCGCCCGCTATGCTACAGAGGAAGTGTCCACGGACGCCAAGAAGCAGGCTAGGTTCCGGAAGGGTCTCAACCCCAAACTGCGTCGTGATCTCCACTTGCATCATTGCAACACATTCCATGCTCTTGTGAACAAGGCCATCAATGCAGAGACAGCTCAGCTCACTTACGATGAGTCTCGTAAGCACACCCTTGATTTGGGATCTTCCTCCGGTACTAGTTCCCAGAAGCGCCGGATTTGGGTTTCGAACTCTGTTCTTCCACCCATTTATCCTCCGAGGCCATCTTGTGTGGTACCTCTTCCAGTTCAGCAGTATGCTCCACCCAGGCCTATTGATAGACCGTTTGCCAATGCGGGTCCACGTCCTACCTCCAGGATTTGCTACAAGTGCGGAGAACCGGGACACATTGCCCGTATTTGCACTCAGACCCGTGTTGCCCCATCCCAGTCCGTAAAGTCTGTTAGACGTGATAAATCATCACGCAAGATGATCAGTGTTAAGTCAGCTCCCACCGAACATGGACGTGTGCATCACGTCTCAGCCAATGACGCTCATGATGATCTAGATGTCGTTCTTGGTACACTTCTTGTCAATTGTCATCCGGCATCGGTTCTATTCGATACCGGAGCATCCCATTCTTTCATTTCCGAAAGTTATGCCCGCTTGCACGACATGTCATTTTGTGATATGCCCTCCCCACTACTCATTCAAACTCCTGGATCCAAATGGCAAACTTCTAGTGTAAGCCATGGTAATGAAATCCTTGTCGACAGACTTGTGTTCCTTGCATCACTTGTAGCCCTCAAGTCTTCAGATATTAATATCATCTTGGGTATGGACTGGATGACAGCTCATCATGCCAAGATTGATTGCTTCACTAGGTCTGTTCAGCTTACACACCCATCTGGTAAGATAGTCACCGTCACCACTAGAGTAGCAAAGCGTCAACTCTATTCTCTTAATGCCAGCCCTCTTCCAGATCTTGAAGATGTTTCGGTAGTCCGTGACTTTCCGGATGTCTTTCCAGAGGAACTGCCAGGTGTTCCACCCGACCGAGATGTAGAGTTTGTTATAGAGCTTATCACAGGAACCGCTCCAATCTCTAGGAGACCCTACAAAATGGCACCCTTAGAACTAGCTGAGCTTAAGAAACAACTTGATGAGTCCTTGCAAAAGGGTTTCATTCGTCCTAGTTCTTCTCCCTGGGCTTGCCCCGTCCTCTTCGTCAAGAAAAAGGATGGTACGGATCGGATGGTTGTAGATTATCGTCCCGTTAATTTGGTCACGGTAAAGAACAAGTATCCGCTTCCCAGGATCAACGACCTGTATGATCAGCTCGCTGGATCCTCAGTCTTCTCCAAGATGGATTTGAGGTTAGGATACCATCAAATCAAGATTAGAAATGGGGACATCCCCAAGACGGCTTTCGTCACTCGTTATGGTCAGTACGAGTACACCGTCATGTCCTTCGGTTTAACAAATGCTCCAGCCACCTTCTCCCGCTTGATGAACTCGATCTTCATGGAGTATTTAGATAAGTTCGTCGTGGTTTATCTCGATGATATTCTTATTTACTCGAAGAACGAGGAAGAGCATGCCGAACATCTTAGACTTGTTCTAGAAAAACTCAGAGAGCACCGCCTTTATGCCAAGTTCTCCAAGTGCGAATTTTGGTTGCCAGAAGTGACCTATCTCGGCCATGTAATCTCTGGTAAGGGCATTGCTGTCAACCCCGAGAGAGTTCAGGCTGTTCTTGATTGGACTCCGCCTGAAACAGTTAAACAAGTTAGGAGTTTCCTTGGTCTAGCCAGTTATTGTCGCCGCTTTGTTGAGAACTTCTCTAAAGTGGCCAAACCTCTCACGGAACATCTTAAGAAAGATAAAAAGTTTGAGTGGTCCCCATAGTGTGAGCACAGTTTCCAGGAACTGAAAAGACGCCTGACTTCTGCTCCCATACTTGTGCCACCGGATTTCACTAAGGACTTTGTTATCTACTGTGATGCCTCACGACAGGGACTAGGTTGCATTCTTATGCAGGATCGTCGTGTGATTGCCTATGCATCTCGACAGTTGCATCCACATGAGGAGAACTATCCTACACATGATCTAGAACTTGCAGCCGTAGTCTATGCACTTAAGACCTGGCGACATTACCTCCTTGGTAATCGTTGCGAGATCTACACTGATCACCAGAGTCTCAAGTATATCTTCACCCAACCAGATTTGAATCTTAGGCAAAGACGTTGGTTGGAGTTGATCTCAGATTACGACTTAGGAATTACCTACACCCCGGGCAAGGGAAATGTCATGGCCGATGCGCTAAGTCGTAAATCCTATTGCAACAATCTCATGTTGCAGCAGGGCCAACCACTTCTCCATGAGGAATTAAGTAAGCTTAACCTTCACATCGCTCCTCGCGGATTCCTTTCTACCTTGGTGGCGAAACCTACCCTTGAGGATTAGATCATTTCTGACCAAAAGTTTGATAGGGGTGTTATCCGCATCAAGAGAAACATTAAAAAAGGAGTTGGTGGATGTTTCTCTATGGATGATCGAGGTGTCGTTTTCTTTGAGAATCGTCTGGTGGTTCCCAAGAGTCAACATCTGCGACAACTGATTCTTAATGAGGCTCATGAATCTCCTCTCACGATTCATCCCGGTAGTACTAAGATGTATCAGGACCTACGCCAGAGGTTCTGGTGGACTAGGATGAATAGAGAAATTGCTGAGTTCATTGCTAAATGTGACGTTTGTCGTCGCGTTAAGGCAGAACATCAAAGACCTGCTGGCACCCTTCAGCCTCTAGCTATTCCTGAGTGGAAATGGGATAAAGTTGGTATGGACTTCATCACCGGCTTTCCCAGGACCAAGAGAGGGAATAATGCTATCTTCGTAGTCATTGATCGTCTCTCCAAAGTGGCTCACTTCCTACCCGTTCGAGAGAGTATCACTGCTAGTCAGCTTGCTGACCTGTATATATCTCGAATAGTGTCACTTCATGGTGTCCCACTAGAGATCAATTCAGACCGTGGTAGTCTTTTCACTTCTCATTTCTGGGAGAGTTTCCACACTGCCATGGGCACCCATCTTTCTTTCAGCACCGCTTTCCACCCTCAGTCAAGTGGTCAAGTGGAACGGGTTAACCAAATTCTCGAAGACATGCTTAGAGCTTGCGTTATCTCATTCGGTATGGATTGGGAGAAATGTCTTCCTTTCGCCGAGTTTGCTTATAACAATAGCTATCAATCCAGTCTTAAGCAAGCTCCTTTTGAGATTCTTTATGGACGAAGATGTCGAACACCTTTGAACTGGTCAGAAACCGGTGAAAGACAATTCTTTGGACCGGATATGATCCAGGAAGCAGAAGAGCAAGTTCGTATCATTCGTGAGAATTTGAAATCAGCCCAGTCTCGTCAAAGGAGCCAATATGATCTTCATCATAAGGAAGTGGCTTATGAAGTTGGTGACAAAGCTTATCTTCGGGTTACACCTTTGAAAGGTACCCATCGTTTCGGTATCAAGGGCAAGTTGGCTCCTCGTTACATTGGTCCTTTTCGCATTCTTGCTAAACGAGGAGAGGTTGCCTACCAATTGGAACTACCCCCACATCTTTCTCGAGTTCATGATGTCTTCCATGTCTCTCAACTCAGGCGTTGCTTCTCGGATCCCATCCGCGGAGTGGACCACGAAACGCTTGATCTCCAAGATAACCTCACATATCGAGAGTATCCCGTTCGCATTTTGGATCAAGAAGAGCGTGTCACTCGACGTCATAACATCAAGTTTCTCAAAGTTCAGTGGTCTCATCATTCCGAGAGAGAAGCTACTTGGGAGCGAGAAGATCGTCTCCGGCTGGAGTACCCCACCTTCTTTCCGCCTACTCCTGAATCTCGGGACGAGATTCTTTCGAGTGGAGGCGAGTTGTCACAACCCTAGTTCTGGTATGCACTAGGTTAGTCTTGTGGTTTGCATCATGTTTAAATTTCAAATGAAATTGAAATGAGGACTTGTGAAACCCTCAGAAACCCTTTTGAAAATGACCCAAATAAAAATTGCTCCAAAAGGGTCCAAGAAAATGTTCATGTGGCCCTCTAAAAATATTGGTCAGAGATAAAAATCAAGCCAATATTATTAGGAGCTCATAAGTATTTATTTTGGGCATTTGGAATTAATGCAATAGTTATTTGCATTGGATATATATATATTATATATTTTATATATGTCCAAAGTTCTGATTCTTATTTTGAGGGGCTTGGATTAATTCCTAGGTCCCTGCAAAATAAAATGTCAGAAGGAAAACAAATGATTTAATTTAGAAATTAAATCAAAACAAATGTAAAAAAAAATAGAAAAGAAAAATAGAAAGGAAAGAGCTTACCTGTGCTGGCACAGCACAGTGCGGCTGGCCGGCCCAGCCCACCGAGCCTCCCCCTGTCGTCTTCCCCGCGCCAGTAGGCGGGGCGTGTGGCCGGCGCGCGCGCACGGCGGGAGCGCCACGCGAGCTGCCTGCTTCACTCCCCCTCGCCGCCTAGTCGCTTCTGGAGGCGCCACACGACCTCCCCGACCCTCTCGCACTATCCTGGATCCCTCCCTTCTCCTCTATCTCCCTCTCCCGCTCGGTCCCGAGCGCCATCGTCGTCGTCGATCGCCGTTGCCGTAGCCACTGCCCTCCCCTCGCCCCTCCGACGAGTCCCCGAGCTCCGCCTTGCTGCCGTGCATCTCCAAGCCGAAGAAATCAACCCCAGACGCCCTGAGGCCTCGACCCCGACCTCTTCTTGATCGCCGGCCGTCGGAGATCCCCTCCGCCGTCCTGCTTGCTCTAGCCCTTCTCCGAGCCCTCCGCCTGCACCGCTGCGACCGCAGTGAGCTCCCGGTTCGTTTCCCCCTCCTCCCCTAGTCGTCTGCGGCCTCTAGCCCCTACCCCCGCAGATGCCCGACCTCACCGCCGCCGGCGATGCCGCCGCCGTGGCCACAGCCACGCAAGCTCCAAGCTGTGCGTGTCACTGCATCCGCCGCTTCACTAGGAACCCGTAGCATCTCTCCGTTAGCCTCCCCATGCCCCGTAGCTCCAACCCCGACGAGGCCCGAACTCCGGCGCCGCCACGAGCTCGTTTCCGGTGAGCTCCGGCCGTCCTAGCTGCTGCCGCTGGCTGGAATGGACGCGGAAGAGCTCCAGCATCTCGCCCGTGGTCTCCGCTGCCCAAATGACCGCCGGAGCGGCATTTCCGTGCCCCTCCATCGCATCTGTGGTCGCCGGCGTCGAGCCGCCGGTGGGTTTTGACCACTGACCGGCGTGCTTTGACCCCACTGACCAGTTGACCTCCCCCCCCTCTCTCACTGACCCGCGGGCCCCGCCCGGCTAATTATTCCAGTTAGTACTAATTAACTAACTAGATTAGCCACTGACATGTGGGCCCTGCTCTGCTGACATTTCTGTTAGGATTAGTTTAGTATTAATTAACTCAGTTAATTAACTGAGTCACTGACCAGTGGACCCCACTGTCAGGTTTGACTCTAGACCATCCCTTTTGACCTGCTGACGTCATGCTTGTGTCATGCTGACGCAGTAATCCAGTTTTGGTATTTAAATAAATCTTAAGTGATTTATTTATTTCAGAAATTGGCTTAAACTTCAAAAAATCACAGAAATTCAACCGTAGCTCAGAATAAAATAATTTATATATGAAAAATTATTAGAAAAATTCAATCTATCCATATGTACCATTTTCATGCATGACAAATGAAGTTAAACCTACTGTTTATATGAAAACACATAATTGGCATTTAAAATGCTTATTCTAGAGTTGCATTTGAACCCTTGGTTCAAATGGACTTCTTTTCAATTGAATGCTAGTTGCATTAGCTCAAAAACATCATATCCTCATGACATGATCATGCATCATATTGTTGCATATGCTTGTGTTTGACTGTCGGCACCGTTCTTCTCGATAGGTCCAGCTCCGGAGACCGATCCAGAGTACCTGTCAGAGGAGCAGTGCTCTGCATGTTGTTTTACCAGGCAAGAAAACCCCCTTGTTCATTCCGATACAACCCCTCTCTCGCTCCTGCTCCCTGTTATTGCATTAGGACAACAACGGCTTCAACTGCTACTTTATGCTGCGGTAGTTGAACCCATTCCTCTGCATGACCTGTCATTCCACAGTAAATAGTTGAAACCCACTAGCATGTGTAGGAGTTGATTGAAGCCATGATATGATCTTACCATGCCTTGCTTGCTATTGCTTAGAGTGTGTCAGGTCTAATTCATCGGGAATGAATTGGAGTGAAATGATATGTTCTGATGCTGGGGGTTAAGTGTGTGAACACGTTTTGGTAAAGGTAGTGGTGATAGGTCATGTAAGAGTACATGGTGGGTTGTCTCACTGGAACCGTCCCTAAGAACTGAGTTCTGTGTATGTTGTCCAATGACCAGCTACTACCACGCATTGGAATGCTTAAGTGCCCCTCTCGACTTATTAACCGACTTGGTCTCTGTCCAGGAGTTGCAACTAGTTTTTGTTGTTTGTAGGTATTAGTTGTCTACCAAGTGGCACTCAGCCAGTGGGCTTGGGATAGACTAGGCACCGTGGCACGATGTACCAAGCATAGATCCACTCGGCGAGGTGGGCTTGGGAACCCTGCGCACATCATTTGGGGCCGTGGGCGACACCCCGGCCGGACCTCCCCACGGATGGAACCCGAATAGGCGATAAACCTAGACTAGAGTCTTGTGTGGTTAGTCAGGTCGTGGCCGACACCCTCGCCAGGCATCCGCTTGAAGGTTGCCGAGATACACGAGATGTACATGGCGGCAAGTGGCGAGAGCGTGTGTGAAGAAGTACACCCCTGCAGGGTTAACATGATCTATTCGAATAGCCGGGTCCACGGTTATGGACTTCTTGGATGCTTACGTGGTACATAGACAACTTGAAGTGGATTCTCTAAAATACTCAAGACAAGTGTGAGTGCTATGGATGGCCTTCTTGTAGGGAGACGGGAATGAATCCATAGTGGTGTATTGTGTGGTCCTTAGTGGACTCGTGTGCGCCACCTCAAGAGAGTTACCAGCAATCGTAGAATAGGATAGCCACTGAGTCAAGGCTGGCTTGCTGCAACTAAACCCACTTTGCCATCTTGATACAAGTGCATGTATGATAGGATCTCATGTAAGTCTTGTTGAGTACCTTTGTACTCATGTTTGCTTAATTTATGTTTTGCAGATAGGATTGATGTCACACTAGTAGTTCCGCTTGGACTTCGACAAGTAGCTTGTACCTCAGCTACGATCTTGGACGAGTGTTGTAGATAGTCAGGCTCTTCAGCCTTTTTCATTTGTAGATGTCTGTACTCAGACATGTTGTGCTTCCGCTTGCTGCTTGTATGCTCTGAATGTTGGGTCATGAGACCCATGTTTGTAATATCTGGCTCCTCGGAGCCTAATGAATAAATACTTTGTTTATTAGAGTCTTGTTGTGATGCCATGTTGTATTTGCACATATTGAGCATATTGTGTGTATGTTATTGAAATGTTTGGTATGTGTGGGATCCGACACCTAGTTGTTTACCCTTGGTAGCCTATCTTACAGGGAAATGTCTCCTAGTGTTTCCACTGAGCCTTGGTAGCTTGCTACTGCTCCGGAACACTTAGGCAGACCGGCATGTGTCCTTCTTCGTTCCTGTGTCTGTCCCTTAGGGAAAATGTCACGCGTTGTTCCTTTAAGTCCCTGTAGCTTGCTACGACTTGGGTTCATACGTTGATGACCGACACGTTCGTTGCTGGGTCATGGATGCCTGTCTCTGTAATTTAGTGCCACATTTGGTTTATAACTGGTCATGTCAGCCCGGGTTCTCTGTCATATGGATGCTAGCGACACTATCATATACGTGAGCCAAAATGCGCAAACGGTCCCGGGCCAGGTAAGGTGGCACCCGTGGGGATACCGTGCGTGAGGCCGCAAGGTGATATGGTGTGTTACATGCTAGATCGGTGTGACTTAGGATCGGGGTCCCGACAGCGTTGGTATCAGAGCCTGACTGCCTATAGGATTACCAAGCCAAACTGGTCGAAGTTGAGTCTAGAAATTCCTTAGTTATATAAGGGAATTGATTGTGGAAGGGAACGTAAGGCTCTTTTTACTCCTTATACCTCATGTCTTCTGATCTAAGTCATCCTACCTTTCCTACGGGGTTAAGGAACTAGGCTTTCTCTTCCGTCTATCAGGATCACGAGTTACTACTCCGTAGTACCTTAGGATTGGTTGATCAGAATCCTACTCATGTTTTCAAGATCAGGGTCCCGACAGTCATGTTCAAAATAATGGGCTAATCCCTCTAAAACCCTTTCTGGATATTTCAAGCTTTTGAAATATTTACAAAGGAAATATTCTCCAAAAATTCCAGGGAAATTCTATCATGTCATATATTACATACTTGATGATCTTGCCAAGCCCCATGCCTTGGAAGGCAAGATAACATCCTCAAAACCCTTCAAAACCATTCTGTCCATATTTGAAGTTTGAGCAACTTTACATTGCCAAACTTGTCGAAATGCTCTCAAACTTGTTGCACATGCTAGAATGGCCTAATAAGGCATCTAGACCAAATGGCACAAGCTTTGGAGTAGGGAAACTTGATCAGAATACCCCAAAACCATTTCTGTTCAAATTCAAATTTGAACAACTTTACATTACCAACTTTTTATTTGGAGCTTCAAACTTTGTGAGCATGATCAATAGCCCAAATGATGAAACTACACCAAGTGGTGCATCAAGGGGAGATGATTAGCTTGACTTAAACATGATGAAGCCATTTCTGTTGATTTCTAGGGTTCACCAAAGTTACATTGGCTAGTTTCTTCAAATGAGCCCAAATTTGGTGAAACACCCTATTTCCTTATGACATTCAATCCTTTTTAAGTGTCATGGCTAGTGGAGATCATTTGCTTGTCCAAAACATGATCAAACACCTTCTGCCATTTTACCAAAACCATCATCTTGACCTCTTTTACTATTTACTTTTGCTTCAACTTTCTACCACAGCTTCACCTAGTTACATTCTACCTCCAGTAACTCCCCCATGTCCACAGCTCCATGATTGAGGGGTGAAAACCCTAAGTTACCGTGCTGGACAGCCAAATTCTACCCATCTACCAGCTTCACTCCTCTCTCACTGATCTCCTAGAGCATCCAAAGCCACAGCTGAGTTGTTTACTTCGTGCTGGACCCCCCAGACACGGCGGACACGCCCAGTGAGCCAACGACATGCCGTGGCATGCAGTTAGCACGCTCCAGAGCGCGCTACAATGCGCACCCGCACTGTAGCTTCGCCCAATCCCTCGCCTCGGACCACCTCGTGCTCCCCCCTCGCGCGAACCGATGCGCCTCGGCGTCCGCGACTCCCCCCCGCTCTGTCCCCCTCCTCCTTCGCCCTCTAGTGGACGCCCTCGCACGCGCGCCGGCCGCCCGCAGGCTCCACTCGTCGGCCTCGCACGTGCGCAGCTCCAGAACCTTCCCCCGCTCCCCCTCTTCCTTCCCTCCGCCCTGGAACTCGTCCAGCAACACCCCAGACGTATCCCCGACGCCTCCCGTGCACTGTGGCGACGAGGAGAGGCTCGCCGGCGCACAGGTCCATGGAACCTCGCTATTCTCCTATAAATAGGGACCCCGAGCCCCTCCTTTCTTCACCAACAGCCTTCTCCCTCTCTCAATCAACCCCAGAGCCACTCGCCCCCTCTCCAGACCCACCCGAGCTCGAGATCAAGCTCGAGCTCCGCCGCGGTGGCTTCCCTTCGCCAGCCCAGTAGAGGCCGCCCTAGCTCTTCCTTTCGCTCGATCTAGCAACGCAGCAAGATACTGATGTGTTTCTCCCTCTTTCCCCTCTCTGCAGCTGCCGGAATCGACCGGAGCAGCAACCTCCCGACGCTCCTCCGCCGCGAGTCCTCGCCGCCGGCGCACCAAGCCCCTCCGGCGAGCCGCACCACCACCACTGGAACCGCGACTCCTCCCTGAGCACGACCGTGCCCTCAGTTTGCCCCGCCATGCCCGGAATCGCCGCCGGTGAGCTCGCCGTCTCTCTGGTCGCAAGGTTAAAGATGACAGGCGGGCCCCACCTGTCATCCTCACCTCCCTCTCGCTCCCCTCTGTGTCACTAACCGCCGGGCCCCGCCCGTCAGGTTTAAAAACCTGGCGCGCGCGCGCTGGCACCCGTGCGGTGGGCTATTCGCCCTGGGCCGTGCACTGTGGCCGTTTTGGCCTAGTTGCACAAGGCCTTTTTCTCTTTTTTTTCTGTGATTATTTCAAATAATATCACAGAAAGAAATATTTGTCCAAATGAATTAATTCCAACTCCTAAAATCTTGTAAAATTCCAACCTATTAAATGGTGTCGCTTTCACACATATCCATGAACCTTTTCTGTTCTGTTCAAATTTAAATTCATATTTGAACATTAAAACTTCTGTTCAAATATTCTTAGACTCCATTCTGCCACTCCAAACCTCAAACTAAGAATTTTTGCCATCTTAGTTTTCCCTCTAGTATTTAACAAAGATAGGTTGACATTTTTCTGAGCACTTTGATTTTTCTGTTTTTATTGTGGTCTTATTTTCCTGTTGTTATTTTGCGACGATTAGATACCGTATTTGACGAGGTTGCTGAAGAAGAAGGTGGGGAAGGATTGGAAGACTTTGAAGACCAAGCCAATCCAGGCAAGCGGCCCTTTGACCATGATACACTTGTGTTCTTCGGAACCCGTTTGTTTCTGAATGCATGATGATAAGAGTTATGGTGGTAACCTAGTTTAAAACCACCACATGATGCATGCTTTACTCTTGATCTTGCTATAAGCTAGATGAAATGCAAATGGTTAGTAGCGATGCTTAGTGATGCATGTGTGCCGTGAAAGCTTCGTGGTTGCATTCCTTTCATAAACCCCATCGGGTGCCCCTAATGCCCGAGGGTGATGTTGAGTTAGGTCATCACTTGAGGAAGAAGTGATGTGCCAAATAAAGATCTTGTGCATGGGTGAAATGATGGATTAGATTTATGTGTGACTACCGTCCCAACCAAATATGTGCAACCACTCTATCCCTTATGGGACGGCGTCTTATTGATTACTTAGGCCGATACTAGCATGGTGCCCACATTACTAGTGACAGGAAGACTTGAGGTCTTTCTCGGGACGGGGTCGTGCTTGGATAGACGACCATGACTGTTTTCACAGGGCACCGGACACACCGTTGGTCCCTTCGTGTACGCGTGACATTGAAAATAGGGCAAGTCCCATGATCTATTGTTTGTACTCGAGGGCTGTGCACCAACGAGTGGACTCTATGTTAGTGTCTTCTAAGGAAAGATAATGACCGGGTGCTTCCCCCGAGTACTTGAGGTACTGTGGGATCGTGGGTGACACGAAAGCTTCCTGGATCTTGTGGGTAAAGTGCGCAACCTCTGCAGAGTGTAAAACTATTCGAATAGCCGTGTCCACGGTCATGGACAGTTGGGTGGTGCTACTTAAACTATGTCCGAAATTTTACTACATCGGTGAAAGTATATGTGTGTGATGAGCCAAGGTGGTGACTTGACTCGTGAGTAGAATTCTATTCATGTTGATATCGGTAACCTGCTCTCGAGGTTACATGAATTTATTGATGCATATACTTGTTGGTAGAATATTTATTCTAGCCGTTGCTAGATTGCTCATTGTTGTTCAATTGCATTGTTACTTTGAACTAAATCATGGGTTGCTTGCGAGTACATTCAAAGTACTCATTGGCTTGCCACTGGTTATTTAATTGGCCAGGCATGGAGGAACAGGAATATGAAGAAGAGTTCTATGGAGACGAACATGCGAACTAGGACGCTATCCCAGTCAGAATGCATGTAGGGTTAAGGCAGATGGCATGGGTTCTACTTATCATCGAAGACTTCCGCTATTTGAGTTATTTGCTATTCAGCCCTTGAGGCTTTATCTATGTAAGACTTGGCCATAACAGCCATAATTTGTGTAAGACGGTATGTATGGATGTAAGACTCTTGTTATTCAGCTTCTGTGTGTTCAGTGAGCATTGATCTCTGGGATCACTGTGCACGTGCATTCGGTGATCTCGACTTCTAAGTCGGGGTCCCCGCAGAGCTGGTATCAGAGCCATCCTGACTGTAGGAAGCCTTAGTTAGCATGGGCGTTAGTTAGATGAGACCCCTTTTCCAAAAACCTTCTGAACCTCTCTTCTTTTCTAAACCTTACCAACCTGAGATATCATCAGCTTATTAACCTCTCCTATTCCACCTTTGTAGATGGCCGCTGTACCTGAAGAGCACCTGACCACTGGGTTTCCCTTGCTTCTCGAGGATAGCCTCCAGGAGTGCCAGTTCCACTGAGCACCCATCCTCACCTACCTTGAGTAGTGGGTTAGCGACACTGAGGTGGAGTACCATGTGGAAGTGATCGTGAAGGCAAACGATCCTCCCACAAACTGGTTCTTTGAGGGACCCCAGATGGCAACACTACCTCTCGCTGTCGAGGCTGCTGCACTCAAGGCACTAACCCGTCTCCGCGAGCTTCTTCCGGAGATGGCAGCCAAGATGACAACCCGCTTCTTGCCTTACCGGAAGGAAGGTGAAGATGAAAGCAGCGCACTAGCCCCTCCGCTGAAGGAAGGACGCCCGCTTCAATTCCAGACCTACTTCAGTCTATGTGCCGACAGCTTGGCACAAGACTTGGCCTCAGAATCGATGAAGCTCCGAGAAGAACTTCACAAGACCAAGGCACTTCTTCGTCGAGCACAAGAGAAGACAGATAGGATCAAGAAGGAAGGTGCGCCTCCAGGACAGTCCGCTATCGCATACCGAGGCGGAAGGCCCTCAGGAGATGTATCTTCCAAGGATGAAGAACCACCTCGGCGACGCCGTATGACGACAAGGGAATATCGCAAGCTTTTCTCGGCACCACCGACAAAGCACCATCGTATCCAACTCCTCCACTCCCCCACACCCTCAAGTGACAAGGGGGCCCAGATGCATGAAGACAAGCAGGAAGACCCTGAAGAGCCAGAATACGCGACCGAGCATTCCGCCGCTTAGGCATTATTCTCTACTCGGATATGCCAGTTCGTGACCTCTACGGTAGGATAGGTCGTGTAACCCATATGCACAGTCGAGTCCTTGTATGGTTCATATGAAACCGTCTAGTGTTGCTTTTGTTGTGTTTAGATGTATGTCGTATTCTTCCTTCGGGAATATGTAAACGACTGCATCAACCATTTGAATTTTAATGAAGTGTTTGGCCCCTTCGGCCCTTGCATGATTTGATTAGTGTCACACCCACCCCCTTACTAGGCACCCATCTATATTGCTTTCCCTCTTCCAAGTCATGAGACCGTTTACCGCTCCAACAGGATGCCTGTTGTAACTCGTACTGGTACCTCAACCCAGCAGCCTGAAGTCGGAGCATCCGCTCAGTCAGAGGCAGGCCACGACCAAACCAACAACCAAGCTCCACCACCACCTCCTCCAAACATGGACATGGCTCAGCTTCTCCAAGCTTTCCGAGAGGAACGCCAAGCCAACACCGCAGCCCTTCAGTTGATTGCTCAAGCTGTCACCAACAACCGCCAGCCGGCGGGGAATGGCAATGGACGTTCCACGTTGGCAGAGTTCAAGAAGCTTGCACCGCCAACTTTCATCGAGACTGCTGAACCCCTGGATGCAGACAACTGGGTCCGCACCATTGAGGACTTGCTGGAACTAGTCGGATGCACCAAAGACCGCGAGAAGGTGGCTTATGCAGCCCACTGCCTCGGGGGGACTGCTAAAGCTTGCTGGGATGGATTCAAGGTCATGCATGCTGGACAAGACATCACTTGGGACAACTTCAAGGAAGAATTCCGCAAAGCCCACATTCCTTCCGGGATCATGGCTATCAAAAAGCGTGAATTCCGAGCCCTGAAGCAAGGAAGTGGCACTGTCAAGGAGTACATGCAGAAGTTCAGTGTTCTGTCAAGGTATGCCCCTGAGGATGTCAGCACTGATGCTGCAAAAAGGGAGCGCTTCATCGAAGGCCTCAATCAGACTCTGTAGTACTCGCTTGTCGTGTGCGACTGCCCAACCTTCCCTGACCTGGTGAACAAAGCACTCATGCTTGAAGACAAGCGGCGTGCTCTGGAAGACACTCGCAAGCGCAAGATGGTCAGCAAGGAAAGTTCCAGCAACTAGAAGCCTCGCCCGTGGCAGTCAGCCTCGGCCAAGCCAACCTATCAGCAACCAAGAGCTCATGCACCTCGCACCAACTATTAGCCTCAGCAGTATGCCAACCCAAGGCCAGCATTCAACCCCAATAACAGTGGTGGCAACAAGATCAACAATCCAAACCAAGTCACTTGCTTTGGATGTGGTCAGTCAGGGCACATCTCAAGGGTGTGCCCCAACAAGAAGCCTGATGCCCCGCGCCCCAATGCGCAGAACCCAGGACAAGGCCGTGGGATGCCACCAAGGAACCTAGCTCCTCGCAACCCGCCTAACCATGGGAAGGGGCGTGTGAATCACGTCACTGTTGAAGAAGCCCAGGAAGACCCGGACGTCGTGCTGGGTACGTTCCTTGTCAACTCAGCACCTGCAACTGTCTTGTTTGATTCTGGAGCCACGCATTCATTTGTCACTCACAGATTTGCATTAAAAAGTGGCATGACCCCTACACCCCTGAATAACCCCATGGTGGTACAAACCCCCGGAGCAGAAATGAGAGCCAAATAGGCTGTAAAGGAGTCAGTATTACCATTAACGGTGTAGACTTCCTAGCAGACCTTATCATCCTAAGATCGCAAGGCTTGGATGTGATCTTAGGGATGGATTGGCTCAGTAAGCACCAAGGCTTGTTAGACTGTGCCAATCGGACTGTCACTGTGACCAATGACCAAGGAGTCGAAGTCAAGTTTGCTTCCAACTCCTCTTCCGCTCAAGCCATTCAGGTCAACAGTCTATCTGAAGTTGGGCTAGAGCAAGTACCGGTGGTATGCGAGTATCCTGATGTCTTTCCGGATGAACTACCGGGAATGCCCCCTGACCGTGACATTGAGTTCAGCATCGAGCTCGTGCCTGGGGCAAGACCCATCTATAAGAAGCCTTATTGAATGGGGACGGAAGAATTAGCCGAGTTGAAGAAGCAGCTGGAAGAGCAGCCGAGGAAGGTATTTTTCCGCCCAAGTGCCTCCCCTTGGGGATCACCTGTTCTGTTTGTGACAAAGAGGGACGGTACCATCCGCTTATGCATTGACAATCGCTCCCTCAATGAAGTTACAATCAAGAACAAATATCCACTTCCCAAGATTGAAGATCTGTTTGATCAGCTCAGCGGAGCCAAGGTGTTCTCCAAGTCGACCTCAGATCTGGGTACTACCAACTGAAGATCAGACCCCAAGATATTCCGAAGACTGCATTTGTAACCCGATATGGCCTATACGAGTGCACGGTCATGTCCTTTGGGTTAACCAATGCCCCATCTTACTTCATGTATCTCATGAATAAAGCCTTCATGGAATACTTGGACAAGTTTGTTGTTGTCTTCATCGATGACATTCTTGTCTTCTCGAAGACGGAGGAAGAGCACGAGCAACATTTGAGGATGGTCCTAGACAAGCTTCGGGAGCACCAACTATACGCCAAATTCAGCAAGTGTGAGTTCTGGCTGCATAAAGTTGGATTCTTAGGTCATATCTTGACCGAAGAAGGATTGTCAGTTGATCCCGTGAAGATCGAAGCTGTGACCCAATGGCAATCTCCAACGACCGTCAAGGAAGTCAGAAGCTTCCTCGGACTTGCGGGCTATTACCGCAAATTCGTGGAAGGATTCTCTAGCATTGCCCGGCCTATGACTCAGCTCCTCAAGAAGGACAAGAAGTTCGAGTGGACGCCAAAATGCGAAGAGAGCTTCCAAGAGCTCAAGAAGAGGTTGACCACCGCCCCAGTTCTGGCAACACCTGATATTCACAAGGAGTTCGTGATATATTGTGATGCCTCTCGAACCGGATTGGGAAGCGTTCTGATGCAAGAAGGCCGAGACATAGCATACCTCTCCAGGCAGCTATGACCTCATGAAGAGAACTATGCTACTCACGATCTTGAGTTAGCGACAGTGGTTCATGCCTTGAAGACATGGCGGCATTACCTCCTAGGGAAACTGTGTGAGATATACACAGACCACAAAAGTCTGAAGTACATTTTCACCCAAAAGGAATTGAACATGAGGCAGCGAAGATGGTTGGAACTCATCAAAGACTATGACCTCAGTGTTCAATATCACCCCGGTAAGGCTAATGTGGTGGCCGATGCCTTAAGAAGGAAGGCTTGCTCCTTGAATGCCATGATTCAAAAGAGGCAGCCAACCCTGTTTAAGGAGTTCGAACAATTCAGTCTGGAATTGGTCACCCCTGGATTTCTAGATCATTTGGAAGTCAAACCGACCCTGATGGATGACGTCAAGAAGGCACAAGGTGGACATGCAATAATTGAAGGCATCAAGAAGAAGATGAAGCTAGGCAAGGCCCCAGGATTCTCCGAGGACGAGCACGGGATTGTTTGGTACAAAGGCCGCATCTGCGTACCAAACAAGATGGAGTTGAAGAACCTGATCCTGCAAGAAGCCCACGACACTCCGTATTCCATCCACCCTGGAGGAACCAAGATGTATCAAGACTTGAAGGAAAGATTCTGGTGGCACGGGATGAAAAGAGAGATTGCAACCTATGTTGCAAAGTGTGATGTGTGCCAAAGGGTCAAGGTTGAATATCAACGACCCGCTGGATTGCTCCAACCACTCAAGGTTCCTGAGTAGAAGTGGGATAAAGTCGGAATGGACTTCATCACTGGATTACCAAGGTCAAATAGAGGACATGACTCCATCTGGGTCATAGTCGACCATTTTACCAAGGTGGCCCATTTCATTCCTGTCAATACTACTTATGATGGCAACCGGCTGGCAGCTCTCTACATCGACAGAATCGTAAGCTTTCACGGCGTTCCCAAGGAGATTGTGTCAGATCGAGGAACCCAGTTCACCTCAAGGTTCTGGAAGAAGTTTCAAGAAGCCTTGGGAACCAAGTTGTCTTTCAGCACGGCTTTCCACCCACAGACCGGAGGTCAGACAGAACGAGTAAATCAAATTCTCGAAGACATGCTCCGAGCCTGTGTCTTGGCATATGGAGCCAAGTGGGAAGATTGCCTCCCTTTTGCCAAGTTCTCCTATAACAACAGTTATCAGTCGAGCCTTCAGATGGCACCATTTGAGGTGTTGTACGGACGCAGATGTCACACACCCCTCAACTGGTCAGAGACTGGAGAAGGGCTAGTCTTTGGACCGGATATTCTCCGCGAAGCAGAAGAGCAAGTCCAACTAGTCAGAGAGCGATTGAAGGTAGCCAAGTCAAGGCAGAAGAGCTATGCTGACACTCACCGTCGGGACATGAGTTTCCATGTCGGGGATCATGTGTACCTGCGGGTAACTCCTCTAAAGGGAACTAAGCGTTTCCACGTCCAGGGGAAGCTCACACCGAGGCTCATTGGACCCTTTGAGATCACTGCACGACGAGGAGAAGTGGCTTACCAGTTGGAACTACCACCTGAGCTATCCGATGTGCACAACGTATTCCACGTGTCACAACTCCGGAAATGTCTCCAAGTTCCGAACAAGCCTGATCTCTACAAGGATGTTGATCACCAAGCCATTGATCTCCAACCTGATTTGACCTACCGCGAGAAGCCCATTCGCATTCTGGATGAAGCAGAATGACGGACACGAAGCCGCACCATCAAGTACTTCAAGGTCCAGTGGAGCAAACACACGGAAGCAGAAGCAAGCTGGAAACGTGAAGACTATCTTAGATCCGAGTATCCCGATCTCTTTTAAGACCTAGTTTAGGAATCTCGGGGACGAGATTCTTGTAAGGGGGGTAGGTCTGTCACACCCTGCATTTTGTAACATGTCTTTTGCATCAATGAAGCATGAAAATTTGGACTAGCAAACTTTTTTGGCATCATTTGGCTTTTATTTGGAATTGAGTTTTCCTTCATATGTTTTTCATGTGCTCATTAAAGTCAACTATTACCTCTTGAGGAATTCATCTCCATACCCAAAACTTCTGCCCAATGATCATACCAAGTGTTTATGGCAGTATAGTATTTACTTATAAAATTAATTTGGCCAAAATATATTTTCAAAATTTAGTATTCCAAAAACCCGTGAATTGAGGTTTGCACTGCAAGTGCTTGATTTAGGGTGAGAAAATTATTTCAAAAAGTATATTTGAGACCTAGTAGTCATAGGACTCCCAGAAACCACAAAAGTATAATTTTAAAAGTTATTTTCCTATTTTATTTAAAAGCTTTTTCTTAAGGCCAGAAATGGTCTTTAATAGGAAAAATATATTTAAGTATTTCAAAAATATTTGCCAAAATTCAAGGAGACTCATAGGACATATATTGTCCATATATAAGAGTTTCAACACTTGGTCATGTTCAAAATAATGGGCTAATCCCTCTAAAACCATTTCTGGATATTTCAAGCTTTTGAAATATTTACAAAGGAAATATTCTCCAAAAATTCCAGGGAAATTCTATCATGTCATATATGACATATTTGATGATCTTGCCAAGCCACATGCCTTGGAAGCCAAGATAACATCCTCAAAACCCTTCAAAACCATTATGTCCATATTTGAAGTTTGAGCAACTTTACATTGCCAAACTTGTCCAAATGCTCTCAAACTTGGTGCACATGCTAGAATGGCCTAATAAGGCATCTAGACCAAATGGCACAAGATTTGGAGTAGGGCAACTTGATCAGAATACCCCAAAACCATTTATGTTCAAATTCAAATTTGAACAACTTTACATGACCAACTTTTTATCTGGAGCTTCAAACTTTGTGAGCATGATCAATACCCTAAATGATGAAACTACACCAAGTGGTGCATCAAGGGGAGATGATTAGCTTGATTTAAACATGATGAAGGCATTTCTGTTGATTTCTAGGGTTCACCAAAGTTACATTGGCTAGTTTCTTCAAATGAGCCCAAATTTGGTGAAACACCCTATTTCCTTATGACATTCAATCCTGTTAAGTTTCATGGATAGTGGAGATCATTTGCTTGTCCATAACATGATCAAACACCTTTTGCCATTTTACCAAAACCATCATCTTGACCTCTTTTACTATTTACTTTTGCTTCAACTTTCTACCACAGCTTCACCTAGTTACATTCTACCTCCAGTAACTCCCCCATGTCCACAGCTCCATGATTGAGGGGTGAAAACCCTAAGTTACCCTACTGGCCAGCCAAATTCTACCCATCTACCAGCTTCACTCCTCTCTCACTGATCTCCCAGAGCATCCAAAGCCACAACTGAGTTGTTTACTTCGTGATGGACCCCCCAGACATGGCGGACACGCCCGGTGAGCCAACGGCATGCTGTGGCATGCAATTAGCACGCTCCAGAGCGCACTACAGTGCGCACCCGCACTGTAGCTTCGCCCAATCCCTCGCCTCCGACCACCTCATGCTCCCCCCTCGTGCGAACCGATGCGCCTCAGCGTCCGTGACTCCCCCCGGCGCTGTCCCCCTTCTCCTGCGCCCTCTAGTGGACGCCCTCGCACGCGCGCCGGCCGCCCACAAGCTCCACACGTCGGCCTCACACGCGCGCAGCTCCAGAACCTTCCCCCGCTCCCCCTCTTCCTTCCCTCCGCCCTGGAACTCGTCCAGCAACACCCCAGACGTATCCCCGACGCCTCCCGTGCACTGTGGCGACGAGCAGAGGCTCGCCGGCGCACAGGTCCACGGGACCTCGCCATTCTCCTATAAATAGGGACCCTGAGCCCCTCCTCTCTTCACCAACAGCCTTCTCCCTCTCTCAATCAACCCCAGAGCCACACGCCCCCTCTCCAGACCCACCCGAGCTCGAGATCGAGCTCGAGCTCCGCCGCTGCGGCTTCCCGTCGCCAGCCAAGTACATGCCGCCCTAGCTCTTCCTTTCGCTCGATCTAGCACCGCAGCAAGATACTGATGCGTTTCTCCCCCTTTCCCCTCTCTGCAGCTGCCGGAATCGACCGGAGCAGCAACCCCCCGACGCTCCTCCGCCGCGAGTCCTCGCCGCCAGCGAACCAAGCCCCTCCGGCGAGCCGCATCACCACCACTGGAACCGCGACTTCTCCCTGAGCACGACCGTGCCCTCAGTTTGCCCCGCCGTGCCCGGAATCGCCGCCGGTGAGCTCGCCGTCTCTCTGGCCGCAAGGTTGAAGATGACATGCGGGCCCCGCCTGTCATCCTCACCTCCCTCTCGCTCCCCTCTCTGTCACTGACCGCCGGGCCCCGCCCGTCAGGTTTAAAAACTTGGCGCGCATGCGCTGGCGCCCGCGCGGTGGGCTATTCGCCCTGGGCCGTGCACTGTGGCCGTTCTGGCCCAGTTGCACAGGGCCTTTTTCTCTTTTTCTTTTCTGTGATTATTTCAAATAATTTCAAAGAAATAAATATTTGTCCAAATGAATTAATTCCAACTCCTAAAATCTTGTAAAATTCCAACCTATTTAATGGTGTCGCTTTCACACATATCCATGAACCTTTTCTGTTCTGTTCAAATTTAAATTCATATTTGAACATTAAAACTTCTGTTCAAATATTCTTAGACTCCATTCTGCCACTCCAAAACTCAAACTAAGAATTTTTGCCATCTTAGTTTTCCCTCGAGTATTTAACAAAAATAGGTTGACATTTTTCTGAGCACTTTGATTTTTTTGTTTTTATTGTGGTCTTATTTTCCCGTTGTTATTTTGCGACGATTAGATACCATATTTGACGAGGTTGCTGAAGAAGAAGGTGGGGAAGGATTTGAAGACTTTGAAGACCACGCCAATCCAGGCAAGCAGCCCTTTGACCATGATACACTTGTGTTCTTCGGAACCCGTTTGTTTCCGAATGCATGATGATAAGAGTTATGGTGGTAACCTAGTTTAAAACCACCACATGATGAATGCTTTACTATTGATCTTGCTATAAGCTAGATGAAATGCAAATGGTTAGTAGCGATGCTTAGTGATGCATGTGTGCCGTGAAACCTTCGTGGTTGCATTCCTTTCATAAACCCCATCCGATGCCCCTAATGCCCGAGGGTGATGTTGAGTTAGGTCATCACTTGAGGAAGAAGTGATGTGCCAAATAAAGATCTTGTGCATGGGTGAAATGATGGATTAGATTTATGTGTGACTACCGTCCCAACCAAATGTGTGCAACCACTCTACCCCTTATGGGACGGGGCGTTATTGATTACTTAGGCCGATACTAGCATGGTGCCCGCATTACTAGTGACGGGAAGACTTGAGGGTACATGAATTTATTGATGCATATACTTGTTGGTAGAATATTTATTCTAGCCGTTGCTAGATTGCTCATTGTTGTTCAATTGCATTGTTACTTTAAACCAAATCATGGGTTGCTTGCGAGTACATTCAAAGTACTCATTGGCTTGCCACTGGTTATTTAATTGGCCAGGCATGGAGGAACAGGAATATGAAGAAGAGTTCTATGGAGACGAACATGCGAACTAGGATGCTATCCCAGTCAGAATGCCTGTAGGGTTACGGCAGATGGCATGGGTTCTACTTATCATCGAAGACTTCCGCTATTTGAGTTATTTGCTATACAGCCCTTGAGGATTTATCTATGTAAGACTTGGCCATAACGGCCATAATTTGTGTAAGACGGTATGTATGGATGTAAGACTCTTGTTATTCAGCTTCTGTGTGTTCAGTGAGCATTGATCTCTGGGATCACTTTGCACGTGCATTCGGTGATCTCGACTTCTCAGTCGGGGTCCCCACAAGAAGGGGATGGAGGTTACCCCCAGATCAACTCCACCTTGATGATTTTTGTTGACATTGAAAGCAAAAGTCGACTGAAAGTTATCAACAGGGAAGTCAACGTGGTTGCTCCGGCAACAACGACGTACCTAAAATGGTCCAGGACTCCCATTACCCCAATGGGGCTTCGACCCACATCTCAACTACACTCGACGGCAAATAAGAAGAAGCGCTCATCCAGTTCCTCCGTTAGAACTGGGACATCTTTGCATGGAAACCATCCAACATGCCGGGTGTACCTAGGGGACTGGCTGGGCACCGTTTGTGAGTCGACCCAAAAGTGAAACCCGTGAAGGAACATCTCCGTCGGTCCACCGCAGAGAAGAGAAAAGCAATTGGCGAAGAGGCGGCTCGGCTTCTGGCAGCTGAGTTCATCCGTGAGATCTACCACTCCGAGTGGCTCACCAATGTTGTCATGGTCCCAAAGAAGGACAAATCCCTCCAAGCCTATCAATCGGGCCTGTCCGAAAGATCATTTCCCCTCCCCCGCATCGATCAGATAGTCGACTCGACTTCGGGAGGCGAGTATTTGTCTTTTCTGGATGCATATTCCGGGTACCATCAGATCCGACTGTTTGGACCCGAGGAAATCAAGACAGCCTTCATCACCCCATTCGAGTGTTTTTGTTATGTCACCATACCTTTCGGTCTCAAGAATGCCAGCGCTACCTTCATGCGCATGATTCAAAAGTGTCTGCTGAAGCAAATCAGTCGGAACGTGGAAGCATACATGGATGACATCGTGGTCAAGTCACATAAAGGTTCCGAACTACTGACTGACCTCGCTGAGACATTCGCGAACTTAAGAAGCTATGATATCAAGCTTAACCCGTCAAAGTGTACATTCGGAGTTCCAAGCGGCAAGTTGCTCGGTTTCCTTGTTTCAGAACGAGGAATCTACGCCAATCCAGAGAAAGTCAGTGCCATCCTCCGAATGAAGCGCCCCGTGCGTGTACACGATGTCCAGAAGCTAACTGGTTGCTTGGACGCATTAAGTCGGTTCATTGCTCGTTTCAGTGAGAAGGCATTGCCTCTCTACCGACTGATGAAGAAGTCTGAAAAGTTTGAGTGGAATTCTGAAGCTGAAGCAGCGTTTGAGGAGCTCAAAGCCCTACTTTCCACCCAGTTGGTGCTTGCTGCCCTAGTCAGCAAAGAGCCTCTTTTACTATACATCGCAGCCTCCAGACAAGTTGTCAGCACTGTACTCACGGTCGAGCGGGAAGAAGAAGGCAAAGCCTGCAAAGTCCAACGCCCAATCTATTACATTTCTGAAGTATTGACACCTTCCAAGCAAAGATACCCGCATTACCAGAAGCTTGTGTACGGGATTTACTTGACCGCAAAGAAAGTTGCTCATTACTTCTCGGATCATTTGATTTCAGTCGTCACGATGCCCCATTATCGGAAATTCTGAACAATCAAGATGCAACCGGTCGAGTGGCCAAATGGGCGATCGAACTCCTTCTGCTAGATATCAAGTTTGGGGCGAAGAAAGCTATCAAGTCTTAGGCAATAGCAGATCTTGTGGCCGAATGGATCGAGCCGGAGCAACCGACTCAGATCCAGTCGGATCACTGGACCATGTTGTTCGATCGATCCAAGATGTTGAGCAGATCTGATGCAAGTGAGGTTTTGGTGTCCCCCAGAGGCGAAAAACTCAGTTATGTCCTTCAAATCCACTTCTATTCTTCAAACAACGAAGCTGAATACGAGGCGCTTTTGTACGGGTTGCGTATGGCCATCTCACTCGGCGTCCGTCGCCTGATGGTATACGGCGACTCAGACTTAGTGGTCAATCAGGTGATGAAGGAGTGGGATGTCAGAAGCCCAGCAATGACAAGTTACTGCAGTGCGGAGCGAAAGCTGGAAAAGAAATTTGAAGGTTTAGACCTCCACCACGTGCCCATAATCAAGAACCAACTTGCTGATGACCTCGCGAAGATAGGGTCCACTCGGAAACCTATACCCAAGAATGTGTTCTTGGAGCATTTGCACACCCCCTCAGTCAAAGAGGACCCTTTCACAGAGGAGCCCCCGCAGCCAATAAGTGCATCCGATCCAACTGAAGTCGAAGTTCCTGCGGTGGTCGACTTAATCATGGAGGTCCTGGTGATCACGCCCGACTGGACTGTGCCGTACATAGTATACTTGCTCTGGCAAGAACTCATAGAGGATGAAGAAGAGGCGCGTCAGATCGTACGTCGATCCAAAGCCTTTACTGTCATACAGGGTTAACTCCACAGGGAGAGTGTCACGGGAGTCGCTCAGCGCTGCATCACCCCTGAAGAAGGTCGAATGATTCTAAATGAGATTCACTCGAGAACTTGCGGCCACCATGCTTCCTCTCGGACTATCGTGGCCAAGGCATACCGAGTTGGATTCTGCTGGCCCCGAGTGAATGGGAGGGCAAAGGATATCATAGACAAGTGCGAAGGCTGCCATTTCTACTCCAACATGTCTCACACACCTGCATCTGCCTTGAAGACCATCCCGTTGGTTTGGCCATTTGCCGTTTGGGGGTTGGACATGGTTGGTCCCTTCAAAAACCGGCAGGAGCGGATTCACTCACTTGCTCGTAGCGGTCGACAAGTTTACCAAATGGATCGAAGCCAAGCCCATCAAGAACCTCGGCTCAAGCACCGCCATCAGCTTCATCAGAGAGTTGATATTCAGATACAGAGTCCCCCAAAGCATCATCACGGTTAACGGCTCCAACTTTGACTCAGACGAATTCAGAGCATTCTGTTCCTCCCAAGGTACTCGGGTGGACTACGCATCTGTAGCGCATCCGCGGTTGAATGGACAAGAAAAAAGGGCAAATGGTTTGATCCTCCAAGTCCTGAAACCGCTGCTTATTCGCGACCTCAAGCACGCCGCTAGAGCTTGGGTGACTGAACTACCGTCTGTCTTATGGGGGCTAAGGACAACTCCAAACCGGTCGACTAACCGTACCCCCTTCTTCATGGTCTATGGTGCTGAGGCCGTGCTGCCGAGTGATTTTTTGCACAACCCCCCTCGAGTGGAACTCTTCTCCGAAGCAGAAGCAGAGCAAGCCCGTCAAGATGCAGTCGACTTCCTAGAGGAAGAACGTGGGATGGCCTTGATCTGCTCGACCATTTACCAACATGACCTACGTGGATTCCATGCCCGCAATATTCGAAGCCAGACATTCCAGGAAGGAGACCTGGTTCTCCGAGTACGTCAGAAGCAACCTCATAAGTTCGCCCCAGTCTGGGAAGGCCCGTTCATCGTCACCAAAGTACTACACAATGGGGCGTACAACATCTATAATGTAGCCAAGAAGAAAGATGTGCCTCGTTCATGGAACGCGGATCTGCTCCGCCGCTTCTATACTTGAAGCACTCGACCAGTCGATTTGTAATAAGAACCTTTGAGTTTGCTTTTTCAAAGACAAGTTCGCAACAATTCCTCAACGATTGCGGATTACAAAGATGCCTGTTCTCAAATCCCCCAAAGGGTGCTTAGCTGCGACCCTGTAATCGCCTAAGTTATAAAAACCACTCCGAGTGAAGAGCAACCCTCTCACTCGGGGGCTTAGCTGCGACCCTGTAATAGCCTAAGTTATAAAAACCACTCCCAGTGAAGAGCAACCCTCTCACTCAGGGGCTTAGCTGCGAATCTGTTTCGCCTAAGTTTCTAAAACCACTCCGAGTGAAGAGCAACCCTCTCACTCGGGGGCTTAGCTAGCTACGACCCCGTAATCGCCTAAGTTACAAAAACCACTCCGAGTGAAGAGCAATCCTCTCACTCGGGGGCTTAGATGCGACCCCGTACTCGCCTAAGTTACAAAAACCACTCCGAGTTAAGAGCAACCCTCTTACTCGGCGGCTTAGCTGCGGCCCCGTAATCGCCTAAGTTATAAAAACCACTCCGACTGAAGAGCAACCCTCTCACTCGGGGACTTAGCTATGACCCCGTAATCGCCTAAGTTATAAAAACCACTCCCAGTGAAGAGCAACCCTCTCACTCGAGGGCTTAGTTGTGACCCCATAATCAACTTAGTTAGAAAAACCACTGATACGTCCAAAACGTATCTATAATTTCTGCTTGCTCCATGCCACTTTTGGGTGATATTGCTATGATATTCATACACTTCCATACACTTTTGATCATATTTGGACTAACTTACTAATCCAGTGCACCCCAGTGCCAGTTTCTGTTTTCGGCTGTTTTTGTATTTCAGGTTTTCACGTTTCGAGAACTGCCCAGAAAAATCCAGAAAAATTATATAAAAAAGCAGCGTTCCGGAAACAACTCTGCGTCCGAAGGGCAGCCTGGGGGGGCCACCAGGGCTCCCGGGTATAATTATTTTATTAAGGGTACTAACCTCGCTAATCAGATTATGATGAGTTATGTATGAAGGGAGTTTTCAAGTGTGCGAGGGAAGATGATAAAAAGATTCAGGAGTGTCAAGCGCTCAAGCTTGGGGATGCCCCCGTGCACCCCCAAGAAATATTCAAGGAGACTGAAGCGTCTAAGCTTGGGGATGCCCCCGTGCATCCCCTTCTCCATTAACATTATCAGTTCGTCTTTCGTTTCGCTATATTTTTATCACTTCATGTGTTATGTGCTATGCTTGGAGCGTCTTGCTTTTAGTTTTCTTTTTAGTTTTTCATAACTAGTTGGAACTCAGCATTCCTTTATGTGGGAGAGAAACAAGCTCCACTTCTACCTAGAACATAACATAGAATTTTTATGTCTATCTGTGTTGTGTGTGTTCTTTGTCTTTTAATAGCTACTACCATGCTTTGCTCTTAGTATTCATGCCTATCTTTTCAAAGAGCTTTTGTTTAGTTGGTTGCTTGAACTCTATTTAATTACCATGCTCACCTTATTAAGAGAGTTTGCTTCCGTTGCACTGGTTAATGTGTCTATGATAAAGATGCTACTTCCATGATGGTGCTTAGTAGTTCAGGTTTTCTTATGGTTAACCTCAAATAGCTTGGGGGTTCCCAATGTGTTATTGGAGTACCAACATGATTTGTTTGCCTATGATGTGGTATGGTTTAGTAATATCTTCCTTCGAGAATTTATTTTGATTGACTTGGCGTATGCTCACGCATATTCAAGACTGTAAAGAAAGTTTGTCAAGCCTTGATGATCTTTTATTTCTAAGTAGCGATATAACTACCATGCCTGATTCAATATTGCTTTGTCGCTCTGCATGCTTATGACCGTTATTGCTCTCTTAGTTGGTCGCTCCCAGTCTTTTTGCTAACCTCCACCTGTACTAAGCAAACTAACCATGCAATACATAGCTCATGGAAAAGTAGCCTAAAAACTATTGTGGTAAAGAATATGTTGCTTATGTATCTTATTTCTTATAAGTTGCTTGCTGAGCGGTAACCATGTTTCTGGGGACGCCATCAACTGTCACACTTTTGTTGAATATCATGTGAGTTGCTATGCATGTTCGTCTTGTCTGAAGTAAGGGTGATTTGCCGTGGGTTGTATTAATATGCATATTGTTAGAGAAGAACATTGGGCCGCCAACCAAAGCCATGCATCATGGTGGAAGTTTTAGCTTGGACCTTAATCCTCAATCTCATATGAGAATATGCTTATGCATTGAAGAGGAGTCCATCATCTATTTTCTATGTTGTCCCGGTATGGATGTCCTCAAGTTGAGATCTATCAAAAACGAGAAATCAAATGCGATTTATCTACTTGGACCTTTGTACAGGTGGCATAGAGGTACCCCTTTGTGACACTTGGTTGAAACATATGTAATACAATGATAACCCATGGAGATCCGAGCTAATTAGGACAAGGAGCGAGCACTATTGGTATACGATGCATGAGGCTTGCAACTTAAAGGATGTCTTATGCATGACACATATGAAGTACTACTACCGTTGACACAATTGCTTCCATGTTTTCAAAATAAAAAGCTCTAGCACTTAACCTTTCTTTTACTTTTATGTTGAAGCACCAACTACTGAGAGCATGATTGTCATTCTAAGTGTAATGTGCATTGTCCCAAAGTAGCATTGTCTTTTGCATGATTGTGATATCGTTTATTCTGAAATCATTGTATCTAGTCATCACTTAAACCTTGAAGGTGCCCCTGCATTTATGTTTTGCATCACTAAAGGGGGCAAGCTAGATATCACTTTATCATATTTGCACATCATGTTCATTGCAAATCTTTTTGATGTTTCAGTTTCATATTGTAAAACTTTCAGTCATTTGTGATTTTCTCATGAGGCAACTTAATTACTTTAGAATCATTGTCTCAGTAAGCTATTGTCATATGACTATGAAAAGTCCTATATGGTTAATAGCATGTCACCACAGAAATTATTCTTGTTATCATTTACCTACTTGAGGACGAGCAGGAATTAAGCTTGGGGATGTTGATACGTCCAAAACGTATCTATAATTTCTGCTTGCTCCATGCCACTTTTGGGTGATATTGCTATGATATTCATACACTTCCATACACTTTTGATCATATTTGGACTAACTTACTAATCCAGTGCACCCCAGTGCCAGTTTCTGTTTTCGGCTGTTTTTGTATTTCAGGTTTTCACGTTTCGAGAACTGCCCAGAAAAATCCAGAAAAATTATATAAAAAATCAGCGTTCCGGAAACAACTCTGCGTCCGAAGGGCAGCCTGTGGGGGACCACCAGGGCTCCAGGCGCCCTGGCGGCGCGCCCCCCCTGGGCCGCGCCGGGGGGCGCCTGGGCCCCCCAAAGCTCCCCCGATGCCCTACTTTGGCATATATTTAAAGGGTCCTCCGAAACCCTCAGAACAGGAACTCTTTTCGTGATCCCATCTCTGTTCCGCCGCCGCCGCCGCTTCCAAGATCGGGAGCACCAGGAGAACTCTTCCCGGCACCCTGCCGGAGGGGAGGATCACCACCGGGAGCTTCTCCACCACCATGGACGCCTCCCGGATGACTCGTGAGTAGTCTCCCTTGGACCATGAGTCCATGACCAGTAGCTATGTGATGTTCTCCTCCCATTCTTGTGCTTCACTAATTAGTCCTCGTGAGCTGCCCTACATGATCGAGGCACCTATGTAATCCTTATGCTATTGCTATGTTGAGTTTGCTGGGATCCGATGGATTATGAGATTATGTTCAGATTGATCTTGAGTAATATATTTGATCTACCTCTTTTATATTTTTGTTCATAAGTAATTATTGCATGTTCTCCGTTGTTATTTATTGCTTTGGCCGAGTAATAGGTAGTGACTCCAAGAGGGAACGTTATGCTTGATTGTGGGTTCATGCCCCTCGATGACTAGCTTGAGTGACAGAAACATGATTCTAGGGGATGTGCTGTTGCCACAAGGGGGAAAACAACGGTGCTTGTGCCCGCGGGTGCAAGGATTGTTTACTTTACGCAAAGTTCTTTTAATGCAGTTGTCTGTTGCATTGAGTTTACACTATGGGTGGGACTCGCAACTTAAAACCAGCGAGATGTTCTGGATAGATATCTCAAGGTGGATGATTAGTAGTAGATATTGATGGATTTCGGTCTACTTACTTTGGCGTACCGCCCATGCTTTGAACCTCAACCTTTCTTGCAATGTAGTCAGCATTGGTTTGCGTTCGTGGTCCTGTCAATTGCCCAGCTGTAATTTGTTTACCTCACATAGCTGTTTTATCGTCTTTTGGGAGAGAGACATCACTAGTGAACATCATGAGACTCCGGTCCATATTATCATCATTGATCACATCCACTATTTACTTTCCGTTATTATTTACTATTGCAAAACACTATCTATCACTACTATCATTGCTTTTAATCCTTTGTGAACTACAAGGCCGGAGGGATTGACAACCTCTCTGTACTCGTTGGGAGCAAAGTTATTTGTATCTGTGTGCAGGTCCACGTTGATTGCTACTAATCTGGCGCCGTAGCAATTGACACCTACTTGTTGAACCTAGGAGTCTCTGGGGATTCGATCCTTGGCATCTTTGCTAAGGGAAAACACTTCTACAATACTGCATCTTACACCTTCCACTTGGGGTAACCAACGAGGGGTTCGAGGCCCATCAAGGAGTATTTTCTGGCGCCGTTGCCGGGGACTCCACTCTTCAGGATAGGGGAGTTGCATGCTATCTTTTATCTTTGCTTTTTAGTCTTGTTAGTTTACCTTTCGTTTTTGCTTTAGTTCCTTTTATCGAAAATCACAAAAATAGTTATCTTGCTTGCTTGCTATTATGGGTTCCACCGAGAACACCAAGTTGTGTGACTTCACTAGTCACAACAACGATGACTTTATCAGCACACCTATCACTACACCTGCCACTTCAGCACCTTCATATGAAATTAAACCTGCTTTACTGAACTTAGTTATGAGAGAACAATTCTCCGGTGCTGGAGATGATGCTGCTTTACACTTGAACAACTTTGTAGAACTTTGTGATATGCAAAAGTACCAAGAAATAGATGGTAATATTGTTAAGCTTAAGCTTTTTCCTTTCTCCTTGAGAGGAGGAGCTAAAATTTGGTTTCAGTCTTTGCCTAGAAATAGCATAGATTCATGGGACAAGTGCAAAGATGCTTTTATCGGAAAATACTATCCACCTGCTAAAATTATCCAACTTAGAAGTAACATAATGAATTTTAAACAATTGGATAATGAACACGTTGCCCAAGCTTGGGAACGTATGAAATCTCTTATCAAGAACTGCCCTACTCACGGTTTGACTACTTGGATGGTTATCCAAACTTTTTATGCAGGCTTGAACTTTACCTCGTGGAACTTGTTAGATTCGGCCTCGGGAGGAACTTTTATGTCAACTACACTTGGTGCTGCCACAAAGCTTCTCGATGAGATGATGACCAACTATTCCCAATGGCACACCGAACGCGCTCCAACAGGTAGGAAGGTAAACTCTGTCGAGGAGATTTCCTACCTTAATGAAAAAGTTGACTTGATTATGTCTCTACTTTCGAAGTAATCTACTGTTGATCCTCGTGATGTTCCTTTAAATTCTTTGATTGCTCAAGAACAAGTAGATGTGAACTTTATCTCTAGAAACAATTTTAACAACAATGCTTATCCTAGTACAAAGAACTCCACTACTGAACTAGAGGCTATGCTTAGAGATTTCATCACTACCCAAAAAGCCTTTAATAAGAATGTAGAAGAGAAACTACATAAACTAGATGATCTTTCTTTTAAGGTAGACCACTTAGCCAATGAGGTAAAATTGCTAAAAATTGAAAATTCTCCTCTTAAGGAGAGGGAAGTCATCCCTATTAATGCTACTCAAGTGCAAATTAATGAAAATATTAGGATGATGGCTAAACTTAAAGAAAGATGGGCTAGAGAAAGGGAGGAAGAGGAAAGAATTAAGAGCCTTCCTACCCACCACACTGTTGCTACTATCCAAGTTATTGAGGATGTTCACACTCTTAGCACCCAATGTACTCCTGGTCCCAATGGACCTATTAATGGTGATGCTATGACTATAGAAACTACCAAACAAGTGAACCTAAAGGACACCACTACCACTTTACTTGATGCTCGTGACCTTGATTTTGATAATTGCACTCTTACCGAAGTTATTGATTTCCTTCACAAGATGTCTAGAGATCCCCGCACTAGCACGCTTAACCTTGCCTTCACAGAGCATATCACTAATGCTCTCATCAAAGCTAGGGAGGAGAAACTTAGAGTAGAATCCTCCATACCTAGAAAGCTAGAAGATGGTTGGGATCCTATGATAAAAATTAATTTGAATGACTTCTCTTGTTATGCATTATGTGATGTTGGTGCTAGTACCTCTGTTATGCCCAAAAGAATATATGATATGCTTAAATTGAAACCTTATGATTCTTGTTCTTTTGGTGTTCGTCTCGTTGATTCTTCCATAAAGAAACCTTTGGGGAGGATCGACGATGTTCTTATTGTTGTCAATGATAATTATGTGCCCGTTGATTTCACTATTATGGATATTGAATGTGATCCTTCATGTCCAATTATTTTGGGACGTCCCTTTTTGCGCACCGTTGGTGCTGTCATTGACATGAAAGAGGGTAATATAAAATTTCAGTTTCCTCTCAAGAAAGGGATGGAAAACTTCCCTCTAAAGAAGATCAAGTTACCTTTTGAGTCCGTTGTACGGGCTAGTTATTCTTTTACTCTTGATAAAACTTGATCTATGCATTATGCCTAGCTTAAAGGCATAAAAGAAAGCGCTTTTGGGAGGCAGCCCACATGAATAATTTTTTTGCTTTTGTTGTGTCTTGATGTTGTTTACTGCTGTAGCATCATCATTGTATCTTTGTTTTTTATATTTGTGCCATGTATAGCCTCCGATTGCTAGAAAGTTCAAAAGTTGTGAGGTGCTGTCCAGGAAACAGATTCTGTCCTTGGATAGAAAAATTCGTATAAAATCACCAGATCATCTATTTGGTCTGAATTTTCTCGACAACGTTCTCTATATAATTGTCTTTCGTGCATCTGTTCTGAGTTTTTCGATTTGAGTTGCAGAAGTATCCCGAACAGATCAATTACTGCCTGCTGTTCTGTTTTTCACAGATTCTGTCCTGTTTTGCCTTACCTTCGCTTTGCAAATCAAGAACTTGCTTTTTCTTCGCAAAAACCTTTTGGAAATCTTGAGAAACAGTAGAATTTCAAGAATATATTTATTTCCAGCAAGGAATAATTATTTTATTAAGGATACTAACCTCGCTAATCAGATTATGATGAGTTATGTATGAAGGGAGTTTTCAAGTGTGCGAGGGAAGATGATAAAAAGATTCAAGAGTGTCAAGCGCTCAAGCTTGGGGATGCCCCCGTGCACCCCCAAGAAATATTCAAGGAGACTCAAGCGTCTAAGCTTGGGGATGCCCCCGTGCATCCCCTTCTCCACCAACATTATCAGTTCGTCTTTCGTTTCACTATATTTTTATCACTTCATGTGTTATGTGCTATGCTTGGAGCGTCTTGCTTTTAGTTTTCTTTTTAGTTTTTCATAACGGGTCGGAACTCAGCATTCCTTTATGTGGGAGAGAAACAAGCTCCACTTCTACCTAGAACATAACATAGAATTTTTATGTCTATCTATGCTGTGTGTGTTCTTTGTCTTTTAATAGCTACTACCATGCTTTGCTCTTAGTATTCATGCCTATCTTTTCAAAGAGCTTTTGTTTAGTTGGTTGCTTGAACTCTCTTTAATTACCATGCTCACCTTATTAAGAGAGTTTGCTTCCGTTGCACTGGTTAATGTGTCTGTGATAAAGATGCTACTTGCATGATGGTGCTTACTAGTTCAGGTTTTCTTATGGTTAACCTCAAATAGCTTGGGGGTTCCCAATGTGTTATTGGAGTACCAACATGATTTGTTTGCCTATGATGTGGTATGGTTTAGTAATATCTTCCTTCGAGAATTTATTTTGATTGACTTGGCGTATGCTCACGCATATTCAAGACTGTAAAGAAAGTCTGTCAAGCCTTGATGATCTTTTATTTCTAAGTAGCGATATAACTACCATGCCTGATTCAATATTGCTATGTCGCTCTGCATGATTATGACCGTCATTGCTCTCTTAGTTGGTCGCTCCCAGTCTTTTTGCTAACCTCCACCTGTACTAAGCAAACTAACCATGCAATACATAGCTCATGGGAAAGTAGCCTAAAAACTATTGTGGTAAAGAATATGTTGCTTATGTATCTTATTTCTTATAAGTTGCTTGCTAAGCGGTAACCATGTTTCTGGGGACGCCATCAACTGTCACACTTTTGTTGAATATCATGTGAGTTGCTATGCATGTTCGTCTTGTCTGAAGTAAGGGTGATTTGCCGTGGGTTGTATTAATATGCATATTGTTAGAGAAGAACATTGGGCCGCCAACCAAAGCCATGCATCATGGTGGAAGTTTTAGCTTGGACCTTAATCCTCAATCTCATATGAGAATATGCTTATGCATTGAAGAGGAGTCCATCATCTATTTTCTATGTTGTCCCGGTATGGATGTCCTCAAGTTGAGATCTATCAAAAACGAGAAATCAAATGCGATTTATCTCCTTGGACCTTTGTACAGGTGGCATAGAGGTACCCCTTTGTGACACTTGGTTGAAACATATGTAATACAATGATAACCCATGGAGATCCGAGCTAATTAGGACAAGGAGCGAGCACTATTGGTATACGATGCATGAGGCTTGCAACTTAAAGGATGTCTTATGCATGACACATATGAAGTACTACTACCGTTGACACAATTGCTTCCATGTTTTCAAAATAAAAAGCTCTAGCACTTAACCTTTCTTTTACTTTTATGTTGAAGCACCAACTACTGAGAGCTTGATTGTCATTCTAAGTGTAATGTGCATTGTCCCAAAGTAGCATTGTCTTTTGCATGATTGTGATATCGTTTATTCTGAAATCATTGTATCTAGTCATCACTTAAACCTTGAAGGTGCCCCTGCATTTATGTTTTGCATCACTAAAGGGGGCAAGCTAGATATCACTTTATCATATTTGCACATCATGTTCATTGCAAATCTTTTTAATGTTTCAGTTTCATATTGTAAAACTTTCAGTCATTTGTGATTTTCTCATGAGGCAACTTAATTACTTTAGAATCATTGTTTCAGTAAGCTTTTGTCATATGACTATGAAAAGTCCTATATGGTTAATAGCATGTCACCACAGAAATTATTCTTGTTATCATTTACCTACTTGAGGACGAGCAGGAATTAAGCTTGGGGATGTTGATACGTCCAAAACGTATCTATAATTTCTGCTTGCTCCATGCCACTTTTGGGTGATATTGCTATGATATTCATACACTTCCATACACTTTTGATCATATTTGGACTAACTTACTAATCCAGTGCACCCCAGTGCCAGTTTCTGTTTTCGGCTGTTTTTGTATTTCAGGTTTTCACGTTTCGAGAACTGCCCAGAAAAATCCAGAAAAATTATATAAAAAATCAGCGTTCCGGAATCAACTCTGCGTCCGAAGGGCAGCCTGGGGGGGGGGGGCACCAGGGCTCCAGGCGCCCTGGCGGCGCGCCCCCCTGGGCCGCGCCGGGGGGGCGCCTGGGCCCCCCGAAGCTCCCCCGATGCCCTACTTTGGCATATATTTAAAGGGTCCAACGAAACCCTCAGAACAGGAACTCTTTTCGCGATCCCATCTCTATTCCGTCGCCGCCGCCGCTTCCCAGATCGGGAGCACCAGGAGAAATCTTCCCGGCACCCTGCCGGAGGGGAGGATCACCACCGGGAGCTTCTCCACCACCATGGACGCCTCCCGGATGACTCGTGAGTAGTCTCCCTTGGACCATGAGTCCATGACCAGTAGCTATGTGATGTTCTCCTCCCGTTCTTGTGCTTCACTAATTAGTCCTCGTGAGCTGCCCTACATGATCGAGGCACCTATGTAATTTTTATGCTGTTGCTATGTTTAGTTTGCTGGGATCCGATGGATTATGAGATTATGTTCAGATTGATCTTGAGTAATATATTTGATCTACCTCTTTTATATTTTTGTTCATAAGTAATTCTTGCATGTTCTCCGTTGTTATTTATTGCTTTGGCCGAGTAATAGGTAGTGACTCCAAGAGGGAACGTTATGCTTGATTGTTGGTTCATGCCCCTCGATGACTAGCTTGAGTGATAGAAACATGAGTCTAGGGGATGTGTTGTTGCCACAAGGGGGAAAACAACGGTGCTTGTGCCCGCGGGTGCATGGATTGTTTACTTTACGCAAAGTTCTTTTAATGCAGTTGTCTGTTGCATTGAGTTTACACTATGGGTGGGACTCGCAATTTAATACCAGCGAGATGTTCTGGATAGATATCTCAAGGTGGATGATTAGTAGTAGATATTGATGGATTTCGGTCTACTTACTTTGGCGTACCGCCCATGCTTTGAACCTCAACCTTTCTTGCAATGTAGTCAGCATTGGTTTGCTTTCGTGGTCCTGTCAATTGCCCAGCTGTAATTTGTTTACCTCACATAGCTGTTTTATCGTCTTTTGGGAGAGAGACATCACTAGTGAACATCATGAGACTCCGGTCCATATTACCATCATTGATCACATCCACTATTTACTTTCCGTTATTATTTACTATTGCAAAACACTATCTATCACTACTATCATTGCTTTTAATCCTTTGTGAACTACAAGGCCGGAGGGATTGACAACCTCTCTGTACTCGTTGGGAGCAAAGTTATTTGTATCTGTGTGCAGGTCCACGTTGATTGCTACTAATCTGGCGCCGTAGCAATTGACACCTACTTGTTGAGCCTAGGAGTCTCTGGGGATTCGATCCTTGGCATCTTTGCTAAGGGAAAACACTTCTACAATACTGCATCTTACACCTTCCACTTGGGGTAACCAACGAGGGGTTCGAGGCCCATCAACCACTCTGAGTGAAGAGCAACCCTCTCACTCGGGACCTTAGCTACAACCTCGTAATCGCCTAAGTTACAAAAACCACTCCGAGTGAAGAGCAACCCTCTCACTCGGGGGCTTAGCTGCAACCCCGTAATCACCTAAGTTACAAAAACCACTCCGAGTGAAGAGCAACCCTCTCACTCGGGGGCTTAGCTGCGACACCGTAATCGGCTAAGTTACAAAATCCACTCCGAGTGTAGAGCAACCCTCTGACTCGGGGGCTTAGCTGCGACCCCATAATCGCCTAACTTAGGAAAACCACTCCGTGTGATGAGCAACCCTCTCACTCGG
>LR738712.1:260718339-260747739 GCA_902687465.1 Secale cereale | reverse complement strand
CAGTCGGGGACTTAGCAGCGATCTCGTAATCCCCTAAGTTATAAAAACCACCCTGAGTGAAGAGCAACCCTCTCACTCGGGGGCTTAGCTGCGACCCCGTAATCGCCTAAGTTACAAGAAAACCTCTCCGAGTGAAGAGCAACCCTCTCACTCGAGGGCTTAGCTGCGACCCCGTAATCGCCAAAGTTAGAACCACCACAGTTGGCGCCCATCGTGGGGCGTGTATCTTAGCGACTTCCGGTGAGGTTGCAAGCTTTTTTCTCCGACCTCCATCATCATGATTTCCGGCGATGGATTGGTGCTGGGCCGCGAGATCCGACTCGGCGCGCTCATCTTCGCCGCCGACGACTCCGCTTGGCTCCAGAAGGCCCCCCTCGACGTCGAGGCGCTACCCGCCCGCGGGGCCGTGCACTTCCATGCCATCGCCTACGACGTCCTTCCCCAGCAGCCGTCAACTCAGCATCTACCGGCTCATTCATCGTCTGTCGTCCCCGCTGGATGCCGCCGCAAGCGATCTAGTCGGTCGCGGCTCCAGCGGTGGGTGAAGCACGCGGTGGCTCGCCAAATGGCCAACCCTCAAGTTGTGGCCATTGAGCCGGACGAATACCACTACGGGCCGGTCGATCCATCAACTGAGTTCGTAGACGCGCTTTCCGAGTGCAGGAGCAGCGACCCCACGGCTAAAGACCTCATGGTCGACTCACGGCGCAGTCCGCCGAGGTACCCTCGTGCCGGAAACGGCGGCAGCGACAATGGTGAGTCGTACGACCACGATGGGTACATTCCCCAGCCCCTCACCGCCAAGCAAAGGGGCGAGCTCTGCCGCCGCAACAAAGATGCACTTTACACCCCTACCGTGGGGGACTCTCCAGAGGCTCAGGCCCTGGAAGCCACGCACCGTGCCACTGTGGCTGAATGCGCGCGGCTAGAAAATATCCAGCTTATACTCTACGATTGGGCCCGCCGACTGATTCCTGAATCTAGTCGACGGACGTGGCAATCGTTCCCGCGCGAACCTCAGGTATTCCGAACACCGATCCAAAACCTTGAAGCTGCGGCACGCATCGCAGATTCTATCCAGCCGTCTCAGTCGGAGGCTGGGAGAGGCTTGCAGCAGATCCGAGCGCTGCTCCGTACAGCAGGAGAGCAGAACGCGACCGTCTCTCAGTCACGTAACAGAATTCACAGCAGATTAGTGGCGGCAGACACTGTCTTGTCCGCTCGCAGCCCAAGGTCGCCTCCGAGGCGTGAGGGCCGTGGACCCCGTCAAGACCAGCATCTGGGTCAGAATGACGAACGATACGATCGTCGACCCGGTCACAAGATCGACCCGAGTCCCTATGCCTCCTCTGAGAAGTGGATCGTACTCGCCCAGCCGACACGACGGTAGGTGTCTGCATGACGACGAGCGAAGGATCCCTCCAGATCCTAGAAGGCCGCGCGTCGCCACTCCGTGGAGCACGTCTTCACTTCGACCGCCCTATGCTTCGTCATTCGACCGGACATGTCCTCACCACTTGGCCGCTCTGCGCGTCGCCACTCCGTGGGACACCTCCTCACCACTTGGCCCCTCTGTGCATCGCCACTCGGTTGTTCACGTCTTCACCACTTGGCTGCCCTGCGCGCCGTCACTCGTTGTGCACATCCTGACCACTCGACCGCTCCACGACTCGCCACTCTGTGGGACACATCTTCACTTTGGCCACCCCCCGCATCGCCACTCATTGAGACACCTCTCCATCACTTGGAACCCCACACATCATCACTCAACAGGACATGTCCTCATCGCTCAGTCGCTTCGTGTGTCACCACTCTATGGGACACGTCTTCACTTTGACCACCCCACGCGTCGTCACTTGACCGCCCCGCGCATCGCCATTCGGTTAGTCACCTCAGCACCACTCGACCGCCCCATGCGTCACCACTCGGTTACGCACTTCCTCACCACTCGGCCGCCCCGTGCGTCGACATTCGGTTGTGCACGTCTTCTCCATTTGGTCGTCCAGCGCATCGCCTTTCAGTTACGCACTTCCTCACCACTCGGTCGCCCCTCACATCGCCTTTCAGTTGTGCACGTCTTCTCCATTCGGCTGCCCCGTGCGTCATCACTCGATTGTGCACGTCCTCACCACTCAGCCGGCCCGCGCGTCGCCACTCAGTTGTGCGCGTCTTCACCACTTGGCCGCACCGCCGCATTGCCACTCGGTTATGTACGTCTTCACCAATTGGCCGCCCCGCCCGTTGTCACTCGGTTGTACACGTCCTCGCCCCTCGTCCACCCCACGCGTCACCATCAGTTGGACGTGTCTTCACCACGACATCCAGATCAGTGCGGCTGATTCAGCTCCAGACTGAGCTTATTTACCATGCCAAATGTGTGAAGATCCATCCGATTGACTCAATTTCAGACTAAAATATATTTACCGTGCCGACTGCATGCAGGTTCGTCAGAAACTTAAACCCTCGGCCAAACTCATCCAGTCCAACAGAGGCTCGGGGGTATACCTAGTGGGTGCACTCAGCGTGCCCCCACTAGAAGAGAAGCCAAAAAGAAACATGTTCTCGGTGAAGACCAATACCAGATCCTCAAGTACTACTCAACATCCGAGTTGGAGAGGAACAAGTTCGATCAATACCAACTAAGAAGATTTTTAGTTCTCTCAGACCCTTGCCGACTGCCCACAGTCGAGGGCGGTCTCGGGGACTACACCCAGTGGGTGCACTCAAGGTGCCCCCACTGGAGTAATCTCCACTCGGTATGGCCTGACCGTTCCGAGTGACGAACAACAAACAAAAAAGTTCTAAGGCTCCCATTGACCACAAAAAAAATTCATGTAAGGTGTGTTTAACGCTCCTCCGTCGACCTATTTTGAGCCTTCTTCTAGGACTCAGAGTGTGGAACTCACGAGTTTGGGTCTAGAACCAACTTATATTGACGTTTCTCCGGGATAAGAATGGCATCTCTCTGAGAGAGCAGTCCATGCGTCAATCTTGTTACCCAGATTTAATGACACACTCGTACTCTGATCACGAGTTAACCACTTCTGAGAGATGAACGAATGTCACCAAGTTGCTCCTCATTGGCACTTACCCCAGATCACTCGGGAATCGTAGAGCCGGAATCCATTGAGATTTTGTTAAAACCTTTGTTGTCTGAAAGCACGATGACGGGCACCGAGTATTTCTGTAATCACTAGGGACAAATTGTGTCTTTCACAAACTCGTTCTGCAAAATCGCAATCGATTCGGGGGCTAATATTGGGGAAACACATAACAGGTAGGCCAACAAAGGGTCGAAATATCTTAAAGCATGGGGTCCACACATCATGTGGGTCGAGATAAATTCCACTCGGACAAGCAGCATACCATCCACTCAGATGACAGTCGACCATTCGGTCGTACAACTCACTCAGATATGTGAAGATCAATGGTAGACAAGGCACTCGAAGCATCACCTTGTAATAGGCTGACATTATGGCATCAATGCCCACTTTGTAACATAGGAGGTGAAGGGGTGGCGCACTCTATATAAGCTACCCCCACCACTAGACTAGATAGGTTCTCATTCTTCTTCCTCAACTCTCTCTCGCCATTAGTCTCAGGACTTAGCTCTAGCATGGGGATCCGTTCCTCTCTCTCTCTCTCTCATTGTAATCTTCGGATACATACTCAGATAACACAAAGCCTCTCCGGAGCACGAGACATAGGGTTGTTATCTCCACCGCGTCACCCATATGCATCTCGATATATCATGCTCCTTTACCCTATCCCTTATTATTGTTGGAATCGTTCCCACGACACTAAGCTTGGGGATGCTCTGGGAAGGCATCCCCTCTTTTGTCTTCATCTATCGGTAACTTTACTTGAGGCTATATTTTCATTCACCACATGATATGTGTTTTGCTTGGAGCGTCATTTTATTTTGTTTAGAATTGCTTGATGTTATTTAGAATAAGTTTAAGTATCATTTGTTTCAATAAAAAAGATAAGTTTAGTCTTTACCATGCTTATTTTGCAAGTATATATGTTGCTGTTTGAAAACACAAAGTTTTCTATCATTGCCTGAATTCTTCTGGAGAGTCAGAACGTGATATATTCTTGAAATTTTTACAAAGTTAGGATGAATAAATTCTATGTAACATGGTATTTTTTCAGAATGTTTAGAGCTAGGGAATATGAGAACAATTCCACTCTTTACAGACTATCCTGTTTAGACAGATTGCTGTTATGTGTGCATTGTTTGCATATGTTTGCCTATTTCAAGATTCTATTTGAGGATAAGAGTACTAAATATGCAGAGGCAATTAGTATGCAATGTAAAATTATAATTTTAGTTATTTGTTACAGTAGAGAATGTTAAGATTTTGAGTTGATTTATACTAACCTATCTCACGAGTTATTCTTGAGTTTTGTGCGGATGAAGTTTTTGAGATTTAGGGAAACCACGACATGAGAGGAATTAAGGAGACACAAAAGCTCAAGCTTGGGGATGCCCAAGGCATCCCATGTTAATATTTCAAGAAGTCTCAAGCAGCTAAGCTTGGGGATGCCCCGGTTGGCATCCCACCTTTCTTCTTCAACAATTATCGGTTAGCATCGGCTTAGCTTAAGTTTTTGCTTCTTCACATGATATGTGCTATCCTTGCAATGTCATTTTATTTATTTATGCTTCCCGCTTGAATAATGTACTTAAGATCTGGAATTCTTAAATGAGAGAGGGTCTTCTCATAGCTAGTTAATTATTTGACTACTCATTGATCTTCACTTATATCTTTTTGGAGTAGTTTGTCAGTTGCTCTAGTGCTTCACTTATATCTGTTTAGAGCACGGCGATGGTGTTATTTTATATAAATTGTTGAAACTCTCTTGCTTCACTTATATTATTTTGAGAGTCCTTAAGAACAACATGGTAATTTGCTTGGTTATGAAATTAGTCCTAATATGACAAACATCCAATGGAGATATGATAAAAACCTTCATATAGAGAGAATTAAATATTATGTGAAGTTTGACTCCTTGTAATTGTTTTGAGATGTTAAGATGGTAATATTAGAGTCATGCTAGAGGTAGTTTGTGAGGTTAAAGAAATAACTTTGTTAAGGTTTGTGATTCCCGAAGCATGCACGTATGGCCTATGTGACCAAATTGGCGCGCACTGTATTTTGATTGTTTCATCTTTGTGGGAAGGTAGGGGGGGCGCGATGGTTAACTCCTACCAACCTCCCCCTAGGGGCATGCGTCGTAGTGTTTTTCTTTGAGGGATAAGTAGTTTTTTTACAATAAGTATGTGAGTTCTTTTATGGCTAATGTGAGTCCATGGACTATACGCACTCTCACCCTTCCAACTTTCTAGCCACTCTAGTGCCGTGCAACTTTCGCCGGTGGATAAAACCCTACTTGTACCTTCCTCAAAACGGCCATCATATCTACCTATTATGGCATTTCCATAGCCATTCCGATATATATTGCCATGTAACTCCATTGTTCCGTTTATTATGACATGCTTCATCATTGTCATATCGCTTCGCATGATCATGTACTTGACATAGTATTTATGGCAAGGACACCTTTCATATTTTACATACATGTCACTCTTGGTCATTTCACATCCCGGTAGACCACCAGAGGTATTCATATAGATTCATATCTTTGTTCTAGTATCGAGTTGTAAGTAAATAAAAGTGTGATGATCATCATTATTAGAACATTGTCCCTTGTGAGGTTATCAAAAATAAAAGAGGCCAAAGAATCCCAAATAAATAAAAGAGGCCAAATAAGCCCACCAAAAAAAGAGGTAAAAGAACCCAATATAAAAAAAGGAAAAAATGAGAGAAAAGGAGAGAAGGGATAACGTTACTATCTTTTTCCACACTTGTGCTTCAGAGTAGCACCATAATCTTCATGATAGAGAGTCTCCTATGTTGTCACTTTCATATCAGTAGTTGGAATTTTTCGTTATAGAACTTGGCTTGTATATTCCAACGACGGGCTTCCTCAAATGCCCTGGGTCTTCATGAGCAAGCAAGTTGATGCACACCCACTAGTTGTCTTTTTGCTCTTTCATACATTTATAGCTCTAGTGCATTCGTTACATGGCAATCCCTACAGACTCACATTGATACCGATTGATGGACATCTTCATAGTCCATTGATTTGCCTAGTTGATGTGAGACTTTCTCCCACCTTTTGTCTATTACCACCTCCACTCCAACCATAGTTCTATGTCAATGGCTCGCGCTCATATATTGCGTGAAGAGTTGAAAAGTTCGAAAGAGTAGAGCATTAAAGCAATTGCTTGGCTGACTCCGGGATGGGCATGAGGGGTGCTTTGTGTTATGAAAAGGGAGCATAAGGACTATATTATTTGTAGGGATAACATTCTTTAGCCATGTTATTTTTTATGCTTTATAGATTGCTTTTGGCATGATTAGAGTATTATGGCTTTTATATTGAGAAAATTTTATTTTGAGTCTTATGGATCTAAACATTCACGCCACAATAAATAATATTAAATTGATAAATATGTTGGGCAGCTTCCACATAAAAAAAATTCCGTTTTTATCATTTACCTACTCGAGGACGAGCAGGAATTAAGCTCGGGGATGCTTGATACGTCTCCAACGTATCTATAATTTTATATTGTTCTATGCTATTATATTATCTATCTTGAATGTTTTACATGCATGTATATGCTATTTTATAAGATTTTTGGGACTAACCTATTAAACTAGAGCCCAGTGGCAGTTTCTGTTTTTTCCTTGTTTTTGAGTTTGGTAGAAAAGGAATATCAAACGGGGTCCAAACGGAACGAAACTTTTTGGTGATTTGATGGACTGGAAGAGCCACGAGGCCACCACAAGGGTGGGGGCGCCTCCCTCCTAGGGGGTGCCCCCTATGATATCCTGACTTATTAGGGATGATAAACTACTCATATCAATAAGGAATTCCTTCTTTTTGGGATCCCACTCGGAAAGAAGTCCAAAGTTAAGCGTGCTCAGCTTGGAGTAGTTCCCGGATGGGTGACCGACCGGGAAGTTGCTCCCAGGTACGCACGAATGAGGACAAAGTGCACTGAAAAGACTAGTATTGATATGTGAGGCCAGTCTAGATCCTTCCAGGATTAACGACCATCGGCGGGTGTGTCCGACGTTACAAGTTGGTTTCAGAGCCGACCCTAGCGGTTACACGGATGTTTGCGGACAGGTGCTCGGTCATGTTATTCATGATGTTTGTGACCCGTCGTGGCACACGACATGGCACATGTATCTGACTGGATGCACAGACGTTTATGCCAAGAGGGAACGTTCCTATGGCCCGACGAGGACGTCGATTCCTCTGAGTGGGAGTGTATGTGATAGCCTGGCTTATTAGGGATGATAGACTACTCATATCAATAAGGAATTCCTTCTTTTTCGGGATCCCACTTGGAAAGAACTCCAAAGTTAAGCGTGCTCAGCTTGGAGTAGTTCCCGGATGGGTGACCGACCGGGAAGTTGCTCCCGGGTGTGCACGAGTGAGGACAAAGTGCGCAGAAAAGACTAGTGCCAGTCTAGATCTTGCCAGGAGTAACGATCACCGGCGGGTGTGCCCGGGGCGTTACACCCCCCTACCTTGTGGCCGCCTCGTGGGTCCCCCTGACTTGGCCCCGGCGCCAAAATCCTATAAATAATGAAACCTCCGAAAACAAACCTAGATCAGGAGTTCCGCTGCCACAAAACCTCTGTAGCCACAAAAAACCAATCGGGACGCTGGTCTGGCACCCTATCGGAGGGGGAAATCATCACCGGTGGCCATCTTCATCATCCCTGCACTCTCCATGACGAGGAGGGAGTAGTTTACCCTCGGGGCTGAGGGTATATACCAATAGCTAAGTGTTTGATCTCTCTCTCACTCGTGTTCTTGACTTGGCACAATCTTGATGTACCGCGAGCTTTGCTATTATAGTTGGATCTTATGATGTTTCTCCCCCTCTACCTTCTTGTAATGGATTGAGTTTTCCCTTTGAAGTTATCTTATCGGATTGAGTCTTTAAGGATTTGAGAACACTTGATGTATGTCTTGCATGTGCTTATCTGTGGTGACAATGGGATATTCACGTGATCCACTTGATGTATGTTTTGGTGATCAACTTGCGGGTTCAGTGACCTTGTGAACTTATGCATAGGGGTTGGCACACGTTTTCATCTTGACTTTCCGGTAGAAACTTTGGGGCACTCTTTGAAGTTCTTTGTGTTGGTTTGAATAGATGAATCTGAGATTGTGTGATGCATGTCGAATAATCAAACCGCGGATACTTCTGGTGACGTTGGAGTATCTAGGTAACATTAGGGTTATGGTTTATGTGTGTCTTAAGGTGTTATTTTAGTACAAACTCTAGGGCTATGTGTGACACTTATAGGACTAGCCCACTAGATCGATGAGAAAGAATAACTTTGAGGTGGTTTAGTACCCTACAATAATCTCTTCATTTGTTCTCCTCTATTAGTGACTTTGGACTGACTCTTTGTTGCATGTTGAGGGATTGTTAGATGATCTAATTATGTTATCATTGTTGAGAGAACTCGCACTAGTGAAAGTATGAATCCTAGGCCTTGTTTCTAAGCATTGCAATACTATTTGTGCTCACTTTTATCATTAGTTACCTTGCTGTTTTCATATTTTCAGATTACAAAAACCTATATCTACAATCCATATTACACTTGTATCACCATCTCTTCTTCGAACTAGTGCACCTATACAATTTACCATTGTATTGGGTGTGTTGGGGACACAAGAGGACCTTTGTTATTTGGTTGCAGGGTTGCTTGCGAGAGACCATGTTCATCCTACGCCTCCCACGGATTGATAAACCTAGGTCATCCACTTGAGGAAAAATTGCTACTGTCCTACAAAACTCTATGCTTGGAGGCCCAACACAAGTCTACAAGAAGAAGGTTGTGTATTAGACATCAGAGAGTATGGTGTCTAGCAGGCGTAATTATCACTGTAGAGGTCCTTACTTTGATGGTACAAAATTTTCTAGTTGGAAACATAAGATGATATTGCATATTATTGGTTATAACTCCGCTGTTTCGGTTGTTGTTTGTATTGGCTTGCAAGGTGAATTCATTGAAGATGGTAGAGAACTGGATGATGAAGAGACCGTGGCGAAATGACGATGTTACAATACAATGCTCAAGCTTGCATTATTCTCTTCAATGGATTGTGCCCCTAAGAGTTCAAAAAAATCAGCCGCCTTGAGATTGCAAACAAAATTTGGGATACTTTGGTTGATATGCAAGAATGTACCGAGTCCGTCAAGGAATCCAAGTTGGATGTGCCTCAAAGTCAACTTGACGAGTTCAATATGAAGGATGGTGAAGGAGCCGCCAAAATGTACTTTAGGCTTGCTCTCATCACAAATGAGATTGTCCACTTAGGAAGTGAAGAGATGACCAACAAATACATCATCAAGAAAATCCATAGAGCCTTGGATGGAAAATATGATACCATATGCACATTGATCCAAATGATGCCCAATTACAAAAATCTCAATCCTACGGAAGTCATTGGTAGAAGTTTTGCTCATGAGATGTCAGTCAAGGATAAGGAAGAGGTTCACAACAAGTATAGTGGTGCATACAAAGCTTCATGTGATGCTCCCACAACATCAAGTGAGAAGCAAGTTTTCAAAAAAGAATTGAGCTTAAAGGTGAAGAGCTTCGACAAATTCTACAAGAACCGATGAAAAGATAGAACCTCCAAGTCAAGGTCCTACAGCTTCTAATCGCGCTCGCAATTGCTACAATTATGGAAAACCTAGACACCATTCCAATGAGTGTACGGCTCCCTACAAAAAAGAGAAGATTCACCCAAAAGGAGAAGTAAAAGAGACGAATCACCTCATAAAGAGAGAAGGAGTAGAGATGATCGCTACGAACAAAGATCAACTCAAAGAAGCAAGGATTCGGAAAGGAAATACAAGTCATCAAAGAGCTACACAATACAAATACATCCAGCTCATGTTGGTGAATGGATTTCCGGCTCCGATTCTGATACTCACTCCGAGATAAGTTATCACTTCGACTCCAACTATAGACAAGATGAAGGTGTTGCCGGAATTTCTCTAGTATCGTCCAACTCCTACGACATATTTGATTCACCAAATGAAGGAATTGGAATATGCTTCATGGCTAAAGAAAACGAGGTATCACACCCCAAGTATCTTGATTTCAATAGTGATGAAGATGACTTTCAAGGTGATGATGAGTTACTTGTTGACAAAGCTAGTGACGTAAGCTATAATGAAGTTGCTAGTAATCATGATAGTCAAGATGAAACGAATGACAATGACTACGCTTCTAGAAGCTAAATTTAGAGAAAGAGCATGGGTTTCTAAAAGGTATCAACGATGATCGTCGAAATAATAGTTCTTCTTACATTGCCAAACATATCCTCTTGTCTACTTATATGCCACAAGTTATGACTAGTAACAAGAGCAAGAAATATTCTTCTTCTAGTAGAAACAATAACCATGCTAAATCCAATATTGTTGCTTCTAGTAATTCTCTTGATTCCACTAACGATTCTCTTATCCGAGTTACACTTGAGAAATATAGAGCTTATGGAAGGGAATCATGGAGAAAGGTGTTTACAAGAGTCTTGCCGGGAGTAAGTAATTTGAGGAAACTGTACGCAAGCAATGAAGGCACTAGAAGAATCAAGGTGTTGGTTTTGAATGAAAGTTCAATGCCAATGGAGTTGAATGGGAAGAATATCAATACGCCAAGATGAAGTTTGTTCCTCAACAAGAGAAGTATGACCCCACTTATTTTGAGGGAACACAAGCTCAAGATGATCTTCCACCACAAGACCACAAGCTAAAAGGCAAGGACAAGCTTCAAGAAGAGATTGACACATTTGAAGAAGCTCCTAAGGCCATGGTCAAGTGGGTTCGCAAGACCATGTCAATCTCTACTTCATCAAGTTCAACTATGATTCCAAGGATTCCCATCAAGTTGATGTGGATCCCAAACAAGAAGAACTAGAGTGTTCTTGAGGGTGACTCCACCAACATACTTCACTCATATTCACTCTAGTGAGGACTTGTGCAACCAACTTTCATATCTTGCACCAAGTTCATGTTGTTACAAACTCTCTTGTTGGTAAGACAAGGGACAAAGTAACCTAATGCTTTCATGGACATCATCTTATGTGCAATTCACTCTATGTCTATGGATATCCGTGTATGTTCCTTGTGGTACTAACTCATGTAGGTATTGGAAGTGCAACACTACAAAGGATTTCTCCAAATGATCTACATCAACATTGAGCATCCACATCTTCACTATCTACATGATGTCATCATCGACAAAACCCAAGGTTAGTTCATCACTCTTTGGGGGGATATCACATCTAGGGGAGCTTTGCTCTAAAAATTGAGCTAAAGCAACTCTAATGGTGTGAACACATTGACGCTTTATGTAAAAGTGGTGACCCCACTTGTGGTTAAACAATGAGTATGACCTATGATCAAATGTTCTCATTTGACTCATAAGTCAATATAATCATATATAGATGACCTAGTCATAGCCAATTTCTCGATAGATGTTAGAATTGATTATGTGTGCTTTAACACATATTTCATTTGCTATCTTATTTTGTGAGCATGTTGGTTGCATATTTTCTTCATTCAAGGACATCCATTTGTTATTTTGATTGTCTTAGTTTTTATTGGCCAAGTGGATGTACAAAAATGACTAAGAAGTTTATGTAGCTATCTATGCTCTTCTTGTATCAAAATCTATTCATGTTATATCACAAAAATTGAACAAGTTATGTTCCGAACCCTCCGGGTGAGGAGCACTCGGCCCCACCGATCCGTTAAGAGCTGTCTTCCGAAACCTACTACTGCATTTCGGTTAGACCAATCACTCAAACTCGGTCACACCGAAAGTAATAGACTGATTTATGTTTTCAATCTTGATGCTACCGATTAGGCCAACTCAGTCCTGCCGATTTGCTGTAACTGCACGCTTTCGCAACTCGGTGCCACCAATTCATTCCACTCGGTGCCTTTGACACCATATGGGTATATATACCCATAGGCTCGCATGGTTGGAAATTTCATCAAACATCACACGCCCGCACACCATTGTTGCTACACCCTTGGTCTCTGGATCGTCGCCGTCGTCTCACGTGTGTCTCCACCGCAGGACTCTTCGTCGTCAACGATAATCAACTCTACCATTGTCGACGTAGAGGATCGTCGCCAATTTAAGGGTACGATTCGATTACCTCGTGCTTTCCCCTTCCGATTCAATGCACAAGTATAATGCCTAGTATCTTGCCATGTTTGAGATTCATCTATCCACCTGAAAAATCCATTAGAGTATTTTCGAAGAAAACTTTAGGGTTTGGTTCCCGCCGAACTCATCTTGGACCGACCGAAATGAAATTTTTGGTCCCACCGATTGGCTCCGGCCATTGCACCAGTACAACTTGGTTCCACCGAAATGTACTGATCGAGAGTTCGAAAGTAAAATCTTAGTGAAACCCCAGCATCTCGGAGCCAACGAACCACAACTCGGTCTGACTGATATTGTGTGTTTTGGTTCTGTGATTCCTTCAGTGTCAACGAGATGATCAAATCGGTAGCTTTGAAATGATTTCTGTGGAAAACAAAGACTAAAGTTTGGACTCATTTTTTGAGAAAACTATCTACCTTTGGTGATACTCATCTACTATGCCCGTACCCATCTATTCACAGGGTCAGTTTTTGCAAGATGTCAAGTGCTAGTGACAATTAGAATCAGTAATAGAAAATTTTCATTCTCAGTGAAGGTTCAAGCCCTAGTGAAAGCTATGATGAGGGCAGCAGGAGGACACCAAGTAATCTGCCAAATGATGCCACCAAGTCTAAGAACAAGAGAACCTCAGATAGTGAGTATGAAGATTTTGTTGCAGATGAGGCCACTTCTAAGAAGAAGATAGTACTTAGAAAAGAATATGGCTCTGCAGCTACCTCCAAGCCAAGTGCAAAGAAAAAGACAGATTTTAGGAGAGTTCCAATGTCAAAACCTCGGAAAACTTCAGCTTCGCAAGAAACCATGACATTCACACTTGAGGAGCCAAGTGATGAAGAAGTTGATGATGGTAAGAAGAAGAGGGCTAGGAAGACCACTACCATAGTGCTTGGCAAGCCTTCCATGAGGGAAGAAGAAGAAGAGGAGGAGGAGGAGGAAGCACATGCTGAATCACCTCCAGCCAAGACACAAAAACTCATGGGAGATGCCATGAAGTCAGTTGCTGCTTCCTCCAATCCCAAGTCAAAGCCCAAGGTTTCTGCAGCCAAGAGGTATACTACAAACATACCAGCTACTGAGAAGAACAAGGCCCCGGCACCAGAGGTTCAGGATGATGAGGATCCACTAGTGCTCTGAAAGTTGAAGCCCAAGATACCAGACCATGACAATGCAAATCCAGTTGCAAAGAACATGGTGCTCAGAAAGGATAGTGGTTTGAGAGAGTGGAGGAAAACTGATCCCTACTTTGCCAGAAGGAGGAATGCATGTGTCTATTGTTTCCACACTAGGGAACAACAAGATTTCTATGAGACTGTTTTGCTTGATAAGAAGCACATTGTCAGTGACATGAAGTGGGTGGACTGGAAGTACATTGATGCAAATAAATATTACTTCTCCCCATGTTCATGAGAGTTTTAGGGTTGCCGTAGTTGACAAGTTTGTTGGTCAAAAGCTTACAAAGTGGAATGACGAGATGATCATGCAATTCTACTAAACAGCGCACTTATATCCAGATGGAAGAACTGTATGGATAACTAAGGGTAGCAGGTACCAGTCAGCTATCTTAGAGTGGGCTGCACTCATTCGTGCCCCCAAGGAGAATGATGATGACATTGTTGTCTATGGGAAGCCCTGGATGTACCACAACTCTATGGCAAACACGTATAAGGAAATTCCACCCAAGGATTTGACTCTCACGGGCTTGGTCATGTCAAGCATTTGCTAGAAGGTTTGGCCACCAGTAATACCATTTTGAGGCACACTCTGTTGCCCAAATCTAAAGATGAGAGGATGATCCATGGCCACTCCATCAATTTGCTGCAATTTTTTGACACCCTTCTCCAGAAGTTCAAAGTTATGAGTCTGATAGTAGAGACGGTCAAGAGGACAACTGCTGACCAGAAGAGATCCCGTGGATATGCCCCACATATTCAGATGCTTATCAACTCCAAGGTTGGTACATGAACATATCCACTACTCCCTCCATTCCTAAATATTTGTCTTTCTAGAGATTTTAACAAGTGACTACATACGAAGCAAAATGTGTGTATCTACACTCTAAAATATATCTACATACATCCGTATGTTGTAGTCCATTTGAATTTTCTAAAAATAAAAATATTTGGGAATGGAGGAATAGATCGTGAGAATCTTCCTCTTCAGCCAGAGTTCAAGGAAAATGTAGTGGTTATGGATCCTTCACACCATACATTAGTTGAGGCTCAAGAGAAGATCCAGGCAGGAGCAGCAAAAACATCAGCTCAGGAAGCCGCAGCTCCCAATGCCCCAATTGCAAATCTCAAGACGAATAATGAACAAATGACATATCTGCTATAAGCAATACTGAGGATTGAGCAAAGTCTGGCCAACTTAGCCAAGAACTAGGAGAGCTTAGAGAGGATTGTGGATGACAAGATATACAACTTAGATGTCAAGGTCATAGAGATTAAGTCTATCATGGAGAATCTTCGAGATGATGCTAAGGATGCAAACGAGCACACTACTACTGCGAGGTTCCAGACTGTGCCAAGGGCACCCAGATCTTCGGTTATGCTAGTTGTAGACACGAGGACCACTCACTCTAGACTAGCTGCAACTGCTCCAGTATCTACACCACATGTTCAGCAGACATCTTCAGAGGCATTTGTAGTTGTAGTTCTCTCAACGCCATCTATGCACACCAGAAACTACAAAAAAAAACACTTCCGTGATAATACGTGTTTGTCACCGTAGGTCATGTTCTCTGTCATGCATGTACATCCATGATGATTTTATGACAGAATCAAGATGGTCATACATGTGCTGTCGTAGAAGTGTTCCATGACAACACCAAAATTATCATCACGAAAGTGTCCACTTCCATGACGATAAATATCGCGTCATGGAAGTGCTTTTGCCAAGGGTAACCAACATGTGGAATCCACAGTAACGGGTCGCCGTTAAGCTATCGGGTCCGGTTTTGGATCCGATAACTCGCTAACAGCCACGACCAATGGCGATTTTCCATGTGTAAACTTCTCATTGGGCGGAAGATCCATGTGTCAGCTCATCGTTGGGACAGATGTCGTCCACTCATTGTACGGGAGGCACCTATAATATGTTGGCATGTGGCAAGGCCCAACAGTGGCCCATTTAGGTGAAAGAGGCCGGCCTAGTCAAAATTAGAAGGCCAGCCCATATAGGGCCTACTAGTGTCCGATCCATTTAAGCCCATGGCCCATACGTGATGTGCCAATTCGGCCCATCAATGGCTCGTTAACTATTTGACACCATTGTAGCCCATAGTCAGTTCGAGCCTGTTAACACCCCGCTATATATTTGGGCTAAATATAGGCCCTATGTGGCTTTGGCCTGTTAACGACCCATTCGAGGGATAGGCCAATTTTCAGGATGTACGTCTTTTGGCCTGTTAGCGACCCATTTAAGTGTTGGGCCAATTTCTAGCCAAGTGTGGCTTTCGGCCCATTAAAGGCCCATAAATGAGTTGGGACAGTTGCAGTCGGACCTGGGTTTTGGCCTGTTAATGGCCCATAAATGAGTTGGGCCTTTTGTAGTCGGACCTGGGTTTTGGCCTTTTAACGGCCCATAAATGAGTTTAGCCCTGTTTCACTTTCAGCTTGCTGAAGGCCCAAAACACAGCTAGGCCATATATAGTCCGGCTCTAGATTCAGCCTGTTAAAGAACTGTGAAATTAAATGGGCCCACTTATTGCATGCATCGATGTCGGCCTGTGAACGACCCGGGAGGTAACAGGCCGATCATTAACTATTCGCTCATTTCTAGTAACCCGGCCTGGTTAAGGCCCTTAACAGGGCCCAGTAGAGTTTGAGCTTGTGTGTAGGCCAATTAAATATCGTCGACGCCGGCCCAGCTATAATTTGAGCCCATTACGACGAACAATTATGGACATGACGAAAACCGATCAATCATAGGCCTATGACAATTTTCGCCCATGTGAGCCCATTAGGGAAGCCCGTTAAGTTTAGTGGGCTAGTTCCTTTATTTGGGCCCATGACTGTACTGCCAACTAAAAATTTCACTGCTTTTTTGCCTTCCTAAAGACCAGTTACCTGGAATGCGAGGTGCACTCAAAAACCGCACGCCATAAAAGGAAAAACGTTGCACATCCAACATATAATACAAGAAATTACATCCATTGGGCAATAAAATATTGATGCCAGTGCAAATAAGTGAAAAGAACTTAACGATCTACAACCTCACAATCTACAACCTCAGCGCAGATGACGACCATAAGCATGTGAGCAAGTTCTTTCTTCTTTGCTACATTGTCTCTGAAAACATTGATCAATTCTTATTGCGCAAGAATGTGCACCTCTGATTCCTCCACGATTTCCATGTTTGCTTCGGCCAGTAATTCGTTCACAAACATACATTTTTTCCGTTGGATTCGAGATAGAGGAAACTCGACAGATTCAGATGGGAATTTTGGCAGGCATGTATTATTGATAATGGAGAGTGTCTCGACCACTCCATCATAACATAAATTAGGAGGGCAACCGAATATATTAATCGAGAGTTATTGCAATATACATGGCCTAGATTTATTGGAAAGAAACAATGGGGTTGCCTTGCTATTTTCAGAGTTTGTCTTCTTATCTTTAGCAGCTTGCACCAAATTAGCCTGGTCAGATAATAGAAAAGCAACATTGACACAACGAACATTTGAAAAACCAGACCACGCCAGCCTACACCAAATTAACACAATATGGCACAGCTATCACCGGCCAGGTAAGGTAATAGGAAAGCAACATTGACACAATGAATTATTGGGCAACCATAACAGCACTACAATTTAGTAATGTGCATGATATGAGATAGTACACTCATGCAGCTCAGTATACAAAACTACTAGACAATTTTACTACAAAAAATCAACATTGTCGCCTTTAATTATACATTTCACTACAAGTAAATTTAGATCAGATAAATGTTGGATTAACGCCGATTAACAAAATACATGCTGATGTAAAAATTTAATGATATACAATGGGTACTTACATCAGCATTGGAGCACAGAGAATTCCCGCATGATACTTTGCTCAAACACGATCCCACTTTAGAAATTATTCTATCATTTAAGCTTATATTCTAAAAGAGAGATGGGTAAGAAACATGTAGAAAATATGAGTTGAATGCTATAAAATTTCATGATGTGAGGATACACACACGCTTTTTAGATGGAGTTTACATATTTTTGCTAGACTGGAGCGAACTAGTTCTTTGGCCACTTGAATGTGCTTATTATCAGTAGGAATTGGGTTTCTCTGTGCTGGAGAAGTATCTATGAACACTGGAGTTGGTTTACTATCTCCTAGCGTTTCAATCTTTTGCAGAGACCTTTGTAACCCTACAGATTCTAACGTAGCCATCTTCCCCTTGCATGCCTTATATAGAAGAATGGTGCTTCAGTTATAAAACATGCTACGTCAGAGAGATGGAATAGGCACTGAAGAATACAAAGGCATGACATATTGATATGTATTCCCTCCATCCGGAAATAAATGGATGTGTCTAGTTGTATTTCAGTTCTAGATACATCCATTTTTATCCATTTCTGAGACATGTAATCCAGACGGAGGGAGTATGAAGTAAGATTTAGGGATACGATAGGACAACAGAGTAAAAAAACACTAGTTGAATGCAAAACTGTGTGATAGCAGAATGCATACACAAAAACACTAACGCACCATATGCTTGTATGATTGGGAAACTAAGACGGCATTGTAACAGACCACTAGAACAACACTTCAATGTAAAAAAACATGGTATGGAAGACAGATGAAGTACATACTGAAGAATAACATGCATTAGATATTCAGAAGCATGATGTCCAAACCAAGCAGATGGCATTGCAACAGAGTAGAATGACAGTACTTGAATTTGAAAACATGTTATCATGAATGGAATAGGTACTGAAAAATAGGAAGGCATAACATATTTACATTCATGATCAGCAGGCTAAGCACATGGCATTGCAACAGAGTATATGCACTCCAGGACATTATATGAATGTTGTACCAATATCACGGGCCAAGTTTGAGAAAGGACCTTGTGGGGTGAATAGGATTCAACATAATTCTGCAAGTCTTCTGAAGAACAACCTTTGCATGTTCCGTCATATTGGGTATCATTGACGTCAAGTTTGAGGGCCGTTACATTGCCCCCTGAGGTTCTTGTGGATATATCAATGTGTGCAATTACATCTGACATGTATGGAAGACAACTAGTAGTTAGATTTATGTAATGAGTGCCTGTAGGAGACGACATAAATAGTAGGACTGGGCTTAGCTAGCAGCAACAGGTCTAAAAAACTGAAGGGAGAACACAGATGAAAGCTACAGAATATGTATCATTCTTACTCGAGTTTAACAAGATGGCACACAAAAGTATTAAAGAACAACATAGGTACTACTTGAAGTGGTATAATCACCTGCTTGTGGGATAACATTGGCTGATGGATGATAACTATGGAAAAGTGTTACCTAAAGAACAAGTCACTTATGTGAACTATGGAACAACTTTAACTCCTGAACAAGACTCTTAAGACAGCATGAATATACATTGAAATGTGATAATCTATTTTCCATGCTTAGATGAATAACAATGCAATAAATGTTGCACACAAGTAAGATGAGGGTACAACCTATCTGGCCACCATCCATAGGAGTTAGCATCATGTGTTGACTTGTCGATGGCCATGCAGTTGGTGTGGCTGTCACAGTAGGGCACGCACATTCGATGCGAGGAACTATTGAGTGGGTACTATAGATCCCCTCTGCTGTATGCTTCCCTTGTTGGAGCAGCTGCGGTTATAAGGAAGACGGTGTCGCTGAAGATGCAGAAAAGGCAAAATGTTAAGAACGACACATATCTCTGATCTGAAGAAAGGTACTAGAGTGGTCACATGTCTGTTGACTGAAAACTAAAATAGGGTCACATGATTTTATTTTATTTTGGTACTGTACGATTTACTCCGGACGGCTTGATGGCCGTCTTATGCCTCCCGGCTGAGCCAGCGACCACTGGCAGAGCAGCCTGCCTCCATCGTCCCTAGTGGCGAGAGCTCTGACCAAAACCCCGCTCCCCGCCCGATTGCACTGTTGTGGTTGCGCCGCCCTGGCTAGTCCACTAAGACTAGCCATCTTCCAAATCTAGCGGCAGCAGTACCTTCAACCCACGCAACTCTAAGATAGCCACCTAAGGGCTGATTCTGCGGCGAACTTGCGCCCCCATACCCTTACGTTTGACACCAGCTAATCGGCAGCCTAGGAGCTCCACCGCCTCGAGGGTTGCTGCTTTCCGTTGGGAATTGATATGCACAGAATAAAAATTCAGACAACTGACGCCTAAATAAAGTGATTTGAGATGAGTGTATGACCTATCTTGCGGCCCGGTGAAGTAGGCAGCTCCAGCTGCCGAGTCGGTGAGGCCGGCGTGGTTGTGGTGGCTACTCGCAGCTGGAAAGCAGAGATGTCGCGACAGTCTACGACTACAGGGAAGAAGCACTAGGGCCCTAGACTCATCCGAAGTTTGAGCCGCTCGAGCGCCGTGCACAACGGCGAGGGTGAATCGGCTCCGATACGGTTCATGCGGCCGTCGTCGAGGAAACTCCGGCAGCACGGAGTAAGAGGCCCACGGGCCCGTGAACGAGGGCGAACAAACAGTGTCTCCGGCACTGGGTAGGACGGCGGCTGTGAATTTGGTGCGGTGGGGGTGCCATGGAGGAGGGGCTGAGGTTTCGTGGCTAGGGAGAAGGGATCTTCCAGGGACAAGGTGATTTGGCGCCCACAATGTATGAATGGGGAATTGGGAGGGGGGACCATGTCTTACGGACGCATTTGTCTGAAATGTGGGGGGAGTTACAGTTCTACCCCTTCCTTTAGGCTTCTGGGCTTGGGTCTGTGTACTGAGGGTTGGGGATAGTAGTGTAACTTTGCTTCTCCCAAATAGTGGGCACGAGCGATTTCAGGTGAGGAGGGCGTGTTTTGAAATTGCGGGCGCGAGCAATTTCTAGCGAGGAGGGCGTGTTTTGAAATAGTCGGAGCAAGCGATTTCAGCCGAGGAGATGGTGTTTTGCTGCCCATGGTCTATGAATTATGCGGCACCTGTCATTTCGGCCGAGGAGAAATCGCGCTTGGATGAAATTACAAACCTACCTTCGATGTACAATGGGACAATTGATGCATGTCCCCACATAGGCTAGTAATTTCGCGTCTCCCATTTATTTGCTCGGGCGAATTCCACGGAGCAGAGGTTTTTAATGATTTGTTCAATTTTTGGGAGAACGAGCATCCACGTCTACCTTACCAAGTCGATTCGAATCAAATTTTGAAATATTAGCTTGCTACTTCTTTTTTAGATGGTGAGATGAAGCTCGGGACTAATGTGTTTTACATGCTCGTTGCTAACAATTTACTATATGACAAATAGTTGACCCACTCAAAAATGGGAATCAAACCCAAAATGAAATATCTTGATTCAAAAAAATAGCTCGTTTACCAGGTCAAAATAGTGAACTAAATCGAAAATTGAACACCTCAATTGAGTAGCATGTTGTACAGTATTATAGTACACCATGAAACATGTTGAAAGTCAAATTAATGAACTTGTTTGATACGCATATCTCCGTTCATGTGTGGATTGCATCCAACATGTTCTCCAATTCAAATATTTGATGCATAAACGCGACCTCCCCCTATCCCGGGCTCCTGTTCTCTCTCTCGCCGACAATATTCATTTCTATCGCACGCATCCAAACACAGACCTTGTCGGTCCCTCTCCCTCTCTCTTAATCTCTCTCCGTGTGTGTGCGTGGAGGGTTTCTAGTTTGCATGCACACTCCATGTATAGGTCTCTCTAGCACACTATGTATGGTTCTCTAGTCCACGCTAAATATCTTGGGCACTCATCGTACGCACACAAATTCCCTAGCTCTTTGCCTGTAACTCTCTCATGCACCACTTTGCCGTCTCGTAGCTCTTCCCTCTTTCTCTCTCGAACTCAACATCTCCCTGGGTCACACATACGCATGCATATATCACTCTCACTTGATATACCCATCTAAAACTCTCCCTCTCTACCTCGTTCTCTCTCCATCTCACACGCACACACACACAATCTCAAGCATAACTTAGTATGATTGTCCCTCACTCAATTGTAGGCACACACAGTCCCCCCTATATGTACGTATATGACTAATTCTTAGTCTCTACCACAAACATGTGCATTGTCTCTTTCCCTCACTTGGTCTATGTCGATTTCTCTCGGGGCATGTTTCTATCGCACACACACACCTCGTCCCTCGATCTCCCACCCATATAGTCCCCTCACGATCTCGAGCGGATCTCTCTATCACAAACACACCCTCTCTCCCTAAAACTCTACCACCCATATAATGTATGAGGAGACAAATGATGCTCCCTAAAACTCTCTCGCTCTAATTTATCTTTTGTTGTCTCCTTCTCCTTCACACAACCACTCTCTTTGCACACTCCCTCATTCTCCTTCACACGCACTTGAGATCTCTCGACATAGGCACTCTCGTCGGTCCATATCATATAGATTCATTGAAAAGTTAAACAACACAAAGTTTGACCATGTACGTGGAGAAAAACATTTACATCTAGAACGGTAAACATATATCATTAGTTTCATCATGAGACGTGAAGATCCATACGTCTCTCTCGACCTATCTCCCTTTTTTGTTAGACCTCTCTTGGCCACGTGCTAGGGGTCTTTCTCTCTCGATTGCAAACAACCACACACTATCTCCTAATCACCTCGCTTCCGTTGTCGAAGATGCATGTGTGATATGTTTGCATAATACACACACGCTTTTTCAGACCTCTCTTGGGGTAACTTCTATCATATTGTCTCCTTCCATCCATACATCTATCTCGACATCTCTCGGGGTATCTTCTATCACACAAATACCTTGTCACTCGGTCTCCCACCCATGTAGTCCCATCCCGATCAGTAGGGGATCTCTCTGTCACAAACATACACTCTCTACTCCCATTGTCTGCATTTTCTCCATACGTCTCTCTGGACCTGTCTCCCTTTTTTGTCAGACCTCTCCTGGCCACGTGCTAGGGGTCTTTCTCTCTCGATTGCAAACAACCACACACTATCTCCTAATCACCTCGCTTCCGTTGTCGAAGATGCATCTGTGATATACTTGCATAAGACACACACACTTTTTCTCTACTTTACCGTGTCTTGTCCATGTCTCTTTCACACACACACACACACACACACACTTTTTTCACTCATTCTTTCTATTTCAGACACACACTCTCTCTCTCTAGTTGGGTACTCTCTCACGTCCACAAACATATGGATGTTTTGGAAAGTCAAACCTCATAAAATTTTGTCCAGGTATATGTGAATAAAAACATTTACATCTGAAACGATCATTAGATTCATCACAACAAGTACTTACTTAACACTATCATTTATCTTTGGTATTGTACATATAAGTAATTTCTTTATAAACTTGGCCAATGTTTCAAAAGTTTGACTTTAAAAAATACAAGCACTACATTATTTAACGGAGGCCGTAGCTCTTTCTCTCTCTCTACTATCTCTCGCGGGCCTCCCCTCTCACTCGATCTCTCTATACTGAGGGATTATACGGTCATTGTGTCAGTGAGAGCAGCACGTAATAATTTGACCAACGAGTAGTACAGTACTACTACATTGGTACTACTACTAGTAGTAGCACCACCGTCTGGATTTAGTAGTACTACCACGTCCCTCTAGTTTACTTGCAATATCTAGTAATGCATATTACAAAAATATACTACTCCCTCTGTAAACAAATACTACATGGGGTATTAATTTATTCAGTATTTAACGTAGTTCTAGATGATATTATACACTCAATCAGACTAGTATACTACTATTATACTCACCGAGCGGTCAACTTGGTAAGTTACAAAAAAATTGCAATCAAAGACTACTACTCCGTCTGTACTCCCTTCGTACGGGTGTATTAGTCAGGTTACGAATACCAAATAATCCGAAAACTTTTAGGCACGGTCCATTAACAACCCACCTCGACTACAAGAAATATGTCAACTTGTGACCTTCTGTCAGTGACCCTGGAAGAATTGGTCATAGATCTATGACCATTTCAGACCAATTGGTCAAAAGCTGTTCGGGGGGCTCCAAACCCTACACTATAACGACCATTTTGGTCAGAAAGGTCGTAATTTCCTTACACGAAATGGCCATAAAGCAGATTGCACTGGTCCGCTGCCTTATTTCTACTTGATCATGACCAATATAGATGGTCACAACCTTGTAAATTGTGGTGGGTTGCTACGACCAGGAGCTCATCAGTTTTGCCTATGTGTCATGTCCATGTGGCAGTTTTTGCCCTAGGTTGTGAAGCAACCTATATTTCTGTCATTCCCAAAATTCCCCAAAAAATCTCATAAATTCTTTGGGTCATATCTTCGTCAAATATGTAAAAAAACTTCCTTGCCTAGTTCAAAAATAATTCAAAAATATTCATTTTCCTATTCTGTTCAAAAAACACATTGTGAAGGAAGTACCACTTTGGCATGTCCAAATGGTATCCATTTTCTACAGTGCTTTCTTATACCCAAATAACTATCCTCCACCAAATGCCAGCTCAATCCATTCATTATTTTGAGCCCAGCTTCAACATTCGTATTTATGTCCAGTGTGGTACTTTGCAAAGCAAGTACCACCTAGACTCCTCCTTTTGAGCTGAAAATTTGTGAAGACGGTCTTCTTAGTAACTAATCATCCTCAACCAAAACTCACGCCCATTAGCCATGTGCATTTCCCGTACCGCTAATCAAACACTTGGCTGCTAATTCATGCTTGAGCATCGATCGGTCTCCTCGTGAGAATCTTATGTTGTAATTTTCTTCCTAGCACCTACCTGGGGAGTGCCCAACCCACTAGACATGCCTAGGCCTCCCATAAAACATGGCAACACCACAATCACGCGGTGACCACGCGGCGGGCATGCGAGTTTACGCGCTCTAGAGTTGTGGCCCTCTACCACCACCCAAACCTTGACGTATCGCCACCAAACCATGTACTTATGATTAAATAGGTACTTATGTAACTAGAAATGATTTTTGGAAAAAATAAATAGCAAACTATGAGGCAGCTGCAGTTCAAATTTGACCCGCTTCCAGCTGAATCGGCGGAAAATTGTCTTTTTCACGAGAGGTGGATCAAAACTTTTTACACCCAACCATTTTGTCAATTGTGCATTAAATATGTCCTAGTATTTTAGAAAATTGATTTGGTCCAATTTTGCAACAATTATTTGGGAGGTCCTTCACAAAAAAACCTCCTTTTGGGCACTCGAAAAATGGAAAATGAATTTTTCGTCCAAAGAAAGTGAAAACTCCCTTAGGCAACATTGTTTGCCATTCCAAGATGCACCCTTGTGCACAATATGAGATCATTTGAACAAACTATGCCATGAATGTGGCCATAGGTTTGATAATTTGGCTTGAAAGCCATGAATCTTCATGCATGATAGCTCATTTCTGAGAGCACTTTCTTAAAAGAATGACCGTATTACAAGTTTATATTTTTTTTTCTGGTAACTTGGTCATATATAATGACACAATGCGAAGGTTTTCCTATTTTTTGATTTTTTTTAAATTTTTTATGCCCGTTTCAAAATGCGCTCAAAACGGCGGGAATGACCGTTCCTAGCTAGTGGTTGAATCTTGGTATTTTTTTCATGTTTCTTTGATTAAATAGATACTTATGTACCTAGAAATGATTTTTGTAAAAAATAAAGAGCAAACTACAAGGCAGCTACAGTTCAAATTTGACCCACTTCCAGCTGAATCGGCGGAAATTTGTCTTTTTCACGCGAGGTGGATCAAAATTTTTTACACCCAACCATTTTGTAAATTGTGCATTAAATATGTCCTAGTATTTTATAAAATTTATTGGTCCAATTTTGCAACAATTATTTGGGAGGTCCTTCGCAAAAAACCTCCTTTTGGGCACTCAAAAAATTGAAAATGAAATTTTTGTCCAAAGAAAGTGAAAACTCCCTTAGGCAACATTCTTTGCCATTCCAAGATGCACCCTTGTGAACAATATGAGATCATTTGAAGAAACTATGCCATGAATGTGGCCATAGGATTGATCATTTGGCTTGAAAGCCATGAATCTTCACGCATGATAGCTCATTTCTGAGAACACTTTATTAAAAGAATGACCGTATTACAAGTTTATTTTTTTTCTGGTAACTTGGTCATATATAATGACACAATGCGAAGGTTTTCCTATTTTTTATTTTTTTTTTAATTTTTTATGCCCGTTTCAAAATGCGGTCAAAACGGCGGGAATGACCGTTCCTAGCTAGTGGTTGAATCTTCGTATTTTTTTGGTGTTTCTCTGATTAAATAGATACTTATGTACCTAGAAATGATTTTTGTAAAAAATAAAGAGCAAACTACAAGGCAGCTACAGTTCAAATTTGACCCAGTTCCAGCTGAATCGGTGGAAATTTGTCTTTTTCACGAGAAGTGGATTAAAACTTTTTACACCCAACCATTTTATCAATTGTGCATTAAATATGTCCTAGTATTTTATAAAATTGATTTGGTCCAATTTTGCAGCAATTATTTGGGAGGTCCTTCACAAAAAACCTCCTTTTGGGCACTCGAAAAATGGAAAATGAATTTTTCGTCCAAACAAAGTGAAAACTCCCTTAGGCAACATTGTTTTCCATTCCAAGATGCACCCTTGTGCACAATATGAGATCATTTGAACAAACTATGCCATGAATGTGGCCATAAGATTGATCATTTGGCTTGAAACTCATGAATCTTCACGCATGATAGCTCATTTCTGACACCCAACCATTTGGTCAATTGTACATTAAATATGGCCTAATGTTTTATAAAATTGACTCGGTCCAAATTTGCAACAACTATTTGCTAGGTTCTTTAAAAAAACTAATATTGGGCACTTGGAAAATGGACGGGAGGTGGACGAAAAACTTTTAAGAAGGAACCATTTGGTCAATTTGTACATAAAATACGGTCGAATATTTTTGAAAATTGTTGCGGTGCAATTTTGCAACTAATATTTGGTAGGTTCTTCACATAGGTGAAAACAAAGAAAAGAAACAAAAAGAAAAAACACATTTACATAAGTTTAATTCTCATTGGTGGAGATGTTTGTGCCATGGATTGATGACATGGAACAAATCCATCCATCCATCCATCCACCCACCCGCAGCCCAAACCCTAACTCCCCTCCTCCCGTCGGTCCACCCGATTCAGATCAGATCCCGCCGCCCGCGCCCACGTGACCACCACCCGCTCCTCCTCGCCTCCCCGAGGACGCCCGCCGTTCTTCCTCCGCCCGCCGACCCACCCCGTCCCGGAGGCCTCACTCGCCGCCTTCTGCCTCAGGGCCGCCGCGCTCGTCCCACCCTCGGCGCCGCACCTCCACTGCCATCTTTGCTCGCTCCTCGCCGACGCCTCTACCCCTTCCCCGTCCAGCGGCGACCCGACGGCGCCCCACCTCCTCTTCTCGCTGCTCGGGACTGAGCACCAGAAGGACCTGGTGGTCCGCCGCTTCTCCAACATCATCTGCAAGGAGGCCGAAATCAACATGAACAACCGTTTAGGAGACGTCCCCCTTTCTCGCCAGATCTCTTCGTGGTGGGTGGGGGGCTGATCCGCGCGCTGTCTTCCTCCCATGCCCTAGCACGACAGCTAGGGTTCCTGGACCTGGAGTTCTGTCTCCTCCATGGGGTCGGCTTCCAGATCCGCGCCCCCATGGGTTGGACCTGGTGCTCCATGTCCATGGCGTCGTCTGCTTCCGCTCGGCCACCTGCGTCCTTCTGCTGCTCGTCGAGGTAAGATATTCTACCGATTTGCTCTTCCTTTCTCTTCCATTCCCTTACCTGACGTGCCATGGCTTCCCTCCCTCCTCACACAGAGCGCCGTAGTCGTCATCGCGGAGATCTCCCGACCCCAGCTCCGTTGCCTGGCACGCTCTCAGGTCGTCGGTCATCCACCTCCCTCTCTCTCTCTTTTTGCCCCCCGCTCGATACCATCTGCCTAGGTGGTAGCTCTGCGTAGCATCTGGTCCTTGTCATGCTCTGTGTGTTCGTCTTTAGATGTTTTGATTTGCATCCTGGAATCAATTCGTTTGCAATACATTTGATGTTTTGAATTCATTTGCACAATTAGATCGTGAACAATTGCCACCAAAAAAACCTTGAGTGCTGCCTATGAATTGCCTCCTAGGAAGAGGATGTAGCATCTCCACTTAATTTCCCCCCGGCTGCTCAATTTTTCTAACTTACATCCTGGTATAGCGACATGTTTTAGCAATTAAAGTTACAGTTTCTATAACTAAGGTGCTACAAAAATAGGGGCCAAAGTGGCAGATTGTTTCAGCTGCTGTCGATAACTGAGATAGCTAGTATTATATGATGTCAGTTTAATGTATGAGAGTAGCAGTAGGATCATATTTTTCTTCAGCTGCTGTCGATTGTCACTGTTTGTTGTTCCTTCAGATAGTTGATGACAAAACTTTTTTTATTTTTCATCTGTCTATGCATGTCTGCTGCTCTCCCTCTTCCTCTATGGAACGGAGCCATCCATTCGATCCGCCATAGGCGGCTCCAGTGGATGCTCGACGCCGAAGATGAAGATGGAGGGTTGACAGCACCAAGGGTCGATTTCCTCCTACCTTCATGCGCGCCAGCAACCGGGACCTGCAGCCTCCACCACCGGCGTCGGCATCACGTCAGGGCAGGTAACCCCCAAACCCCCTCCCTTCTGCTCTGTTGGTGATGCTCATTTAGGGGTCGCTGCCACTGGAACTCAAGTTGGAAGCACCGAACCTACAGCAATTATTCAGTTACATATGAATTATCATTGACATAAGATAGTTGTAATATGTATGCTGCTTGACATGTGTCCTAATCCTCACTCATCGTTTTAAAAGATCCCAGTGAAGATGGCTAACAACAAGCCTCTCTCAAAATAGATAACTCCAGGACCTGCTATGTTGCCTCTCTTTGCAATTCCATTCTCACTATTTTCTCCTGATGTTTATGCCAGCACAACGTAAATGCCAAGGCGCTTGAATGTCTAATGTTTATTTTTAATTGCTGCAGTTCTAAAAGTTAGTGATACCTCCCGTTGTATAAATTGTTTGATCAATCTTCCTTTTCTTAACAACACTGAATCAAAAAGAGATACAAATATTAAAAAAATTAATGTGTATATTTCCATACTGACAGTATATTGCCATTTCTATGTTCGTATTAGCTGCATCTTATTTGTGTTTCCCCAGATTATGAATCATGTTTTTGTTTACGTGTCGTAAGAAGGCTGTATTTGGTAATCACCCAAAATGCCTCTCTTTTTTAGCTGATGAATCGTCCTACATGCACAGTTTGCTTGATGTCCATGTTTATCCAGATTCCAGAATGTTTGATTGCAACATTCTATTGAAGATAGAAGTATAGGACCAGCGTACATGATCTGAAACCTTTTGGTTTTGATCAGTTGTTGCTTCTGATTTAATGCCTATGCTCATGCTGCTGTTGATTAAATGCTTATGTTGTTGCTGCATGCTTATGCTACTGATTCAATGCTTAGGAATTGATTGAATTGAACCTGTTGTAATCCTTTATGTTCTACTTGTATATAATTTTTGGGTTTCTATTTGATTTTTTAGTCTGTTATATACGGTTCATCTTCAGTTTCTTCTGTAACTTGCTTGGAGCTTAGAATACACAGCCCAACTAGTCTCATATACAACTAAGACCAATGATTCATGCGGAATTCTATATATATATATATATATATATATATATATATATATATATATATATATATATATATGTATATATATATATATATATGTATATATATATATATATATATATATATATGTATGTGTTGGATTGGAGAACCACTCGAGGAGGGAGGGAGGAAGCACGGAAGGTCACCATGGACCTCGCCCAACTCCCACCCATCTTCCTGCATGCAGCTGTAGGTAACCCCCTCCCTCTCCCTGCCTTGTTAGACCTGAAGATGCAGTTGTGTCAAGTGGA
>LR738712.1:260701571-260717918 GCA_902687465.1 Secale cereale | reverse complement strand
TTGGGTTTCTATTTGATTTTTTAGTCTGTTATATACGGTTCATCTTCAGTTTCTTCTGTAACTTGCTTGGAGCTTAGAATACACAGCCCAACTAGTCTCATATACAACTAAGACCAATGATTCATGCGGAATTCTATATATATATATATATATATATATATATATATATATATATATATATATATATATATGTATATATATATATATATATGTATATATATATATATATATATATATATATGTATGTGTTGGATTGGAGAACCACTCGAGGAGGGAGGGAGGAAGCACGGAAGGTCACCATGGACCTCGCCCAACTCCCACCCATCTTCCTGCATGCAGCTGTAGGTAACCCCCTCCCTCTCCCTGCCTTGTTAGACCTGAAGATGCAGTTGTGTCAAGTGGAATGCTACTCGCCCTGATGCAAGTTTCTGAATTATGCCTCTTGAACTTGCGAGTTGGGATATCTTCCAAACGTTTTAACTTTTAAACTCGAAACTGTTCCCTTTTCTGTTTGATTCAAGCTTACTCTCGTTATAATGTATTGTGTAGTTCTTGTTTCAAACTGTTTTGCTACAAGTACCATAATTTGCATTGAAGATATTGTATTCTGTTGTTGTATCATTGTTTAATAAAGCCATAGCGTGATGCTCACATGAGACATCAACATTATTATAATGCGTGTAGCTCTACCAGTCCAGGCTAGAAACCAAATAGCCCTTGTCCAGGCTTGCCTCACCAGGCAGCAAACGCTGAACACATCATGCACAAACCAGGCAACTTATTTTTCTAAGCAAGTAGCTCAGGACACCAACCAAACTCACCATATGTGTGTTGATTTGATAATAGGAGTGTCCTTGTCCTGTGCCTATACTGCATTTTGACTCATATGTTTCTGTGCGCGTTTGTTTAATTGATGTTGCTTCAACTTTGAACTGCTTCTGTATATGGCCTATACTGCAATTGAGATTTAAAGTTGTGGTTGTTCCTGTTTTACAAAAGTTCAACTATGAAGTGTGAAGCAAGTGTGAAGCCATGATGTGTGAAGCCATCAAGTCGTACTCAGTGAAGAGTTGCATATTGTAGCATATATGTGTTGTAAAGATTGTAATAGATTTATTTAGTGGTATATTTGATGAATTTTATGTGTGCTTTTTGATTATGTATGTGATTTGAAAACTTGTGAAATGGAAACTTGACCAATGGGGCCACTTATGGAAATAATCTGTCAAATTCTTACATTTCTGACATGTGGGACCAATCTGAGAGATGATCATGACAAGTGGGACCCATCTGACTAGTGGGACCAGCTTGAATATATAATGGCTGAAAATATAAAATCAATAAACAATAAAAGGCCATGGGCCAACAATAAAAAATGCAGCAATGTTGGGCTTGGCCCATGAAGCCGACACAAAATTCACAGGGAAAAAATATATATAAAAAGGTTGAATTGTTGGGCTCGGCCGATGTAGACACCTAATCGGACCGGAATGATTCTTGTGCCACATCAGGTTGCCACGTCGGATGCCTAGGTGGCCTGGGGAGGCTGCTAGTGACCAAAACAAGACAGTAGGCATATTTTGGTCATAAACGTCTACGACCTTCTCACATAGAAGGTCGTTAATTTCAGTTTACGATGGCCAGCTTTTGACCATCTGTTTTTAGTCACAAAAAGGTCACAAATGGAAAATAATGACCATTCAGTGACCAATAGTCAAGGTCACAAGTTGACATATTTCTTGTAGTGCTCGTTCCCTATTTTTGCCATGAAAAAAGAAATCACCCTATTGAAGACGTGGGGTGCGTATGCATTCAATCACTTGAGACTACTTAGAGCATGGTTAATAATATAGCCGACCGGTGGCTATAACATGTTGCCATGCCATATATAGCAAACATATAGTACTCCCTCCGTTCATTGCATTTAATGCTATTAATTAACAAATACCCCCTCCATTCCCAAATATTTGTCTTTCTAGACATTTCAAATGGTTACAACATACAAATGTATATAGACATATTTTAGAGTGTAGATTCGTTCATTTTATTTCGTACGTAGTCACTTGTTGAAATCTCTAAAATACAAATGGTATTTAGGAACGGAGGGAGTACTATTCATTTCATGTATATTAGTAAACATTATGTTCTCTCGTTTTCCACTCCGCCTTGGTTGCTGTGCACAAAATGACTATTCACCTAGACAGAGGGAGTAGTACTTTTTTACAACATGACCCATCATCCACTCTCACATATCTTTTTGGAGCTCGTGCTACAGCCGGCTGTAAATATACATCCCGCTTATTTTCTCTCTCATCCGACTGAGCAAAGATACAATACAATATTTTAAGCCTTACAGCCCGCCTACGAGGCAGCAGCCAGCTCTATAGCCATGTCCATGTCATCTACAGTCTTCATACAGTCAAGAACATATAATAGGATAGCTATAGGTTTGCTGTTGGGTTGGATTTAACTATTAATATTTGCATGTTGGGATTGGGAGGAAAGGCAAAGCGCCAGTTTACAGCTAGCAGCTCGGGCTGCAAGCCAGCTGTTGTGCCTCGTCCCTTGCGTATAGGCGGGCGACTGCTCAAGCGCCGGCTCTGCTCTCTCTCCTTACTTCTCTCTCTTCCACCTAGGATTTTTATGCCATGGCAGATCTTATAGCCTGCTGAGTAGGACTTATTATACTTGCTCTTATGCAATGACATTGTATTACAAAATATGCACCCAATGCAGTGCTCAATTCTCTTTATGCAATACTAACATTAATTTCAAAATATGCCCCCTCTCTCTCAGTTTACAAGGTGTGCGCGTACCCCTAAGTCGTCAATTTTACCAACCTAATAGAGGTCATATATTCCAAAAAAACATAACATTGTAAACTTTAGATGTTCTATTTTCAAATGATTGCATTTTGTCATCTATATAAGGCCAAACCAGCTAACCAATGCATCTCCCACTTAATCCTCCCTCGCAGGTCGCGCATGGTCGTCCTCGTGAAAATGAGATGGCGGCAGCATTCACTACAAAAAAATACACTTCCATGATGATACGTGTTTGTCACAGTAGGTCACGTTTTCTCTCATGCATGTACATCCATGACGATTTTATGATAGAATCAAGATAGTCATACATGTGCTGTCGTAGAAGTGTTCCATGACATTACCAACATTATCATCATGGAAGTGTCCACTTCCATGATGATAAATCGCGTGTCAAATAAGTGCTTTCGTCAAGGGTGACCGACCCGTGGCATCCACCGTAACGGAACGCCGTTAAGCTATCGGGTCCGGTTTTGGATCCGATAACCTGTTAACAGCCCCAACTAATGGGGATTTTCCACTTGTAAAATCATCATTGGCTGGAGGGAACATGTGTCGGCTCGCCGTTGGAACAGATGTCATCCACTCATTGGACCCATAGCGCCTGTGATACGTCGACATGTGGCACAGCCCAGCAGAGGCCCATTCATGTGAAAAGGCCGGCCCGTTCGACTTGGTCAAAAGATGGCGGGCCGGCCCACGGCAAGCATGTTAACAGCATGTTCGCATATAGCCCATTTACATCCCGCTAACTGAGGGCCCGTTTACGGCCTATCCGAATTAGGCCCAGTAGCATTATCTACTCATTAGACCCAAAGCACCTATGATACGTCGACACCTGGCACGGCCCAACAGAGGGCCATTCCTGTGAAAAGGCCGGCCCTTTTGACTTGGTCAAAAGGTGGCGGGCCGGCCCACGGCAAGCCTGTTAACGGCCTATTCACGTATAGCCCATTTACAGCCCGCTAAACCAGGGCCCGTTTACGGCCTATCCGAATTAGGCCTAGTAGCGTCATGTGTGTCGTCCAATATAATTCCAGCCCATTTTAACTTCTGGCCCATGTATGGCCCATGACGTCTTTTGTCCCATATGAGGACCTTAGTAATAGTCGCCCATTGACGACCCGTGGTAAAACTGGCCCGTAATGAATAGTGTATCACTTTATACCCATTAACGGCCCATTATTCTGTTGGGCCGTTTGCAGCCCATGTTATCTTTCGGCCTTCTCAGGGCCTATTTATTCTCGGGCTTATTTCCAGCATTCGTTTACTTTCGGCCCGTTACTGTCATTTTCTGCTTGTGGGACAAATTCAGCCCGTGGTTACATTCGGACCGTTTGTCGCCCGTTAATATGTTGGGCCATTTTCATAGCATCATCAAATACGGCCTATTAACGGCCCGTTATGGTCAGCCCATAAAACGTACGATTTCCACTCTAGCCTGTTTACAACCCCTTATACAGCCCATAGATGAGACGGCCAGTACAAGGCCCATGGATCGTACAGGACGTAGAAGGCCCATTGAACCAACGACCCATAGAAGGCCCATTGATCCGATGGCCCATGGATCCACTGGCCCATAAAAGGCCCATGGATCCGACAGCCGATAGAAGGCCCACGGACACGACAACCCATAAAAGGCCCACGAATCCGACGGCCATAGAAGGTCATGGGTCGTCCGTCCCGTAGATGGCTCATGGGTCATACGGCCTATGGAGGGCCATGGTCACAACAACATTTGGCGAGTTGGCCCCCGTTTGAACGATATAGCATATTCAAAGAATTATCCTACTCTATACTATCACCTCTAAAAATCATACACTATACAATAAAGAGACTAAGGCATAGAAACATAGAATAATCCTACACTATACAATAAAGAAATTACAGTCGATTATACCCACTGGGCATTATGGTTCGGCACCAGTGATAATAAAGCATACACAAAGAGCAAATTACATACACTGGGCAAATACAGCTCACACACCATGGACGCGCATCAACATAACTTACCATTTGAACTATAATCTCTTCACAAAATAGGATTGGCCGGATTTAGATAGCACAAATTTCAGTCTGCAAAATCTCCAATTCCTTCATTGTTACCTTAGTGTCTTGTTTTATTTTTTTGACTCCTGCTTCTAATACCTGCATGTCCAGTCTCAACTTGTTGATTGTACGTTCATAATCATGTAGACGTTGTCTTGCCACCTCTAGTTGATGCTCGAGAACATCAGCACATTCCAATTCCAATCCATAATCATTCGGTAACAGCCATGCCGCACTGCTCGCAGATCTTTGTGTTGATGTCACTTCATCCTGAAATGTTTCTGTAAGTACACATGACTAGGGAAAAATATAGTTACAACAATGAAGCGAGCAAGACAGACGATTTTGTACTCCCTCCGTTCCTAAATATAAGTCTTTCTAGAGATTTCAAGAAGTGACTACATACGGAGCAAAATGAGTGAATCTACGCTCTAAAATATGTCTACATACATATGTATGTTATAGTCCATTTGAATGTCTAAAAAGACTTATATTTAGGAACGAAGGGAGTACATGGAAAAACAGGACTAACAATAATGTTATACGTCATGAAGCATAAGCAGGTGATATTTTAAAAATTATAAAAAAGATAGTTTGTGCAGCCTGCATACAAAAATTCTCTTAGCTCACGAGAGGAGCCTGATGTTGGGGCCCAATCCAAAACACAGACAAGTTACAAATTTAGACAACACGTTGCGTAGAAGTAAGCAAGCAGTTGGCCATTCTGAAGCTCAACTAAAGTATTAGGGAGCATAATGAATAGAAGAGGATTTCATACAAACATACTACACCAAGCAAAACTATGCAATCATTAGCCTAGTATAAACTAGATTGTGAGCCTCATTCAATAATAGTTGGTTAATAGACTTCAAAGCTTACTGCGGTGGGGCATTTAAATGGTAAAGCCTTTAATTATGTCAACTAATAGTTATACAAGTACCCAACATTAGGAATCATTCTTTGGGCATCTCATTAACTGAGGGCAAATAAAGCAATTGAAAAGAGCAAATTAACTATGCCTGAAACAAATAAGGAATCGAAATATTGAGTTGGATAAAGTGACTTACCTTAACAGGTTGAAGAGACTCAGCGCAGCTCCTACTTCTCTTGCAAGGTTCCTTCCTAACATCTTGTAGTTGGAAATCCTCAATCTTATCTTCATTGCACCCCTCTGCAAGGTGACACAAACTAGTTACTCGTCTCCTTGGAAGATAAATATGAATACTTTCCAGTCAGTGAACACAAAAGGATGAGATTATAACAAAACAACACCACATAATGAAACATGCCGCATCTCTTGCACTTGCACACAATGAAATGAGCATTTACTATGTATGCACTATGTAAAAACTAGGCATACCTTCGTACTGGATCTCCAGGTACTCTTGGAGAGCCTACTTTAGGGTACAGTCAAACCTTTATGTCACCTATGAGTTAGAAAATGCCCCACGACATCAGCCCTTAGTGTTTAAATCGTTGACAAGCTCTGTTAGAGTGTTAGGTCAAGAACATCAAGTAATCAAAGCAAATAGTGACAGTCATGCGTTTTTGTTTAAATTAGGCAATGGGATCTCTATGGAAAACATTGACCAAAGTAGATTGTGCCAAGTAGATGGTATCTTTGTATTTGCATTTTGAGCAAATAGTGATGGTCTGTTTTCCTGTGATATTAATTACTGCACTTGGGTTCAATTTGTGATGTTTGCAAGTCTAATTAATTCTCATATGGGGAGCAAAATGAAAAAATATAATGCAATCTAGACTTTTCACTGATCATACAAAGATAAGCTGAAAACGTAATGAAAAGAACTGGTTGGCTTATTACATGGAGCTTATATTCACAGGTGCTTATTTTCTTAGGATAACTCGTAATAACTGTCCCTAAGAAACTTGGTCAATGGAACTGACATACAAATAACATGTCACGATGATTGCAATGGAGGACTGACGTACCATAGCACACTGTATAGGCTCACCGCTGGCTCTCCTTTTTTTGCGATGTTGCATGAAATTGCCACATATATCTTGTACTTTTTCATTGTGTAACCCTATCTGCAAGTTGACACGGCTAATTTCAGACATGTCTACATGTTAATACATTGCATATTCCTTGCGCATATTTAAACCACCAATTAATGATTGTGTGCGTACCATAAACTAGCCATGACTCTGTGTGCTGGACTAGCAGGCACTCTAAGGGAGCCTAATGTAGTGTACTGGAATTCCTACATGCCACCTATGATTTTGTGTAATGTACTGCCTCTGTTCCTAAATATATGTCTATGTAGAGATTCCAGTATGAACCACATACTGATGTATATAGATGCATTTTTGAGTGTACATTCACTCATTTTGCTCCGTTTGTAGCCTATAGTGGAATCTCTAGAAAGACTTATATTTAGGAACGGAGGTACGAGGTAGTATCATGTATAACATCTACGTATCTAATTTAGCAGCTAGTTGTAGAAATCATTGTCTACACAAAGGGATTACTGGTCGAAAATCCTAGAAAAGCACGCTGGCAGGCACAGGACAATACAAGAGAGATAGACACGCTTACAAGATCATACCAATGCCTCGTTCCAGTATCTTGGTTGGCCAAGCTGTTAGATCCAGAAGAAAAATCGTCCTTGTAGTTTTTGCCAGCTGCATAACAGGTAACAGCGGCCTGTTAGTATATTTGAAGTACATCGGGCAGGTGACGCTAGACGGGTTTAAAGGTGACAAGTACCTAGGCCATGGCGGGTGCTTGGCATCTTGCCAAACGGTGGGAATCAGGTTAGAAATGTCAAGGGTGATGACGCTGCGCTGGCTGTCAGGGTCTGGTAAGGAGATCTAGAACCTTCGAGTAGGGTGTTTGTGAAGCGGCTCCCGTAGGGTGGACTACTGTGTGGGCGAAGTGGATCTGTGGCCATGGGTGAGGGCATAGGTGAAGCTGCTCTGGTGGTTGGGTTAAGGATGGTGTCGACAATGCGGATCTACGGCCATGGACGGGGCGTCAGAAGCTGCTCCGGTAGGTTGGATGAGGGTGCGAGGAAGCGGATCTGAGGCCGTGGACTTGTGAGTTGGCAAAGCGGCCCCGGTAGGGTTGAAAATGGTATAGGCGAAGCTACTCCGGTGGGGTTGACGATGGTGTCGGCGAAGCGGCTGCGATAGGGTTGTGGAAGGTGTCGGCGAAGAGGATCAGAGGCCGTCGACCGGGGTGTCGGTGGGGCAGCTCCGGGAGGGTGTGGACGAAGCGTCTCCGGTGGGGAGTATGAATGAGCCGCTACAAATGCGCTGCGGTTGACGAGAGTACCAGCGAAGCAGATCCGGCGCCGTGGACAAGGCCGACACTGAATGGGCTATGGTACAGTGGTGGATAAGCAGTCTACTTGTTTTTAGGGGAGGTGGGAGGGGTAGATGAGGCCGCAGAAGCAGATCCAGCGAGGTGGACGCCGCTGGAAGTGAATGGGCTCTAGTACCCCGGTGGATGAGCAGTCTAGGGTTTCGAGAGGGAAGGCGAGAAATGCCGATGAAGTACGGACGGCAATAGTGAGATGCTCTGGTGCTGTGGACTTAGTCATTTTTGCGGGAGGGGGAGAGGAAATGGGGGTGCCATGTAGTGGGGGAACCAGAAGTTACCAAAGCAGCCCCGACCCATTATATAAATGAGGGCGGTATTGTAATTGTTGGTCTCCGTGCACCAAGGAAAAAAAGGGGAATTTCGCATGCTAAAGACTAAGGTGGCGAAAATTTTATAAGGAGGCGCGAGATTTTGCCGCCCGCGGGATCGTTCGTATCCAGTTTCAACCAATTTTGGACCGTGCTAGCGGGATGGTCATGCGAGAATGTGTACACGGGGTACGCGTCAGCAGTTAATAATTGGTGTGAAGTCCACCGGAGAAAAAAAGACAATAACTCGGGATGATGCACCGATAACTTGGACGTTCACACGGGCGCGACCAATCGTACTGGTGTAGTGGCACATTCACAAAAAAGGGATCAACCGCTCAGCCTATGTATTTCTCGTGTGAATAGATAATTTAGTGCAATTGGTTATTTACTTTAAACATAATGCATTGACGTGTTAGTGTAGAGGCGCACAAAAAGAAATGGATATTGTAGTCCGCTACTTAAAAGTGTTACCTCATATGATTACATACCTTCCATTTCATAAAATGCATACCCATTGAATTCATATATGAATATTACATATATTAGTTCATAATAGAACATTAAATCATCCAGGACTAATGATTTTGAATGCAAGAGTAACAATGGTGCATGTACATGATAGCTACATTGGTTGTTTGAAGAAACATTACTGTAACTTTGGCATGCACAACTAAAAAGGTTTATTTAAACAGAAAAAATGTGATATGTGAGTGTCCAATCTTTATACCGTTGAATCGATATTGTACCTTTGGCCACGATACGAAGTAGATATTGATTTATGTTCAAGTGATGCACATCCACGATCGCTAGATAGTGATAGATGAATGAATTGTGCAATCTCTCTCACACGCATACATATTTCATTTCCCTGTGGGCATCGGAATCACACACGCGCACTTCGTGTATTTCTCTTCCTACGTAAAGATTAGTATTCTTCTTTCTACCCCATCCTACAAGTCTCTCACACAGAAACACACACGCTCTCTCTCTCTCTCTCGGACACGCCCACCCATTTAATTCCGCCCACCCACAGCCACTATTTTCTCAAAGTATAATAATGTCTCTCACACATATGCCTAAGGTTACCTCGAGTTTTGGAACCATATGAATACATACAGTGGGATTCCAACAGAGCACCTTTTGTTTTGATATTTCGCTCTCTCTCTCTCTCTCTCTCACGAGCGCGCGCACACACACACATTGTTTCTCGCTTCATTTTTTGGCACTTGCATGCACACAATTTTGTTTATCCTCGTGATGCTTTAAGTATGCCTCACACAAATGCTAACTACCTATCACTTAATATATCTAGATATGGGTCACACAAACTCCTTCTCCCTACTAGCAAGATGCTCATGCGTTGCACCGAACATCAAGATGCATTTGTATGAGTAGTTTATCTTGTTGGAGAAAAGGATGAACGAGGGAATGCCTTATTAGCAAATGCGGAGAGGGGTGTGGGTATCTTTTTACAAAATTGCCACGGTTTCCTTCCTAGCCGTCGGGTATAAATCTGATGGCCTATATTGCAGGATGGCAGGAACACCACCATCACCAACTCTGTTTTTTATAAGAGTAGGGATATGTAAGTGTCACTGCCCCCCTCCCACCGACACACACACCCACACCCACACAACCACACACACACACTTACCAACACCGAAGGAGTAGGGTGACACCCCAATCTTGATACTAATCTATCGACTGGCTTCTCTCTCAAACACACACACACACGCACACACACTACCCGACACCAAAGGAGTAGGGCAGCACCTCGATCTTGATAGTAATATATCTACTACTCTTTCAAACACACACACACATACACACACACTCGCTAGTTGTGCCTCTGTGCCTACCGCGCATACTCTCGATACGTCTTTCTCTCCCTCCCCCTCCCCCCCACCCCAACAATGACAGCAGAAGGGTGACAACTCGATCTGATCGTAATCTGTCAATTGGTTTCTCTTTCGAACATTGTGTCTCTGTGCCTCGCTTAGTAGCCCCCTCGATATGTAGACTTCTCGCGCGCGCACAGCGGTAGCGACGATGACGTTGAACCCAGTGTGCCTCGTTTGTACCGGCCTCATGTGATAGTTTTCACCATGTTTTCTGTTAATTAACAAGGCAGCCTTTTCTTTGTTACTACTAGTATCTGAAATCATTCGGGGCAGACATAAAATATATCACTTCAACCCAATTATCGCAGTAACTATTTTAAAATAAACTAGCTAGATGCACGTGCGTTGCACGGAACATCAAGATGCATTTGTATGAGTAGTTTATCTTGTGAGAGAAAAGGATGAACGAGGGAAGGCCATATTTGTGAATGTGGAGAGGGGTGTGGGTATATTTTTGTAAAATTGCCATAGTTTTCTTCCTATCCATTAGATATAAATCCGACGGCTTATATTGCAGGATGGCACGCACACCATCATCACCAACTCTATTTTCTACTCCCTCCGTTCCTAAATATTTGTCTTTTTAGAGATTTCAACAAGTGACTACATATGGAGCAAAATGAGTGAATCTACACTCTAAAATATGTCTACATACACATTCATATGTGGTAGTCCATTTGAAATATGAAAAAGACAAATATTTAGGAACGGATGGAGTATAAGAGTAGACATGGAGATATATCTCCAGCATGGTCTACAACAAAAATGTGCTGGACTGGTTAGCGCCGGATTCTCGCAACGCGATGAGATGAGTTCGAATTTTGTCTTTAACTTTAGATTTTTATATTATATATTACTTATTTAATATATATTCTTTCGCTACTGTACTGACAGTGGAACCCATAGACTACTTAGCATACAAGATTAAGGATGGACTTGTTTCTTTTTAACTTTCTGTACGAAGCTGTAGCCACCCTGCAAGTCATGTGTACAATGTACATGCAATTAGCTTTTTATAGAGGGACAATCATACACGCAATTAACTCAAATGGATTGGATGTCACTCTATTATTTCCAGCATAAGAGCATCTCCAATGACAGCTGGCAAATTCCCTCCCGCTTCCTTCTGCGGAGGATGACATCAAAAGCCGGCGGCATACATTTTCACAACTCTAACCAACCAGATGAAATTCGTGCAAACACGGACTGATTTCATATAAGCATGAAGAATTTCGTATAAAAAAGCCGGATCTTTATATAAACATGATGGATTTCATTACATTTACATGAACTAAGCGGTGCCAATCCGGCTCTATAGGTATAATTATTACTCCCTCCGTCAGCTGGAGAGGGAGTACATAATCTAAATGGAGAGGGAGTACATAATCTAAATGGCCGCCCATAGATCCCTTTGTCTTCCTCATGTCGGGAAGACACTTTGCGCGGTCAACGAAGCTCCTTGGAAGAGACGAAGAAGCAAAGAACCCACCTGAAGGCGCAGTCGTCGCCTTGGCGGTGGCCTTCATGGGACCGAAGTGGCGGCGGCCTCCCGTGTTCTACTTCTCCTCGATGATGGTGGCGGACACGGAGAAGCTGGCCAACGACTCATCGCTCTCCATGCACCCGGCTTCTGTCTCTGCCTGCATAGCGCTGCCGCAAGCACGGGAGGCGTGCCCACAGACACGGGAGGCGCGACACTGCAGACATTGATGGCACGGTATGATGCAATAGCGACGACGCCCGTACCGGTGTGGAACAACTCGCCACTCCTCATCGAGCTGAACTGGAGCGGCGAGTTGCTGAATCACGCGCCTGCTTGGGGCGGCAACTGGCTCCGTCGGGCCAAGCGAGGTTGGTGAAGCACCGGGCGGCTTCTCCCGTCTCGGGAGGGCTCGGCGGGCCACCCAGCCGGGTAATATGCCGGAGAACGGCTCCACGGAAGCCAGCGAAAGAGTGGAGAAAATGGTGAAGGAGGAGATGGGGGAGCGGCGGAGGGGTGCGATTTTTGCCCGCTGTCTTTCTGGCCTCGTCTAAGTAGAGGGCGGACGGTAGGAGCTTGGCCGGTGTCTGGCCTCGTTTAGAGTATGGTTAATAATATAGCCAGCTGCTGGCTATAACATGTTGCCATGTCATTTATAGCCAATGTAATAGCTAACACGAAATAGTTGGTTATAAGCCTGGTTGTAATGGGAAGTATCATATACTGGCATCATATGTATGATACTAATGTACTCCCTCCATTCCTTAATATAAGGTGTATTGTTTTTTCAAAAAGTCGAACTTCTCCAAGTTTGACCAAGTTTATAGGCAAAAATATCAATATCTAGAATACCAAATCAGTATCACTAGATTCATCATGAAATATATTTTTACATTTTATATAATTAATATTATAATTATATATATTTTTTGCTACAAAGTTGGTCAAACATAGACACCAGTTCACTATTTGAAAAACTAATACACGTTACATTTAGGAACGGAGGGAGTATGTTACAACATCCGTAATGCATAGTATCATATCTTGGTATCATAGAAGACTATATTTATTGCCATGCATGACACAAAGTAGCACATCATTTAATATGATACGGTATCATGATATGATACTCAAGCCTCTCTTTCTTCATTTAATTCTATGCCACCACATCAAAATGGCTTAGTTGGCATGCATGATACTTTCTTACAGGCAGCCTAAGAAAGTACTCCACCCTGTCAACATATGGCCCACCTTCCACTCTCACAAAGCTTCTTGGACCTCGTGCTACAGCCGGCTGTAAGTCAACAGCCCGCTTCCCCTCTCTCTCCTCTTATCTCTCTTCCAACTAAGCAATAATACAATATTTAAATCCTTCCAGCCCGCTTACATCACCCTATTAGGCTCTGTATGAACTGGGTGGAGGTCAAAGTCAAAACCTACAAGCATGAAATTGGAGGAATTTTTCTAACTAGTAGTGCTCGGAACGCACGAAGCTATGCTAGCTGTACAGGAGATAGAATGCACTTATGGCTGGATTAAAAAAATCAAGGGCAACCTGCTGTGCATGCAACTGGGTGAATCATTGTTACATGTGAACATAGACCACGTACACCACCACCATTTTAGCAACACAGTTCCATGCATGGTCCATGTAAACCAGGTGTACGCCACTTCTGGAGTCAGACATGTCAAATCTAGTGCTCCTGCATTGGGCCAGTTTGCCTCGGGCCTACGCGAAAAATGAGCTTCCGGCACATGTTTTAGTTCCCGTGAAAAGCTCAGGTTAAGAAGCATTTCCTTCCAAATCGGCTGGGTTGTTTCCTTTGTACCGAACGCTCCTAAAGAAAAAAATACGGAAGGAAAGGAAACCACCACAATTCCTGTAAAATTCCTTCATCCCGTACATGGCCTTATACTCGCTCTTAAACTGAGGGCGGACGGGAGGAGCTCGGCCGGTGCTGCGTTTAATTTCGGCTAGCTCAGGAACGGACGTGTGGCCGGAATAGGTTTCTCGGTTTGCATGCGGGTTTAACGGAGGGGTTTGATGGAGGCGAGGAGGCGTGTTCAGCCAGGCGTGCAGCGGGCGGTGAAGTACTATTCTATTTGACAGCGGGCGGCGCAGTTCCCGATTCGGCTTTAATGCAGACGAGGGAGGGAGTAGCGGTTCCCGAAATGTTGAACAGTCAATGCATCCTCCTTCAATTAATGCATGAGGGAAGTAATGCGAGGAGGACCAGGAAAAGGGGCTGCACGATGTGAATGCAACGCAGTTTGCCCTCATATAAAGGTGTCCCTCCATTCCAATGCATCTACCACATCGTACGCACCTAAGCATTTGCCTAAGCACCTACACTAAGCACAAAAGAGCTCACTCTAGACCCATGGCGGTGATGCGCGCGAGCGGCCAGCGGCTGTGCCACATGGTCCACGACATCGGCCTGCGGCATGGCGCCGAGGTTCGTCTCCAGACGGTGTTGCAGATCGGCTGGTGGATGGCCGCCGTCGACGCCAACTACGACTCTCAGTTGGACCAGATGATCATTGCCACCACCAACAAGATCACCGTCCTCAAGAAGCTCGCAGACGACATCGCCGTACTCCTCCAGCCCGCGTGCCCGGTCTCCTCATTGACTGCCACCCTAATCGGCCTCCATGGCCAGAACCTCTTTGAAGTACTGGTGGCCCTGCGACTGCCCACCGACGCCACGAAGAATGTCCACTGGGAGGTCGCGCTCTCCGCGAGGCGACTCGCCCTGCAAGAATTCGTCGACCTACACATCCACGTGTACGAGCAAATCATGTACATAGGTATCTACAAGGCCTGTGAGGATGCTATGAAGTTGGCCTTCCTCAACCGGCTGGAAGCCTTGGATGTCTTTGCTGAGAAGCACCTCGACCTCGCCACAAAAGCCGCCGCTCCTTAGCCGCCGGTCGGTGGCCCGGCGCACTAAGTTGAGGAAGAGGAGGTCGTACGTTGATGGATGCGTCTTTCTTCTTGCCTTCTGTAACCACCAATGCGATCGCATCATCATCATGGCCATAATTCTTATTGTGTCGTTGCATTCTTGTTCGAGTCAATACCGACATGTGCGATCCCTTTGCTTAATTATATGCATCACTATAACTAATACTCCATCCGTAAATTTATAAGTTGTGCTTACCTTTTCCATCAACTTCGTGCAACGCGCGGGCATCTTGCTAGAAACACTAGAGCAAGTCGGACCGCATGTGACCAAACCGACGATGCGCCAACCTAGCTACTACGTACCCTGCTTATCTGGCGGAAATAGCCCCACCCTAGCGTATCCAATCGTTATTTCTATCTATCGATCGTGCAAGGACGAAAACAAAATGTTACAACATATACACATTTCTCAACTCCTATATATTCCTATAAAAGACACATTTGGTGATGGTGGTGTGTCTGCTCTCCGTCGTTTCTGACCATTAGATCTGCATCTTACGGCTGTGTGGTAAATTGTGGCATTTTTGCAACAATAGCCCACTTCTCTGCTCCAATTTGCAGAAAACCCCTTATTATCTTGAAAGCAACCACATCCCTCCCTCACCTCATCAAAACATCGTGAGAAATATATTTATACTCCTATAAAAGACTCAGTTGGTGATGGTGGTGTGTCTTCCATCCGTCGTTTCTGACCATTAGATCTGCATCTAACGGCCGTGAGGTAAGTTGTGGCATTTTTGCAACAATAGTCCACTTCTCTGCTCCAATTTGCAGCAAAACCCCTTATTAACTTGAAAGCAACAACCTCCCTCCCTCGCCTCGTCAAAATAGCCTGAGAAATATATATATATACTCCTATAAAAGACTCAGTTGGTGATGGTGGTGTGTCTGCCATCCGTTGTTTCTGACCCTTAGATCTGCATCTAACAACCGTGAGGTAAGTTGTAGCATTGTTGCAACAATAGCCCACTTCTCTTCTCCAATTTGCAGAAAACCCCTTATTATCTTGAAAGCAACCACATCCCTCCATCACCTCATCAAAACAGCGTGAGAAATATATATATACTCCTATAAAAGACTCAGTTGGTGATGGTGGTGTGTCTGCCATCCGTCGTTTCTAACCATTAGATCTGCATCTAACGTTTGTGAGGTAAGTTGTGGCATTTTTGCAACAATATCCCACTTCTCTGCTCTAATTTGCAGAAAACCCCTTATTATCTTGAAAGTAACCACATCCCTCCCTCACCTCATCAAAACAACGTGAGAAATATATATATACTCCTATAAAAGACTCAGTTGGTGATGGTGGTGTGTCTGCCATCCGTCGTTTCTGACCAATAGATCTGCATCTATCGGCCCTGAGGTAAGTTGTGGCATTTTTACAACAATAGCCCACTTCTCTGATCCAATTTGCAGAAAACCCCTTATTATCTTGAAAGCAACCACATCCGTCCCTCACCTCATCAAAACAGC
>LR738712.1:260685787-260701474 GCA_902687465.1 Secale cereale | reverse complement strand
GTTTCTGACCATTAGATCTGCATCTAACGGCTGTGTGGTAAGTTGTGTCATTTTTGCAACAATAGCACACTTCTCTGCTCCAATTTGCAGAAAACCCCTTATTATCGTGAAAGAAACCACATCTCTCCCTCACCTCATCAAAACAGCGTGAGAAATATATATATACTCCTATAAAATACTCAGTTGGTGATGGCGGTGTGTCGGCCATCCGTCGTTTCTCAACATTAGATCTTCATCTAACGGCTGTGAGGTAAGTTGTGGCATTTTTGCAACAACAGCCCACTTCTTTGCCCCAATTTGTATAAAACCCCTTATTATCTTGAAAGCAACCACATCCCTCCCTCACCTCATCAAAACAGCGTGAGAAATATATGTACTCGTATAAAAGACTCAGTTGGTGATGGTGGTGTGCCTGCCATCCATCGTTTCTGACCATTAGATCTGCATCTAACGGCTATGAGGTAAGTTGTGGAATTTTTGCAACAATAGCCCATTTCTCTGCTCCAATTTGTAGAAAACCCCTTATTATCTTGAAAGCAACCACATTCCTCCCTCACCTCATCAAAACAGCCTGAGAAATATATATATCCTCCTATAAAAGACCCAGTTGGTGATGTTGGTGTGTCTGCAATCCGTCGTTTCTGACCATTAGATCCACATCTAACGGCTGTGAGGTAAGTTGTGGCATTTTTGCAACAATAGCCCAATTCTCTGCTCCAATTTGCAGAAAACCCATTATTATCTTGAAAGCAACCACATCCTTCCCTCACCTCATCAAAACAGCCTAAGAAATATATTTTGAGTGAAAAGTACTCCCTCCGTTCCTAAATATTTGTCTTTCTAGAGATTTCAATAAGTGACTACATACGGAGCAAAATGAGTGAATCTACACATCAAAATATGTCTATATAATCCGTATGTGATAGTCCATTCGAAATCTCTAAAAAGTCAAATATTTAGGAACGGAGGGAGTAATATATTAGGAGTATGTCAAAACAAGAGTGATTTCTTTCAAGTTTGTGAACAAGTACTACTATTCTACTACTTTGGATCCGTCGCAACGCACTGGCACATTGCTAGTAAAAGGAAAAGGCCTGTCGCGTTCACGTCGCACTCCCGCCCCACACACGCCCGGGAATCGGGAGTACTCCACGGCCCGTCCAGCACGACACATAGCTTAGGGAAGGCGTGTTGCCTAGCGTTTTCACTTTCATGTGGGACCGTCGTTGAGCAAACCGACTATTGGCAAACCGCACCCTGCCCGCCGCCGAGTTGGAAAACAGAAACGAGGGGAAGATCTAGCTGTAGCACGGAAGCCAAGAAATTTGGTGTCATATGGGGCTCGCTGATAGAGTAGGAGAATTCCATAATACTCTACTCCTACTAGTACCACTGTACAACTAGTACTACCACTATACAACTAGTAGGTACGTGCACGGCCCAACATCGTAGTAACAAAAAATGGGAAGATCTTGTTTTGGGTGATTTATCTTTTTTTCTCTCAACGTAGTATGAATAATATGATGTGGGGGGCACCCATGAAGCTTATGTGGCTTGGTTGCATGGCTACGAAAGGTTAGAGAAAAATAAATAGATAATGTGTTTAGAGTGCACTCCACTAAACAGATATACTTTGGATCCATTGCAAGGGGCCGACACATCTATATCTATACCCCCTATATAGTGTCTGAATAACTTTGAAAGTTGGTCGTTGGATGAAGCCAATCCGACGGTACAAAGATGGCAAATCCGAGCACTACTGGCCATTGGATATCATCTGTACATTCCACCAGATTCTGCCACATGTAGAATCTAGAAGACTCGACATGTAGAAGCATAATGCACAAACCACCAGAATCTCATGCGTGCAATGCATGTGTACCTTACTAGTGCATACTAGTTGGTAGTAGTAAGAAACAAATTCCGGGTTTGGCATGAGCTCGTACTGCGGAGCACCACAAGGCCTGCCGCAGGAGTTACATTTCCCTCTCGGGGCCCACGGGACCGAACATCAGTGGCTTAGTGCCCGGCCCATGAGTCAATGACATGCGGACCTTAAATGCGGCTGGCCCACATGTCATTCTCATGGTGGTGGTGTGGTTCCTAGCACAAAATTTGCTACCTCGAATAGGGATGGTGTCGGTTTATCACAATCTTCTACAGGAATTTTTATTCTGGTTTGTAGGTCAGCGATGCTATTCAAATCAAGGTTGTACGGCTCCAACTTCTGTTTGTCCCGTGCGATGGCTGCCCCACAGAAGTATATGTCCTCCCGAGACAAGAAATCGTGAAGCTCGCCTAGTCTACAGGGCGCGTGTATGATGTGGTACACCAAAACATCATCTTTGAGGCACAGCTGAAGGACGGCGTCGCATTGGATCTTCCTAGTGGCACGCTCCGTGTACTCTGCAACGATACCGATGACATTCATCTCCACCTTTTGGAGGGAGTTGGATTCATTGTTGATCCACTTCCGAACAACCCTTGGGTGGTCGGTGACTATGGTAACTATGGTCAACGAGCCTTCGACGAGGACATGTTGGACGCTAAAAACCTGCATCTCAATCTCTTTCGCCATTTGGAGCCGCTGGACCGGAGGGCTACAGTTTGGAGAATTAGGATTAGATGGCTAGTCTAACTAAAGAAGATGATTATGTATAGGGGCTTCGAAATTACTCTAGGAGGATGTGAAGAGGTTAAAACAATGTGAATGTTGTGTGGTTTGGTTGCAAATGAAGATCAAGGAGTAGTGAAGAAGCCGAGGAAAATCGGTTCCCGATGGAGAAGTAAATGGTAGAAGTGGCGTGCAAGCAGTTGATTAGACGGCTAGGTAGACTGAACGAAAAGGCTACGTGGGTAGGCTGAGGAGTGGGGCCTGTCCCTGTATGTGCCCATCCTTCCAGCACTACATCTGCCACTGGCTAGTTGAGGTCACTCTTTCGAATCACCATGGCGAGACATTTAATGATTCCTTTTTATTTCTGCACCCCTCCTGACAGGTGGGACCTATGCAAACGAGAATTTGGTTCTTCTCACAATATGGATGATACCTGGAGGATGAAGTGAACCCAGAGGCATGCTAGCACGGGATTACTACTAATGTTCCTACTACTCCTACTAGTAGTAGCAGTACAACTGTGGTACACTTGATGCTCAAAATACTATTATTCATCCGATCCTCACAGTGAAGTGACAAGACCATGCACCCGAGGTGACACCAGTCCAGGCGGCGTGTCCGGGTTACCAAAGTCAGCCTCACCTTGTGCACTATGCAGTCACTGTCACTGCCGCTGTATAGCATGCCTCGCCTCGTCTCCCTCTCCCATAGCACCACTCCATCTCCATCTCCATCTCGCCGAAGATCCTGAGGTCACTCTTCATTATCTCACTGTGCCCCCGCATACCCTCGCCTCTCTCGCGTCCCCCAGTACCACTATTCCCTCGCTAGCCGCTCCAGCACCGACAGCCTTCTCCCCCATAAATCAAGCCCCCCAAAACCCCACCTTCCAAACTCCACCATGGCCAAACGCGAACTGCACAGGATCCATATGAGCTGCGATTGGAGCAATCTCCCCAGTCACATCCTCGACCTCTGTTGTTCGTGTATGGATATGTTGAGCGCCCTGCAGTTGGCTGCATGCTCAAGGGGCATGCACACGACCATCACCAAAGTGAGGCCAAAGCTTTTCAAGACACCCTTCTTGCTGCTATCTGGTCTTGCGAGATTGGCTCACCATGATACAGAGGCATACGTGATGCCCCTCGACTTCAATCCGATCTCCATTAGCCGAAACTTCTTTGCAGGTATGTAGTGGGTTGCCGTACACCATTTCCCTCGACTTCGATCTGATCACCATCGCTCAAAACTTCTTGGCAGGTATGTACTGGGTCGGCATGAACTCCCACTGGATGGCTGCCTTCAGAGAAGACGGTAATAAGTTGGTGCTCGTGAACTTCCATACCTCCCATGAGATTATCCTTCCTCCATTGGATTATATAGAGTTTTACCATCGCGGTCCTAGTCTTCTAGATTACCATGTCAGTTGGACGGACCTTGTTTTGCAGAAGATTGTAATCTGCCAAGTGCCCACACGACATGTGAATTACGCAGTCTTCAAGCTAATTGCCTTGTTCGACTACGGTCTCGCCTATCTTTACGCTGGTGCCTTCTTTAGCTGGAGACAACTCAGCTCGCAGTGGATCATCGTCAAAGCTTATACACACTACTGTGATGCTATTGAACACAATGGCATCATCTACGCGATCGACAAAGCAGATGGCACAACGTATTGCTGGGATGGCGCGTGTAAGTTGTTTCCGTCTCAGGTTAATGATGACGCCATGACACTGTTTGAACTTTTTGTGATGATTGGCATTTCCATGTTTGAGCAGAATTTGAGTAGAACTATGGCAATGTATTAGAGACGCCGTAAATCAGCTATATTTGGAATGAGTTAATTCATGCGATTCTGATCATGTCATTGCAGCCAATTTGTACCCCTGAATAATCAAACGGTTAGGAATATATGGTTATTCTCCTTATTTTACAGTAATCTATATACTACTACTAAATATGAGTGTGTATCAATGGCAATGTTAGTTTCCTCATTTTCATGATGTAGAAACATGCACCACTCTGTTGGTTTCATCTAACCATACATTACAGAAGTAAATGTGCATATGGAGAACTCTATATTTGGAAGTAGTGAAATCATGTAATGCTTACCATATGTACATACCTATATTCGCCCTTCAGCAATCAATGGCTAGAATAATATCCTCACAAAAAATTTCCCCACAGAACACGAGTATATAACAATGCATGGTCTGTTAGTTACCTTGAAGAATTTGTTTTTGAGGACAGAACATGATTCCATAACGTGCATGACATGGTAGTTTCCTGTGAAGAATCGATTGCGAGATAACATGAGTATAACCAAGCATGGCACTTCTATATTTTTGAACCCAGTATACATTTCCCTGTATTTTCCTCCCAGATCCAACAGGGACATATCAGTGTTGTTTCTTGCATTATCCTACTCATACTCTGAACAATGTTGATCTTAAATTAACAATGCATGTCCTTTTTGATATGATGCAGTGTCCCTAAAGTTACTGCCCTTTGTAATAACACCACCTTTGCCAAAAACAGGGAAGCACAACTGGTTCCTCGCTCGATCAGACGACGGCAAAAGACTGATGATCATTCAGGCACATGAGACAGAAAAGTTATATTGCAAAACCCCCACTATATAGAAGCACCATGAAATACATGAGTATCTGGACAATGGCTGCTACGTCTATGAGCAGGATACCAGCTTGTGGGGGCCTTCAGGATCTTTTAGTTGGAGGCGGGTGCTACTTCTCGAGCTTGCGTTTTATTCCCTCGAAGACGAAAGGGAGATGCAACACAGTAGCATAAGTATTTCCCTCAGTTTATGAGAACCAAGGTATCAATCCAGTAGGAGACCACGCGCGAGTCCCTCGCACCTGCACAAACAAATAAGAACTTCGCAGCCAACAGGATAAGGGGTTATCAATCCCTTTACGGTCACTTACGAAAGTGAGATCTGATAGAGATGATAGTTTGATATTTTTGGTATTTTTGATTATAAGAACAGAAAGTAAAAGCGGAAAAGTAAAGTAGATTGTAGATTGATATGTTGAGAATAGACCCGGGGGCCATAGTGTTCTCTAGTGGCTTCTCTCATGATAGCGATATTCTACGGCTGGTAAACAAATTACTGCCGAGCAATTGATAGAAAAACAAATAATTATGAGACTATCTAGGCATGATCATTATATATAGGCATCACGTCCGAGAGAAGTAGACCGAAACGATTCTGCATCTACTACTATTACTCCACACATCGACCGCTATCCAGCATGCATCTAGTGTGTTAAGCTCATAAGAACGGAGTAACACCTTAAGCAAAATGACATGATGTAGATGGATAAACTCAAACATAGTGATATAAACCCTATCTTTTTATCCTCGATGGCAACAATACAATACGTGCCTTGCTGCCCCTACTGTCACTGGGAAAGGACACCGCAAGATTGAACCCAAAGCCCAACATTTCTCCCATTGCAAGAACTATAGATCTAGTAGGCCAAACCAAACCAATAATTCGAACGGACTTGCAAGGATATTATAATCACACATAAAGAGTTCAGAAAAGAACCAAATATTTCTCAAAGATAATCTTGATCATAAACCCACAATTCATCGGATCTTAACAAACACACCGCAAAAAGAGATTACATCGAATAGATCTCCTCGAAGACCGAGGAGAACTTTGTATTGTGATCCAAAGATAGAGAAGAAGCCATCTAGATACTAGCTATGGACCCGAAGGTCTGTAGTGAACTACTCACAACTCATGGTGAGGCGATGATGATGATGTAGAAGCACTCCATGGTAGATCCCCCCTCAGGCGGAGCTCCGGAACAGGCCCCAATATGGGATCTCACGGGAACAGAAGGTTGCAGCGATGGAACTAGGGTTTTCTCTGTTGTTCTGATAGTTTCGAGGTACGTAGGTATATATAGGAGGAAGGAGGGCACTGGGGGACAAACATGGGGCCCACGAGGCAGGGGAGCGCGCCCTATAGGGGGGGCGCCCCCCACCCTCGTGGGTGCCACGTGTGCCCTACTCCGTGGTTCTCAAGTCTCCCATGCGTGTTTTTCTCCAAAAATTTCTCTCCCGAAGGTTTCATTCCGTTTGGACTCCATTTGATATTCCTTTTCTGTAAAACCCTGAAATAGGCAAAATACAGCTATCTGGACTAGGCCTTTGGGTTAGTAGGTTAGTCCCAAAAATAATATAAAAGTGTATAAAAAGCCCATTAAACATCCAGAACATCATAAATAATAGCATGGAACAATAAAAAATTATAGATACGTTGGAGACGTATCAAGCATCCCCAAGCTTAATTCCTGCTCATCCTCGAGTAGGTAAATGATAAAAACAGAAATTTTGATGTGGAATGCTAACCGACATAGTTTTTCAATGTAATTCTCTTAATTGTGGCATGAATGTTCAGATCTGAAAGATTCAAGACAAAAGTCTATATTGACATAAGAAATAATAATACTTCAAGCATATAAACAAAGCAATCATGTCTTCTCAAAATACTATGGCTAAAGAAAGTTATCCCTACAAAATCATATAGTCTGGCTATGCTCCCTTTTCATCACACACAAAATTCATATCATGCACAACCCCGATTTCAGCCAAGCACTTGTTTTCATACTCTATTCTTTCAAACCTTTCAACTTTCATCCAATACATGAGCGTGAGCCATGGACATAGCACTATGTGGAATAGAGAGGTGGTTGTGGAGAAGACAAAAAGGAGGAAGATAGTCTCACATCAACAAGGCTTATCAACGGGCTATGGAGATGCCCATTAGTAGTTATCAATGTGACTGAATAGGGATTGCCATGCAACGGATGCACTAGAGCTAAATATGAATGAAAGCTCAAGAAAAGAAACTAGTGGGTGTGCATCCAACTTGCTTGCTCACGAAGACCTAGGGCATTTGAGGAAGCCCATCGTTGGAATATACAAGCCAAGTTCTATAATGAAAATTCCCACTAGTATATGAAAGTGACTAAGCATGAGAATCTCTATCATGAAGAACATGGTGCTACTTTGAAGTACAAGTGTGGAAAAAGATAGTAGCAATTGTCCCTTTTTTTTCCTTTTTTGGCCCTTTTTTTTCTTTGTCCTTTCTTTTCTTTTTTTGAAGGGGATTTCTTTATTTATCCTTTCCTCACATGGGACAATGCTCTAATAATGATGATCATCACACTTTCATTGGATTACAACTCGATATTACAACTCGATACTAGAACAAGATATGACCTATATGAATGCCTCCTGCGGTGTACCGGGATGTGCAATGAATCAAGAGTGACATGTATGAAAAATTATGCATGGTGGCTTTGCCACAAATACAATGTCAACTACATGGTTATGCATGGCAATATGACAATATGAATCGTGTCATATGAATGGAACGATGGAAAGTTGCATGGCAATATATCTCAGAATGGCTATGGAAATGCCATGATAGGTAGGTATGGTGGCAGTTTTGAGGAATATATATTGTGGCTGTTTTGAGTAAGGATATATAGTGGGTGTATGGTACCGGCGAAAGTTGCCCTATACAAGAGAGGCTAGCAATGGTGGAAGGGTGAGAGTGCGTATAATCCTGGGACTCAACGTTAGTCATAAGAACTCATATACTTATTGCAAAAATCTATGAGTCATCAAAACAAAGCAATCAACAGATGCTCCTAGGGGGTGGTTGTTAGGAGTTAACCATCGCACGCCCCCGACCTCCACACAAAGGTTGACACTTTACAAATACCTCATGCTCTAACTTCGTCACATAGCGGTTCACCATACGTGCATGCTATGGTAATCACTGACTTTAACACAAGCATTTCTCAATTTCATAATAACTCCACTAGCATGACTCTAATATCACTATCCTCATATCTCAAAACAATTATCAAGCATCCAACTTCTCATCGTATTCAATACACTTAGTGTGAAAGTTTGTACTACATTGATATTGGATGTCTATCATGTGAAGACTAGTTTTATAGCCTAAGCACATGACCATGCTGTTTTAATAGACTCTCAAAAGGATATAAGTGAAGCATGAGAGATCAACAATTTCTTCAAAATATTCTCACTACCGTGCTCTAAAATATATAAGTGAAGCACTAGAGCAAAAACTATTTGACTCAAAAGATAAAAGTGAAGCACATATAGTGTTCTATCAATTCCTAGGCCATATTTAACTCTCTCAAATAGGTGTGTCCAGCAAGGATAACCGTGGAAAACTAACAAGCAAATACTCAAATTATACAAGACGCTCCAAGTAAAACACATATCATGTGGTGAATAAAAATATAGCTCTAAGTATAGTTACCGATGGATGAAGACGAAAGAGGGGATGCCTTCCCGGGGCATCCCCAAGCTTAGGCTTTTGGTTGTCCTTGAATTTTACCTTGGGGTGCCTTGGGCATCCCCAAGCTTAGGCTCTTTCCATTCTTTGTTGCATAGTCTATCAAAGCAATACTCAAAACTTGAAAACTTCACAACACAAAACTTAGACAAAAATCTCGTGAGCTCCGTTAGTATAAGAAAGCAGACGACTACTCAAAGGTACTGCACTGAATTCATTATTTGTTTATATTGGTGTTAAACCTACTGTATTACAACTTCTCTATGGTTCATACTTCCCAATACTACTCATAGATGCATTGAAATAAGCAAACAACACACGAAAAACAGAATCTGTCAAAAACAGAACAGTCTGTAGGAATCTGCAGGTTTCGCATACTTCTGTAACTCCAAAAAAATCAAAATAAACAGGTAAACGTGAGGAATTTGTCTATTAATAATCTGCAAAAAGAATCAACCAAATATCACGCTCCAATAAAATCTGGTGACCATTCTAGCGAGCTCTAACGATTCTGTTTGTCACAGCAAGATCATATAAACTTCACACAAGTCTTCCCAAAGGTTCTACTTGGCACAAACACTAATTGAAACACAAAACCACATCTAAACAGAAGCTAGATGCAATATTTATTCCTAAATAGAAGCAAAAAATATATAAAATTGGGTTGCCTCCCAACAAGTGCTATCGTTTTACGCCCCTGACTAGGCATGCTACATGGATAGATCTAGGTATTGCCATCTTTGGAAGGCAATCCATAAGTGTCGGGGGAAACTGTCCACCACGAACACCTATGGGACCGGAGCCCCTTGTCGTTGCGGTGAGGGAGCGGAGGGAGCACGGAGAGCAGATCGAGGAGAGCACACGGGCAGTTTACCCAGGTTCGGGCCGCGCGGACGCGTAAAACCCTACTCCTGCTTGGTTTGTATTACGTTTGTGAGCTCGGGAGCTTGAAGAACTAGCTACACCGAGCGAGAGAGCTATCTAGGTTCCAAACCCTTTCTACGTTGTGCATGGGCCTCCTTTTATAGCTCAAGGGGTCACCGACAGGTGTCAACGTAGAAGAAGGGCAAAAACGTAACTTTGGTGGTAGTTGTAACAGTGCGGGAACAGTGGATGAACAGTGATCATCACCTAATTTGACAGTGGGGGACAAGGGCATTTAATGCCCGTCGCCGTCGACCCCAAAAGCGCCCGCCCTTGCGTCTCCGTTCGCCACGGCGATAGCCTTGTCACCGTGGAGTGCCACCGTGTCCCCCAGGCTGCACAGCCATCCGCCACGCGTCCCTGGAAGGGCCCCAGGGCGACGCGTGGACCGATGAGCTGGAGCGCGGGCACACATCGCATATTTCCCCGGCAAGCACCTTGCCGGGGTCTTGATCTTGTCGGGCCGGGAAGCTTGTCGCTCCCTGGGTCTTGTCGGGGCGCAGAGTGCGCCGAGGCATGTCTTCTGAGATGCAGTCTTCTGGTTTCCCTGGCAAGCTCCTCTTGCCAGGGTCTTGTGTTAAATATAATAGTTTTGAGCCTGGGACGGCCTTCCCGGCAAGCTCCACTTGCCGGGGCCTTGACCTTCTGTCTTGTATACTTTGTTTTTGAATGGCTTAATAAGGACCGAAAAAGGTTTCCGGCAAGCGCGTGGTGAGCCCTGCCGCGGGAAGCTGCTACTGCCCATGCACAAGTTGGGGTACTAAGGTACCCATATCTTAGTACACCGACAGGAGACCCCGGGCCTGGGCCACACACGGTGCCGAGCGCTGTTGGGCCAGGCCCAAAACAGTGCACGGGCACACGCGGCCCACGGCAAGCCGTAATTCCCCTTCTGCATCCGCCGCGTCCCTCCCTAACGGCACGCGTCGATTGCGGCGTCGTGGGAGAGATCGTGGCCACGTTCTTTAATGGGAAATGCGGAGCGTCCCCCACTTCCCCCTTAAAAGCAGAGGAAGCAGGGGCAGTTTCCCTCCTCCGCATTCACTCCATCTTCAACCTCCAGAAATCCCCCGCTGCGCTCCGCCTCCACACCTCCTCCGCCTCCTTCCGCATCTGCGGCGCCGTCGAACTCCTCGCCCCTTCCCTCGCCGCCTCCGCCATGGCCCCGAAGACCGAGAAGGCGAAGGCGGAGAAGACCAAGAAGGAGAAATCCGAGCAGGCGGCAAAGCTTGCTCTCTTGCGGAAGAGGAATGTCGTCTTCGCGCCAAGGCTCAGCGCGAGGGAACTCTGGAACAAGTATTACCATTTCTGGGCCAAGGAGACCAAGGCTCATCCCCGGACCAGAGTCTACCCCGCCGGCGCCAAGGATCTGCTTCCCGGCGGGTATTTCTTCTTCGCCGTCTTCTTCCACTGCGGCTTGTGTCCTCCCTTCTCGGAATTCTTCTGGGACATCATGAACACGTACGGCCTCCATCTCTTAGACTTCACCCCCAACGCCATCCTTACGATGGCGGTTTTCGCACATCTGTGCGAAAACTATATAGGGATCTATCCGAATGTAGCGCTGTTCCGCCACTTTTTTATGCCTAGAGTAGAGGCCGGCGCCCCCCTCTCCGGGGGCATATCTTGGATCTTCCGCTTGAATAAGAAGGAGTCATATCTGCGAGGAGAGCTCCGCGGCAAGTGGGAAGAGTGGCGCGCGGACTGGTGTTGGATAGTTGAGGACCAGCCGGAACCTTTCACCGCGCCGCGCACAACAGCCATAGTGCGCGGCAGAGACTGGAGCGAGTTGGCCCCGGATGATGTCAAGCTCAACGTTGCTCTTGTTAGGATACTGCGTCTCCGGGTAGCTAAGTTGACCATCGGAGAGGTAGGAGCAGATTTCCTCCGCCGCCGCATTGCCCCTTTACAAGAGAGGAAAAGGCCAGCATGGGAGTTCGGCAATGCGGCGGACATTATGAGGCTGCGCCCGGGTCTGAACTTCAATTTCACGGCGTTGGAGCTGAAGGGGATGGTCCGGGAGCTTTTTAAGCACGACCCGGCCCATCCGGAGTGGTTTAGATCTCCCCGGGGAGTGGTGCCGCTATGCAACAGCACGGCCCGGGATGCTTTGCGCGCGATAATGCCCGCATGTGATTCTCACGGCGTCGACCCCACATGGATAGTGCCCACGCCGGATGCCATCATGAGTTTCTTCGATAACCTGGTCGAGGTGCCCAAGATCACCGACGAGAACAAGGGTCTCACTCGGGCCACCACAGAGCGGGACATAGCCTACATTGCTTCCCGGATGGAAGAGGCCGCCGCAGCTGCAGCAGCAGGAGATTTCAGGTTCACCATGGACGAGGCGCAGGCCGCGGATGAGGTGGGCCAAGCAGAGGAGGCCGAGATCCGCAGATTGCTCAATCTTCCGCCCGACGAGCTTGCCGGGGTCCCTTCCTTGAGGCACGCCGGGATTCCCGGAGTCGTGAGCGAAGTCGCGGCAAGCGAGGCCGCCGGAGGGAATAGGGGTGCCGGAGGGAGCGGAGCCACCGGAGGGAGCGGGGCCGCAGGACAAGGTGCTGGATCCAGCGGGCCTGCCGGGGCGGAGGAGGAGGACACCGAGGCCGAGGAGGACAGCGGTGGGTCTCTGGGACTCGATGATGACGCCTCATCGTCCTCGGAGAACTCCCCGCCTCGGGCCAGCCCCCAGCGAACACCGCTGAAGCGTCTCCGCAAGGCGCCCACAGCGACAAGGACGCAGGCGCCCCGACAACAGCCTGCTCACCGGGCGACGCGCGCCACCAGAGCGAACCAAGCCGCGACGGAGGCGCCCCGCGCACCAGCCGCGGCGAAGGCGACCCGCGCACCAGCTGCGGCGGAGGCGCCCCACGCACCAGCGCCAAGCGGAGGAGGATCTTCTCGGAGCGGAGCGGCCGCTCCGCCTGCTCCTCGGGCCTCGGCGTCGGCGGAGGCTGGGTCGGCACAGCCCCCAGCCCCGGGGACCGCCAAGCGCCCGAGGGAGCCTTCTCCTCCCGCTCCTCGCGCCGGAGCAACTCAGGGGGAGTTGGACTTCTCCGCCTTGAGCGATGACGACGACGAGGAAGAGGAGTAAGCACTTATGTCTTGTATTTTCTTCAATTCTGACTTGATTCTTCTTCGTGACTCTGATCTTGTTCTTGTTTTGGTTTCAGGACCCTGGCCCAGCGGTCGGCGAAGAGGGCCAAGATCCCCGTGGTCGAGGTCGAGGAAGACTCGCCCGTCGTGGCGAGAGAGGACACGCCGGCGACGGACTTGCCGGACCCAACCGCTGCTCCGAGGAGCAGCCCCCAGCGTAAGTCTGGTTTTGAACTTCCAACTTGTCGGGCGCGCTTGAGGTTCCAGCTTGGTACTAACGCTTTGTTGTCTTGCTTGTCTTGTGCAGAAACGGAGCCGCAGCCGCAGGAGCGTCCGGAGACTACTCCCGAGGAGCCGCAGGTCCCGCAATCCCCGCCAAGGACGAACTCTCCGGCGAGGGAGAGCGCTCCGCCAAGGGCGGGTACTCCGCCAAGAGCGAGTACCCCACCAAGGGCGAGCAGCCCGGCGAGGGTGGCCACCTCGCCAAGGGAGGGCTCCCCGGCGAGGGAGCCTGTCGTCGACGAAGTCCGCGAAGGTAAGTCTTGTAACTTCGTCTTCTTGGACTTGTGTTTTTTGGATATTTGCTTGAACTTTTTCTTTTCTTTTCTTCTTCTTCTAGATCCTCCCGCGCCGGACAGGATGGAGACCGAGGTCATCGGCGAGGAGGGCGCGCAAGGCGACGGCGGCAACGCCCCTGTCGTTGAAGACATGGCCGGAGCCGACGAGCCTGCCGCAGAGGAGACTGCTCCAACCGCAGACGCCACGGCCGGGGAGGGGGACGGCGACCGCACTGCCGGCCCGGAGGCAGCAGGAGCGTCGAGCGCTGCACCGGCCGCCGATCCCTCCGCCGATAAGGAGCAGCCCGGCATCTATCTTGAGGCCCCCAACGGCGTCTTCATTCAAGTGCCGTGGGGGTCTTCGTCGCGAGCCCCCGTGGAGGGAGAGACCTTTGATGGAGAGGTCCTCGCCTCCGCGGGGTTGAAGATCGTCGAAGCGCCTGGCGGGAGCGATGAGCCCGAAGAGGAGAAACTTCTCCGCCAGCTCCTGGCCCTTTACCGGGCCAGGCAGGCGAAGCTGGAGTCGCGAGAAGCCCTCACCGCCAAGGCCGGAGCGGACTTGGAGAAACGCGCTGCAGAGCTCCGCGCCGCCAACCAGACAGCTCTCCGCGACTTGGCGGAGGAGCGCGAGAGGCTTGCCGGAGAGCAGCAGGAGTTTCTTCTGGAGAAAGCTGAGGCCGAGGAGCAGCAGCGACTTGTTGGTGTGGAGCTGTCCCGGCGAGAAGGAGCGCTCAACCAGTGGAAGGTTGAGCTCGACGCCCATGACGACGAGCTCACCGCCCGGGAGCAGGCTCTTGGCGGGGCCGTGAAGGAGGCAAAGGAAGCTGCCGTCGCCGCGGAAACCGCCAAGAAGGAGCTTGAAGCCAAGGTGGCGCAGCTGGAGGAGTACCTGAAGGCGAGCACGGAAAGGGTCACCGCGCTCAACATAGAGCACGAGAAAGACGCCCATACCAACTCGGACCTCCAGGTACGCCTCTGCAAGCAGGGCGACGAGCTCAAAGCCGCCAAGGACTCGATTGCTGATCTGGAATTGAAGGTTTCCACCTTGAGGGACTCACTTGACGCTGCTCGGGACCGCGAGACCAAGCTGAAGGAGGAGGTCCGCAAAGAGCGGGAGCTGGTGGAGAGCGCCGCCAATTCCACGAACATCTTCAGACAGGCGGTGGAGCAATGGACGGAGGAGCTGGTCACTTCCGCCGCCAACATCGACAAGGAGCTAATGGCGCTGAGGGTTGAACATCTGGTGTACTCTCCGGACCCAAACCTCCCCCACAGCGCCTAGCTCAGTCTCTTCTTTAGGGGGATCGCGCCGGCGCTCGCACGTCTACAGGAGAAGCTCCCCGCAGAGCTGGCCGAGGAGTCGCGCCAGCTCTGCGCGGGGACCTTGGAGCGCGTCTTGACAAAGATTGTCTACCGCAACCCTGGTATTAATCTTGTCAACGTTCTCCGCAGCTTGCCGCCCGACGCAGATCAGGAGGCACTGAAGGCGCAGGTCGCCCACATCATCGCCAAGGTGAACAAGATCTCCAGGCATGAGGGCGATCGCGTAGATTAGGCCTCTTTCTTCTTATTTCCTTTGCCGCTGCAAAGTGTGCTATGAACATGAACCTATTAGTCATCGTGACAAGTTATCTCTGTAATATATTATCTTATTTCCGAGCAATTGATGCAGTGTTATCTCCCTTGCTTTTGGTCCTTTACTTTGTATGCTTTTTACCCTACGCTTTTAGGGAACTTGCCGGCAAGGGACCCTTGCCGCGAGCGCTGAGTGCTGGACTCTGAGCAGCCTGCTGGCAAAGGCCTTACCGGCAAGCAACCTTGCCGCAGCTAGTCGCAACGCACTTAGCTTGCTGAGCGAACTCGAAAACGACGTAAGGGCGCGACACTTGTCGCAGCTCACTTAAGTCGTTGAGCGTACTCGAAAACAAGATAAGGGTGCGGCTAGCCACTGGTAGGTTCCTCCGCGCACAGGTTTTCCATAAAAAGTGTGGATGTTCAAGGAAGATAACTAAAATTTAAAAATTTGAACTGCTCAAATTTTGGTAACTTAGCTTTCATAGTCTGTTCGTTCTCCGGTAAGCTTTTCTTTCTTGAACAGCACTTGGTTCGTCCTCCACCTCCTTCCC
>LR738712.1:260227977-260685699 GCA_902687465.1 Secale cereale | reverse complement strand
CAAACTTGTGCGCGAGGAATGTTTCTTCTGCTTAAGGGGGAAAGAAAAAGGAGAAGAGGAAACAAGTATAGAGTTTGTCGGCATGGTAATGCTTACCGGATTTGTGTGTTGCACAAAATGCCAAACAATGCATGCAAATATCAAAGAAAAGCATGAAAATGGCAAATAGTGCAAAAACACAGAAGCTTTACTGATGCACGGGATCTGCGCCCGGCTTTGTACAAAGGATTACATGCAACAGCGGCAAAACTCGTACAAAAGGTGGTTGCCGGAGCGGATCACGGCAACCGCGCCTTATGGGTGAAACTTTCGAAGATGCTCTATGTTCCAGGAGTTGCTCACCGGTAAGCCTTCTTCGGTCTCAAGGCGGACAGCGCCGGGCCTTGTGACTTGTCTCACCCTATAAGGGCCGTCCCACTTCGGCGTCAACTTGTTGGAATTCTTGGCGGACTGAACACGCCGAAGAACAAGGTCGCCTTCCTCGAGACTCCTGGCCCTGGCCTTGCGGCTATGGTAGCGACGCAAGGCCTGCTGGTATCGAGCAGCTCGTACAGCAGCCTGGAGACGTTCCTCCTCAAGGAGCAATGCATCATCTTGTCGCAGTTGCTCTTGCTCGAGCTCAACATAAGCGAGCACTCGAGGAGATCCGTATACGAGTTCCGTGGGGAGAACTGCCTCTGCCCCATAGACAAGGGCAAAGGGTGTCTGCCCGGTGGCTCGACTTGGTGTCGTTCTGATTGACCAAAGAGCCGCCGATAACTCCTCTATCCAGTTTCTTCCACACTTGCGCAGCCTGTCAAAGGTCCTTGTCTTGAGCCCGCGCAGCACTTCAGCATTGGCCCTCTCCGCTTGACCATTGCTCCTCGGGTGAGCAACAGAAGCGAAACAGACCTTGGCGCCAAGGTCTTGGACGTACTGCATGAAGGTGCGACTAGTGAATTGTGTACCGTTGTCGGTGATGATCCGGTTAGGGATTCCGAAACGGCAAACAATTGACCTGAAGAACCTGACCGCTGACTGTGCTGTCACCTTTCTCACCGGTTCCACTTCTGGCCACTTTGTGAACTTGTCGATTGCTACGTACAAGTACTCAAAGCCCCCGACAGCTCGGGGGAAGGGGCCGAGGATGTCGAGCCCCCAGACCGAGAAGGGCCAGGACAAAGGGATCGTCTGGAGAGCTTGAGCTGGCTGATGAATTTGTTTGGCATGGAACTGGCACGCTTCACACTTGGTTACTTGTGCAGTTGCATCTTGGAGGGCTTCTTGCCAAAAGAACCCTTGCCGGAATGCCTTCCCGGCAAGCGCCCTTGCGCCAATGTGGTGGCCACATATGCCTCCATGTATTTCTGCCAACAGCTTCTGTCCATCTTCTCTGGAAATGCACTTCAACCTGACACCATTGAGCCTTCTTCTGTACAGTTCATTGTCCACGAACTGGTACATACTTGACTGTCTGGTTATTTTCTCTATCTCTGCTGGGTCGTCGGGAAGTTCTCCAGTTTGCAGAAAACGGACGATCTGCTGCGCCCACGCCGGAGCCCGAGGCTCAACGGCAAGGACCAAAGGCATGAGGGCCGCTGTGGGAACCCCAGCTTCTACGGCAAGAACCTCTGGTTCTGTCGGAGCTGAAGATTCCCCGGCAAGCCTGCCGGGGCAAGGCTTGTCGGGAACGCTTGCTTCAACTGTACAGACCCTTGGGTCCGCAGGAGCAAACTGTTCCTCAGCGTTCTGGTCGTTGATCTTGGGGACCTTGGCGGCGGCTTCTGGAAGATCCGCCGGCAAGTAGTCGCCGGAGACCAACTTTCTCTTCTTGGTTTGCCCAATTGATGGTGTAACGGATGGCTGAGTCAGCTTGAGCAGGAAGGTCCCTGGTTCCACAGGTAACTTCATTGCAGCACACTTTGAAAGGCCATCTGGTATATCATTCTGAGCTCTCGGGACGTGCTCCATTTGCAGACCTTCAAAGTGCTCTTCAAGCTTCCTTACTTCATCTACGTAAGCTTCCATCAAAGGGCTCTGGTAACTCTTGTTGACTTGTCGGACCACCAACTGAGAACCTCCCCGCACAATCAGTTTCTTAATCCCAAGTTCAGCTGCAATTCTGAGGCCGGCAAGCAGACCTTCATACTCAGCAGTATTGTTTGTCGCTTGTTCCCTGGGAAAGTGCATCTGGATAACATACCTGAGGTGTTCTCCGGTGGGTACTATGAGTACCACACCGGCTCCAGCACCATGTAGCGAGAAGGCACCATCAAAGTACATCACCCATTCGCTTGTCGCTTCTTGTACGGGTACGCTTGTCTCTGGAACTTCTTCATCGGGAGTTGGGGTCCATTCAGCTATGAATTCTGCCAAAGCTCTGCTCTGTATAGTTGAAGTACTTTCAAACTTCAGACCAAAGCTCGACAGTTTCAGTGCCCACTCGACGATCCTTCCTGTTGCTTCTGGATTCTGCAATATCCTCTTCAACGGAAAGCGAGTGACCACTGTTATCTCGTGTGCTTGGAAGTAATGGCGCAGCTTTCTTGAGGCCATGAGGAGGCCGAAAAGCAGCTTCTGCACCTCGGAGTATCTTGATCTAGCCCCCTGCAAGAGGGAACTCACAAAATACACCGGGCGCTGCACCATGTTCTTCCGCACTTCTCCTTGCTCCTGCGCAGAGTTGTCCTTGTCGGGGCCAGAGCTTGTCGGAGCAGCCCCCTGCTTGTCGCTGGATTCGCTCGTCGGTGGTGTAGACTCCTCATCGGCCTCCCTCTTCGCTACTAACGCAGCACTAACCACTTGATTGGTTGCTGCTAAGTACAGCAGCAACTTCTCTTGTGGTCTAGGTGCGACAAGTATTGGAGTGGAGGATAGGTATCCTTTCAAGTCTTGCAGCGCTGCCTCCGCTTTCGGAGTCCATTTCATAGGACCTGCCTTCTTCAAGATTTTGAAGAAAGGCAGGGCGCGTTCTGCAGACGTTGAAATGAACCTACTGAGGGCAGCTACACAACCAGCAAGTCTCCTTACGTCCTTGACGCGCTTCGGGGCTTCGATCTGCTCGATGGCTTTTATCTTGTCGGGGTTGGCTTCAATCCCCCTCTGGGACACAAAGAACCCGAGAAGTTTGCCGGAGGGGACTCCGAAGACGCACTTCTCGGGGTTCAACTTGAGCTGGATCTTGCGCAGATTTGTAAAAGTTTCTTCCAAATCTTGGATCAGGGTATCTTTGCTCTTGCTCTTCACCACTATGTCATCCATGTAAGCTTCTACATTTCTGTGGATCTGTGGCTCAAAAGCAGTGTGCACCACCCTTGCAAATGTTCAGCCTGCATTCTTCAATCTGAAAGGCATGCGAATGAAGCAATATGTGCCACACGGAGTAATGAATGCAGTCTTCTCTTCATCTTCCTTGGCCATAAAAATCTGGTGGTAGCCAGAGTATGCATCAAGGAAGGAGAGCAGCTCACATCCAGTAGTGGAGTCAACAATCTGGTCAATGCGCGGCAAGGGAAATGGATCCTTGGGACATGCTTTATTCACATCGGTGAAGTCTATACACAACCTCCACTTCCCGTTAGCCTTACGCACGACAACTGGGTTTGCTAACCACGTCGGATGGATCACGCCTCTAACCAGTCCTGCTACTTCTAGCTTCTTGATTTCTTCGGCGATGAATTCTTGGCGCTCCACGGCTTGCTTCCTGACCTTCTGCTTGATGGGCCGCGCATGAGGGCAAACAGCAAGCTTGTGCTCGATTACCTTCCTGGGAACGCCGGGGATGTCATATGGTTGCCATGCAAACACATCGACATTCGCCCGCAGGAAGGCAACGAGCGCGCTTTCCTATTTGCTATCAAGTGTAGCACTGATGGTGAAGGTACCACCAGTGCCGTCCTCCTTGGCGGACACCTTCTTGGTTGCCGGTGGAGCGGCCATCCCTTTCTTGCACTTGCCGGTGGAGCTCGATGGAACGTCCTCGACGGCAGCGCAGCACTCCGAAGAGGTGCGTTTGCCGGAGTGGGCCCCAGAGCATTTGCCGGACTTGGTCTTGGTCTTCTTCCCCCCGGGAGCTTCAGCGGCAAGTGTGTTGCTCTCCGCTGCGGCTGCTGCATCCCGGTATATCTTGTCGGCGCAGATAAGCGCGTCCTTCTTATCGCCATGGACAGAGATGACGCTTATCGGCCCTGGCATCTTGAGTACGTTGTAAGCGTAGTGGGAAGCTGCCATGAACTTGGCGAGGGCAGGACGTCCAAGTATCCCATTGTATGGCAATGGGATATCGGCAACATCGAAGGTTATCCTCTCCGTCCTGAAGTTGAGCTCCCCGCCAAAGGTCACCGGCAGAGTGATCTTCCCCTTGGGCTTGCTCCTTCCCGGGTTTATTCCTTGGAACGAACCGGTCTCTTCGAGCTCGCCATCTGGGATCTGGAGTTTCTTGATCACAGTGAGGAGATTAGGTTCAGGCCGGCCCCGCCGTCAACCAACATTTTGGTGACCTTGAGGTTGCGGATGGTTGGTGAGACCAACATCGGCAAACACCCGACCGCAGTGGTGCGGTCAGGGTGATCCTCAAGATCAAAAATGATGGGCGTGCTGGACCATTTCAGCAGCCTGCGTGACTCAACGGGCGGCTCTGCTGCGTTTACTTCCCGCACCCACTGCTTGAGTTGGCGGTGGGAAGTATGCAGAGAGGCGCCTCCATCGACGCACAGTACTTCTGTGGCCTTCTGGAACTCCTGCTCGCTGTTATCGCCTTCCTCCATGTTGTCGTCGTCTTCTTCCTCTTCATCCTTGTCGCGGCCCCGGGGAGGTCGATCACCTTGCCGCTGCTTGGCCTTGCCGCGGCGTCCTCCCCGGCCATTGAATGGCCGCTTCTTGGTTGGCTCTCCTCCGCCACCTTGAGCCTTCTCCTTGTCGCGCCGCTCGTATTCAGCCTTCTGCTGCTCTACGAGGTACTCGACGCGTTTGCAGTTGGAAAGGTTGTGGCCCTTGGTGCGGTGGATCTTGCAATATTGCTTGTCGGAGCCGTCCTGCTTGTCGGCTGCCGCTACAGGGGCAGGCTCCTTGCCGGAGCCGCCAGCCTGTGCTGTCTTGGAGGGAGCCTCCTTGCCGGACTTCTCGACGACCAGCACCTCCTTGTTCTTCTTCTTTCTATTGTTCCGCCGCCGGCTCTTCTTTGCCGGGGCGGCATCTTCGCTGTCGCTTCCCCCTGCGCCAGTATCCTCCCCGGGGAGTCTCCTCCCCTCTTCGGCGCGCGCGCACTTGTCAGCCATAGCGTAGAGCTCGCTGACATCCCGGATCTTCGTCATGGCCATCTCCTCCCGCATGCGACGGTTACGCACGTTCTGGTGGAACGCGCTGATAACCGCGGCGGGGTGGACGTCGGGAATGTTGTGCTGCACGCGGCTGAAGCGTTGGATGTACTTGCGCAGAGGTTCTCCTTCCTTCTGGGCCAGAATGTGGAGATCACTCTCCTGGCCGTGGGGTTTGTGGCCGCCCGTGAAGGCGCCAACAAATTGGTGGCACAGATCTGCCCATGAAGAAATAGAGCCTTCCGGCAAGTGCATAAGCCAAGGACGTACGTTCGGCTTAAGCACCAGCGGGAAGTAGTTCGCCAGTATCTTCTCGTCGCGCCCCCCGGCAGCCTGCACCGCGATGGTGTAGATACTGAGGAACTCCGAGGGGTGCGTCTTGCCGTCGTACTTCTCGGGTACGTCGGGCTTGAAGTTTTTCATACTGGGCCACTGGACACGCCGCAGCTCGTGGGTGAACGCAGGGCAACCTGCCGCGTACGGCAAGTCGCCTGGTTCACCGGGCGCGTGCGCGTCGACAGCGGTCCCAGCACGCTGATCAGATTCTCGCCGGGCTTCTCGCCGGCGCTCGATCGTAGTTCGAGCATCTTCTTGTCGCCGATCGTCAAGGACTTGGCGCTGGTCCCGACGAGCCCGCGGATCCGACGACGCCATAGAGTCGTCGTCGACGTTAATCCGGCGGGGAGGCGTCTTCTGCTTCCGCGGCGGGGAGTGCACCGTAGTTGCACCCCCGGCGGTCTTGTCGCCGTCGGCTTTCGTCTTCTCGACTTGCCGTGGCCGCGAGGTCGCCGGCTGCTGCGGCGTGTCGTTATTGGCGAAGGCGATGAGGCTTTGGATTGTTGCCCTCCAGTCTTCGGCCTTGTCTGCCGCTGGAGGGAAGTCGAGGAGCAGCTGCGCTCTTGTGAGTGCTTCTGCTGGAGAGGAGGGGAGCGGTGGCGAGCGGTGCGAGGAGCGAGATATGCTCGGACTTCTAACAGGGTTAGAAGGAGCAGGGTCTCGCCCCGGCGACCGCGCCTTGCTTGTGCCAGGACGATGGCCTGGAGCATCCCGCGATCCTCCGGTTTGCCCTTGCCCCAGCAAGCGGATGGTACCTCCTGTACCACGGCGCTGCTGGGTAGTCGTCTGCTGAGATGGACGTGGCGCGTCTACGGACACCGAGGCTCGGTCGTCCGTCTTGTCCTTGGACTTGGCGGTGCCGCGAGTTTCCTCGCCGGCGACCACCCTTCCGCCGGCGTCTCCTCCACCCACCGTTGGTTCTGGTGGAGGTGGAACAGACGCAGACGGGCCTGCGACCTCCGAAGCCTTCTTCTTCGGGGCCATGTGGCTGTTGCTGATGAAGTTGGAGAGGTTGATGAAGAATGCGCCCGCGTGAACGCCGGATCAGGTTCGCACAACCTCGACGCCCCCTACCTGGCGCGCCAAAGATGTCGGGGGAAACTGTCCACCACGAACACCTATGGGACCGGAGCCCCTTGTCGTTGCGGTGAGGGAGCGGAGGGAGCACGGAGAGCAGATCGAGGAGAGCACACGGGCAGTTTACCCAGGTTCGGGCCGCGCGGACGCGTAAAACCCTACTCCTGCTTGGTTTGTATTACGTTTGTGAGCTCGGGAGCTTGAAGAACTAGCTACACCGAGCGAGAGAGCTATCTAGGTTCCGAACCCTTTCTACGTTGTGCATGGGCCTCCTTTTATAGCTCAAGGGGTCACCAACAGGTGTCAACGTAGAAGAAGGGCAAAAACATAACTTTGGTGGTAGTTGTAACAGTGCGGGAACAGTGGATGAACAGTGATCATCACCTAATTTGACAGTGGGGGACAAGGGCATTTAATGCCCGTCGCCGTCGACCCCAAAAGCGCCCGCCCTTGCGTCTCCGTTCGCCACGGCGATAGCCTTGTCACCGTGGAGTGCCACCGTGTCCCCCAGGCTGCACAGCCATCCGCCACGCGTCCCTGGAAGGGCCCCAAGGCGACGCGTGGACCGATGAGCTGGAGCGCGGGCACACAGCGCATATTTCCCCGGCAAGCACCTTGCCGGGGTCTTGATCTTGTCGGGCCGGGAAGCTTGTCGCTCCCTGGGTCTTGTCGGGGCGCAGAGTGCGTCGAGGCATGTCTTCTGAGATGCAGTCTTCTGGTTTCCCTGGCAAGCTCCTCTTGCCAGGGTCTTGTGTTAAATATAATAGTTTTGAGCCTGGGACGGCCTTCCCGGGAAGCTCCACTTGCCGGGGCCTTGACCTTCTGTCTTGTATACTTTGTTTTTGAATGGCTTAATAAGGACCGAAAAAGGTTTCCGGCAAGCGCGTGGTGAGCCCTGCCGCGGGAAGCTGCTACTACCCGTGCACAAGTTGGGGTACTAAGGTACCCCTATCTTAGTACACCGACAATAAGTGGCTCTCATAATAGATTCATATGGCAACTTGATTTTCTTTCTAGTAATGTGTTTCATGCCTTTCCTTAACGGAAATTGGAATCTAATATTTCCTTCCTTCATATCAATAATTGCACCAATCGTTGTAACGAAAGGTCTACCAAGAATAATAGGACATGAAGGATTGCAATCTATATCAAGAGCGTTGAAATCTACGGGCATATATTTCCTATTGGCAACAATAAGAACATCATTAATCCTTCCCATAGGTTTCTTAATAGTGGAATCCGCAAGATGCAAATTTAAAGAACAATCATCAAGCTCATGGAACCCTAGCAAATCACACAAATTTTTTGGGATAGTGGAGACACTTGCACCCAAATCACACAAATTAAAGAATTCATGATCTTTAATATTTATTTTAATAGTAGGTTCCCACTCATCATAAAGCTTTCTAGGGATATAAACTTCTAACTCAAGTTTTTCTTCATAAGATTGCAACAAGGAAATACAATCAATCAAAGAGCAATTATCATAATTGAATCCCTTGAAATCCAAAGTAGTGGGTTCATCACTATGCAAAGTTTTAATCTCTTCACTCCCACTTTTAGCAATTTTAGCATCAAGATCTAAAAACTCCGAATCATTGGGACACCTTAAGGTAGAATCATCTCCAATCCTATCTTCATCAAGATTAATGCTAGAAAACAAGGATCTAATATGAGACACATCAATAACTTTCAGATCTTCATATTTATTTTCATGATAGCTAAAAGAACACGCTTTTATATAATTCTCTCTTTTAGCACGCATCCTAGCGGTTCTTTCTTTGCATTCACCAATGGAAATTCTCATGGCTTTGAGAGAATCATTGATATCATTCTTAGGTGGGATAGATCTAAGTTTCAAAGAATCAACATCAAGAGTAATTCTATCCACATTTCTAGCGAATTCATCAATCTTAAGCAATTTTTCTTCAAGCATAGCATTGAAATTCTTTTGCGAAATCATAAACTCCTTAACACTAGTTCCAAATTCAGAAGGCATCTTTCCATAAGAGTTGTTGTCGGAATTACCATAATTATTAGAGGAATTACTAGGAAAAGGCTTAGGATTAAAGGTCCCTCTATAAGCATTTTTACCAAAATTATTCCTACCAACAAAATTCACATCCAAAGATTCATTGTTATTTTCAATCAAAGTGGACAAGGGCATATTATTAGGATCAGAAGAGCACTCTTAGCAGCAAATAATTTCATAAGTTAATCCATCTTTCCACTCAAAACACTAATCTCTTCAATAGCATGCACTTTTTTACTAGTAAATCTTTCGGTGTGTCATTGAGAATAATTAACCATAATATTATCTAGGAGTTTGGTAGCCTCTCCTAAGGTAGTTTCCATGAAAGTGCCTCCTGCGACCGAATGTAAAAGATTTCTAGAAGCAAAATTCAAGCTAGCATAAAAGTTTTGGATAATCATCCATAAGTTCAAACCATGTGTAGGGCAATTACGTATCATTAATTTTATTCTCGTCCAAGCTTGTGCAACAAGCTCATGATCTAGTTACTTAAAATTCATAATATTGTTTCTAAGGGAGATGATCTTAGCAAGAGGGAAATACTTAGAGATAAAAGCATCTTTGCACTTATTCCACGAATCAATACTATTTCTAGGCAAAGAGGAAAACCAAGTTTTGGCATGATCTCTAAGTGAAAACAGAAATAACTACAATTTAACAATATCATTATCCGTATCCCTTTTCTTTTGCATATCACACAAATAAACAACGTTGTTTAGATGGGTAGCGGCTTCTTCACTAGGAAGGCCGGAAAGTTGATATTTCATAACAAGATTCAACAAAGCAACATTGATCTCACAAGACTCAGCATCGGTAATAGGAGCAATCGGAGTGCTAATAAAATCATTATGGTTGGTATTGGATAAGTCACACAATTTGGTATTGTTTTGAGCCATAGTGACAAGCAACCAATCCAACACACAAGCAAACAAGAAGCAAGCGAACGATAAACACACGGCAGAAGAAGGGCAAATAAAACGGCATGGGTGAAGTGGCGGAGAGGAAAACGCGAGGCAAATAAATGTAATGCGAAGGATAAGGGTTTGTGATTGGTACTTGGTATGTGACTTTTGCGTAAGCCTCCCCGGCAACGGCGCCAGAAATTCTTCTTGCTACTTCTCGAGCTTGTGTTGTATTCCCTCAAAGAGGAAAGGGAGATGCAGCACAGTAGCGTAAGTATTTTCCTCAGTTTTTTAGAACCACGTGTGCCCTACTCCGTGGTTCTCAAGTCTCCCGTGCGTGTTTTTCTCCAAAAATATCTCTCACGAAGGTTTCATTCCGTTTGGACTCCGTTTGATATTCCTTTTCTGTAAAACCCTGAAATAGGCAAAAAATAGCAATCTGGACTGGGCCTTTGGGTTAGTAGGTTAGTCCCAAAAATAATATGAAAGTGTATAACAAATCCCATTAAACATCCAAAACATCATAAATAATAGCATGTAACAATCAAAAATTACAGATACGTTGGAGACGAATCAACGGGTAAACAGCCTTGGTTCACACTCTCTGTTTCTCGGACTCAATTATCCGATTAACCAGGAGATCACCGTTGGCAAGGACCTTGATGGCAGAGAGGCTCTGTTTGCTATGGAAAATTGTGTCTACACGACGAGCCCTAGGAGTTCGGGAGCAAACTCCCCTGATTGTCAACGATACAGCCTGCAGCCAAAAGAAGGTGAGAATGACAAAGGCATCCAGAATAACTTTGATCCTTGGATGTCTCAATTACGACAGGCAGTGATGTGGTTCAAGACTTTAGGTTGATAGGTAATTGGGTTGTTACATCGAAAGGGTGTAGTACTGGTGTCTTCGGATCATTGGTCGTTGAAGCGGGGCTGCAAATTATGATGGTGTTGGATCATCTCTTCGAATGACTTTGTTGTCTTTGCTGCTTGTTCTGGATGGGTAGTTCTTTCTTTTGTTATGCACATTCCTTGTCATTTGGTCATCCTCGTGTATGTCACTCTTACTATGTAATAGTTGGCTCTGTTTAGAATGTCATTCTCGTCTGGATCACGAGAGTCTGAGCGCTGCAGATGGGTGTGTTTTGTTGGTGTAGCAAGACTTCTTATGAACTATCAGGTCTTGTTGTTAATGTTAGTAGTGGTCACTAGTCAGTGTTTGAATGTTGTATATATCGTTGTTTCGAACTGTTTATTGTCTCGAACTGCTGGTGCGCTAAATGAGGGCATCACCATTCTCCAGTGTTCAGAGTGTATCTCCTTTTTTCAAGTTATATAATTTGAGCTCAGTGTCTTTTCGATGATGTACACTTGTTTGGGCCAGTGAGGTGTCGTTGAATATGGGCCGAGTAGTAACGGAATGCCAAACATGTCAATTATGACTCTCAGGCCGGGCTCTCAAAAGATCCTCAAAAAAAGGGCTGAGCTCTCCAAAAAAGATTGAATAAGGACTCTTAGGCCGACATGTGGGCGCCACCGGTGTTTTCGTGCGCTTGTGCGCATAGAGCATATTGGCGCCAAAATTCAAGCTACCTTTTCATCCCCAATCTCCCGCCCCTCCCGCACCTCTAGAATCTCGATTCCTACTCCAGTTCCCCCAAATCCCCAGCCTGCACTCCCTATACTAAAGCTCACTATCATGTCGCCGGTCAACGCGGATCTCCGAGCCGGAGATCCTGAAGTCCGTCCTGCCTTCGGTCGCTGCGTGCTGTCGCACAACAGTGGCATGGCGGCGCTTGACGACCTGTCTGCTAGCAAAGTGCTGATGGTAACCATCAATGGCGACCGGCCTCCCGTCTCGCCGGACGACCTTGTCAAAGCTCTTGGCATTGCGCACGGCATCCAAATAAGTCACTTGCTCGTTGAAGTCTGGCCGCCACTAGCTGATTTCTTCGTCAGGTTCTGGACAACTTTCAACTGTAGTCGTGTGTTCGAATCTTCCCGGCGTTTGTTCTGCGATGGCGCGCTAGTGAGCTTTGATCGGTGGCACCCAGGATGGGGCTCGGTGCCCTCTGAGCTTGAGTTTTTAACAAAGCTTAGCTTCCACGGTATGCCTTGACGTGCTTGGAACATCGAGTACATGAATGAGCTTATCAACGACCTTGGAGGTGAGCTCGTAAGTATGTTTGTTCCTCCAGATAGCTGGGCTCTAACAGTTATGGCATGGATGAAGTAGCCGTCCACCATATCGAAGGTGATTGGTGTTGAGATACCGGTGCAGGAACCGGGGTTGTACTATTCGTCGCCATCGAGGCCGCCGCGGACCATGTTAGGGATGTACCTGTATTGAGTGTTCGTGCATGTTGAAGAAGTGGTCAATCCATCAATCAAAGTCCTGCCGCCGCCGCTGGTGCGAGGGTCCGTCGACGACGTCCATTACAGGAGTCACCGCAGACTTTCCCCGTGTTGCTCAGAACGATGGATGGCACGGGGCCTACTCCATCGCGTGGCGGAGGCCACTGCTTCTTTGGGAGAAGAGGCAGGGCTCGCTACCTGGATGTGCTCTAATTTGAGGTAACAATTTAATCTTGTCAGATACTAGTTAAATCCGAGCTATGGGTGTGAAGCACTGATGTGCTAGTACATTTGATTGTGACCTGTTCTATCTTTGTACCTAAACTTTTTTTAGAAATGGCAGTACATCAACTTAATGTGCTGTAAGAACTTACTTTGTTGTTAGTCTGTTTTCTTTGCACATCATTCAAGATATTTCCCTGTCATTGATAAAGACGATGAACCATTATGTATGAGTTTGTTGGTTTCAACATAGCCCTACCCATAGTGATCCACTGCTTCCATCCTGATTGTGCCGCCTGCGTGAAATTTTTGTATGCAAGTTCAGTGTGATATGATGTTCTATATGATTGTGTCAACTATATAAGTTTTTACTGAGCAACAGCAATGCATATGGCTGAAAGATGTATTTACGAGCACTAAGCGATGATTCACTCTATCTCTCTCTCACACGCACGCGCGCGCACACACACACACACACACACACACACACACACACACACACACGCAGAAGTGGGACCCGTTGAATTATTTCTTTGCTCGTGAAAACTTTTAATTAGGATCCACTGTAATATAATCCCTCTGTAAACTAATATAAGAGTGTTCAGAATACTAAAATAGTGATCTAAACACTCTTATATTAGTTTGCAGAGGGAGTAACTTTTTTCTTATGTTATTAATTGAGCTCATTGACTTCAAAAAGTTGTACAGAAGCCCTGTTTGGGCCTTTCCGGCATCGTTGAATGTGGGCTGAGTAGCCATGTTAGGTTGTACTGTACTACACATGCCTTTTTTTCAACACCAGCAATGCAACTGGGCCGACAGTTGTACACAATATCCGGGTCAACTTGTTATTCTTCGCCCCGCTGGGCTGCAAACTTTCCTAGGAGGTATGCATTAGGCTTGACAAGAAAATGGACTTTAAGAAACAATAAATGGGATGTAATTATAATAACTGGGCAGTAACTATAAAAAAATGCACCAAACGCTTAATTAGTTTAAAAAATATATTATTTTCAAAATTTGAAAATTTTAATTTCATTACTTATTACGCGCGCAATATTTCGTTGGATTTTAACATAATACAACTTTATTTTGAAGTTATATTTTTAATCTGACTAGAAATTTCGGATAGAAATAGTTCGGATCCCATAAAAAAGTGGGATTTTTTTATTCTGTTTTGAGCGGTTGGTTGAAATAATTAATCGTTGTCCTAGCTTGTCGGATTTAGGGCTCCGCAAAACCCAAGAAGTTCGAACACAGGGGCGTGAACGAAGATCTCTCACACTCGCATCTACCTAGCATCTCGCCCTCGTCGATGAAGAGATTCAAGCAAACAACAAGTGAAGCACGAAAGAGTTTACCCAGGTTCAGGCCATCGCGTGGTCTAAAACCCTACTTCCTGCTTTGGTGGATTGGCCTCGGGAGGGCTGGAATATGAACTAGTACAGTGGTTCCTGAGCTCAGGAGGTGAGCTCGGGAGGGTCAGGAGGAAAGTGTTCTTGCTCCTTTGGGTGGTGGCAGAGTATATGGATCTGCTTCCCTTGGCTGGGCTTCGTCTCACCTCTCCCTCCACAGTGAGGTTCCTAGCTACTTATATAGGCGGCTAGGGTCCTCGTCCCCCGAAATGTTTAGGCTTGAAGGGATCCCACAACGGCCATTTTTGAGCGGGAACACAAGGAAGTTCCTATCCTGACAAAAGCGGTCTTCGCTTGCAAAAGGATCAAGCGGTGACGCGGTGGTGGGCTCGACGGTGACATCCTCCTTGTCGTCCTTGCGGTCTTCGGTCTTGTTGCACCAAAGGGGAAACCTTTGTCCCGCTCCTCGGGAACCTGTGTCGGCGCTACCTCCTTTGCACCGAAATTGCAACTGCGTCGCTGGCGGGCGCTGGCACCCACTGGTGCGGTGCGTCACTGCTGACGTCTCTGCCTCCTCCTGAGGCAGACTTGGCCTTGGATTCTCCGCCACTCGGGAGCACCTTGCAGAGCCCGCTCCTGAGGGGGTCTTGACGTTGTTCTCCTCGAGAGGCTTAGCCCCCCTCGCGAGGATCTTGGGCAGCTGGTCGATCAACTGGGGCGTACCAGGTCGTAGTGGGAGCGCGTCGCGGCCCACAGGCAGGCAAGTCTGGGTACCCTGGTTCCCAGGATGCCGACAGTAGCCCTCGGGCCCAAGGCGCGCACGGAGTTGGCTTCTAGGAGAAGCCTTAGCCGAGGACGAAGCGCCGCGGGCCCCAAAAAGGCTGCAAGCCAGGCTGGCGCATGACGGTTGGATGGGACGTGGGCGACTCCGCTTCCCATGCACTCTTGGTAATCGTGCGACTTGACAACTCCTTGGCGCGTGCGGCGGGGCCATTATGGCCGCTCGTGAGTGGCCGCCAGTTGATCTTCTTGGTCTATAAACAGGGGGGTGAGGCACCACGCCTCTCACTTGACTGCTGCAGATCGATCCCTGCTGCTCTACTACTCCGAGGGCTTCCATGGCACCGATACGCAGGTTCTCGGCCGCGGAGAAGAGGAAGAGCCCGATGGTGGAGCCTGAGTGGCTCCCCTTGAAGAAGAGGTGCCATAGTTCTCCAAGTGCATCCCTGAGGCCGGCGGACGCCCGCACATGGTGCACGCAGGCGCCGCGAGGATTTCCGCTTCCCTTGTATGCTCCAGCGGTAGGCGGACGAAGCAGGGATGGCGACAGGGGTGGTGCCATCAGCCGCCCAGAGAGACGGGCGACTTCTCGCGCCCTGCTGCCGTCCCATACTAAGGATGATGCCCACAAGTTCATCGTATGGGCGGGGGCCCCTCCGCATTTCTGGATCCGTCTTCCTCCATTCCTGAAGGAGGTGCTCCCGGCTCGCGGCCGGGTGACAATGCAGCTGAGGCACGAGTGGTGTCGCCTTCCCCCTTCGTATGCCGACGTGGAAGTGATCTCCTGTGGCCAGGTCTTCATGACCTGGGTTTGGGGTGTGGTGCGCCGCACCTATGCCCCCGCCGGGGGGCACATTCTCCATTTCGCACTGGATAGGATGGGCACGATGACCTTCAAGGTCTTCGGGGCGTACGGCCGCCGGCTGTCGTGTGGCGCGGGGGACGGGCTCGCCGGCGACCATTTCCCATGCCGTCAGGGCAGCGAGGCGCTCGCCATCGGTTGCGCCTCCGATTCCTTTGGTAGCAGTTACGCTACCCCTGAGACGGCCTCGAGCTCCGACGAGAGCTACGAGCCGCCTAGTCACCGCTCCTATCGCCGGAGGGAAACGGTGTCCTCCCGGCGCCGTCGTTGAAGGAGTTCAAGTCGTATTCCTCGAGGGCGACCTTCTTAGCTTGGTCCCTGCGGGACATCATGAATGGCCCCATGAGGGTGTGTAAATTCTTGTAATACTTTTTCTATTTCCTGGCGTTATAAACTTATGTCCTTCATGAGACCCTTTGTTAGAGCATTACTTTCCCTTCCTTCTGTCCCTGCGGTAGTTTAGGGCCCTACGCCTGCGAGACCCAGTGCCCAGACAAGCCTCAGCCTACGCTGGTATGCCAGGTCGCGATTACGTGGTCAAGGCCAGGAGGTGAGTGATCCAGGGTCCGGTAGGAGCCCCCGTGGCGCGATGCTCAGGTAGTCCATCTTGGCGTGCAGGCAACCGCCCACCTGTCCATCGGGAAGGGTTTTCATGTCCCAGCGGATTCGTGATCATAGTGGATGGAGGTGTAGGTACACGAGTAGATGCGGCGTTGAAAACTTATCTTAGCGATCCCCTGTGGTCAGGTGGCAGTGGCACTTGAGGGATCGAAGAAGGTGAGAGTGTCTAGAGGGGGGGGTGATTAGACTACTCGACAAGATAAAAATTATGTCTTTTATCAAGGACAGATTTTGGCAGATTTTGCATAACACACAAGTCAAGTAGTACACTACACATGCAATTCTAGAGTATGGGTAGCGGAAAGTAAATTGCACATGTAGTAAAGAGAAGTGGAGAAGATGAAACGCAATTTGGAGACGCAATGATTTTTCCCGTGGTTCCGATAGGTGGTGCTATCGTACATCCACGTTGATGGAGACTTCAACCCACAGAGGGTAACGGCTGCGCGAGTCCACGGAGGGCTCCACCCACGAAGGGTCCACGAAGAAGCAACCTTTTCTATTCCATCATGGCCTACGCCCACGGAGGGCTAGCCTTACTCGGGGTAGATCTTCACGAAGTAGGCGATCTCCTTGCCCTTACAAACTTCTTGGTTCAACTCCACATCTCGATGACGGAGGCTCCCAAGCGACACCTAACCAATCTAGGAGGCACCACCCTCCAAAAGGTAATAGATGTTGTAGATGATGATGAACTCCTTGCTCTTGTGCTTCAAATGATAATCTCCCCAACACTCAACTCTCCTCACTGATTTGGCTGTGGTGGAAGAAAGGATTGAGTGGAAAGCAACTTGGGAAGGTTAGAGATCAAGTTTCATATGGTAGGAGTGGAGCAACTTGATCTCAACACAAGGGTAGGTAGTTCTCTTCTCAGAAAGTGTAAGGTAGGAGTGGTAGTTCTTTCTGATGGCTCTCTCCATGAATGAAGAGGGGGTGGAGGGGTATATATAGCCTCCACACAAAAATCCAACCGTTACACACATAATTGAGCAATCTCGGTGAGACCGAAGTGGACAACTCGGTCAGACCGAAATTTCAAATAATGTGAACGTTGGGGTTTTCGGTGGGACCGAAAATACCATCTCGGTTATTCCGATTTGAGCAGAGACAGGAACATGCCAGTTTCGGTGGGACCGATTTCATCAACTCGGTGACACCGATTTGATGACAAACGGTTACAGAAGCTTGGCAGCCCATGTTTCAGTGAAACCGATTTCAAACTCGGAATATCCGATTTTTCTAGGGTTTGGCTTATGGCTGAGGTGGTTCATCTCGGTGTGACTGAGTTTGGAAAATCGGTTGGTCCGAGATTACTTATGAGTGTGTATTGTAGTGAAAGTTGCTGATAGTTGAAGGAGATATATCACTAAGCACTTGAGCAACCAGATCATCAACACAACCTCATCCCCTTTTAATAGTATTGGCTTTTCCTATGGACTCAATGTGATCTTGGATCACTAAACCAAAAATGGAGTCTTGAGCTTTTGCCAATGCTTGCCTTAGCATTTTGAGGGGTCCACTTCTTCAGTCCTTTTGCCATAGCCAATGTGATTGAATTTCCTGAAGCATACTTGATAAAAGCATTAGTCCAACCACAAAGTATGTTGTCATTAATTACCAAAACCACCCAGGGAGCAAATGTGCTTTCAATCTCCCCCTTTTTGGTAATTGATGGCAACACACTAAAATCACACTAAACAAGACATCAAAGCTTATTGAAAGAAGGACAGAATTATCACGAAAGCTTTGACAAGCATGTAGTACACAGGCTCCCCCTACAGGTGTGCAAGATTTTCATAGATTTTGGTTTTGGACTACCTCAAGCACACAAGAGAGATAAGCAAGGTGTGTTACATGCAGCTTGGCTATATGCATCAGAGCAGATGAAAAGAAGTGAGTGATAATGCATATGTGCATGGTGATTTCTTGCAAACAAGTATTCACAAGCAAGTTACCATCATGCACATTCTGCAAGGTGCATATACTTACCTTGAGGTTCCTTGGCATTGTACCTGAAGGGATAAACTTGGGAAAACAAGGTTAGATAACACAAGAGTATTCCTTCAACCAACTGCAAGAACATCAAGAGTACTAAGCCAGGGATGACATGTATAAGGGGTGTCTCATATTGAGCACAAGCTTGAATATGCAAACATGTCTCCGAAACTAAAAGATTTTCAATGAATTCTGAGAGATTTTGCTTTCCATAAGATATCAATTGTGAAGATTCCTCTCCCTTTGAGTTCTCTCAGAACAAGGGGTGTGATGGAAAAAGCAAAATCAAAAGAATGATGCCAAAAGAGAATGATGTCCAATGTAAAACACGACAAAGCTTTGATGTGATTCTCTCCCCCTTAAGGTAAGATTGCTCTTCTTCTCCCCTTAAATCTTCTCTTCTCCCCCTAAGTCTTCTCCCCCTTTGACATCAAGTGCCGAAAAGGACAGAAAACTAGGAAGGTCAGGAAAGATGGAAAGAAAGAAGTGGGATCCTTAAGAATCACAACAGGGCAAATAGGAACATGCATAGAGAAACATTGAGTGGAGCTGCAGAAGAAGATATCCTAGAAGATAAATCGGTGACACCGAATTAGATGGATCGGTGGGTCCGAAAGTCAGGGACTTAGGGTAGATCCTTCTCGGTTAGACCAAAAAGTTTAAATCGGTGACGCCGAGTTTAATTCCAAGGAAATACAGAAATAGTTCAGCTCACTTGCAAGGAATGTTTCAAAGGATTTGCAATGAATTTGTGAAAGATTTTCGGTGAATTCATCAGTGCCAGAAGGATATTCACAAAGACAGAAGAATAGAAATGAAAAAGATTCCTAGATGAAGTTTTTTTTTAAAGAAAACTCAATGAGAGAACATAAGAGGACATAGAGAGATTCCAAAACATATGTACTTCATCTAGACAAAGGTCGGCGACAAGGTCACCTATGTTTGAGCATATTGACTTAGGAGTCAAATGAGGACATTTGATCATAGGTCATACTCATCATTAAGCTCAAAATGGGGTTGCCATTTTTTGATTAAGCATTCGATGTGATCACATCTTATGAAGCTGCTTGTACTCATGACTTTGAGCAAAGCTCCTTAAAGATGTGAAGAACATACCTTGGGCTTGTTGTTGCTTTACTCATGTAGGTAAGCTTGATGTAGGTGCTCATTGAATGTGAAGTTGGAGCGCCATTTCTACTTGTGTAGTTCATCTTCCTACATGGGTTAGGCAAGCAAGGAAATACTCGAGGATATCCAAGATGACAAGAGTGAAATACTAGATGTATAAGATGTCAAAAAGGATATGTGGATTTTTGTTCCTTGAACTCAACATCCCAAAGGGCTAGATACTTGGTCAATGACAATACTACTCATGAATTGAGTGTGTGGTAACCTTGTGGAATGTAGATCATCCAAGTACCTGCAAGGAGTTAGATGCAATACAAGGAAGCAAATGTGTCCAAGACATATGATAACCATCATAAGAGAAATATCAAGGATTAGTCAAGAGAGCTCATGCCTTGCATGCATCAATGGAGTTCTCACTCCAAGTTTGAAGCATCAATGATGTTCAACTCACTCCTTAAGCGACAAAACACCTTCTCATCAAGAGGTTTTGTAAAGATATCAGCAAGTTGTTTGTCAGTACGAACATGCTTAAGATTAATGTCACCCTTGGCAATATGATCACGAATAAAATGGTGACGAACTTCAATATGCTTTGTTCGAGAGTGTTGCACTGGATTGTGTCCAATTTTAATTGCACTCTCATTGTCACAAAGCAAGGGAACATGTCTCACATGTATCCCATAATCCTTAAGCATTTGTGTCATCCATAGCAATTGAGCACAACACGAACCAGCAACAATATATTCCGCTTCGGCAGTGGATAATGATACCGAATTTTGTTTCTTGGAGGACCAAGATACAAGGGATCGACCAAGGAATTGACATGTACCCAAAGTTGACTTTCTATCAACCTTATCACCGGCATAGTCCGAGTCGGAATAGCCAACAAGGTCGAAAGAGGCCCTCTTAGGATACCAAATGCCAAAGTTTGGTGTGTGTATCAAATATCTCACTATCCTTTTAACAGCTTTAAGATGACATTCTTTAGGGGCTGCTTGATATCGCGCACACATGCATACACTTAACATTATGTCAGGACGAGAAGCACAAAGATATAGTAGAGAACCAATCATAGAACGGTAAACCCTTTGATCAACGGGTTCTCCATCTTTTGTCAAGTCATTATGTCCACTAGTAGGCATGGGGGTACTCATACCTTTGCTTTCTTGCATGTTGAACTTCTTGAAGAGATCTTTGGTGTACTTTGTTTGTGAGACAAAGGTACCCTCCTTAGATTGCTTGATTTGCAACCCAAGGAAGAATTTGAGTTCACTCATCATGGACATCTCATACTTCTCCGACATGAGCTGTCCAAACTTCTTGCTAAAATGGGGGTTAGTTGAACCAAAGATAATATCATCAACATATATTTGGCACACAAATAGTTCACCATTAACCCTTTTTGTGAACAGCGTTGAGTCTATCTTTGCAATCTCAAAGCCTTTTTCAAGAAGAAAGCTAGTCAAACATTTGTACCAAGCTCTAGGAGCTTGTTTAAGACCATAAAGAGCTTTGTGCAACTTGTAAACATGATTAGGCTTTTTGGGATTCACAAATCCGGGGGGTTGTTTCACAAATACTTCCTCCTCAATTTCACCATTTAGGAAAGCACTTTTGATATCCATTTGATAGAGAGTAATATCATGGTGATTGGCATAAGCAAGAAGAATGCGAATGGACTCAAGTCTAGCAACGGGGGCATAGGTCTCACCATAGTCCATACCTTCGACTTGTGTGTAACCTTGAGCTACGAGACGAGCCTTGTTGCGGATGACTTGTCCATCTTCATCTTGCTTGTTCCGAAACACCCATTTGGTTCCAATGATGTTTTGATCATCCTTGGGTTTCTCTACCAAAGTCCATACTTTGTTCCTCTCGAAGTTGTGTAGTTCTTCGTGCATAGCGTTCACCCAATCCGGGTCTTCAAGTGCTTCTTCTACCTTCATAGGTTCAATACTAGAGATAAATGAGTAATGCTCACAAAAGTTAGCTAAGCGAGTTTTAGAGCGAGTAATTCTCCCGGAGTTGACGTCGGTCATCATTTGTTCCACGGGATGATTCTTCTTGACTCTTGCTCGAACTCGGGATAACTTTTGTTGATGTTGTGGCTGAGCTTCCTCATCATCTTCATTGTTGTTGGTGTTGTCTTGAGGTGGTGGAGAAGGAGGTTGTGGTGGATCTTCTTGTTGCACTTCCTCATCTTGGTGAGTTTCACTTGTGGAGGCCTCCATGTTGCCTTGAGGTTCATCTCTCCGTGAGGTAGGGGGCTCCACATATGTAGATGAGGTGCTCTCCTTCACTTCCATGGGACGGATCTTTCCAATAGATAAATCATGGATAGCTTCCGATGGGTCCTTGTCTCCTACATCAATAGGCATTTGCTCTACTTGCGAGCCATTAGATTCATCAAACTTCATGTCTACCGTCTCTTCAACCTTTCGGGTGAAATTATTGTAGACACGTTAGGTGTGGGAGTTTGATCCATAACCAAGGAGAAAGCCTTCATGAGATTTAGGAGCAAATTTAGACTGACGATGCTTATCAAGGATATAGCATTTTGAACCAAAGACACGAAAGTATCCCACTTGGGGTTTGTTACGGGTGAGGAGCTCGTATGATGTCTTGCCGAGGAGCTTATGAAGATAAAGCCAGTTGATAGCATGACAAGCTGTCTCGACTGCTTCTCCCCAAAAATGCTTTGGTGTCTTGTATTCATCAAGCATCGTTCTTGCCATCTCTATGAGCGTTCGGTTCTTCCTCTCAACAACTCCATTTTGTTGAGGAGTGTACGTAGCCGAGAACTCATGTAGAATTCCCTCCTCATCGAGAAAAGAGTCTACATTGGCGTTCTTGAACTCCGTTCCATTGTCACTCCGAACTTTCTTGATCTTCACCTCAAATTGATTTTGGGCCTTTCTGGCAAAGGTTTTGAAGATTCTCTGAACCTGCGATTTGTCATCAAGGAAAAATACCCACGTAAATCTGGAATAATCATCAACTATAACTAGACCAAAGGAGTTACCACCAAGGCTTTTGTAAGCATTGGGACCGAAGAGATCCATATGAATAAGCTCAAGCGGTCTCCTTGTGGTCATGATGTTCTTCACGGGATGACTTCCACCTACTTGTTTTCCTGCTTGACAAGCACTACAAAGTCTATCTTTGTCAAAGAAAACATCTTTAACACCAAGAATATGATCACCTTTGATCAGCTTGTCTAGATTACGCATACCAACATGTCCTAGCCTTCTATGCCATAACCAACCTTTAGAGGATTTAGCAATGAAACAAGCTCTAGGTTGGGCTTTCTTAGTGAAATCAACAATGTATAGATCACCTCTACGGATACCGGTAAATGCCATGTTTTGAGTGTCACGACGAAAGACTTGGCAATCTACTTTGGTGAATAGCACATTGAATCCAAAGTCAGCTAATCTAGACACGGAAAGTAAATTGTATCCAAGAGATTCTACAAGCATGACATTTTGAATAGAGCTATCATGAGATATGGCCACCTTACCAAGGCCAAGTACCTTACCCTTGGAGTTGTCTCCAAAAGTCACATACTTGCGTGGACCATCGTTCTTTGCAAGCTCTCGAAACATGTCTTTGTCTCCGGTCATGTGATCGGTGCATCCACTATCAAGAATCCACTCTTTTCCGCCGGACATGTAGTCTCTCAGGTTTGCCATGAGATTGAGACTCTTCATGACCTTGTCTAGCTTGGTGTCCGAATCGAAGTAATCATCATCATGCTCATGCTCATCATCATATTGACCCATAGATTGTTCATCATCAACACCTAGGTCAATTTGATAAGTACTTGCATTAGTTTTGTCAATGTGACAATAATCTTCGGAATGCAATGCAAGAGCATTTCTAATTAAAACATTCATAAGAGCGGGATCACCCTTCTTTTTCATAAGATCACGAAGCTCAAAGAAGCATTTATCAAAGTTGGGATCATTGGGGTGCATCTTATCAAATTCAATAGTCTTGTATAGAATTTTATCAAGACCTCTCAAAGAGTAGTCCGGATAAAGTTCTTCCAAGAACTTCCATATAGCATAGGCACACTCAAAGTTTGTAACGAGCTTAAGCAAGTTATCGGGTAACCCTCTAATGATAAGATTTACAGTCCTAAGGTTACGAAGCAAATCAAGCTCTTCATCCATGGTAGGGTGCAAGGGATCAAAAGAAGGCACATAGGGGGTCTCAATATATTTGCACAAATTGTACTTCTTAAAGATAATAAGCATTTCAGACCTCCATGAGTTATATGACACTCCATTAAGAATAGGCACTCTATGGCTAACACTCCCAAACGTAGACACGTCCATCTTCCTCCAATGGTGTGTAAACCAAAGCAATGGAGACCAAAGCTCTGATACCAATTGAGGGATCGAAGAAGGTGAGAGTGTCTAGAGGGGGGGTGATTAGACTACTCGACAAGATAAAAATTCTGTCTTTTATCAAGGACAGATTTTGGCAGATTTTGCATAACACACAAGTCAAGTAGTACACTACACATGCAATTCTAGAGTATGGGCAGCGGAAAGTAAATTGCACATGTAGTAAAGAGAAGTGGAGAAGATCAAACGCAATTTGGAGACGCAATGATTTTTCCCGTGGTTCCGATAGGTGGTGCTATCGTACATCCACGTTGATGGAGACTTCAACCCACGGAGGGTAACGGCTGCGCGAGTCCACGGAGGGCTCCACCCACGAAGGGTCCACGAAGAAGCAACCATGTCTATTCCATCATGGCCTACGCCCACGGAGGGCTAGCCTTACTCGGGGTAGATCTTCACGAAGTAGGCGATCTCCTTGCCCTTACAAACTTCTTGGTTCAACTCCACATCTCGATGACGGAGGCTCCCAAGCGACACCTAACCAATCTAGGAGGCACCACCCTCCAAAAGGTAATAGATGTTGTAGATGATGATGAACTCCTTGCTCTTGTGCTTCAAATGATAATCTCCCCAACACTCAACTCTCCTCACTGATTTGGCTGTGGTGGAAGAAAAGATTGAGTGGAAAGCAACTTGGGAAGGTTAGAGATCAAGTTTCATATGGTAGGAGTGGAGCAACTTGATCTCAACACAAGGGTAGGTAGTTCTCTTCTCAGAAAGTGTAAGGTAGGAGTGGTAGTTCTTTCTGATGGCTCTCTCCACGAATGAAGAGGGGGTGGAGGGGTATATATAGCCTCCACACAAAAATCCAACCGTTACACACATAATTGAGCAATCTCGGTGAGACCGAAGTGGACAACTCGGTCAGACCGAAAGTTCAAATAATGTGAACGTTGGGGTTTTCGGTGGGACCGAAAATACCATCTCGGTTATTCCGATTTGAGCAGAGACAGGAACATGCCAGTTTCGGTGGGACCGATTTCATCAACTCGGTGACACCGATTTGATGACAAATGGTTACAGAAGCTTGGCAGCCCATGTTTCGGTGAAACCGATTTCAAACTCAGAATATCCGATTTTTCTAGGGTTTGGCTTATGGCTGAGGTGGTTCATCTTGGTGTGACTGAGTTTGGAAAATCGGTTGGTCCGAGATTACTTATGAGTGTGTATTGTAGTGAAAGTTGCTGATAGTTGAAGGAGATATATCACTAAGCACTTGAGCAACCAGATCATCAACACAACCTCATCCCCTTTTAATAGTATTGGCTTTTCCTATGGACTCAATGTGATCTTGGATCACTAAACCAAAAATGGAGTCTTGAGCTTTTGCCAATGCTTGCCTTAGCATTTTGAGGGGTCCACTTCTTCAGTCCTTTTGCCATAGCCAATGTGATTGAATTTCCTGAAGCATACTTGATAAAAGCATTAGTCCAACCACAAAGTATGTTGTCATTAATTACCAAAACCACCCAGGGAGCAAATGTGCTTTCAGCACTTGATTTTCTATTACCCTTCCCTCGAGGTGGGATTTTGTGTCTGGGCTCTCTTGACGAGGAGGTGTTAGTAGTCGCTCCGAGGCCCTGGGGACAAAGGTCACGGAGCTGGTGGAGGCGTTCCTCCAGGCCCCTGCTACCGCATTCGAAGAGGAGGAGACCGGTGATGACGTGCTTGGTGATGTCTGATCTGTTTTTGTCCAGAGAGAGAAGTGCGAGTGCCTCGGGGAGGCGTGAGAACTTTATTTGAATTTGAAAAAACTGGGTGTTATTGTAATAGCTAGATGATTTCCGTGATTGCTTCCTTTCATGTTTGCTTAGGTGCTCTGCATCGGCAGGCCCAACCCCGCGCATACCTCGATCACCATTGAGCCCTCCGGGTGACCGGGGTTATCGCGATAACTAGACTCAAGGAATGAGGGGTTACATGGCTAGTGAGGCCCCTGGGTCGCGATGCCCAGGGGTCCCCCTTGACGTTCAGGCGATCCAGTTTGCATCCTGCGTCGGCAGGGCCCAACCCCGCGCATACCTCGATCGCCATTGAGCCCTCCGGGTGACCGAGGTTATCTTCATAACTTGACTCAAGGGATGAGGAGCTACATGGCTAGTTAGGCCCCTGGGTCGCGATGCCCAGGGGTCTCCTTTGACGTACGGATGACTCTCATGAAGGAGAACGAGCACCATACCTTGCTCACGAGCCATTGCCTGGGATGGGGGCGCGAGAAGGCCAGGTGTATGGGCCCCTGGTAGGGTGGCGTCTGCCAGGCATGAACTGAGCATAGCCCCCGTGCCTAGCCCCCCTCCCGACATCCATCCTAGGAGAAGTTGTGAGTGTCGTGAGCTGAAAAGCTCCCTGAGGTTGGTGCGACCACTAGGGGCCGCCCTCAGTTGTTTATGACTAGCGCGGAGCATAGAGCTACCACACTTGTGCGGAGTGTGGGCATAACCGCGCCTCGGTCGTAGCGGCCAGCGCGGAGCTTGGTGCTTCCACTGGTTCGTGCGCATAACTGATCCTCGGTTGGATCTGCCAGAGCGGAGCATGGTACTTCCATTGGACCGTGGGAGGGAGACTCCCACCGGGAGAGACTCCGGGGCATGTACAGCCCCGTCCTGACACGTGGCTTGCACGGTAGGACAACCAAGGTGTATATGGGCCCTCCTTAGGACGAGCTGAACGACTCTGAGGAAGTTCTCGTGAGCTTACACATCACTCACGAGACCCTACCCTGAGGCGGGTTGCGCCTGAGTCTTATTTTCCAAAATGTGAAAAGAGAGGTGTTGTGTCGACCTGCGACGAGTGCATCTCTAGAGGGTATCGCATGAGAAGGCCGCAACACCAGCGACCTGTCACATCCCTAACTTCTGTTACTGCCTAGTGCTAGCTTCTGGTGTTGCATCATGTTTACTTTCACAGAAAGCTGAAATGGGGATGTTCAAACCCTAGCACCAAATGAATTCAACTAGGGTTAAATTAAAATCTTTTTCAATGAAACCAAAATGCCCTTGGGAAAAGTTCATCATTTTTGGATTGATTAAAAACCTCTGCCAAAAATGTTGCACCTATTTCTAGGACCATTCTGGATTTTTGAATAACCCATATTGTATTTGAATTGGGGCATTTAAATATTTTTAATATCTTTAAATGCTCCAACAATTTTGAAAATAGTTGAGGGCCTTTGTAATAATTCACTTAATGCCCACAATTATTTCAGGATTTATTAAAATGATTTGGGCTATAAACTAAATCAAAACAAAATAACAAAAATAGAAAAGAAAACAAATTAGAAAGGTTAGAGTTACCTGGCACTCACCTGGAAGCCCACTGGCCGGCCCACCACTGTGATAGCCAAGTGCCAGTCATCCCCCTCCTCTCGCCAGAAGGACGAGGGCGTGTGCCCGGCGCCCGCAGCCACGCGTCGGCCACCTCCTGCTTGCTTGCTAGCCGCTGGAAGCCCCCGAGAGCGCCACGCCCTCCCCTCGACCCTGCATCTCTCCCCTCTCTCGTTGGACCTCTCCCTCTTCTCCTTCCCTCTCTCACGCGCACGGCCGAATGCCACCATCGCCTCCGCTCGTCGTTGCCACGACCACCGCCTCCCCCTCGCTTCCCTGACTGGCTCAAGAGCTCCGCCTCGTCGCCCTAGACCTCTCCGCCGAGCCACACGGCACCAGACGCCTTCGAACGCCTTTTGCGCCGCCGTTCCCCTCGTCGGCCGCCGGCGATCCTCGCCGTCAACTCGTCGTCTGCAGGCCTTCCCCGAGCCCGCCGAGCACTCCAATCAACGCGCTGTGAGCCTCTGGTCCTTTTCCCCCTAATGCCGCATCAATTTGCGCACCGTAGCCATCGTGTTCTTCGAGGCCGAAGCCCAACCCCGCCGGAGCTCGTCGCCGGCATCACTCCGGTGACCCTTTGGTCATGCTAGCATGCCCAACAGCTTTGTGAGCTCCTACAGCCACCGTTTTTGCCAAGCAACGCACGCCTTCCTCACCGTAGCGACGAGTCCGTCGATGCCCGAGCTCCGGCCGCCGCTGTAGTGCTAGCCGTCGTCGACTCCGGGCACCCCGCAACCTACTGCTGCCTCCGCTGGATGCGCGGGAGCGCAGGCTCCCTCCTGGTGCCCTCGGCGCCTCGATCCGTCGCCTCTGGCGCAACACCGGCGGACCCCCGCCACCGGCTGTGGTCGTCGCCGGCTATCTCCCGACCAGCCGACGTGTCCTCTTTAGTTTAGGCACTAACGACCCCCACCCTATCACTGACAAGTGGGCCCTGGCCCCTGCTAATTTAAATTAAGTTTTTGTTAAGCTTAATTAACCCTTCTGACACTAACATGTGGGCCCTCGCGCCTAATTAGGTTAGTCTAATTTTCCTGTTTAGATTAGTACTAATCCTGTGGACCCCACGTGCCAGTTTTGACTTCGGTCAAGTCAACGTTGACTGGTCCCACCTGTCATGCACACAAACCAGCCCTTAGTCATTGACTAGTGGGCCCCACTCGTCAGGTTTGACTAGACCAGCCCCTGTTGACTTGCTGATGTCAGCATGACCTAGTGCTGACGTAGTAACTATTTTTTGTGATTTAAAATAAATCAGAAATGATTTATTTATTTCATAAAATAGCTAAAACTTCTAAAAATCACGGAAAATAATCTATAACTCCCATGAAAATAATGTATATATGAAAAATGATCAGAAAAATTCAAGGAATCTGTTTATGGCATTTTCATGCATGTTTGAACAAGTTAAACCTGCTGATCAGGTCAAATCAATTAAATGGTATTTAAATAATCACATATGAAGTTTGAATCTGAACCTTTGGTTCAAACCAACTTCATTTAACATGGTTGCTAGTTGCATTAGCTCAATCAACAGCATATTGCCATATCATGATCATGCATCATATTGTCACATTGCATTGATTGTGTTCTCTCTTGTTTGCCGGTGTTTGTCCCCTCTCAGTAGACGACGTTTCGACGATGAGTTCGATGACACCGATGAAGACTATTGATATCTTCAGAAGTGCCAGGCAAGAAAAACCCCATTGAGCATTCCGATACAATCTGACTCTCTCGCTCTAGCTCTCTTTACTGCATTAGGACAAAAACGCTTCAACTGTTACATGCTGCGGTAGTTGAACCCCTTTCCACTGCATGACCTGTCATTGCCACAGTAAATAGTTGAAACCCACTAGTATGAGTAGGAGTTGTTTGAGCCATGTTGTGCCTACTCATTCATGCTTTATGGTTATGCCTGCTATTTCTTAGAGTTGTGTCAGGTCTGATTCATCGGGGATGAATTGGAATGTGATGAACATGTCCTTCTGTGTGTGAGCTAAGTGTGTGAACACGATTCGGTAAAGGTAGCGATGAGAGGCCATGTAGGAGTACATGGTGGGTTGTCTCATTGAAACCATCCTCAGGAACTGAGTTCTGTGTTGGTTGATCCATGAACAACTACTACCACACGCTGGGCCCTGAAATATGACCCCGCTCGACTTATTGACTGCCCTTGTTCTCTGTCCAGGAGTTGCAATTAGTTTATGTTGTTTGTAGTTTACTGGAGGTCCCCCGTTTGGTGACGCGGGGACCCTGTACACATCGTTTGGGGACGTGAGCGACACCCCGGCCGGATCTCCCCACGGATGGAACCCAAATAGGCGATAAACCTGGACGAGAGACTTGAGTGGTTGGTTAGGTCGTAGTCTACACCCATGTCGGCTTTCGCTTGAAGTCTGCCGAGCACATGTCGTGTGCAGACGCTAAGTGGTGGAAACATGTGTGAAGAAGTACACCCCTGCAGGGTTATATATGATCTATTCGAATAGCCGTGTCCGTGGTAATGGACTTCTGGGTTGCCTATAACAATTCATAGACAAATGAAAGTGGATACTCTAAAACGCTCACGATAAGCGTGAATGCTATGGATGGCCTTCTCGTAGGGAGACGGGAGCGGATCCATAGTGGTGTATTGATTGGTGAATATGTGGACTCGTGTGTGCCACCTCAAAAGAGTTACTTGCAGTCGTAGTTCAGGATAGCCACCGAGTCAAAGCTGGCTTGCTACAGTCAAACTCCACCACCCCTTTGTTGATACTGATGCATATGTAGCTAGTTCTGATGAAAGTCTTGCTGAGTACCTTTGTACTCACGTTTGCTTAATCTATGTTTTTGGAGAGAGACTTCAGTCTCGCTAGTGATTCCGCATGGACTTCGACGTTTAGCTTGTTACCTAAGCTACGATCTTGTACCCTTGGGAGGGTCTTGTAGATAGTCAGGCTCCTCAGCCTTTTTCATTTGTAGTTGTTTGTACTCAGACATGTTTTGCTTCCGTTGCCTGTATGCTCTGTATGTTGGGTCATGTGACCTCTGTTTGTAATAAATGCTATGATGGCTCTTCTGGGCCTTTATCTATATGAGTTGTTGAGTTATGTTGTGATGCCATGTTGTACATCACATACTTGCATGTTATGCGTACGTGTAATGTGTAATGCTATGTGTGGGATCCGACACCTAGTTGTTTACCTTTGGTAGCCTATCTTACAAGGAAATGTCTCCTAGTGCTTCCATTTAGCCTGGGTAGCTTGCTACTACTCCGGAACACTTAGGCTGGTTGGCATGTGTCCTTCTTCGTTCATGTGTCTTTTCCTTAGGGGAAATGTCACGCGTTGTTCCTTTAAGTCCTTGTAGCTTGCTAGGACTTGGGTTCATACGTTGATGACCGACAAGTTCGTTGCTGGGTCATGTATGCCTGTCTCTGTAATTTAGCGCCACTTTTGGTTTATAACTAGTCATGTCGGCCCGGGTTCTCTGTCATATGGATGCTAGCGACACTATCATATACGTGTGCCATGATGCGCAAACGGTCCCGGGCCAGGTAAGGTGGCACCCGTGGGAATACCGTGCGTGAGGCCGCAAAGTGATATGATGTGTTACAGGCTAGACCTGTGTGACTTAGGATCGGGGTCCTGACACGACCCCAGGAGGTGACGTCATGGGAATGGCTCGCGAGACAGACCCCATGACGTCATGTGAACGCCCCTGTGTTCACGCCCCCGTCGGTGGTAAACTCTTGCAAAACCCAAGAAGATCGAACACAGGGGCGTGAACAAAGATCTCTCCCACTCGCGTCTACCTAGCGTCTCTCCCTCGTCGATGAAGAGATTCAAGCAAACAACAAGTAAAGCATGCAAGAGTTTACCCAGGTTCAGGCCACCACGTGGTGTAAAACCCTACTTCTTGCTTTGGTGGATTGGCCTTGGGAGGGCTGGAATATGAACTAGTACAGTGGTTCCTCAGCTCAGGAGGTGAGCTCAGGAGGGTCAGGAGGCAAGTGTTCTTGCTCCTTTGCGTGGTGGCAGAGTTTATGGATCTACTTCCCTTGGCTGGGCTTCGTCTCACCTCTCCCTCCACAGGGAGGATCCTAGATACTTATATAGGCGACCAGGGTCCTCTTCCCCCGAAATGTTTAGGCGGGAAGGGATCCCACAACGACCATTTTTGAGCGAGAACACAAGGACGTTCCTATCTTGACAAAAGCGGTCTTCGCCTGCAAAAGGATCAGGCGGTGACGCAGTGGTGGGCTCGACGGTGACATCCTCCTTGTTGTCCTTGCGGTCTTCGGTCTTGTTGCACCAAAGGGGAAACCTTTGTCCCGCTCCTCGAGAACCTGCGTCCGCGCTGCCTCCTTTGCACCGAAATGGCAACTGTGCCGCTTGTGGGCGCTGGCACCCGCTGGCGCAGTGCGTCAATGCTGACGTCTCTGCTTCCTCCTGAGGCAGACTTGGCCTTGGATTCTCCACCCCTCCGGTGCACCTTGCAGAGCCCGCTTCTAAGGGGGTCTTGACGCTGTTCTCCTCGCGAGGCTTAGCCCCCTCGCGAGTATCTTGGGCAGCTAGTCGATCAGCTGGGCCGTACCAGGTCGTAGTGGGAGCGCGTCGCGGCCCGCAGACATGCAAGTCTGGGTGCCCTGGTTCCCAGGATGCCGACATAGCTAGAAAATGGGTTGTACTTTTAACAAATTGTAAATGGGCTGTAGTAAATTCCATTAGAATAAAAAAATGGGTTGTGCATTCTTACAAATCGCAAGTGGGCTATATGTTCTCTGCCACACACTTGTGGGCCTTCTAAGTTGACGCGTCCCCTAAAAAAAACTAAGTTGACGCGTATGCAAGGCTTTGTCAACAACACACGGTTCTGGCAGCTGTGGCCGTTGGATGTCCATCCAATGAATGTCGTGCTTCTTCTTCAATCTCGGATAATCTTGCTTCAGCCGCCCAAAATATGATTCCTCCCCCTGACATCTGGGGCGCACCGTTTCGGAGGCTGACCTGTGGGCCTACTAAGTTGATGCGTACCAAGGGCTTTGTCAACTTAGTCAATAAAAACAATTCTAGCTGCAGTGACCGTACGATGTCCATCCAACGACCGTAGTGCTTCTTCAACCTCTGGTCTTCTTGCTCCAGCCGCCCAAAGCAGCGTCGGTCGTGCCGTGTGCTCCTACCTCCCATGGCCGGCTGTGATGCCGCGGAGGCCTCACCGCCCCCTACTACTCCCACCGCTGGCCAGGCCATCCCTCTACTCACCCACACCCCCTATTATTCCGCGGCGACGGCAGCCTCACACGGTCACACCGCAGCCGAACCAGTGAACCCTCATACTCCTCTCTGCGCGGGCTTCCACTGCCGCGTCTTCCCCGGCTCCGTGTCGTCCCCTTCCTAGGCCTTGCCGTTGTCCACCGGCCTGGTGCTCTCGGCGCGGCGTGGTCAACGTGGTCAAGGAACGGCTTCCATCGGACATAGACTGTACGTGGAGAGGCTGACAGCTGGGTCCACGATGGCAGCAAGGAAGTGCCTCCTTATTATGCAGAAAATATTGATTCCTCCACCTGACAGTAGGGACCCACCGGACGGGCCACCGTATTTCACGAAAAAAATGTTTCCCCCTGACTGCTGGGACCCAGCAGACGGGCCACCATATTGCGCGAAAAAATGTTCCCCCCGCTGTCAGCTCGGACCCACCGGAAGCGCCTCCTTATTACACACAAAAAATGAATACCGCCCCTTCTAGTTGGGACCCACCTTGGTGGGAGGCTGACTTGTGGACCTACTAAGTTGACGGGGATGGAGTGCTTTGTCAACTTAGTCAATATAAATGATTCTAGCTGCAGTGACCGTACGATGTCCATCCAACGGCCGTAGTGCTTCTTCAACCTCTGGTCTTCTTGCTCCAGCCGCCCAAAGCAGCACCGGTCGTGCTGCGTGCTCCTGCCTCCCGTGGCCGGTTGTGATGTCGTGGAGGCCTCACCGCCCCCTACTACTCCCACCGCTTGCCAGGCCATCCCTCTACTCACCCACACCCACTGTTATTCTGCAGCGATGAGAGCCTCACACCACAGCGAACCAGTGAACCCTCGTACTCCTCTACGCGTGGGCATCCACTGTCGCGTCTTCCCCGGATCCGCGTCGTCCTCTTCCTAGGCCTCGCCGTCGTCCACCGCCTTGGTGCCCTCGGCGCGGCGTGGTCAATCTGGTCAACGACCGACTTCCATCGAAAGAGTACTATATGTGAAGAGGCCGATGTCTGGGTCCACGGCCACAGCCCGGTTTTTTTGTGATTTGCCAAATAAGTCCACTTTGTCAGACCTGTTGGGCTGCAAATCTTTCGAGACGAGGAGAGCTTCATTCAGCTGGCCGAGAAAATGGCCTATGAGTAATGAGAAATGGGCTGTGAATTAAAAAAAAACCAAACCGGTAATTAGTTTCAAATATATTTTTTTCATTTCGAGATTTTAAATTGCATTGATTGCTATGCGTGGATAATTTGTTTGTTTATATTGATATGCATTTATTTTTAAAATCAGTTTGAATGTGACTCGAAATTTCGGGATTAAAAACAGTTCGGACCGCACCGAAATATGCAAAATTTTGTATAATTTTTTAAACGTGGCCACAATATGGGCTGTAATGCTAACAAAAATAATATGGGCTCCAAAAAAACCTTAAGAATTAGCAAATGGGCTGTAAATTATTAGAAATAATGGCAGATGGGTTGTATGATGTTTTCCACAGATTTGAGGCCTGCCTAAAAAAAAGGTTGACGCACAAGCAGAGACTGTTGGATGTCCATCCAATGGCCGTCGTGCTTCTTCAATCTCTGCTCTTCCTGCTCCAGCCGCTCAAACAAGCGCCGGCGGGACTGCCTGCTACCTCCTCCCCATGGCCGGCTGTGCTGCCGCGTAGGCCTCATAGCCCCACCATACTCCCATCGCTGGCCTAGCCATCCCTCTACTCACCCACACCTGATGTTATTCTCCGGCGACGGCAGACGAACCAGTAAACCCTCGTACAGTCATACTCCCCTCCGCGTGGGAAACAACTGTCGAGTCTTCCCTGCCTCCGTGTCGTTCCCTTCCTAGGCCTCGCCGTCGTCCACCCCCCTGGTGCTCTCGAGGCGGCGCGGTCAATCTGGTCAACGACCGACTTCCATCGGAAGAGTACTGTACGTGGAGAGGCTGACAGCTGGGTCCATGGCAGCCGCAAGGAAGTGCCTCCTTATTACGCGGAAAATAATTATGCCTCCACCTGACAGTGGGGACCCACCGGACGGGCCACCGTATTTGGTGAAAAAAACATTTTCCCCCTAACTACCGGGACCCACCGGACGGGCCACCGTATTTCATGAAAAAATGTCCCCCCCGCTATCAGCTCGGACCCATCGGAAGTGCCTCCTTATTACGCACAAAAAAATGAATACTCCCCCAGCTAGCTGGGACCTAGTATAGTGGAAGGCTGACTTGTGGGCCTACTAAGTTGACGGGGACGGAGGGCTTTGTCAACTTAGTCAATATGCACGATTCTAGCTCCATTGACCGTACGATGTCCATCCAACGGCCATAGTGCTTTTTCAACCTCTGGTCTTCTTGCTCCAGCCGCCCAAACCAGCGCCGACCGTGCCTCGTGCTCCTGCCTCCTGTAGCCGGCTGCGATGCCGCGGAGGCCTCGCCGCCCCCTACTATTCCCACCGCTGGCCAGCCCCTGCGGTGACGGCAGCCTCACACCACAGTCGAACTAGTGAACCCTCGTACTCCTCTCCGCGCGGTCTTCCACCACCTGACAGTAGGGACCCACCGGAAAATAATTATTCCTCCACCTGATAGCTCGGACCCACCGGAAGTGCCACCTTATTATGCACAAAAAAATTAAAACCCCCCTGCTGGTTGGGACCCACCTTGGTGGGAGGCTGACTTATGGGCCTACTAAGTTGAAGGGGATAGTGTGCTTCGTCAACTTAGTCAATATGAACGATTCTATCTCTAGCGACCATACGATGTCCATCCAACAGCCATAGTTCTTCTTCAACCTCTGGGCTTGTTGCTCCAGCCGCCCAAAGCAGCACCGGTCGTGCCACATGCTCCTACCTCTCGTGGCCGGCTATGCTGCCACGGAGGCCTCACCGCCCGCTACTATTCCCACCGCTGGCCAGGCCATCCCTCTACTCACCCACACCCCCTATTATTCTGCGGCGACGGCAGCCTCACACCGCAGCGAACCAGTGAACCCTCGTACTCCTCTACGCGTGGGCATCCATTGCAGCGTCTTCCCCGTCTTCGCATCGTCCCCTTCCTAGGCCTCGCAGTCGTCCACCGCCCTGGTGCTCTCGGCGCAGCGTGGTCAACGTGGTCAAGGAACGGCTTCATCGGACATGGACTGTACGTGGAGAGGCTAATAGCTGGGTCCACGGCCGCAACAAGGAAGTGCCTCCTTATTACGCGCAAAATAATTATTCATCCAGCTGACAGCGGGGACCCACCGGACGGGCCACCGTATTTCGCAAAAAAATGTTTCCCCCTGATTGCTGGGACCCACTAGCTACATCTTCGCACAAATGGAAGTGCGTCCGGGCAAAAAAAATGATTGGCCCTCCTGACTGTTGGGACCCACCAGCTACATCTTCACACGCAAGGAAGTGCGTCGGGGCAAAAAAAAACGATTCGCCCCCCTGACTGCTGGGACCCACCAGCTACATCTTCGGATGCAAGGAAGTTCCTCACAGTCGGGACCCACCTGCTCGAAGCGTACTTAGCGTTGTCATTCTGGTCATGAACGTGTACGTACATACTGGTCGATGTATAGGCGCGCACATGTCGTAGTAGAGGCACACACGTAGCATGTACACATAAGTACTGCGACAAATGTGCAAGAAAGAAAATACAGCCACGTACGTACATACGGGCAGTGTCTCGAACGCCTACTCGCGCATACGTACGGCCAGGGCTCGTGTACATGGCTGGGTCGAAACGGAGAAACATCGTCGTCATCGTGTTCATGGGGAGCCAACCGGCTGGGTCGGAACGGAATGCGTTGTCGTTTTCAACGGGAGGGCTTGGATGCAACAGCCGATGGAAACGAGGCATGGCATACCGTAGAACGAAGGAAACGGCCTTGTGTTCGACCGGCCACGTTCAAAACGGGATCCTGTTCATCGGGAGGGGTCTGGCATACCGCAAAACAGAGGAAACGGACCTCATACGGTCGAAACGGGGGTCCTGTTGATCGGGAGGGGTGTGGAATACCGCAAAACGGAGGAAACAGACTTGTGTTGGAGTGCTACGATCGAAACGGGGGTCATGTTGATCAGGAGGGGTGTGGCGTATCGCAAAACGAAGGAAACGAACTTGTGTTGGAGCGCTACGATCAAAACGGGGGTCCCGTTCATCGGGAGGGGTGTGGCGTACCACAAAACGGGACTCGACGGGATACTATTCATCACCATCGTCGACCCTCTCCAGCCTCCACGGGCTACTGTTCATCCACCGTCGACCTCCTCCAGCCTCCACCTGCGACTGTTCAGCCTCCACCGCACGCTACTCCACCGGCTACTGTTCAACCAGCCCTCTCCACGGGCTCCTGTTCAACAACCCCTCCACGAGCTACTGTTCATCCAGCCCTCCACCGTCTACTGTTCATGCGGCCCTCCACGGGGTGGTCCTGTTCATGCAGCCCTCCACGATGTCCTGTTCATGCAGCCCATACTGGCTCAATCGAACGGGGTCCTGTTCATGCAGAGGCAACACCACGGGGTCCTGTTCAGCCACCCCCACCGGGAACTGTTCATCCAAACCCCCCAGCAACACTCACTGTTCATGCAGAGGCAACATCGATCGGCTTCAGTTAGCAACAGTAGCGAAGGAATCGCTCGATCGGGTTCAGTTAACAGCCATCGATTGACCGGACGGGTTAAGTAACGCGTAGCCTGCAGTGCAATCGCTCGGGTTCAGTTAGAGCCCAACGCCTCGCTCGGGTTCAGTTAGAGCCCAACGCCTCGCACCCACGCGCATGCGTGTACGAGAGAAACACGCATCACTTGGCCCCGACCAGCCACCGTAACTGGGAACACCCCGATATTTTCCTCGCCCTCACTTCTACCACAGTTTTTTCCGTCATGGACGGTCCAAAGAATGTCATGCAGCTGCGTCTCCGGCCCGCCCAGGACGAAAAGCCCATTTTCTGTCATGATTTTTTGTCATAGAAGTAGGACCCCACCACATCTATGATGATACCGTGTTTTGTCACATTTATTTCATAGAAGTGTCATAAGTATGACAGAAAGAAGTTTTGTTCGGACCAAAATGTCACGGATGTGTCATTTTTTGTAGTGATTGATTTGTATGCATGCACATACCAGTTATTTGGCGTGCTTCACCTCACCTCCTCGTCTATTTTCTCCAAAGAGGTATTTCTTTGGCCAGTGCATGCATGAGTGGAGCAGTAATTGTTGGGCTGCATGCAGAAAAAGGGGTAGAGGTAGTTGCATGCGAGGGAGTAATAGAGAGGAATGAGAGCAGGCTACAAAGCCAAGTACTATTCCCAATATTTGCTTCGCTTTTTATGCAACAACCTTGGTACTACGAGACATTCAAAACTTAGGCCTTGTACAGATGGAGGGAGGGAGTAGTTTCCAATGATATTATTTTTGGTTACATGCATTAAAATTTTATTTGTTAAATCAAAGGTCAAAAATTGGAGCAAAATGCGAAGGGGACAAATAAACCAGTAAACATCAAAGTTCTCCCATTTTGCCCCAACTTGGTCTCTGTGAGATGATTGTACTGGATCGGCACGAAGGGCGGGGAGGCCAGAGGAGTACATGGCCAACACACACGTGAATGCAACGTAGTCTGCAGTTCTCATATAAAGGCTCCCCACCAGTCCAATCTACGAAATCCTACGCACCTATGCACCCTAACCAAGGGCAAGAGTGATCACTCCAATCGCAAGATCAGTTGACTAGTAGAAGGTATACCCATGGAGGCGATGAGCGCGGGCATTAGCCGGTTGTGCCAGATGGTCCACGACACTGGCCTGGGGCCCGTCACCAAGGAACGTCTCCGGGTCATGCTTGAGGCCGCCAGGGTGAGAGGCCTCTTGGACGACAGCTGCGTCTCCTTGTTCGACGAGGTCCTCGTCAGCTTCCTCGACAAGTTCACCATCGTCAAGAAGCTCTCGGATGACCTTGACGTACGCGTCCAGCCCACGTGCCCAGGCTCTGCGATGCCTGCCACCCTAAATGGCCTCTATGGTGAGAACATCTTTGACGCACTTGTGACCCTGCGACTACCCTCCGTGGTGCCGGAGATTGTCCACCACGATGTCGCGCTCGCCGCGTAGCGCCTGGGGTAGAAAGACTCCATAGACATAATCACCCACGTTTACGCGCAAATCGTCCACAAGGACTGCTACATGCCACAGGAGGACGATAGGACGCTAGCGTTCTTGGACCGTAGGGCAGCCTTGGACGGCATTGTTCATAAGCATGTTGAGCTCGCCGCCAACACCGCTGCTCCTCACCCGTCGGTTGGTGCCTAGGCGCACTAGGGCATGAGGATGTTGTTGGTGGTACCATATGTATCTTTCCTGAAATGCCAAATATTTAGAAATGGAGGGACTTTATTGTACTAGTAATTATCTTACCTTTCGCATCAACTGCATTATTTTTGTATGTACCATTCATGAAGCGTGCCAGAACCAAACTTCTCATTTATTTTTGGCATCAACTTGTAACTACTATCTATCGGTCGGGCCAAGGAGCAGAACCAAATTTTACATGTTACGAGTTCAAAAGGAAAATCCTTCCATGTTCGCATCGCACCTTCACACGGTTGGTCCGGCGCGCCGCTCAAGGGGGATGTGTGTTCTGTTGTAGTTTCACTTACTAGTGGGACCGCAGTTGAGAAAACTAACTATCGGGAAATCCCCACCCTCCCATCGCGCGATGGCTGAGTTAGAGAAAACAGGAGGGAGAAGAGATAGATGTAGCATGGATTCCAAGAAAATTGGTGTCAGATGGGACTCGTGTGGGTGGCATGTGCTGTACTTCTAGACGTGAATGCTAGTTATGGCCCATGCCACCCCACTATATCGAGGTATTGGTTACGTAGAACACACACATTATCTCTCCAGGAGTATGGTACACCACTAGTACTACTCACATTGTCTCGAAATTTCTTGCAGTTCGTGCTCAACCCTCCTCTCTCTTCTCAGCCAGTCAGCAGACGCGCAGAGTGTGCCCATCGTCTGTTTGCTCACATTCGGTCCCACATGTCAGTGAAAACGCAAGACGACCCACTAAACCTACACATCTTTCACCTCGACGTGTTGTTGATGAAAAACAAATCCAATAAGATCTTCGGTGGCCGCTTTTGGAGTTACTCAAGAGTAAAATTCTATTAACAGTTTAACCCAAGATGCACATCATGTGCCTTCAACTAGCACTCCATCTCCTTGCATGACACGACATGCTGGATATTCTACGTGTCGGCCAAATGAGGAAGAACTTGAACAAATCTTCTCCACAGACCGAAGGAGTAGGAAACACGGCAAGTCATGTGCTAACATCATATGTACGTACTGTATAAGCCCACGTCACGATATCACCATATTTCTCGGCCTCCGTGCCACACCTAGCTCTAGTTGATGGTATACTGCTACTACTACTAGGACTAACTATTGTACTAGCATACTACTACTGGCTCTACGTGATGTGGCAACTTCATATAACCAGATGTTGGCTTTACTATTACGGTACTCACACTCCAAGAAGTGACTCGTAAACCATTCATAAATTGAGTTTATCACATGCTTATGCAAATGTACCAAGCATTACATACATCAAGCCATCAACACACAACAACAACAAGAATACATGTTGGAATATATATTATTTCCAACAAAAAGTTCTAGTAGTAAATACTAAAGTTTATATCACACAACAAATAACAAGCAATGAAATGAACTTCAACTCAACGAATCCTCAGCGTTGGAAACACTTGCTCTGAACCATAGGCAAGCCTCTGCGAAGGGCCATGTATTGTCCATATAGAAACCAACACAGGACTCATCATCCAGGTTGAAGCAGCATATAGCAGGACTCATATTGTTATAGCCAGGTTATGGAACCATAGCAATGTCTGAGGTATAGATATGGATATAGTTGCTTCTCATAAATGGTAGTAACATTGTGGCAACAACATTTGGATCGCCTGTCACCATCATTGGATGGTTTTGTCCAAGGAAGAGCGAGTTTCCTCGAAGACTATCAATACGGAACCAGGAAGAAGGTGTTGGTGCTAGCACCCTAGTATTGATCCCGAATACCCTACAACAGATGTTAGAATAGGTCTGGAGAGTGCGACCATGAGAGACAACATCTGGTTACTTAGTAACATCAGCAATGCCCTGTATACAGACAAGAATAGGTGATTCATCAGAATAAGTTGCCAGGCGCCACTGAGTATGTATGTCCTGCTCGTCCTCATGCTCGTGATCATCACCATCGTCATCTCCCCCTTGGGTATAAACTTTTTTAGGTATAGGTGGTGGAATGTTCATAGGACCTTGGAAACACAAGAAGGTTAAATTAGTATGGTGATACTAACTAGCATGCATGTGGATGGAACAATTCTAATTATGGTGGAAGACAAACGTACCGAAACCATAAGGATTCCATGCAAAAACAGTGCCATGGGTGGTGGCAGCAAACACAAGACCCTCGTACTGAATTGCATCACAGTACTCATTCGTGTTCAGAAATGGATTTTTGAGCAATATCCATCGATCCGTGGAAGCAGAGACGGCAACAAGCTTGTCAAAGATAGCAACAACATCATAGTTCTTGTAATCCCAAGAGAGGTTGGGAACTCGAGAAATTACTATCTTCCGTAGACGACAGTCATCATGATCGTATCTGAACGTACGTAGACTATATGTGTGTTGAACCTCAGGGTAGTCTGAGATTTTTGGAAGTGGAACCCGCTGACAAGTGTACACATGCACAAGTTTCCACTAGCAATTGTTCCCAATATAAACAACCCAATCTCCATTTGCGCCTTCCCAGGCCTTACCCTTGAGCGATGGCATCTTAACATCGCACATATAATTATCAAGCGGCATCAACTTGCACATGTCAAGGCTTCCGTCGTCCTCGTGACGGCGAGCAGGGTCATGGCGAAGAACATAGTGGAGATCAAACCGCTCCTGAACCCTTGGGTTCTTTGTAATGATCCTATTTGTTGATTCGAGAATGGTCTTGTACAAACCTTCCATGCTAGCCGAGGTGATGACTTCGCATTGATCAATGAATTCCTCCAACATGTCATCTTTCAGACCGGGCCAAGAATAATGGGGTCGTTTCCGGCCTGTTCCCTCCATGGAGAAGACGATCGAATAATGGCAGAAGGAAGGGTGAAGGCAAATGGAGGGAGGATGAGCGTGCGACAGCAGTTCCAAATCGAGAGGAAAAGGAGAATAGGCGGTGGATGGTTGCCACGGTATAGGAAGAGGCGCCCTGGCCTACATAGACGTCCGTTCGGAAATTGTACAAAAGGAGTCACCGTCGTCTCACTGCCATGTTAGAACAGGACCACATTTCAGCGAAACATGGTGTGAAATTTCTCGTGCAAAATGCGATATGGCCCTGTTGGCCCGAGGTGCCTCAATATTTCTCAACTTTATTTTTAATTGGCGTACCGTTCAGTTTTGAAGCACCACTAATTGGTACTTTATGCAGAGAAAATATTAAACTACTCTACCACAATACCACTACTCCACCTTGTACTAGTATCAAACAAGATATATAGGCTGGAGCTTCAGCACTTGCTTGCTATCGGTTGCCCACTAGCTTCTCACACTATAACCCTCTCTCTCCAGAGCTAAAAAGGATGGCGGTGGTCCCTCTCTGTCCCTCCTCACCCTCACCGGTGGTCAAAGATCCGCCAGGATCCCGTCCGCCGGGGAAGAGAAGGACGTGCTTCGTTGACACACTTGTCGTCAGCGAGCGAGGTCACACACTGACGACAAGGCCGTCCAATCAGACCTAGCGCCCGCGCGGGATGGCCTCCGTCCCCAAGCTCGCTGATGTAGTGTGTGCGGAGGAAAACAACCATGAGCGTAGACACTTCCCGCCGACCCTCAGGTATGGTACCTCTTTTCGAAGCATACCCTTGTTCTATTGCCCCCATCTGCCATGTCGCTGCATGTGGATCTTTTTCCACTCCACCATCTCCCCAATTTGCTATCCCCTGCTCTGCTGGTCACGCAGACGAAAACCTGAATTTGCACTATTAAAGGAAACCCTACTTCATGCAGACTAATCCATGTCTGGGTTGAATAAGGAAAGTAAGGAAGAAAGTATTGTTGAAGAGAATAGGTATCGAACCCGCCTCTAGGTTGAAAAGGGGAAAATCAATAGCTAAGGAACGAGTTTCGTGTCCCTTGTTTTTTTTGACATGGTCGTGTATCTTGGTTGAAAAAGGGTAGAAAGGCCTCCGCGATCGGTTTGTTTTCCTCACATAGGAAAAAGGTGGCTAAAGAGAACAAAAATGGGACGTAATCCACATATGCTGCCTGGATATTTGTTGCTCTGAGCAACCATCCCTCCCTCACCACTCTATGCGTCTGTGGAGGTACATACTGATTGTGTATGTCTTAAATATTTTTCAGCTAAGGCATTCTAATGACGATGCACAGCCAGTATACCAACGATGAAACTTCTTACTACCTTCAGATTTTTGCACTATTAATGCTTATAGATTACATACGTCACTTTCATGAGATAAGTCAATTTTTTTACAGTGTCTCCAGAATGCCAGGGAGCTGATGTGCTTTTATTTTGGTTAAACTGCACAAAAAATTATGAAGAGAAGAGGAAAGGTCAAGATTCGGCACCTCCTTCTCCGGATTTTGTCTTTGATTTGGTTGATGAAGTTTTATGTTTAATCGACTATCAAGATTGGGATAGCAATTTTCTGGTCCTCTCGAGTTCAAAATGATATATACCTTCAGGGTACATGGTTTGCAAAAAATTTATACTATCATTAGTTCATAATGCTAGTTACCTTCAGACTTTTGTATTTGGTTTAATGTTGTTGCCAGCTTGTATACCAGTGCTGAAACTTGTTACCTTTACATTTTGTATTGTTAATGCTTATAGAAATCTTCGAGTGCTAGCTTATGGAGGTCAGTTTAGTAAAACCATTATACTGTACCCCGTAATAAAAAAATACTCCACTGTTGCACTAGCCACTGGATTATTCTATATTTTTACTATTTGAATGGTGTTGCATTAGCGTATGGACATATATAAGGTGTGGCAAGCTTTCCCAGAGAAACAAGTTTCAACATTGGTATACTAGTTGTGCAACAAGTTTCATTGGGACAGAGGGTGTAGAGTTCACTCAAATACTGCCAGTAAAGCTAGTCACACCTTTGTTAAAATTAATGTTCATTATTTTATCGGAGGAGGTCTGCATGTTTGTCTCTAATGCATGTCGATTACATACCTGACATCATGATGTAATGGTAAGTCATTTCTTTTTGTACAATGTCACTAAATTGTCAAGGCGATGATGGAATTTTTATTTTAGTTGAATATGCTTAAAGTAGAGGAAAGGTTGGGAACAATTCAGTTTTTCCAAAAATACTATGTATGCCTTCCTGACATCAGCCGATGTTGCCTTATTTATTCCTTCAGACAGGTGGTTAGAAACGGTCTTGCTACCTTTTCCCATTAAGAAATTGGAATTCTTATATTTGTGAGTCTATGCTTGAATTAGTGCCACTTTTATAGTAATCACACTTTCAATATCTGTGCAAACAGGGATGCTCGATTTTAGTGGAACTGCACAAAAAGTCCAAATGGTTCAACATTATGAGCATGTTTTCTTCCAAACCGTTATATCCAATTGGTGGCACTATGAGATGTTCATTATGAAGGTACATGATTTGCTGCTATCTTGCTACTCTTTTTGTACTGTCATTAGATAGTAATATTAGTGGTTTGCGTGTGAATTTATTGGCAGGGTGGACTTACATTGGAGGTGCAGGACATGACTCAATGATTGGATGCTCAATTTTGGTTGTATCATTTCACCTCTTCCATCACTGCGAACATGGATATCCTTGGTCTGATGAAGAATATGCGCTATATTTTTGCTCTATACCAGCAAATCAATTCAGTACGAAATTGTCCAGGGCAAAACATGATAGTATCAAATTGCCCAGTGCAAAACATGACAGATGCTAACCGGAAACTACTAGCAGAGGTATGTTTAAACCGAAAATACAAGGTGGGGTATATGTTAACTAGCTGGTTGATATTTGTGCAAAAAAATGTCTGGTAGTTGGTATTTGGCGAACAAACAAAGTGAGTTCAAGTTTTCGTTGAACTGCACAAGATAATAGTATAGTAACTCCATGCAGTGCCATTTTAAGATAGACACAGAAAGATTGGATAGTCACTTCATGGACTGCACAAAAGTAGTACTGTACCATTTATTGGCCAACACTAGGTGCTTCATTGCTTTGTTCTGGTTGTCCAATCGGCATCATTTAGCCAACGTTAAAGTTCTAGTTCAAAAATAGTCTCGCCGTGTGATCGACAGATGGCCAACTCATATTTTAGTCGATGTTCCTCCATCATGTGTGGTTCCTCCGTCATGTTGGTGAAAACACTTACGTTTGCAAGTGGAAATGTAAACTTCACAATCAGATTTGTCTTTCACTTTGTACTGAATGTTGGCCCAGAGAAGCATCCATGTCAGTAGTAAGAACAAATGTTTTTCTTGATCTTTGCTTTAGGAGCTACATATTGTATATGATATGTGAATCATTGAGATGCATTAACATGTTAAGCATATGGATGTGAATGGTACTAGTTGGTTGTGAATTTGGGCTATTAATGGGAACATAATACAAAGCCAAGAGTGTGAGTCTTGTGTAAACATTTTGAACGGATCGACTCTTTTAGTGTGCACAACATGATCCCTATTTATGTGTGCTCAGTGTTTACAAGTCACTAGAAGTTCCTTATTTATGTTCTCTCAGTGCTTACAAGTTACTGATCGATCACTAGCTAGCCTACCAATACGCTCCTACCAGTTTTATTTGCGAAGCAAATTCCAAAGGTGGCAGTTTTTTGAATAAAAATGCCTACCTCTGAAGGAACTGACAAGCTGTCCTGAAGAAAATGCCATGAATCTGAAGATACTGCCAGCAAAAATGTTCGCAAATGCCTTATCTCCCAACGAATGGTCATCAGCTAATGCGATCCTACACGTACACTATCCAGCCTACTCTATCCTACATGAATAAATAGCGGACCACGCATATGCTACCTCCTTTCCGGTTTGCAGGTCTCAATTCCAAAATCTCAACAACCAAGGAAGATGATGAGTGGTGGATTAATTTTTGATAGGGAGGGAGTACCTCATCTGGATGATTCGAGTGCACTCGTTTGACCATCATGCCGATGTGCGACCCAGCACAGACGGGACGCACCACTAACAGGACGCGATGACATAGTAATAATTTCAGTTTACTAGTTTTCCAGGGTAAGCTGGCTCGCTAAGCCATGCCTGCTTATGCATTGAATTGCAATGACTGTCCCATTTCCCACGACACGCTACTTCACCTACCTTTCGCCTAAAATTACCGGTTCCCGGCCTTCGCCGGTAGCACCGTCACCCAACTCGCCCTATCGCCTCCCCTCACAAACCCCACCGTCCTGACGTCGCTCGCCACTTGCCTCGCTCTTGCAACGTCTTCCATGCCCCCGACCATCCGCAATAGGTGACGCCAGAGGCACTTGCCGCCGGAGCTAGTGTTCGGCTATTCACCGGAAGGAAAACGGAGGGAGGAGGCATTCTATCGGTCTTTAGATGGCAATGCGCAGTACAAGGACTTGTTGGAGCACGATTGCCCGGCGGAGGAGCAGCATATCGCCGATTTACGCCGCCAGGGGGGCATGGAGCAGCAGCGCACCGCCGCTCTGAGTCGTGAGCGGAGTGTCCGCAACTGGGCCGACTACGTGGTGGTCGGCGCCCGGCAAATAGCCTTAGAGGTTGTCGGGCAAGCAAGCATGCGGGACGCCGAATTTTACTACCAGCTCATGAAGAGGGTTTCCCGCTTAGAAGCCAAAGCTTCGGTGGAGCACGCTGGCACGGAAAAGGCCAACGCGCATGAACAACGCGCCCTATCGCACCTCCGACAAGTCTGAGGCGAGGAGGAGGACGTCGGTGCCGGCATTTAGCGTGTACCGCAGATGGCGGCCGGCATTGTCTAGTTAGCTAGGAGTAAGTTAGTACTTGTACACTAGAGTATTTGCGGGAGTAGATAGTTAACTTGGCTATTATGGTTGTCAATGTGGAAGTTCAGTACTCTATATCTGATCAGACCTGCTACTTTGCTCTGAATGTTGAACTTTCTGTGTGAACGTATTGAATGGGCTGTTATTTTTGAAAATGGGATGTATTTTTCCACCACGAGTTTACAGGCAGACTTGTGGGCCTACTAGGTTGACACGTACACAATCAGGAGATGATTGTACGTGGAGAGGATGACAGTAGGGACCCACCTGGGTCATGGCAGTACGCAAGCAAGTGCCTCCTTATTTCAAGCCAAAAAAATTGGTTCCTCCTAATGGATTTCTGACATCTGGGTACCATGCCATTGTCAACGTAGTCAATAAACAAGAGAATTGCACAACGAGCGGCGGACACCAGGGACCCAGCAACTTGCCTAGTTATTTTTGTTTTTGAGACGGAGCAGGGTGTCAACTGGGCTATGCAGGGCACTCTAGCTTGTCTAGCTAGCCTTTTCTTTTATGTTTACCACGGGACCAGCCTAGTAGTTTTTTTACTTCTGAAAATGGCTATCCCGTTTTTTGTTCTTTTGCAGAATACCCAATCAAGGCCTACTTGCTTTGTCAGCCCTGCTGGGCTGCAAATCTTTCTACGTGGACAACTTCATTCGGCTTGCCCACAAAATGGGCTATCAATAATGAGAAATGGGTTGTACATTTTAAAAAAACATCAAACCGACAATTAGTTTCAAATTTCTTTTTTTCATTTTGAGATTTTAAATTCCATTGATTTTTATGTGTGGACAATTATTTGGATTTTATATTGATATGAATTTATTTTTCAAATTAGTTTGAATGTGAGTCGAAATTTCGGGATTAAAAATACTTCGTACTGCACCGAAATATGCACAATTTCGTATAATGTTTTAACTGTGGCCACAATATGGGCTGTAATGTAACAAAGAGAATATGGGCTCAAAAAATCCTTTAGAATTAGTAGATGGGCTGTAAATTATTTAAAAAAATGGCAGGTGGGTTGTATGTTGTTTTCCACGGATTTGAGGCTTTCTTGTGCAACTACTATAGGTTGACGCGTATGCTTTCCTTTACAAAAAGGTTGACGCGCATGCAACGCCGTGTCAATTTAGTCAACACACGAGATCGGTAATTTTTGGATGTCCATCCAATGGCCGTCATGCTTCTTCAATCTCTGCTCTTCCTGCTCCAGCCGCTCAAACAAGCGTCGGCGGGACTGCCTGCTCCCTCCTTCGGTGGCCGTCTGTGCGACCGCGCAGGCCTCACCACCCCACCATACTCCCATCGCTGGCCTAGCCATCCCTCTACTCAGTCAGACCTTCTATTATTCTTTGGCGAAGGCAGCCTCACACTGTAGCCGAAGCAGTAAACACTCGACCCCCCCCTTCGCATGGGAAACAACTGCCAAGTCTTTCTTGGCTCCTAGTCATTCCCTTCCTAGGCCTCGCCGTCTTCCACCGCCCTGGTGCTCTCAGCGCGGCGTGGTCAACGTGGTCAATGAACGACATCCATCGGAAGAGGACTGTACGTGGAGAGGCTGACAGCTGGGTCCATTGCCGCATGCAAGGAAGTGTCTCCTTATTACGCGCAAAATAATGATTCCTCCACCTGACAGCAGGGACCCACAGGAAGGGCCTCTGTATTTCCCGAAAAATGTTTGTCCCTCTAACACCTCAGACCCACCAGCTATATCTTCGCACGCAAGGAACTACCTCCTTGTTACGCACAAAAAATTGAATACTACCCCTGCTATCTGGGACCCACCATAGTTGGAGGCTGACTTTTGGGCCTACTTAGTTGACGCGGATAGAGGGCTTTGTCAACTTATTAGTCAATATGAACGATTCTAGCTCCAGTGAGCATACAATGTCCATCCAACAGTCATAGTTCTTCTTCAACCTCTGGTTTTCTTGCTCCAGCCGCCCAAACCAGCGCCAGTCATGCCGCCTGGTCCTAGCTCCCGTGGCCGTCTCTGTAGACGCGCAGGCCTCACCGCCCCACCCTACTCCCATCACAGGCCTGGCCATCCCTATACTCACGCAGACCTGCTTTTATTCTCCGGCGACGGAAGCCTCACACTGCACCCAACCAGTAAACCCTCGTATTCCTCTCCACATGGGAAACAACTGCCGAGTCTTCCCCATCTCCGGGTCATTCCCTTCCTAGGCCTCGCCGTCGTCCACCACCTTGGTGCTCTCAGTGCGACATGGTCAATGTGGTCAAGGAACGACTTACATCGGAAGAGGACTGTATGTGGAGAGGCTGACAGCTGGGTCCACGGTCGCAGCAAGGAAGTGCCTCCTTATTACGCGGAAAATAATGATTCCTCCACCTGACAGCAACGACCTACCGGAAGGGCTTTGTATTTTGGCTTAGCTGTATTTTGCGAAAAAATGATTTCCCCTGACAGCTAGGACCCACCAACTATATCTTCGGACGCAAGGAAGTGTCTCCATATTAGGCATGGAAGAAAATAAATGCCCCCATGACAGCTGGGACCCGCCAGCTATATCTTCGCATGCAAGGAAGTTCCTCCTTATCCTCCCTGACAGCCAGGACCCACTTGGTCGAAGCGTATGTAGCATTGTCATTTTGGTCGAGAACCTGTACGTACATACTGGTCAATCGGTCTCTCTGCAACGATGAACCGTGGCCGAGCGAGAAGGGGCACGTGTAGTAGTAGAGCCCACGACGTAGAAGTTTAGGCAGTCCAGTCAAAACTGTGTACATGTACATATAGCCACATGCCGAAAAATACGGCCACATACGTACATACGGCAGGGTCTCGAGTGTGTACTCGTTCATACGTACGGCATTGCAGTCCCATACATATGGAGACGACAGCAACATCATCATGTTCATCGGCAACCCACCGATAGGGTCGTAACGCAGGAACAACGTCGTGTTCATCGGGAGGCAACTGTCCTGGACGGAATAGCCGAAACCTAGTATGGCGTACAACAAAACAGAGAGAAACAACCTTCCGCTAGAGAACGTACGGTCAAAATGTGGTCATGATCATCGGGAAGGGTCTGGCATACCGCAAAACGGAGGAAACAACCTTCTGCTCGACCGGTTACAGTCGAAATGGGATAATGTTCATCGGGAGGGGTCTGGCATACCGCAAAATAGAGGAAACAGACTGGTGTTGGAACGCTACGATCAAAACGGGGTTCCTATTCAACAGGAGGGGAGTGGCATACCAAAAAAGGGACTCCACGGGCTACTGTTAACCCACCGTCGACTTCCCCTAGCCTCCAACTGCACTGTTCATCCACTGCATATTCCTGTGCCTCCACCGGCTACTATTCATCCAGCCCTCCACGGGGTCCTGTTCATTCAACCATCCACATGGTCCTGTTCATCCTACCAGCCCTCCATCGGTTACTATTCAACCAGCCCTCCATGTGGTCCTGTTCTTCCACCCCCAACGCCTCGGCTTTGGTGGGCTCGTCTCGGGGTCCTATTCATCCAGCGGCAACCGCAACGTCCAACCCCCATGGGGTCCTGTTCATCCAACCCCCACGGAGTCCTTTTCATCCAACCCCAACCACGTACGTCTCAACACATTCAACCAACCGCACGTTCATTGTTCGTCAAGAGGCAGCAGGTTCGATCAGCTTCAGTAAGCAGCAGCAGCGATCGATCGGGTTTAGTTAGCAGCGGTAGCGAAGGAATCGCTCGGGTCCAGTTAGCAATCAAGGGATCGATCGCTCGGGTTCAGTAACATAGCTAGTGCAATCGCTCGAGATCAATAAGTGAATGCCTTACTCGGGTTCAGTTAGAGCCCAATGCCTTGCACATACATGTGACGTGTACGAGAGAAACACGCAAACCTCCGTGCATCGCTCCGCCCCGATCACCCACCGTAACCAGGAACTCCCTGAAATTTTCCTCGCCCTCGTTTCTACCACGGTTTTTTCTGTCATGGACAGTCGAAAGAATGTCATGCTGCTGCATCTCCGACCCGCCTAGGACGAAAAGCCAATTTTCTATCATGATTTTTTGACATAGAAGTAGGAGCCCACCACATCTATGATAATACGGGTTTTTCTCACAATTATCATCATAGAAGTTTCATAAGCATGACAGAAAAAAATTCATTTGGCCAAAAATGTCATGTATGTGTCTTTTTTTGTAGTGAGCCATAAGCCAAAAGACCCCTTCAAGAGCTCCAGCGGATCATGCCTAGAGAGACGTATAGCTCTATACCTTTTCAAGTTTTTTGGTAACTTTGTGCCGAAGTGGGAGAAATTTAATAGATCGCTAGGGTTTGAGAGAGTGTTTGTGTCTCACTTTTTCTCTTCGGTTTTATTGAGTTTCTTTGGTACTTTTCTCGTTTGATCCGTGCTACTTATTTGCTCGATGCTCATGAGATACTATGTTTGGTAGTGTGATTGAGCATACTATGCTTAATGTGTGCTTAATGCTTATTCCTATCACTTTTATGTATGATCATTCACTTATGTCTCTGGTGATGTGTGCATGTTATTTCACTTATATCATTTCATGCGCTCCACCAAGATGTATGTTGTATGGAAGAGTAACCCAAGATCCTAATTGATTGTGCATTTGCATTCAAACACAAATTTTTAATAATGCACAAATTAAGGAGGAGCTCTTGCTTATCACATACTTCTCAAAGTGACGATATATTTCATTCATTTAATCATTTGTCAAAGCTTTGATCAACATGTTGTCATCAATTACCAAAAAGGGGAGATTGAAAGTGCAACTAGTCCCCGGGTGGTTTTGGTAATACATAACAACATATAGCTCATTGAACTAATATCCATTCAAGATAAATATTTGAGGATGTTCAATGTTTGGAATGGCATGGACTAGAGAAGTGGACCCCTCAAAATGCTAAGGACAAATATTGGCAAAAGCTCAAGACTCTTCATTTCTATTTTAGTTATCCAAGATCACAATGAGTCCATAGGAAAGCCAATACTATTAAAAGGGACGAGGTGTGGCTTAATGATTTGGTTGCTCAAGTGCTTAGTGATATTGGTCCAAAACCCTCAGCCACTTTCTCCATCCAAATATGTCTAAACCCTATTTTCCAAACTCGGCCCTGTCGATATTTTCTACCCAGCGCCACCAATTTCATTTGGCATAGCCACTTGCAGATATCCTACGAAATTGGTCCGACCGATACGGGTCTCGGTCTCACCAAGATTTCATTCCCAGCGCCCTGTGATCTATTGCATCCACTTTCGTCCCACTGAGTTTATGCAATCGGTCCCACCGAGTTGGCTTGACAAATTCTCTCTTGCTTATTTCTTCACTTTGGTCCGACCGAGTTTATGTAATTGGCGCCACTGAGATGATGTTTTCCCTAAGCCCTAGCACAGCGGTCCCACCGAGTTGTTCCACTCGGTCCCACCGAGGTTCCTAATGTTCATATATTTGAACAAATCAGTCCCACCAGTTTAACTATTCGGTCCACCGAGATTGGTCAAATGTGTGTAACGGTTGGATTTTGTGTGGAGGCTATGTATACCCCTCCACGCCCTTCTCCATTTGTGATAGCCACCAGAACGTGCCTACACTTCCACCATTCATTTTCTAAGAGAGAACCACCTACTCATGTGTTGAGATCAAGAGATTCCATTCCTACCATTTGAACCTTGATTTCTATCCTTCGCCAAGTTGCTTTCCACACCAATTCTTCTTCCACCATATCCAAATATGTGAGAAAGAGTTGAGTGTTGGGTAGACTATCAAGAGCAAGGAGTTCATCATCAATATAGCATCTATTATGTTTTGGAGATTGGTGTCTCCTAGATTGGTTAGGTGTCGCGTGGGAGCCTCCGTCGTGATGTGGAGTTGAACCAAGAAGTTTGTAAGGGCAAGAAGATCGCCTACTTCGTGAAGATCTACCCAAGTGAGGCAAGTCCTTTGTGGACGATGGCCATGGTGGGATAGACAAGGTTGCTTCTTCATGGACACTTCGTGAGTGGAGCCCTCTGTGGGTTCACATGTTGGGGAACATTGCATGTAAAACAAAACAAAATCTATGCACACACAACATCTATCCATGGAGATGCATAGCTAGGAGAGGGGGAGAGGATCTTCATACCCTTGAAGATCGCTAAGTGGAAGCGTTTATCAACGCGGTTGATGTAGTCGTACACCTTTACAATATGTCCCGATCATGTACCGAGCGTACGGCACCTCCGTGTTCAGCACATGTTCAGCTCAATGACGTCCTCGCCTTCGCGATCCAGCAAGAGAGGCGAAGTAGTAGATGTGTTCCAGCAGCACGACAGCGTGGTGACGGTTGGTGGTTAAGAACAATCTCCTCATGGCTTTGCCAAGCAGTATAGAAACAAGATGGAGGATAAACTAGAGGGGACGGGGTTGCCGGCACAAGGCTTGGTGTATCTTCATGTGTCTCGGGTGCTAGCACTGCCCCTCTATTTATATGTTGAGCCCTCGGGTCGAAACTTGGAGTAAAAGCCTCCTCAAAGTTGGTTTTGCCCGAATGGCAAGAGACCTACTCGAACTCCAGGCCCAGACGTCAGGGTTCCCGGCGTCTAGCTCCTGGTCTCCGCAAAACTTCCTTTTGCACTTTCCAAAACCCATGTGGCTTTACCCCTTGGCCCAAATAAAGTGTTCTCGTGCCCAAACATTTCAAGAAACATCTGAAACCCCTTCGAGTCAATTCTGGAACCTTTTTGGAGATCAAACACTATTATCCCATATATTAATCTTTACCTATGGACTATTTTGGAGCTCCTCGTCATGTCAGTGATCTCATCCACAACTCCAGACAACATTCGATCACCATCATACATAACTCATATAATACTATATCGTGATCGAACGTTAAGTGTGCGGACCCTACGGGTTTGAGAACTATGTAGACATGACCGAGACACCTCTTCGGTCAATAACCAATAGCGGAACCTGGATGCCCATATTGGTTCCTACATATTCCATGAAGATGTTTATCGATCGAACCGTTATGACAACATACGTAATTCCCTTTGTCTGTTGGTATGTTACTTTCCCGAGATTCGATCACCCGTATGTCTATACCTAATTAAATCTCGTTATCGGCAAGTCTCTTTAGTCGTTCCATAATACATCATCGCTTAACTAATTTATTAGTCATTTTCTTGCAAGGCTTCTTATGATGTGTATTACCAAGAAGGCCCAGAGATACCTCTCTGATACTCGGAGTGACAAATCCCAATCTCGATCCATGCCAACTCAGCAAACACCTTCGATGATACCTCCAGAGCATCTTTATGATCATCTAGTTACGTTGTGACGTTTTATAGCACACAAGGTATTCCTCCGGTATCCGGGAGTTGAATGATCGCATGGTTTAAGGAACATGTATTTGACATACAAGAAAGCAATAGCAAGAAACTGTATGATTCAAATGCTAAGCTCAGCAATGGGTCTTTTCCATCACATCATTCTCCTAATGATGTGATCCTGTTATCAGATGACAACCCATGTCTATGGTTTGGAAACCTTAACCATATTTGATCAACGAGCTAGTCTAGTAGAGGCTCACTAGGGACATGGTATTTGTTTATGTATTCACACATGTATTTAAGTTTCTGGTCAATACAATTCTAGCATGAATAATAAACCTTTATCATGAATAAGGAAATATAAAGTAATAACAACTTTATTATTGCCTTTAAGGCATATTTCTGTCAGATTCAGGGCTCCGCAAAACCCTTGTAAGTTCGAACACTTGGGTGCATGTGAAGAACTCAACTTCCCCTACCGGCCTACTCGTTGTCTCTATGATCTAGCTCGAGGAACAAGAAAGGAAACGACACAAGGCAGTTTACCCAAGTTCAGGCGACCTATCGGTGAGTGGCCCTCCTCATGCAATGTGGTGGATTGCCTCGAGGTGGGCTGAGGAAGAACTAGTAGAGTGGTTGAACAACCTCGGGAGGTGTGTTCTTGCTTGTGGTGGTGAGGGGGGTCTGAAACTCTGAATGATCTGTCCCCTTATAGGTTGTGGCTAATCTAGATTTATAGAGGCCTTGGTCCTCTTCCCCCAAAATGTAGACGGGAAGGGATCCCACAGCAGACAAATTTGAAGGGGGACAACTAGTACATCTTATCCAGACTAGAGGTGGTCTTCGCATGCAAAGCTTCTGATCCTGACGCCACGGTGGGCTTGGTGGTGACCTCCGTCCTGCCATCTTGGTGATCCTTGTCTTATTGCATGGAAATGGAAACCTTTTGTTGATTCCTCGAGACTCCTCACCTACGCTTGCCTCTTTAGCACCAAAGAGGAAACTTGTCATCATGCGCCCGCTGGCACTCGCCTGGCCTTGGTCGTCATGGCTTGCGTCATCCGCACCTCCCGAGGTGGGGGCTTGCATAGAGATCTCAGCTCCTCGAGAGCTAACCTAGTGAGGCTGCTCCTTCCGGGGGTCTTGATGTCGTCCACCTTGCGAGGCTTGGCCCCTCACGAGCGACTTTTGTGTCGATGCTAAAGATGGGTTGTACCAGGACATTGAAGGAGCCACATCATGGGCCGCAGGCAGGCAAGTCTGGGTACCCAGGCTCCCAGAACGCCGACAGCAGCCCCCAGGCCCAAGGCACGCTAGGACTTTGCTTCGAGGCGCAACCAAAGGGCAGGACCAAAGCGTCACGGGCCCGAACCGCCTGCGTACCTGATTGATGCATGGCACCTGGATGGAACGTGGGTGTCTCCACTTCCCCAAGCTGCATTACAACCGTTTGACTTGAAGGGGGCCTGCTGCATGCAGAAAAGATCATCATTACATGCGATCATGGAGGCCGACGGTTCACCTCCTTCTTGCTATAAATGAGGGGGAAGCCCCCTACTCGTATCCATCTCCTTGCTCCTCGTTCCTCCTTCTTGCTTTGCTAGCTTGCCGAAACATCCATGGCCCCGGTAAGGAGGTTCTTTGTGGCGGAGAAGGGCAAGGCACCTCGGGAGGAGCTCGGGCCTCTCCTACCGAAGAAGAGGATCGGCCAATCCCGTGACGCCATTGAAGGGCTTGAAGTGACACGACCTTGGTTGGACCGGCCTCCGCCGGGCTTCCCGATCCCCTTGCACGCTGGCGTGCAAGGACCTAGGCAGGAGGGCAACGTCCAACCTCGCACAGGCCGCGATTGTGGAGGACCGGCCACGGCAGAGCGGCTAGTTGGCCATGGGTCTCATGTTGATGGCACCTCCCGAGAGTTCGTGGTGTGGACGACAATGCCTCCGATTTCGTGGGTCCGGCTCCCGAGGTTCTTGGCCAAACTGATGCCGCCAAGGGGGCCTGCCGAGCTATGGTTGCAGCATGATGGGTGCTGTAGCCAAGCTACCGAGGTGGAGGTTGAAGTTGTCCCCCCGGCCGGCGTCTTCATGACTAGAGGATGGGGCGAGATCGCCCGTGCTTGCCGTCCGGAAGGAGCCTCCGTCATTCACTTCGAGTACGATGGAGTCTCCATGCTTTTCTTCAAGGTCTTTAGTGAAGACGGCCAGCGCTTGGAATGTTGCCCTGGGAGGGTCGATCTGCGTGACCTGGCCACGGCTGCTGAACTTGCCCTTGGTCTTCCCAGCAGCTCCTCCAGTAGCTCCAGTGAATCACTGGAGACCTGCGGCGACCCAGAGACCGGCGGCGACCCGGAGACCAGCAATGATGACAGCTATGAGCCACCAAGCTCTCGCCATGCCAGGGGCAGGGCGACGACATCCGCCCGCCGTCGCCGGTGATGTCCCTGGCCAGGGTTCCCCTAGCTTCTCTCTTTTGTTTCCCTGCGCAGTATCATGTTAAGCCCTGTGGGGGCACGTAAGAGGTTGGAACGCTTTATCCTTAGTGTAACCTCTCCTCGTTTAGTATTGTGATTGCACATCTCGCTTGGGCACCATGTTGTTTTTCATTCTCACGGTCGCTTGGTGCTCTACGCCGACAGGACCCAGTCCCCAGGCAGGCTTCATTCGTCGCTGATATGCCAGGTCGCGATGCCGTGGTCAAGGCCAGGAGGTGAGCGGCTCGAGGTCCAGTAAGAGCCCTTGAGATGCGATGCTCAGGGGTCCCCTTTAGCGCGCAAGCAGCTTCCTAGAGGCCCAAAAAATGACGCTGCCCGAGCGAGATCGCAAAGGTGGAAACATCAGGTTACAAGGTTCTAGCTAACGTGGAGGGGCGACTTATCTTGGGATGAATTCCTTGCGAAGGGCCTGGTTTTGCCCTTGCGATAGAGCCTCTAGGCAAGGCTCGCGCCGGTCTCTCCCCCCTTAGCTCAGGTAAGTGCTCTACGTCCTTGGGTCCCAGTCCTCGAGCGAAGCTCAGCCGCCGCTGGTATGCCAGGTCGTGATGCCGTGGTCAAGGCCAGGGGTGAGGGCTCGAGAGCCAGTAGGAGCCGCTGAGGCGCGATGCTCAAGAGCCCCTCATTAACGTTCAAGCTGGGCGCGTTGAGGAGAGTGGCCGGTGAGGCCACCCTAGCCTGACTCCAAGGGTCCCTGTGAATCAATATAAGAAAGTGGTCATAGTTCGCGGCAGCTCTTGCCCCGCTGTAGTTGATCTTTCCATTAACACACGAAGTCACTGAGGACCCGGTGTGTCGATGTGCGCAGGGCTGGCCGCGAGTCGGAGCTCGGTATCTCAGGTTTTTCGGTGCTGCAGGGATGGACCCGGTATAGGCACCGCGCTAGTGATTCCTTGGAATGAGTAACTCTCAGGTTGGTATTATGCAAAAGCCGCGGAGGGTGTCAGCGCACCGGATGGATAGGTGATAATCACAGGATAACTATCGTGGATTTATCACGGCAGATGTCCAAGGATTAGGACTTAGGTGTGGAGCCATCGCAACTAGGTTAGCTTGAAGGGGTTAAACGGGACAAGAGACACGGAGAGTTCTTTATCCTGGTTTAGCCCCTCAATGAGGTAAAAGCTTAATCCATCTGGGGTTCTATTGCTTGAGTATCAATAAACAGGGAGCGAATACGCTTGACCTAGCTCTCGAGCGATTGTTATCTTGAGTTAACCCACCGCCGGGTCACCCCTTTATATACAGGCTGATTCCCGGAGGCTTACAGAGTCCTGACCGGCTCATACACAACGTGTGCGGCTCGGTAACCAACTAAGCCTGCCTTACAAGTTTAAACATATGGCGGTTTACACCCGTGGGCCTCAAGTCGTCCCCGGGTCTTGGGCATAAACTTGCTTTATGAACCACCATATTCATGTCATCTTGGGCTTCTTTACCTTTAAACTGCCAGTGGCTTGACCTGGCCCCTCCTGGGCGGGTCATGCCTGGTAGTTATATCCTCTACATTAGGCCCCGGGTTGATTTGAACTTGTTCACATCAATCTTCAACACTTGACCAGTTAAAAGCTTCCATTATCAATTCTTTACTATCTCCTTGTAACCCGCCGTGGTGTCACATCTCAGACTTGTGTTAACCCGCCATGACGTCATCTCGAATTAACTTTCACACGAAGCTCAACGCATCTCAGCAGATCCTTTTTAATGGGTTTCTCGAAAATCAAGGCGCCTTTGTTGCCTCATAATCAGTTTTCGGTCTCCTTGATTCCCGTGCATGCCATGTATCCACTACCTTATAAATAGGGCTAGGGGGTCTTCCTTTTCACTTTTACCCCTGCCTCTACCTCTTCTTCTCCTTCCTCGCAATGACCGACGCCTCCAGAGCTCCGCGGTGCCCGTCGACTGCATCGACCTCGGCCGCTGCATCAACCTGACTTTGACCAGAAAATGATGGTGTTCCTTCGTTGTTCATCAGCACATCTTGGTACTTGCGTCGACTCATCTCAAATCTGTTCTAGGGTTTTCTCAGTTCGTCGGAGTTCTTCCACCGTTCTTTGTCTGGTCCTCTTAGACTGCATAATTAGATCTGAACCCAACGTCAAAGTATGCAGCCGTAGATTTTAGCATTCATTTCCAATAGCAAAAGACACTGCCTCAGTTGAAGACATCATCTGAACATATGAACACTTCTGGCACTTTCAGTTTATGTTTAGAATTGATTTATATTTTCCGAATCAATGTAGATCCAAAATCATAGCATTAATCTACAGAACTTGTTTGTCCTTCACTTAAAAAAAATATTTTCCGATCTGTTGTACTGCAATAACATGGGCGGCTTATAGGATAATCGTAACCTCCCATATAGCATTAGTCCCCTTATTAAGCCGCTAGGGTTCACTCACACTCCGTATGACCTGATACTGTCCTCCAGTTTAACCATATCGATTTTTTGTAATACTGATCATTATCCAGTTTAACAGCATAATCTTAAACCGGTAATTCATTTCCTTTGTAGTAAAAAAATGTCTAAGGCCAAGACCGTCACCTCCTGCAATTGGGTCATTTCCCGGGTTACCGAGGAGATGTTGAATGAGTATGTCCAAACAGGCGTCTTGGCTAAAAGAGATGATATCCACTAGCGGATCCCACACATAGAAACCCATCCTCAACCTAAGGAAGGCGAGGTCATTGTTTTTACTGATCATATGCTCCGGGAGTTCTCCCCGCCCGGCTCAAAGATTTTTCGTGATGTGCTACATTTTTTAAACTCTATCCTCAAGATATCTGCAACTTCCAAGTCTTATGTGAAGTATATCTTCAACAAGAGACCATTGTAGAACTGTTCAGGAAATTCTACTACCTGAACCGCCAAACTGAGTTCACGGACGGGCGCAACCTGGAGCTAGGGGCGCAAAGAAGCCACTTTTCCTTCCACCACACTCACCAGTCATCCTAAGTAGTGGAATCAAACTTGGTTTTATTGCAAACACACCTCTCCTGAAGGTGAAAATCCGCTGTCGTGTTATCGTGAAAATCGGCTTAGCAACAGACATCATTTTCCAGAACGGACCAGCACCAAAGAATAGGCCAAATATATTCCCATATTTTCAAAGATTAGGGCCTTAATGGCCAACTAGCTGAATGGCGTCGACTTAGTCCGGTGGTGGGTCGCGTGGAGAATCTTGCTCTTAAGCCTCTGATCTGGCTTAATGTGTGAGTATACCGATAATATTAAGGATCCCTTACGCCATTGTCAAATCGAACTGGCTGACGATGACATCAATAATATGACCAAGACACTGCTGAATGAAACCATGGATACTTGCAGTAGAATTGGCTTGAGCCCTTTCTATACTCTAAATAAACCGCCAGCTGTAAGTACTTTCACACAACTTCCATTAAGTTGTCATTTGTCACTCTGCCTTCTCATTATTACTTGATTTTTGCAGACTGACTCCTCATTCTGGAATAAGAAACTTCAAGAAAAGCCGGCTAAAAAGACGAGGACCAAGACCAAGGCTCCCAAAAAGTCTAAGAAGAAGTCAAATACTGTAGAGCTGTTTGACTTGGATGACAACGAGTCAGAGGTAGATTTTGACTCCCTTGGCTGACTTTTTATTCATCTTATTGACATGGATCATTACCAGGACGATGCAGAGGCCAGCCATGCAGATGGTGAAGAGGTAATTGTCCTTTCCTCTGGCTCAGAACCCTTGCCAGGATAGAAAATTCATCAAGTGTGTCGAAAAGTAAGGTTTTCTCACCCTTTAGCTTACTTGGATCCAAACTTTATTTTGAAGAAGCGGCAGCATGAAGCTCGCCGCACAACTCGGAATAGTGGCGGTGGGGTCCTCTCCTCTGGCTTGCACAATACGTCGCCTCGTCACAAGCGCCAAGCAGAGGTTAAACAAATTTCTGATTTAGCTTTTCCAAAAGCAGATCTTATTCGACAGCCTCTTAACCCTTCCGAGTCAAACTATCAGGGCACATCCCACTCTTCATCTGGAGATTCCACTGGGACTCAGGTTCCTGTGTTCAAGACTGCTCCTGGGTGAGGACACTTAAGCCTGTTTTTTTAAATATTTTCACTCAATTGGTATACCAAACTCATCATATGTTTTTTCTTCAGTGCTATGGCCAAACCCAGCAAGAGACTCAAGGTGAACAAACCGGTCGAATATCCCAAGCCGGCAGACCCAGAAGAACAAATTATTTCTGAACCTTTGTATCAAACTTCCAAACCACCGATGGATGATCCGCCGCCAGAAGAGCACCATGTCACTGTGGATTCCATGTATGTTAACCCAGAGACTGCAAAGACGCCCACTCCTGCTCGGCCGGCTTAAGAAACTGAAGATGTAATAGTTATTGGGATGGCTTATACAGCTCCAGGTAACCCCACCGTCTTATCCAAGCATAGTGCCAAAGAAGAAATTCTAGCTGTTGATAAGGGCAAGTGGAAACTGGGCTTGGAAAGCTAAGCCCAGTTCAATGCCCAAGAGATTCATTCTGGCTATTTAAACCACCTTCACACCAGCCATGATTTTGAGGCAGGCCTGGTCAACCTTATGAAGGAGCGCTTTGAGGTAAGTCGTGCAAACTTCTCCACATAAGCATATTTACACCGGCCGCCAAGTCTACTGGATATGATAGAATTGAATATGTTGTAGACTTTAGATAACCTCGTCGATCTTACATTCATATTATGCAATATTGTAATTGCAGAATCAAAATCTGTAGCCCCTAGGGCCGGCTTAAGCTGCGAAGCTAAGCCGGGACTTCAAATTGTAGTATTCAACTTCACGCATGTAGCCCCCAAGGGCCAGCTTAAATTGATAAGTTGAGCCGGAACTTTCACATAGCAGTGCTCAATTTTGCACATGTAGCCCCAAGGGCCGGCTTAAAATGATAAGTTAAGCATGTACTTATCACCATAATCATGAATAGAATCCAAATGTGTATCCCCCATGAGCTGTCTGTAGTTGAAACAACTTTAGGCGGGCCATTGAAGAATTGTCTTCAGAAGATCAATGTACATTAGCCCCCAAGTGCCAAGTATAATACTTGTATTGTGCTTGGGACTTCAAATAAAATGTTCATCATAACCTCATATTGTTGCATAACCTCTGTATGTCACAGGGTGAGTAGAGAATGATGGAAAGCCAAGCGGTGGATCTCTAGCAGAACCTCCAGACCAGCAATCTGAGAATTCCAAGGCTAAATCACAATTAAAAATCACTTTAGAAAATATTGAGAAGCTGAAAAACGATTTTAGCGCCGAGAGAGCCGGCTGGGACACAGAGAAGGCAACTCTATTGAAGAGATCAGAAGATGGTGAAGCTGCTCTTAAGCCGATGACAAACGAATTGTCCAGCTTAAAGCAGCAAATCAAAATTATGACAACTGCTATCTTTGGTAAGTAACATACCATTTTTACCCTTATCATCAGTGTTTCTCAATCATTGGCCGGCTCATGAATATATTTGGCAACATAGGTTTCTGAAGCTCCAAGCTAAGTGATGATATGCGCATAAGGTTGAAAGTTGTATACACTCTTGTGGAGTAGTTGTACACTAGCGCTCAACGGGATGTTGCTGCAGCCTTGCATAAAAAGCAACCACCTTCCCTCATCAAGGAATTTTTGGAGAAGCTATATGTGGCACTCCAAAGAGTAGAGGATTTAAAACGATCAGCTGCCAGAGCTCGAGCTATAAGGAACATAGGTCTCCCTTTATTGCTGATGACTTCACTAAGATAGTCAGGGAGATGCGTCCCTGTGGGGACCCCGACTCATAAGTCGAGATCACCGAATGCACGTGTATAGTGATCCCAGAGATCAATGCTCACTGAACACACAGAAGCTGAATAACAAGAGTCTTACATCCATAAATACCATGTTACACAAATTGTGACCATTATGGTCAGGTCTTGAGTATATCATTGCAGCAGAAATCTACAATAACCACTTGGACCCATGCCATATGCCTTAACCCTACAGGCATTCTATCTGGGAAGCGTCCTAGTTCGCATGTTAGTCACCAAGAAATCTTCAGCATATCATGTTCTTTCATGCCTGGCCAATAAAATAACCAGTGGCAAGCCAATGAGTACTTTGAATGTACTCGCAAGCAACCCAAGTGTGATGACAGAATAATTATGCAGGGCTCTACTACTAAATTGGCATTTTGCGGAAAGCTATTTTTTCATATGCATGTATGATCAACATATAACAAGGGCATGCATGCGTCTGCAACAAGTATCAGGAGGTTACAGACATCAACATCGTGAAAGAGTCATGAACAACTCCTGCTCACGCTCGTGGTGACTTTCTCACAATAACATCAACAGATTTACTCAAACCGTGTTGTTTTCCAGAAACTTATGGACATAGTCTAAGCAGCACCATCCAACTGTCCTTGACCGTGGACATGGCTATTTGAATAGTTTGACACTCTGTAGAGGTTGCACACTTTACCCACAAGATCCGGGGAACTTCCGTGTCATCCACGACCCGCGGTACCTCAAGTACCCGGGGTAAGCACCCAATCACTATCTTTCCCTAGACGACACTAACACAGAGTCCACTCGATTGGTAGTAACCCCCGTGCCCAGCATTTCACATCTTAAAAATTATAGAGACTCGCTCCCATATTCATCACATACCACTGACACGGGGTACCAACGGTGTCTTCGGTGCCCTGTGAAAACAGTCATGGACGCCTATCCAAGCACGACCCCGTCCCGAGAGTGACCTCATGTCACCCCCGTCACTAGTAATGCGGGCACCATGCTAGTATCGACCTAGGTAATCAATAATGCCCTTTCCCATATAAGGGTAGAGTGGTTGCGCATGTTTGGTTGGGACGGTAATCACACATAAATCTAATCCATCTCTGTAAACAACACTTTCATCAAGTCTCGGTGCACTACTTATCCACCAAGTAGTGCCCTAGTTCCTCGTCATCTCCCAGGGGCATTAGTGGCACCCACTGGGTTATTTGCAAGTATGTCAAACCACACTTGTTTCTCTCAATGCATAACCCTGACCCATTTTGCGTAGCCAACTACTGTAGCATACATCTATCTACTCCCATCGGCATAACCCTCATAAGAAGGTAGGGTCATGCTTGATGCAAGTTTCAATGTAAAGTAACAAAGGTACCAACCCAAGTGGTCACCACCTCAACATGATTCCGATGCATTGATAATAAGGTGCTATGAGACATGCATATAAAGGTTTCTCGAACATGGTCAAAGGGCTGCTTGCCTTGTTCTTTCGAGTCTTTAAACCTTCTGGTCCATCTCCAAGTACTCCGTCTACTTCGGCAACTAACGCCAGAAAAAAATCACAATAAGCAACACAACAAGGCAAAAATAAAAGTGCTATAAAAATAGGAGTTGGACTTTTCTAGGATACCTCTGGTCATATAAAAAATGACCAAGGTGGTTTCAATGGAATATGATCAATGCATATCTCTGAACATTTCAATATGATGAAATCAGGGGATTTGTCGATTTGCAAGAAGTGTACAGAAGAATTATTTTGAAAAATGGTCATAGGCACCTATCTATCAAGGAATGACTTTAGAAGCAGCTAGGAGTTGGTTTCACTTGATTTGGAGTTCAAATGAATTTCCTAGGATTTTACAAAGTTGACAAATATGAAGAAATGGCTCATTATTTTTTTGGGGTACAGAAAATATTAAGAAAAATGCTCCAAAACTAAGTTTTAATATTACAAGTATCTAGGAATTTGAATCATTGCATTTGGATCAAATTTGAGTTCTCTGTGATTTTCTAAAGTTCATCACAGAAATGGAAAGATGACATTTTGATAATATTAGTGAAGAAAAAGTCTCTGGGAAAATGTGCATGTTGCACCAACAGGTAGATCATGAATTTAGAAACTACCAGAAATTTGGATCATCAAATTTGGAATTTACTTGAATTATTTAAGGATTTTTGAAGTTGACTGGAAAAGAAAAAGAAAAGGAAAAAGGGTGTATACCCTTATACCGCGCACATGGCGACAGATAGACCGTAGGCTGGCCCAGTGGCTCGGCTGCGCTAGGGCTGACGACGCAGGAGGCGTACTCCAGGGAATACGCTTCCCCGCGGTGCAGGTGGCAGCGGGCGGAGTCCATTTGCACTTAAACGGGGCGGGGCCCTCCCGTTAGTGGCTCAGACACGCTGGCCGGCCGACGGACGGGGCCCGCTGGCAGGTTCGTCCTCCACCTCCCGCGCGGCGCTACGGAAGACAGAGGAGGTGTTCGACGCCGGTCGTCGGCGCTACAGGGCGTCTTCGGTGATGTCCTTCCCACCGGCGTGCTCAGGGGTCCCAACCGCATCCAACCATGGGTGGCACGGTCGCCCAGGGGCACCGAGTTGAGAAGGGGGTTGGCAGTGGCGGACTAGGCCGACGGTGAGATTTCGGCACAGCGATGCAGGCACAGGGAGGAAGGACTGGAGTGTGGGGCGGGTCGGTGGTGGTTCTGGTGATGCTCTGGAGTGGAGAGGTGGAGAGGAGGGGCTCGGGTTGGCACGGATTTGAGCGGAGTCCGGCGGCTCGGCTCCGGCCATGGAGGTGCATTGAGAGCGCGGGGAGAGGTGTGGGTTGGTCTAGGGGGTCGCTGGAAGGAGAGAGAGCAAAGGAGCTCCAGAGGGCCTGGGGCTTCCCTATATAGCGGGGCAGCGGTGCACCGCGGACGACGTCCACTGCCACGCCCTAGGCGATCGCAGAGGCCAAGTCAGCGCTCTGGATCATGTCTAGGGTGTTCGTGAGGGACGTCCAGGTCGAGGGGAAAGGAAAGGGGGAGCGGGGCGTGCCAGAGGCTCCGCGCGTGTGGGCCGCACCATTGGCGTGCTCGGGCGGCCATCGCGCGTGCAAGCAGGGGTGAGAGAGGGGGGGAGAGGAGGGGGACAGCACCTTGCCGTGACGCGGACGTCGAGGGGCGTTGTTTGGCGTGCTGGGGAGGCCCGAGGTGGTCGGGGCATCAGGATGGGAGGCGGCTACAGTGAGCCAGAGCACTATAGCGCGCTCCAGAGCGCGACCATTGCATGCCATGGCATGCAACTAGCGTCCCGCGCATGGCCACTAGCGTCTAGGAGGTAGAGGGAGTAGTAAAATATAGGGAAGAGACATTGGATACTCTGGATGAGCTCTTATGAGAGGAGAGGGGTGAGAGGGAGAGGGAACAGTGTAGTCCAGAGAGGTAAAATGAGGATTTTCACCCCTCAATCATTCAGCTCTCATCATGGGAGAGTTACTAGAGGTAGAAGGTGACTAGGAGATGCTGTGGTAAAAAGTTGAGCTCAAGGAGAATAGTGGAAGTAGTCAAAAATGGTGATTTTTGAAAAGTGACAGAAGGTGTTTGATGCAAATTTGGGCAAGCAATTTAACTCCACTTGACATGAGACTTAACAAGATCAAATGGCACATACATTTAGGCCCTTTCACCAAATTTGAGCTCATTTGGGCGAAGTTGCCAATGCAACTTTTGTAAACCCTAGAAATCAACGGAAATGGATTTTCCAAGATTAAGTTAAGCAAACCATCTCTCCTTGATGCACCACTTGGTGTAGTGTCATCATTTGGGGTTGTGAGCATGTCCACAAAATTTGAGGCCCCAAGTAAAAAGTTGGCAATGTAGAGTTGTTCAAATTTGGATCTGGTCAGAAAGGGTTTTGGGTCACTTAGATCAAGTTATCCTTCTCCAAAACTTGTGCCATTTGGCATAGATGCATGTTTACATCATTTGAGCATGCGCACCAAGTTTGAGAGCATTTGGACAAGTTTGGCAATGTAAAGTTGCTCAAACTTCAAAATGGACAGAAATAGTTTTGAGGGGATTTGATGATGTTTTCTTGATCTTCAAGGCATGAGGCTTTGCAAGATCATCAAACATGTCATATTTGACATGATAGAATTTCCCTGGAATTTTTGGAGAATATTTCCTTTGTAAATATTTCAAAAGCTTGAAATATCCAGAAAGGGTTTTGGAAGGATTTGTCCAATATTTTGAACATGACCATGTGTTGAAACTCTTATATATGGACAATATATGTCCTATGAGTTTCCCTGAATTTTGAAAAATATTTTTGAAACAGTTAAATAATTTTGACCTATTAAAGACCATTTCTGGCCTAAAGAAAAAGCTTTCAAATAAAATATAAAAATAACTTTTAAAATTATACTTTTGTGGTTTATGGGAGTCCTATACCTAATAGGATTCAAATATACTTTTTGAAAGATTTTTCACACCCTAAATAAGGTACTTCCAGTACAAACCTCAATTCAGGGGTTTTTGGAAAACTAATTTTTGAAAATACTATTTGGCCAAAATATTTTTATAAGAAAATACTTTACTGGTCTGTACACATGGCATGATCATTGGGAAAAGGTTTTGGATCAAGGAGATGAAGTATAAGAGTTGGAGGATTTATTTTATTTTTAGAGCACTAGCATCCAGCAAACAGAAAAATCAATCAAGCAAAGTCAAAAACACTCAAAAGTTTTTGCCAAACCATATTTTTAGCATGATTATTAGCTTAAGCGTTGTGGCATGAAAATCAGGGTGTGACAGTCCCTTGGCCAGCAAACTGGCTAGGGAGACTGATCTCTCCAAGTATCATCCAGCTTATGATGCCGAGAATGCAAAACTAAAACCACCGGTTCATGAAGCTACAGATATTATTCCGCCCACACATAAGCACACCTTTGCTCCTGATATTGACCCGTCAACACTTATAGACGATGAAGCTGTTTTGGAAGCACTGATCGGGATCAATTGGGCCACATCTGATTTCCAGCCAACAGGTGAAGAAGAGGTTGAAGAATCGGTGCAAGACAACCTGGAATCATCAGCACGCCAAGGCCAAGATAGCTGATCACAGGGCCGGCTCATCCTCCGCAGCATTGGATGATGTGTGTCAAAACCAATTATTCTTTTGGGCCACATGACGCCTTGTAATAGGCTAGCTGAAAACAATGACCCGTCATGCCATCGTGCATGTTTATTCGCATAACAGTTTGAATCGCCAATCTGATGTTTGAAGATCTGCTGCTCATGATGATAATATCATTAACCCATCATGCAGTTCATTTTTTATATGCTCTGCACATCAACATATAACATGTGCCCTAGCGGTTTACCCCAGGGCGGGTCATAATGTCCCATATAAAAATTGCTGGTGACTGTATAGTCCATAACCAGGGCGGGTTATCAAAAACCTCACATATTTATAGAATAAACAAAAATCATACATGTGAAATTTTTTCATGTTGCCGGCTTACCACACCATATGCAGCAAAGGGTAACAACCCAAAAAAGCCTCACAGAACAAAACTCCAAGTGCACAATCACATTATACTTGCGACTTATTGTCCAAAGCCAAACCGGGATATCAATACTCCGGATATGCTCAAATATGAGCCATAAAGATGAAGGTTATATGGCTTGACTCTTTTTAAACCATATGTCAATAGGGCACAAAAATACAAAACAAAACAATGCATCAAGTAAAATCAGAAAAGACAAGGCTTTCATAGGCTACCAAACCTCAATATCAAGTGCTTTTGAAAGGGCCGCACATCAACTGAGTTAACCCTTTATTCAAACCTGTAAGCCTGGACTCACATGACCAATCGCCGTTTTAACTTTGATAAGTGGAGGGTCTATATAAGATTGATTGTCAACAGTATGGCGGGTCGTCCCAAGATTACTTGGTCGGAGTGGCAGACATACAAAGGCAAGATAACCCGGATTTTTTGTGAATACACCTGGCGTCCAAGCCGATCAAGAGGGTAATTAAGGCTATGTTCATTGAACAAGAAGCCCCCAAGTGACCTTAATCAATCCATCCAGGCAAGTTACCTATGTTTAAACTACAAATTATAGCAAGTTCTCTTTGATAATCATTCAACTAGGGGGAAAAGCCTAGTTTCTTTATAGCCCTGCATATAAACTGGATCAAAGGGTAATCATAGCTATGCTGAGTGAGCAGGAAGCCCCCATGTATTTTGTGACAAGGCGTGGAAGCTGGATCAAGAGGGTAATCATAGCTATGTTCAGTGAGCAGGAAACCCCCAAGTGATCTTATGACGTAACAAATAAAGGCTCAGATACTCAGAAATGAAACAACAGAGGCCCCGAATTATTAGGGATGCCGGCTTTATTATATTAATCATAACATATATACACTGATTGAAATATGCACAACACAAGAGCCGGTGGCTAAGGTGTAATAAGGGCAAATATGAGCAATACTGCACGGCCGACGGGTCTCATCCTTCGACATGCGTGAGTCCTTGTGGTGTCGAACATCGATAAGGTAGCATGATCCGTTGTTCAGATTCTTGCTGACCACGAAAGGTTCCTCCCAAGGTGGGGATAACTTGTGCATGGCTGTCTGATCCTGGATGAGCCAGAGCACCAAAGCACCTTCTTGAAAGGTATGAGTCCTAACCCAGTGGTGTGATAATGACGCAGATCTTGCTGGTAAATCGCCGAACGAGCCGCTTCATGGTCACGCTCTTCATCCAAGAGGTCAAGGTCATCCTGACGTGCTTGCTCATTACCAACTTCAACATAAGCGGCCACACGGGGCGAGTCATGACGTATGTCACTAGGAACAACCGCCTCTGCTCCATAAACCATGAAGAAAGGCATGTTATTCGTAGGGAGTAGTCTTGATACTCCAAAGCACAGAGGGTAGTTCCTCAACCCAACAAACCCGGTGTCCTCTGCAACGGGACCATAAGCCGGGGCTTGATGCCTCTTAAAATTTCTTGATTCGCCCTTTCAGCTTCCCCATTGGACTAGGGGTGAGCCACAGATGAAACATCGGGACGAATATGCTGTTGTTGACAGAACTCTTTCATAGCACCCTTAGAAAGACTAGTACCATTATAAGTGATGATACTATGAGGATATCCAAAATGAAAGATCACCTTTTTAATGAATTGAACCGCCGTTGCCACATCACACTTGCTTACTGGCTCAGCCTCAATCCACTTTGTAAATGTGTCAACTGCCACCAAGAGGTGAGTCTTTTATCTTTAGATCTTTTAAACGGCCCAACCATATCTAGCATCTAGACTACAAATGGACAATTAATTGGAATCATCCTCAATTCTTGAGCTGGCACATGATCTCCCATGGAAAATTTCTGACAAGCGTCAGACTTCCTCGCCAGATCTTCTGCATCGGCGTGAAATGTCATCCAGTAAAACCCATGACGAAAGGATTTAGCCATGAGAGACATAGAGCTGGCATGATGACGACAGTCTCCTTCATGAATCTCTCGCAGTATTTCACAGCCATCCTTAGGAGAAATGCAACGTTGAAACACTCTTGTGACACTGCGTCGGTGCAACTTTCCATTGACAATATTCATCGACTTAGACTGCCGGGTTATCTGGCTGGCCAGAGTTCATCCTCAGGTAACTCACCCCGGGTCATATAAGTAAAATATAGTACTGTCCAATCAGGGATAACATGAAGAGCTGCCACCAATTGTGCCTTCGGGTTAAGGATAGCAAGATCCTCCTGTGTAGGCAATTTAACCAAAGGATTATTCAAAATATCAAGGAAAACATTCGGTGGCGCCGACTTACGCTGAGAGCCGAGCCGGCTTAATGCATCGTCTGCCTCATTTTTCCTACGGTGAACATGTTCCACTAGATAACCCTTGAAATGACCAGAAATTGCATCAACCTCCCGGCGATAAGGCGCCATGAGCGGGTCTTTGGAATCCCAAGTTCCTGAGACTTGTTGAGCCACCAAATCTGAGTCCCTGAAACACCTCACCCGGCTTAGATTCATCTCTTTAGCCATCCGAAGACCATGGAGCAAGGCCTCATACTCAGCTGCAATGTTAGTACAAGGGAACATCAATAGTAAAACATAATAGAACTTATCACCTTGTGGGGAAGTCAATATAACTCCAGCCCCCGAGCCTTCCAACTGCCTGGATCCATGAAAATGAATATTCCAATAGGTGTTATCAGGCTTCTCCTTAGGTATCTGTAGCTCTGTCTAGTCGTTGATGAAATCTGCAGTGCTTGAGATTTGATAACTGTCTGAGGCACATACTTCGAACCATGGGGTCCAAGCTCAATGGCCCATTTGGCCACCCGGCCCGTGGCTTCTCTGTTTTGAATGATATCTCCTAGGGGAGTAGAACTAACCACAGTGATGGGATGACCTAGGAAGTATTGCTTCAACTTGCGACTAGCCATGAACACTCCACACACCATCTTCTACCAATGGGGGTATCGATGTTTAGATTCAATGAGCACCTCACTGACATAGTATACCGGCCACTGAACTGGATATTCCTTGCCTGACTCTTTTCTTTCCACAACCACTGCTACACTGAGAACTCTGCTGTTGGCAGCCACATATAAAAGTAAAGGCTCTTTATTAATAGGAGCTGAAAGGACCGGCAGCTCAGCCAATTGTTTTTTGAGTGCCTCAAATGCCTGATGAGTAGCATCACTCCAGACAAAGTGGTATGTTTTCTTCATCATCTGGTACAAAGGGATAGCCTTCTCTCCCATGCGGCTAATAAACCAGCTCAGAGCCGCAATACGACCCGCCAAATGCTAGACATCATTAATACATACCGGTTTAGCTAAGGAAGTGATAGCCTTGATTTTTTCCGGGTTAGCTTCAATGCCTCTCTCAGAAACCAAAAAGCCCAATAGTTTACCAGCCGGAAGACCAAAAACACACTTTGCCGGGTTAAGCATCATTTTGTAGACCCGGAGATTGTCAAAGGTCTCCTTCAGATCATCTACCAACGTTTCTTTCTTCCTAGATTTCACAACTATGTCATCCACATAGGCATGAACATTGCGCCCAATTTGATTGTGGAGACAATTCTGAACACAGCGCTGATAAGTTGCTTGGGCACTCTGGAGCCCAAAATGCATAGATACACAGCAGAAGGCTCCAAAAGGAGTGATAAAAGTTGTCTTCTCCTGGTCCTTAACTGCCATCTTGATCTGATGATAACCTGAGTAAGCATCCAAAAAACTCAAACTCTCACAACCCGCCGTAGCATCAATGATTTGATCAATACGAGGGAGAGCAAAAGGATCAGCCGGACAAGCCTTATTAAGATCTGTGTAGTCCACACACATGTGCCAAGTGTCGTATTTCTTAAATAACAGCACCGGGTTATCCAACCACTCAGGGTGAAAGACTTCAACAATAAACCCAGCCGCCAAGAGCCGGGCTACTTCTTCCCCAATGGCCTTGCGCCTCTCTTCATTAAAACGACGAAGGAATTGCCTGACCGGTTTAAACATTGGATCAATATTAAGAGTGTGCTCAGCAAGTTCCATTGGTACACCTGGCATGTCTGAAGGTTTCCATGCAAATATATACTGGTTCTCACGGATGAACTCGATGAGCGCGCTTTCCTATTTTAGATCTAGGTTAGCACTAATAGTGAATAGTTGGGATGAATCACGAGGAACAAAGTCAACCAGCTTAGTGTCATCTGCAGACTTAAACTTCAGTAAAGGGACATGCTCCGTGGTAGGCTTCTTCAAGGGGGTCATATCCGCCCGGTCAACATTATCTTGTAAAATTTCCACTCCTCCGTTACGCAAACAGATTCATCATAAGCAGCATCACCCTCTTCACACTCCAAAGCTACCTATCTACCACCGTGTACTGTGATGGTGCCCTTATGACTCAGCATCTTAAGCTGCAAATAAACATAACAAGGCCGGGCCATAAATTTAGCGTAAGCCGGCCGTCCAAACAAAGCATGGTAAGGACTCTTGATCTTGACCACCTCAAAGGTCAATTTTTCAGCCCTGTAGTCCTCGTCATCACCAAAGGACACTTCCAATGTTATCTTACCCACTGAATACGCCGACTTACCAGGCACCACCCCATGAAAAACAGTATTGGACGTCTGAAGATCGTTGTTAGTTAAATTCATACGACGAAAAGTATCATAGTAAAGGATATTGATGCTACTGCCTCCATCCATAAGCAGTTTGGTAACTTTGTATCCCCCACCTGAGGAGCGACCACCAAAGCCAACTGACCCGGGTTGTCAACCCGAGGCAGGTGATCCTCCCGGCTCCATACGATAGCCTGCTCAGACCACCGTAGGTATCGAGGGACCACCGGCTCAACCGAATTCACTTCTCGCTTATGAACCTTCTGACCCCGTTTACACAAACTTGTGGTAAACACATGATATTGACCACTATTTAGCTACTTTGGATTGCTCTAATAGCTGGACAGCTGCTATTGATTCCCTTGATTAGATTGTTGATTAAATCCGCCTTGGTTGCCTTGTCTTTGAAAACCAGAGCTTGAACCACTGCCTCCAAAGCCAGGCCCGTGAGAGCCGGGTCCTGACCCACCAGACGCGCCATTATTGTTCTGAAAAATGGAATTTCTATACTCTCTCATGATGAAGCAATCTTTCCACAGATTACTGGCCGGCATCTCATCCGTACCATGCTTTGGGCAAGGCTGATTCATCATCGCCTCAAGGTTGAACTTCGGCCCACCGAACGTATTTGAGCCCTTCCCCTTTCGACGTTGATTATTATGCTGCGTATTGGTATTGGCCACAAAATCTGAGCTGCCGTACATCTACCCGCGCTTACCTTATTGCTTTGACCCGGAGCATTATGCTAATGTCCCTTGGCATTCCCATTCTTCTTTCCTTTGACGGCCTTCTCCTCATCAGACTGCGGGTCCTTAGTACTATTAGAGTCAGCGTATTTGACGAGAGCCGCCATGATCTCTCCCATCTAATTCGAGTGGCGCTTAAGCCGCCCCAGGTTCTGCTTAAGGGGAAGGAAACGACAATTCTTTTCCAACATCAGGATAGGTGAACCGGCATTGATACTGTCCGATGAGTGGATAACAATTGAAATTCGACGTACCCGGTGGGTTGTTGACTCGCCCTCACTCTGGACACAAGAGTCCAAATCAAGAATTGACATCGGCTCCTTGCACGTGTCTTTAAAAAAAATTATAAAACGTGACTTCAATTCAGCCCAAGACCTGATGGATTTAGGGGGCAATCCTTTCAGCCAAGTGTGAGTCGGCCCGTCCAACATCATGGTGAAGTACTTAGAACATGCAGCCTCACTAACATCCAACATCTCCATGGCCATCTCATCACAATCAATCCAAGCCTCTCGGGGTTGATCCGCCGTGTAGTTAGGCACCTTGCGGGGGGCCTTAAAGTCCTTAAGCAAACGTTCGTTGTGTAGCGCTGGCGCTAAACATGGCACACCAAGGGTTCTAGAGGTCACTCCGGCTTCCACAGATACCGTCGGGTAAACCGGAGAGTGTGGATGAGCCGCCAACTGAGCCGCCAGCTCGGCCTCACGCTGCGCCCTACCCTGGTCCACTAAGGACTGGGCATCATTCCGAGTGCGCGGTGGGTCATGCCTACGAGGTGAGTTGTGGTGCTGCTCACTGCTTGAAACTGCTGGTGACTGTATATGCCTGCTATAACTCTGTCTTGGACAAGGAGTTGAATGAATCCTCTCATGGTTGTACAAAGAAGCCGCCTATTGAGCCACTGCTGTCTAGAGAAGCTCACCGGCCCTCCGTATCTCCATTGCAGCTGGAGACTCGCCCTCAACAGGGATAGCTTCCAATCATGTTGCTGCAGCAACCATATTGTCTAGAAGATTAGAGTAATGACCCGGAGGCGTCGGGACATGCTGAGGCGGAGTCAAATTCAAACGAGACGGGTCCACAGCTCATGGCTGAACCGACGCCTTGGTCGCGGGTGTCTCAACTGCTCGGTTTACCACAGGCGGGTCACTAGTTCTTGCCCCGGGTGTGTTAAACAAGTTCCTAGCATCAAACTCTGTGGGTAGATGGGTCTGATGCCTCCTCCTCAAGATGGAGTTTGAAGTGTTTTGATCCAAGGTAAGCCGGAACGATTCTTCTTGAATCTGTTGCGCCTGAGCATCGAAAGAGGCTCGTTCGGTCTCCACCCTAACGTTCTCATCGTTAAATTCCTCCTTGGCGTGAGCTATCTCATCTCGTAATCTCGCAACATAATCTCGCAACATCCGCCTTATGTTGTTCTTGATTTTCTGGTGTCACCAGTTGAAGATTCGCCATCAAAGCAGATTACAGTCTCTCCCATGGACACGGATGTTTCATCGTGATCCGCTCCATGGATGAAACCAACAAAGGCACGCTTGACAGTGGCTCGAACCTTAGCGGGTCGGGCGCATGGAGCCGTCTCGATGATGTCATTGCAGGTGTCTGGCTCAGGACCCGACTCACTAATCTTGCCATTGAAGACATGAATTCCACCAAAGGGGACCCGGTACCCGTACTCGATCGAGCCGGCCTCGGGGCCCCAGCCTGAATTGTCAATGTAGAGCTTGCCGCGGCGACTCTTGGTCATCCGGCCCACGGCATATACCTTGATCCCTATGAAGCTGCCCTTCCAGAACTTGAAACCCCTGTGTGCCAGCCCCACGACGGGTGCCAACTGTCATGGATTTGTCATGGCAGATGTCCTAGGATTAGGACTTAGGTGTGGAGCCATCACAACTAGGTTATCTTGAAGGGGTTAAACGGGACAAGAGACACGGAGAGTTTTTTATCCTAGTTCATCCCCTCAATGAGGTAAAAGCTTATTCCAGCTGGGGTTCTATTGCTCAAGTCTCAATAACCAGGGAGAGAATATGCTTGACCTAACTCTCAAGCAATTGTTTTCTTGAGTTCACCCGCCGCCAGGTCACCCCTTTATGTACAGGCTGATGCCCGATGGCTTATAGAGTCCCGGCCGGCTCATACACAACGTGTCCGGCTCGGTAACCAACTAACCTTGCCTTACAAGTTTAAACATATGGCGGTTCACACCCGCGGGCCTCAAATCGTCCCGGGGTCTTGGGCCTTCAGTAAGCTTGCTTTATGAACCACCATCTTCACGTCATCTTGGGCTTCTTTATCTTTAAACTGCCAGTGACATGACCCAGCCCCTCTTGTGCGGGTCATCCATGGTAGTTATATCCTCGACAATAACTCATGGCAAGGATAAGGCAAGTTCTAACAGATGCAAAAATGATACATGCCGTAGGGACGGACCCACACGGCTTGGGGATGATGCATCCCGAGGGACGCCCCAACTGAATAAAACAAAAACATGTCACCTGGCACAGTTGCGGGAGAAGTGTTGAGGTAGCTGAAGACGCACGCTGCTACCTCTCGAGCATGTGTTGTTTTTCCCTTGAAGAGGAAAGGGAGATGCAGCAAAGTAGCGCAAGTATTTTCCCGGGTTTTTGAAAACCAAGGTATCAATCCAGTAGGAGACAACACGCAAGTCCCTCGTACTTGCAGAAATAAATAAGAACCTTGCAACCAACGCAATAAAGGGGTTTTCGATTCCTTCTCGGCCACTTGCAAAACTGAGAACTGATAGAGATAATAGGATAAATATTGTTGGTATTTTTTTTTTATAGATTGAAAAGTAAAGATTGCAAAATAAAAGTACAATAAAGATAGCAAGTTGATGGAAGATTAATATGATGGAAGATAGACCCGGGGGGCATAGGTTTCACTAGTGGATTCTCTCAGGATAGCTGATTCTATGGTGGGTGAACAAATTAATGTCGAGCAATTGATAGAAAAGCGCATAGTTATGAGAATATCTAGGCATGATCATGTATATAGGCATCACGTTCGTGACAAGTAGACCGAAACGATTCTGCATCTACTACTTTTACTGCACACATCGACCGCTATCCAGCATGCATCTAGAGTATTAAGCTCATAAGAACAGAGTAACGCTTTAAGCAAGATGACATGATGTAGAGGGATAAACTCATGCAATATGATATAAACCCCATTTTTTTATCCTCGATGGCAACAATATAATACGTGCCTTGCTGCCCCTGCTGTCACTGGGAAAGGACATCGCAAGATTGAACCCAAAGCTAAGCACTTTTCCCATTGCAAGAAAGATCAATCTAGTAGGGCAAACCAAACTGATAATTTGAAGAGACTTGCAAAGATATTTAAATCATGCATATAAGAATTCAGAGAAGAACCAAATATTGTTCATAGATAATCTTGATCATAAACCCACAATCCATCGGATCTCAACAAACACAACGCATATGGAATTACATCGAATAGATCTCCAAGAAGATCGAGGAGAACTTTGTATTGAGATCCAAATAGAGAGAAGAAGCCATCTAGCTAATATCTATGGACCCGAAGGTCTATGGTAAACTACTCACAACTCATCGGAGAGGCTATGGTGTTGATGTAGAAGCCCTCCGCGATTGATGCCCCCACCAGTGCAGCTCTGGAACAGGCCCCAAGATGGGATCTCACGGGTACATAAGGTTGCGGTGGTGGAAATAGGGTTTCGTGGTGCTCTCGTGTTTTTTCAGTGTATATGAGTATAAATAGGAGGAAGAGGTACGTCAGTGGAGCTACAAGGAACCCAAGAGGGTGGGGGCGTGCCTAGCCCCCTGGGCGCGCCCTCCTGCCTCGTGGCCGCCTCGTGGCTTCCCTGGCGTGTACTCCAAGTCTTCTGGGTTGCATTTGTTCCAAGAACGATCCTAGCGAAGGTTTCATTCCGTTTGAACTCCGTTTGATATTCCTTTTCTACGAAACACTGAAATAGGCAAAAAAAACAGAAATTTGCACTGGGCCTTGGGTTAGTAGGTTAGTCCCAAAAATAATATAAAAGTGTATAATAAAGCCCATTAAACATCACAAACAGATAATATAGTAGCATGGAACAATAAAAAATTATAGATATGTTGGAGACGTATCAAGCATCCCCAAGCTTAATTCCTGCTCGTCCTCAAGTAGGTAAATGATAAAAACAAAATTTTTGATGTGGAATGCTAGCTAACATAATTCTCAATGTATTTTTTTTATTGTGGCATGAATGTTTAGATCCGAAAGATTCAAGAAAAAAGTTTAATATTGGCATAAGAATAATAATACTTCAAGCATACTAACAAAGTAATCATGTCTTCTCAAAATAACATGGCCAAAGAAAGTTCATCCCTACAAAATCATATAGTTTGGCTATGCTCTATCTTCATCACACAAAATATTTAAATCATGCACAACCCCGTTTTCAGCCAAGAAATTGTTTCATACTTCAATTTTTTCAAACTTTTCAACTTTCACGCAATACATGAGCGTGAGCCATGGATATAGCACTATAGGTGGAATAGAGTGGTGGTTGTGGAGAAGACAAAAAGCAGGAAGATAGTCTCACATCAACTAGGCGTATCAATGGGGTATGGAGATGCCCATTAATAGATATCAATGTGAGTGAGTAGGGATTGCCATGCAACATGTGCACTAGAGCTATAAGTGTATGAAAGCTCAACTAAAGAAACTAAGTGGGTGTGCATCCAACTCGCTTGCTCATGAAGACCTAGGGCATTTTTAGGAAGCCTATCATTGGAAATATACAAGCCAAGTTCTATAATGAAAAATCCCACTAGTATATGAAAGTGACAAAACAAGAGACTCTCTACCATGAAGATCATGGTGCTACTTTGAAGCACAAGTGTGAAAAAAGGATAGTAGCATTGCCCCTTCTCTCTTTTTCTCTCATTTTTTTCTTCTCTTTATTTGGTCCTTTTCACTTCTCTTTTTTGCCTCTTTTTTTCCCTATTTTTTTCTTCTTTTTTTCTTTTGTCTGGAGTCTCATCCCGACTTGTGGGGGAATCATAGTCTCCATCATCCTTTCCTCACTGGGACAATGCTCTAATAATGAAGATCATCACACCTTTATTTACATGCAACTCGAAGCTAGAACAAAATATGACTCTATGTTAATGACTTCGGCGGTGTATCGGGATGTGCAATGAATCAAGAGTGACATGTATGAAAAATTATGAAGGTGGCCTTGCCACGAATACGATGCCAACTACATGATCATGCAAGGCAATATGACAATGATGAAGCGTGTCATAATAAACGGAATGGTGGAAAGTTGCATGGCAATATATCTTGAAATGGCGATGGAAATGTCATGATAGGTAGGTATGGTGGCTGTTTTGAGGAAGGTATATAGTGGGTATGTGGTACCGGAGAAAGTTGAGTGGTACAAGAGAGGCTAGCAATGGTGGATGGGTGGGAGTGCGTATAATCCATGGACTCAACATTAATCATAAAGAACTCACATACTTATTGCAAAAATCTACAAGTCATCAAAACAAAGTACTAAACGCATGCTCCTAGGGGAATGGTTGGGAAGAGTTAACCATCGCGCGATCCCGACCTCCACACAAAGGATGACAATCAATTAATAAATCATGCTCCGACTTCATCACATAATGGTTCACCCTACGTGCATGCTACGGGAATCACAAACTTTAACACAAGTGTTCCTCAAATTCACAATTACTCCACTAGCATGACTCTAATATCACCATCCTCATATCTCAAAACAATCATCAAATATCAAACTTCTCATAATATTCAATACACTTTATATGAAAGTTTTTATTATACCCATCTTGGATGCCTATCATATTAGGACTAATTTTATGACCAAAGCAAATTACCATGCTGTTCTAATGGACTCTCAAAATAATATAAGTGAAGCATGAGAGATAAATAATTTCTATAAAATAAAACCACCACCGTGCTCTATAAAGATATAAGTGAAGCACTAGAGCAAAACTATCTAGCTCAAAAGATATAAGTGAAATACATAGAGTATTCTAATAAATTCCGATTCATGTGTGTCTCTCCCAAAAATGTGTGTACAGAAAGGATGATTGTGTTAAACTAAAAAGCAAAGACTCAAATCATACAAGATGCTCCAATCAAAACACATATCATGTGGTGAATAAAAATATAGTCTCAAGTAAAGTTACCGATAGACGAAGACAAAAGAGGGGACGCCTTCCCGGGACATCCCCAAGCTTAGGCTTTTAGTTGTCCTTGAATTTTACCTTGGGTGCCTTGGGCATACCCAAGCTTAGGCTCTTGCCACTCTTTGTTCTATAGTCCATCAAATCCTTACCCAAAAACTTGAAAACTTCACAACACAAAACTTAACAAAAAATCTCGTGAGCTCTGTTAGTATAAGAAAACAAACCACCAATTTAAGGTACTGCATTGAACTCATTCTTTACTTATATTTGTGCTAAACCTACTGTATTCCAACTTCTTTATGATTCATACCCCCCGATACTACTCATAGATTCATCAAAATAAGCAAACAACACACGAAAACAAGAATCTGTCAAAAATAGAACAGTTTGTAGCAATCTGTAACTTTCAAATACTTCTGTAACTCTAAAAATTCAGAAATAAATTGGTGGACATGAGGAATTTGTCTATTAATCATATGCAAAATGAATCAACTTAAAAGCACTCTCTAGTAAAAAAAAATGGCAGCGAAGCTCATGAGCGCAAAAGTTTCTGTTTTTTACATCAAGATCGCAAAGACTTCACTCAAGTCTTCCCAAAGGTTCTACATGAAAAAAACACTAATTAAAACACAAAACCACATCTAACCAGAATCTAGATGAATTATTTATTAGTAAATATAAGTAAAAGCAAAGAAAATATAATTGGGTTGCCTCCCAACAAGCGCTATGGTTTAACGCCCCTAGCTAGGCATGATACAAGAATAGATCTAGGTATTGCCATCTTTGGTAGGCAATTCTTCAGTTGAAAACTTATAATCCTTAGGAGTTTCTTCGTTTTATTAATAATCAAACTCCTAGGCAATAAATCAAGAAATTCATTTGTACCAAAAGGTTCCCAAGTGATAGTGTGATAGTTGGGGTGAACACTTATTGATATGAGATCCGCAGTTTCCTTACTAGAAGATTCACCCTTATTTTTAGGAACATACATAAACTTGGCCATTTTGTTAGTAGTGGGGTTCGAAGTATTTCTCACAGCAGAAAATGCAGACCCTACATTGGTAATAATATCCTCAAGCTTATCAATTCTAGTGAAATCTTGATCTATTTTCTCATTAAATATGGGTTCTTTTTCTTTAAAAAAATTCAGAATGACTCCTACCTTAGATCCATATTGGGTAGCTCTATTATCGATCTTTTTATCCAAACTCTCAACCAACTCTACAGTGGAAACTTTATTTTCAATCATTTCAAGTCTCTGCATTACATTTTCTAAAGTTAAGATAGTTCCATTAACAAGAAGAAGTGCTGGGCCAAACAAATCTATCATAGCATTATAAGAATCAAAAGTATGGCTACCCAAGAAATTCCCTCTAGTAATGGTATTAAGAATATATCTATTCCAAAGAGTGATGCCTACATAAAATTTACGAAGAAGCACCGAAGTGGAAAGCTTCCTAGTAGATCTATTCTGAGCATTGCAAATTCTATACCAAGCATCTTTTAGATATTCTCCCTCCCTTTGTTTAAAATTAAGAACTTCACTCTCGGGAGAATTCATAATGATAGAAGGGCTAGCCATGACGGCAAAGCAAACGATAAAACATACGGAGCAAAAAAGAGGGCGAATAAAACGGCAAAGGTGAAGTGTGGGAGAGGAAAACGAGAGGCAAATGGCAAATAATGTAATGCGAGGGATAAGAGTTTGTGACGGGTACTTTGTATATAACTTGTGCGTAGATTTCCCTGGCAACGATGGCAGAAATTCTTCTTGCTACCTCTCAAGGATGCGTTGTTTTTCCCTTGGAGAGGAAAGGGTGATGCAGCAAAGTAGCATAAGTATTTCCCTTAGTTTTTGAGAACCAAGTTACCAATCCAGTAGGAGACTACACGCAAGTCCCTCGTACCTGCACAAACAAATAAGAACCTTGCAACCAACACGATAAAGGGGTTTTCGATCCCTTCTTGACCACTTGCAAAAGTGCGATCTGATAGAGATAATAGGATAAATATTTTTGGTATTTTTGTTGCATACATTGAAAAGTAAAGATTGCAAAATAAAAGTACAGTAAAGATAGCATGTTGATGGAAGATTAATATGATGGAAGATAGACCCGGGGGCCATAGGTTTCACTAGTGGCTTTTCTCAAGATAGTTGATTCTACGGTGGGTGAACAAATTACTGTCGAGCAATTGATAGAAAAGTGCATAGTTATGAGAATATCTAGGCATGATCATGTATATAGGCATCACGTCCGTGACAAGTAGACCGAAATGATTCTATATCTACTACTATTACTCCACACATCGACCGCTATCCAGCATGCATCTAGAGTATTAAGTTCATAAGAACAGAGTAACGCTTTAAGCAAGATGATATGATGTAGAGGGATAAACTCATGTAGTATGATATAAACCCCATCTTTTTGTCCTCGAACGCAACAATATAATATGTGCCTTGTTGCCCCTGCTGTCACTGGGAAAGGACACCGCAAGATTGAACCCAAAGCTAAGCACTTCTCCCATTGTAAGAAAGATCAATTTAGTAGGCCAAAACCAAACTGATAATTCGAAGAGACTTGCTAAGATATTTAAATCATGCATATAAGAATCCAGAGAAGAACCAAATATTGTTGATAGATAATCTTCATCATAAACTCACAATTCATTGGATCTCGACAAACACACCGCAAAAAGAATTACATCGAATAGATCTCCAAGAAGATCGAGGAGAACTTTGTATTGCGATCCAAAGAGAGAGAAGAAGCCATCTAGCTAATAACTATGGACCCGAAGGTCTGTGGTAAACTACTCACAACTCATTGGAGAGGCTATGGTGTTGATGTAGAAGCCCTCTATGATCGATGCCCCCTCCGGTGGAGCTCCGGAACAGGCCCCAAGATGGGATCTCACGGGTACAGAAGGTTGCGGCGGTGGAAAAAGGGTTTCGTGGTGCTCTCGGATGTTTTCAGGGTATATGAGTATATATAGGAGGAAGAGGTATGTCGGTGGAGCTACGAGAGGCCCACGAGGGTGGGGCGCACCTAACCCCCCTAGGAGCACCCTCCTGCCTCGTGGCTGCCTCGTTGCTTCCCTAGCGTGTACTCCAAGTCTTCTAGGTTGCATTTGTTCAAAAAATGATCCTCGCGAAGGTTTCATTCCGTTTGGACTCCGTTTGATATCCCTTTTCTGCGTAACACTGAAATAGGCAAAAAAACAACAATTTGCTCTCGGCCTAGGTTAGTAGGTTAGTCCCAAACATCTTTCCCTAATAATAAAGCGATTATCTCTTCTTCCCGCCCGCTCACCATCGTCACGGTAGTTTTGCGAAAAAGTCCCTACTATTATTTCTATTCAACCCACAGTCCCTCTTTTAGTGGAGGTCTGAAAAACGGTTCGTTCTTTACAAAAAATAAAACATGCGCCTTATCCAGACGCCGGCACTTCCTTTCCAGCCATGGAGGAGCCGGAGAAGTTGAGGAGCGGCGTGACGGAGGAGAAGTTGAGGGGTGGGCGGCACGACGGAGACGTTGATGGGCAGCACGGTGGAGCAGGAAAAGTTGAGCGGCGGCGCGTTGACGGCGGCGACAGCTTCAGGTCGGCTCGTGGGTGAGCATGCTGCAAGATAAATCAGGTCCCCACCGGCGACGAGCTTGCTAGAGCCGATGAAGGCACCCACGCGTGTTGGCCGGCCTTGCTCTGGCGGCGGAGCTCGAGGGCGTGCCGACTGCTGCAAGTGGCGGAGCTACTGCTCCTGCTTTTCCGCTACGTCGGACGGCCTTCAGTGGCGGCGGCGCCGGCCTTGCTCTGGCGACGGAGCTCAAGGGCGTGCCGGCTGCTGCATGCGGCGGAGCTGCTGCTCCTGCTGTTCCGCCGCTGTCGGCCGACCTTCAGTGGTGGCGGCTCAAGAGCAAGCGGTCTCGGTGCTGCGGACGAAGACGGAGAGGCATGGCGGGCTCCCTGGAGAAAATGAGAGAGAGCGAGATTAGAGAGATAAGAAGAAGGGAGAAAGTCGGGAGATAGGAAAGCTGACCTGCGTACATCTAGTGAGGCAGTGGCGGGCGAAGCTTTCAGAGCGGCCCGACGCAGTTGGAACTGGCAGCGCCGGGAGGTAGCCTCAGGGCCCAGACGGGTGCAGATCAGCTAACAGGAGACAAGCCGGGATGGGTGACAGAGGTAGGAGATAAGGAAGATGGGGATGGAGATGAGAAAAGAGATATGGAGCGAGCAAGCAAAAAGTGGATGGGGATGGGTTACGTGTCGGTCGCTCGAGCCTAGCGTTGTTTCGTTTTAACAGACTACACGGAAGTATCCGTTTAGACATATTCTTTTACAGTTTGTCTAATTCACATATACGTAGATGTTTTCTAAGGTGACACATCTAAACTTCCACAAATAACGCAGGAACAAAAAACAAAAATAAAAAACTGAGAAAAAAATAGACCACAAACATAGTGGACATCAGGTTAGATATGACATAACTATACCACATCTAGACGTGTCCTAGACAGACTCGTTTTATTATGCATTTGGACGTATTTTTTCCATCCGTGTTATCCGTCGACCGGTCCGGACCTACTATTTACCACAAAACGAAAACAAAGCTGGGGAAGGGCTTTGCGGGTATTTGGACCACCGCGAGGATCGATTCTCACTACCCTTGCCCATCCAAAATCCAATTCCTTGTCCGTGTCATTTCTCGCCTGAAGCGTTTAATGCCGCCTCAGAGCATCGGTGTCGCATTCTTGCTGGCTCAGAACGACGCGACCCATCACTGGCGCTTCAGCATTGAAGCGGCGCGTTGTCCGTGATTTCCCGTTGCACGCGACCCATCCGCATTCAAATGAAAGGCTGTTGTTCCGCCTCCCTACATTAAACATGCACGGGAGCCGGGGAACATACACCGGTGCCACCCGACCGTTTGTGTGTCGCCCACCATTAACACCCCCCGGCCTGCCATCCACCGGCTATAAATACCAACCCTAGCAATAGCTGCATCCATCCTCCTCTACTCCCTTTCTCCTCTTCGGACCACGCCTTCCATGGACTCCTCCAGCTCCATACCTATTTGGGACAGCCTCTTGTTTGAGCAGAAGATGGAGATTGCCACCATCGCGACCATCTGACAGACGGAGGCCGGCGTTGTGGATGTCCCATTAAAGGACACGACTGACGATGATGCGTGAGGCACGTGATCACATTGCTGCCTACTGTAAGGTAAACAATACATCCTTTTGATTTTAATTGAAGTCAAATATGTTGATCAATGTTTATTCAATGCGTTTTGATTGGAGGCAAGTTTCAAATTTTTTAGTTCATTTTTTCATATTACAACTTTAGTTGTAAAAACACGGGGCAGTGTTTTTTGAGCCACACGTGTGACACCTATCATTTCGATAAAACTAAGATATTTTTATATTATATTATTGATTTAGGAATATTAGAAAGATACCGTTGCAACGCACGGGCCATTTTTCTAGTAATATAAAAGTGTATAATAAAGCCCATTAAACATCCAAAACAGATAGTATAATAGCCTGGAACAATAAAAAATTATAGATATGTTGGAGACGTATCACACGCCGCTGAAATTGCTCCTCATGAGTCGTCTGGCCTCTGGACCTCGTGAGGCTCCTGTGGTCCAGGAGGCTCATGAAGGATTAGAGCTCCCTCCGCCAGGATCTCTAGATGCTTGGTCTTGTGAGATGCCAGGATGCTCGGCATGTGGCGCTAGTGCACGACAGCGCTATTCGGCAGGCCGAAAGGCATGCGAACGTAGCTATGAGGGGGACACTCGCACCGGCCCACTTGGGACGGCCAGAAAAGCTCCTGAGACGCGGCTCTATTGAACCCCGGGATGTTGACGCAGACTCGCAGCCCCCTGCCCTCGTCGGTAGACGGAGCGGTTCTCGGTGGCGCAGGACGACGCTCGCCTCGCATCGCCCTTGCCTCCTGAAGATCCTTGATTCCCTCGGTAACAAACTCCTGAGCACTTGGCGCCTTGCGCCTCGTGCTCGCTTCGCCGAAGCGTGTGCTAAAACACGCCTCCACATGGTGCTTGAGCACCTCCCTCATGACGTTGGCCAGGTCAGAGGCCCTCCAGAGGAGAGCCCCCGAGTCCAGCATGAGAAGGCCGTCGGGCATGCCTTCCTATGCGAGGGGGGAAGGCTCCCGTCAGTGGGTGCAGGTCCTGACGCATGGCCGTCAAGATCTCCGCCCTCTTGAGGACCTAGGGTGAGTAGCTGCTTCTTCTTCTTGGGGATGGCCTCAGGTGGGTAGGCAAAGCCCTCGGCATTTGAGTTCTCAACCACTGCAGCTTGGTAGGCACTCTCGAGGGAGCACACCGTATCTTCCTTGTTGCAGGCTACCATGATGATGCCGCCACTGCCTGGCATCTTAAAGACATTGTAGCCATGGTGGGTCGCTGCCATGAACTTGGCCAAGGCCGGATACTCGAGGATGGCATTGTACGGGAGGCGGATGTGGGCGATGTCGTAGTAGATGAGCTTGGTGTGGCGATACATCTCCAACGGAAGTTAACCTTCTAGGATGTTATATGGGCTTTTATATACACTTTTATATTATCCTTCTAGGATGTTTTATGGGCTTTTATATACACTTTTATATTATTTTTGGGACTAACCTATTAACCTAGAGCCTAGTGCTAGTTTCTGTTTTTTCCTTGTTTTTGAGTTTTACAGAAAAGGAATATCAAACGAAGACCCCCGTGACGTGAGACCTACGCCAAAAATTCCTATAAATACAGAAACCTCCGAAAATTAACCTAGTACGGGAGTTCCGCCACCGAAAGCCTCTGGTGCCACCAAAAACCAATCTAGACCCTATTCCGGCACCCTGTCGGAGGGGGAATCCCACTCAGGTGGCCATCTTCATCATCGCGTCGCTCTCCGTGACGAGAAGGGAAGTAGTGCACCCTCGGGGCTGAGGGTATGTATCAGTAGCTATGTGTTTTGATCTCTCTCTCATGTTCTTGAGATGGCACGATTTTGATGTATCGCAAGCTTTGCTATTCTAGTTGGATCTTATGATGCTTCTCCCCCTCTACTCTCTTGTAATGGATTGAGTTTTCCCTTTGAAGTTATCTTATCGGATTGAGTCTTTAAGGATTTGAGAACACTTGATGTATGTCTTGCACGTGTTTATCTGTGGTGACAATGGGATATCATGTGATCCACTTGATGTATGTTTTGGTGATCAACTTGTGGGTTCCGTGACCTTGGTAATCTATGTAGAGGGGTTGGCACACGTTTTCGTCTGGACTTTCCAGTAGAAACTTTGGGGCACTCTTTGAAGTTCTTTGTGTTGGTTGAATAGATGAATCTGAGATTGTGTGATGCATATTGTATAATCATGCCCATGGATAATTGAGGTGACAATGGAGTATCTAGGTGACATTAGGGTTTTGGTTGATTTGTGTCTTAAGGTGTTATTCTAGTATGAACTCTATGATAGATTGAACGTTACTACGGACTCTTTAATAGATCGATCAGAAAGAATAGATTTGAGGTGGTTTCGTACCCTACCATAATCTCTTCGTTTGTTCTCCGCTATTAGTGACTTTGGAGTGACTCTTTGTTGCATGTTGAGGGCTAGTAATATGATCCAATTATGTTATCCTTGTTGAGAGAACTTGCACTAGTGAAAGTATGAACCCTAGGCCTTGTTTCCTATCATTGCAACACCGTTTATGCTCACGTTTACCACTTGCTACCTTGCTGTTTTTATATTTTCAGTTTACAAAAACCTATATCTGCCATCCATATTGCACTTGTATCACCATCTCTTCGCCAAACTAGTGCACCTATACTATTTTCCATTGTATTGGGTGTGTTGGGGACACAAGAGACTCTTTGTTATTTGGTTGCAGGGTTGTTTGAGAGAGACCATCTTCATCCTACGCCTCCCACGGATTGATAAACCTTACGTCATCCACTTGAGGGAAATTTGCTACTTTCCTACAAACCTCTGCACTTGGAGGCCCAACAATGTCTACAAGAAGAAAGTTGTGTAGTAGACATCAAGCTTTTTTCTGGCGCCGTTGCCGGGGAGGTTAGTGCTTGAAGGTATATCTTTAGATCTTGCAATTGAATCTTTTAGTTTCTTGTTTTATCACTAGTTTAGTTTATGAAAGAAAACTACAAAAAATGGAATTAAGGTTACCTCATATGCTTCATCTTTTTAATATCTTTTGTGAAAATGATGGGAAGGAAAATTGTGCTCAAGTACTAGAAGAAGAATTACATAGAATGCTTGGCACTAAAGACTTGAATGATGGGCATGCTTGCAATATTGTTAGTGTGAATTCTTCGAATATCCATAGTACTAATGATGATTGCACTAGTCATGATGAAAATGTCTCTTATAAGCAGGTTCATTTTTGTGGACTGCATAGAATTTGCATGTACATACCAAATAGAGAAGATATATTTTGCAAGAGGCGTAAGTATTTAGAAACTAAATGGTTGCTAGAAAGGCTAGATGATTGTGCTGAAAATTTAAAATATCTCAGACGTACTTGTGAACTTTGCAATGAACGTGGTCATTTCATTACCCAATGCGAATTGTTTCATGATCGAATCGTGTCCAAAAATTGTGATGACTTGATTTCCCTTGCACATCATAATGAACTTATCTTGCTTTCGGGTTATGAAGAAATCAAATGTAGAACTAAGCATCTTCCAGGATTTTCCCTTGATAAACTTCTTGATTTTGATCTAGAGGAAATTTATATGTATTGTGCGGTGAATTGCATTGAAAATCCTTATATTGCCAATTACATAAAGTCAAGAAAACAAATAGTAGATGAAGAGAATACTAATGAAAGGGAAGAGATTTCCCAATATCTTCCTATTCTTTCTTATGATGAATCAGGTAACGAGGAGGAGCCTTCTATTCAACCAATCTCATTAATAAGGAGCTCCAAAAAGAAGATTAAACCCATACCTGTGAAGAAGAAAAAGAAAAGACGGAGAAGCAAAGATAAAGAAGGTATCCCTCCCAAATGATGTTGCTCCTATTACTCATTGTGATGATGATAATTGCTATACTATCGGTGCTATCCATACTATTAATGATGAGAGTGATTATGCTTATGATATGAAAAGGCCAAAGCTTGGGGGTGCTATGTTTGATGAGAATGATATATTTGAGAATTTATTTGCTGCAATTAATGTTTGTCCCAAGCTTGGGGAGGCTACGTTTGATGAAGATGATATTTTTAGCCTCCCAAGTTTTGATGGGCAAAGCTATTATGATGAAAGCATGCCTCCTATTTATGATGATTATTGTGATGACACTTATGCTATAAAAAGTAGTGATGATTATATTTATCAAACTTGTCATGATTATGATTACCCATTTTCTGAACATTACTCTTTCAATGTGGAGACAATCTATAGTATTCAAGTCTCTTATGATACTCCCACTATTCCGAATGAGAAGAATTTTTCTTATGTGGAGAGTAATAAAATTTATATGCTTGGGGATCATGACAAGAATGCTTTATGTGCTGGTTATATTTTTGAATTCATTCAAGATGCTACTGAAAATTATTATGAGCGAGGATCATATGCTTTTAGGAATTGCAATAATATCAATATTCCTCTCTATGTGCTTAAAATTTTGAAGTTGTGCTTGTTTTCCCTTCCTATGCTAGTTGATTATCGTTCCCATAAGTTGTTTGTTCACAAAATCGCCATGCATAGGAGTGGGTTAGGATTGAATGTGCTAGTCATGTTCTTCATGATGCTCCCGTTATGTTTCAATTCATATCTTTTATGCGAGCATCATTGAAATCATCATGCCTAGCTAGGGGCGTTAAACGATAGCGCTTGTTGGGAGGCAACCCAACTTTATTTTAGTTTCTTTGTTTTTGCTTCTGTCTAGAAATAAATATTGCATCTAGCTTCAGTTTAGATGTTGTTTTGTGTTTTAATTAGTGTTTGTGCCAAGTAGAACATTTGGGAAGACTTGTGTGAAGTTTATATGATCTTGCTGTGAAAAACAGAATCGTTAGTGCTCGCTAGAATGGTCACCAGATTTTACTGGAGTGTGCTATTTAGTTGATTCTTTTGGAGATGATTAGTAGATAAATTCCTCACGTTTACCAATTTATTTCAAAAAAATTGGAGTTACAGAAGTATGCTGAAGTTACAGATTACTACAGACTGTTATGTTTTTGATAGATTCTGTTTTTCGTGTGTTGTTTGCTTATTTCAATGCATCTATGAGTAGTATTGGTGGCTATGAATCATAGAGAAGTTGGAATACAGTAGGTTTAACACCAATATAAACAAATAATGAATTCATTACAATCCCTTTGAGTTGTGTTTTGTTTTCTTATACTAACGGAGCTCACGAGATTTTTGTCTAAGTTTTGTGTTGTGAACTTTTCAAGTTTTGAGTATTGCTTTGATGGACTATGGAACAAAGAGTGGCAAGAGCCTAAGCTTGGGGATGCCCAAGGCACCCCAAGGTAAAATTCAAGGACAACCAAAAGCCTAAGCTTGGGGATGCCCCGGGAAGGCATCCCCTCTTTCGTCTTCATTTATTGGTAACTATACTCGGAGCTATATTTTTATTCACCACATGATATGTGTTTTACTTGGAGCGTCATGTATCATTTGAGTCTTCGTTTGTTAGTTTGCCACAATTATCCTTGCTGGACACACCTTTTTGAGAGAGATAAATATGGCTCGGGAATTGTTAGAACACTCTATATGCTACACTTATATCTTTTAGAGCACGGTGGTAATTTTATTTTGTAGAAATTGTTGATCTCTCATGCTTCACTTATATCTTTTTGAGAGTCTATTAAAACAACATGGGAATGTGCTTTGGCTATAAAACTAACCTTCACATGATAGACATCCAAGATCAATGTAGTAAAAACTTTCATACTAAGTGCATTGAATATGATGAGAAGTTGGATGCTTGATAATTGTTTTGAGATATGAGGATAGTGATATTAGAGTCATGCTAGTGGAGTTATTTTCAAATTGAGAAATGTTTGTGTTAAAGTTAGTGATTCCCGTAGCATGCACGTATGGTGAACCGCTATGTGACAAAGTTAGAGCATGAGGTATTTGTAGAGTGTCATCCTTTGTGTGGAGGTCGGGGGCGCGCGATGGTTAACTCCTACCAACCTCCCCCCTAGGAGCATGCGTTGATTGCTTTGTTTTGATGGCTCGTAAATTTTTGCAATAAGTATATGAGTTATTATGACTTATGTTGAGTCCAAGGATTATACGCACTCTCACCCTTCCACCATTGCTAGCCTCTCTTGTACCGCACAATTTTCGCCGGTACCATACACCCACTATATATCCTTGCTCAAAACAGCCACTATATATTATTCCTCAAAACAGCCACCATACCTACCTATCATGGCATTTCCATAGCCATTCCGAGATATATTGCCATGCAACTTTCCATCGTGTCGTTCAGATGACACGCTTCATATTGTCATATTGCCATGCATGATCATGTAGTTGACATCGTATTTGTGGCAAAGCCACCAGCATAATTTTTCATACATGTCACTCTTGTTTCATTGCACATCCCGGTACACTGCCGGAGGCATTCATATAGAGTCAAACTTTGTTCTAGTATCGAGTTGTAATTCAATATAATTGTGATGATCATCATTATTACAGCATTGTCCCATGTGATGAAAGGCCAATAAAAAAATGAGATGGCCAAAAAAAATAGAGAGGGGCTAAAAAAAGAGAAAGCCCCTCCAAAAAAATGAGAGAAAAGAGAGAAGGGACAATTGCTACTATCCTTTTCCACACTTGTGCTTCAAAGTAGCACCATGTTCTTCATGATAGAGAGTCTCATGTTTAGTCACTTTCATATACTAGTGGGAATTTTCATTATAGATCTTGGCTTGTATATTCCAACGATGGCCTTCTTTCATACATTATAGATCTTGGCCTCATTTCAAATGCCCTAGGTCTTCGTGAGCAAGCAAGTTGGATCCACACCCACTTAGTTTTTTTTGTTGAGCTTTCATACATTTTTAGATCTTGTGCATCCGTTGCATGGCAATCCCTACTCACTCACATTTATATCTATTGATGGGCATCTCCATAGCCCGTTGATACGCCTAGTTGATGTGAGACTATCTCCCTCCTTTTTGTCTTCTCCACAACCACCTCTCTATTCCACATAGTGCTATGTCCATGGCTCACGCTCATCTAATGCGTGAAAGTTGAAAGGTTTGAAAGAATAGAGTATGAAAACAAGCGCTTGGCTAAAACCGGTGTTGTGCATGATATGAATATTTTGTGAGATGAAGAGGGAGCATAGACAAACTATATGATTTTGTAGGGATAACTTTCTTTAGCCATAGTATTTTGAGAAGACATGATTGCTTTGTTAGTATGCTTGAAGTATTATTATTTCTTATGTCAATATAGACTTTTGTCTTGAATCTTTCAGATCTGAACATTCATGCCACAATACAGAGAACTACATTGAAAATTATGTTAGGTAGCATTCCACATCAAAAATTCTGTTTTTATCATTTACCTACTCGAGGACGAGCAGGAATTAAGCTTGGGGATGCTTGATACGTCTCCAACGTATCTATAATTTTGATTGTTCCATGCTATTATATTATCCTTCTAGGATGTTTTATGGGCTTTTATATACACTTTTATATTATTTCTGGGACTAACCTATTAACCTTGAGCCCAGTGCCAGTTTCTGCTTTTTCCTTGTTTTTGAGTTTTACAGAAAAGGAATATCAAAGGAGACCCCCCCCCTGATGTGAGACCTACGCCAAAAATTCCTATAAATACAGAAACCTCCGAAAATTAACCTAGATCGGGAGTTCCACCGCCGAAAGCCTCTGGTGCCACCAAAAACCAATCTAGACCCTGTTCTGGCACCCTGCCAGAGGGGGAACCCCTATCCGATCTTCATCATCCCGGCACTCTCCATGACGAGGAGGGAGTAGTCCACCCTCGGGGCTGAGGGTATGTATCAGTAGCTATGTGTTTGATCTCTCTCTCTCTCTCTCGTGTTCTTGAGATGGCACGATCTTGATATATCGCGAGCTTTTCTATTCTAGTTGGATCTTATGATGCTTCTCCCCCTCTACTCTCTTGTAATGGATTGAGTTATCCCTTTGAATTTATCTTATCGGATTGAGTGTTTAAGGATTTGAGAACACTTGATGTATGTCTTGCACGTGTTTATCTATGGTGACAATGGGATATCATGTGATTCACTTGATGTATGTTTTGGTGATCAACTTGCGGGTTCCGCGACCTTGGGAATCTATGCATAGGGGTTGGCACACGTTTTCGTCTTGACTTTCCGGGAGAAAGTTTGGGGCACTCTTTGAAGTTCTTTGTGTTGGTTGAATAGATGAATCTGAGGTTGTGTGATGCATATCGTATAATCATGCCCACGGATACTTGAGGTGACAATGGAGTATCTAGGTGACATTAGGTTTTTGGTTGATTTGTGTCAGGTGTTATTCTAGTACGAACTCTATGATAGATTGAACGTTACTACGGACTCTTGAATAGATCGATCAGAAAGAATAGCTTTGAGGTGGTTTCGTACCCTACCATAATCTCTTCATTTGTTCTCCGCTATTAGTGACTTTGGAGTAACTCTTTGTTGCATGTTGAGGGCTAGTAATATGATCCAATTATGTTATCCTTGTTGAGAGAACTTGCACTAGTGAAAGTACGAACCCTAGGCCTTGTTTCCTATTATTGCAACACCGTTTATGCTCACATTTACCACTTGCTACCTTGGTGTTTTTATATTTTCAGTTTACAAAAACCTATATCTACCATCCATATTGCACTTGTATCACCATCTCTTCACCGAACTAGTGCACCTATACAATCTATCATTGTATTGGGTGTGTTGGGGGCACAAGAGACTATTTATTATTTGGTTGGAGAGTTGTTTGAGAGAGACCAGCTTCATCCTACACCTCCCACGGATTGATAAACCGTTGGTCATCCACTTAAGGGAAATTTGCTACTGTCCTACAAACCACTGCACTTGGAGGCCCAATAACGTCTACAAGAAGAAGGTTGTGTAGTAGATATCATGTGGTAGTTCTTGCGATCGCCAAAGGTGACAGGGAGGCGGCCATGCCCTATTGGGATGGTGGAGCCTTCAGCCACACCTAAAAAGGGCCTGGTAGGCTGAAGCTGATCATATGGCACTTGGAGCATGTTGAAGGTCTTGACGAAGAGGACATTGAGTCCTCCTCTGCCATCAATGAGTGTCTTGGTGATGAGCACGTTGCTGATGGTAGGCGAGCAGAGTAGCGGGAGGGTGCCGGCCGCAGCCGCGCACTTGAGCTAAACAGCTGAGTTGAAGGTGACGGTGTACTTGGAATACTTGAGCGGACAGGTTATCTCGAGCTTGGGGAGGACTGCATTCACCTCATGAGCAAATTGCTTGAAGACATGGTGAGATGCTGGGGCCTGAGCGCCTCCCAGGATGCAAGCGATGGCCCGAGGCCCGTGGAAGCCCCCAGCCCCATCATATTTGTTGCGGTCCTCATTCCTTCTTGGCGGTGTGGCGGTGGAGGAAGGCCAGCATTGCCAAGCGGACGGTCCTCACGCGGCTAGCCATGCGAGTGGTCCTCGTGAGGCTGATCGCGCCAGCCTTGGCGAGAGTCACGGTTCTCCCAGCATCGTCCACCTCGACCACCTCCGCGGTCGTAGCCTCGGTCGCCTCACTCGGGGCGACGGCCAAGGCACCCATCGTGGAAGGCCCTGAGCTCCTGGCAGTCGTTGGTGTTGTGGCCGTGCACATTGTGGAAGACGCAGAACGGGCGGCTGCCTTTAAAGGACTCGGGGTAGTCGCACCAGCGCTTCATCTCGGGATCAGCCGCGAGCACAGCAGGTCCCTTGCGCTTGGATTCCTTGGTCTTGGCCTTCTTGTCTTCTGGGTCAGCCTCAGGAAGCTCGACGAGCGAGAGGCGGCCCTCTTCTACCCTAGCACACTTGACTACCATGTTGAACATCTCTAGAGCCAAGCATAGGTCCTCATGAATGGCGATCTCCTCCTTCGTCCTGACGTCCCGAAGACCGTCAGTGAACGCGGAGATGATGGCCTCGTATGACACCTTGGTAATCTTGATGCGGACGTTGGTAAAATGATGGATGTACTTGCACAAGGTTTTCCCCGGCTGCTGCTTGATATGCCGCAGGTCTCCTATCGCAGGGGCACGGCCATGAGTCCCTTCGATGTTAGAGATGAACCGCTCGCGCAACTCCTCCCAGGAAGAAATCGACTCCGCTGGGACGTTCAGGAGCCACGAGCGTGCATCGTCCTTGAGGGCCATGGGGAACCAATTGGCCATAACCTTCTCGTCACCACTGGCCGCCTCGATGCTCAGGTCGTAGAGCTACAGGAACTTAGCGGGGTCATGTGTTCCATTGTCGCGTGGAGGTAGGTCTGGCTTGAACTTGCCGGGCCAAACGATGCATCACAACTTCGGGATGAATGCCCGGCAGCCTATTGCGCCCCCGGGTGCCCGCCGTTGAGGTGGAGCTTGATCAGGGTGCTCACGCGCCGCTGCAAGAGGCGGCACGCGACCTTGACGAGGCGTTGCTGGGAGCGCACGCGCCTCACCTTGGGGCCGCTGCACCACCTGGCAGCTATCTTCATCGCGCGTTGGCTCCCTGCATGGCTAGTCGCCCAGGGGAGCCTCATGCCTTGGCTCGAGGAAGACGTCACGCGTGAGAGGAGGAGGAGGAGGTGCGCTGGAGAGGAGGTGGTGGAGTAGGCAGCGATCGGGGCGATGCTGGAACTTCTCTAACGGCGCTGACGAGCTCGGCAATGTGGTACGGCCATTTCTCGTAGAGGTCACCGGCCGGGCGGTAATGGAGGAGCTCACGCGCCATGAGAATCGCGGCCTTCGAGTTCGCCGACCCACGACGGGCGTGGGAGGACGAAGCAGCCGCTGAAGCCAGCGACGGTTTTGAGGGGCAGCCGTCGCACCGTGCGGAGAGTGGGGGCGATGAATCTTACTGCTCTCGGGCAGTGGGGCCAGTGGCAGCGTTTGCTGTCAGTGATGGAGAATGACAGTGGATGCCGTCGCCTGGAGGCGTAGTCTGAGCCACGCGGGCGGTGAGGACAGCCCGGTGCTCAGCACGAACTCGACGAGCATCCGCCATGGAGACGTTGAGGCGGTGGCGAACCGGTAGGAAGAAGACAGACTCTGATGCACCCCTACCTGGCGCGCCAAATGTCGAATTCAGGGCTCCGCAAAACCCTTGTAAGTTCAAACATTATGGTGCATGCGAAGAACTCAACCTCCCCTACCAGCCTACCCGTCGTCTCTATGATCTAGCTCGAGGAACAGGAAAGGAAATGACATAGGGTAGGTTACCCAGGTTTAGGCCACCTATCGATGAGTGGCCCTACTCCTGCAATGTGGTGGATTGCCTCGAGGTGGGCTAAGGAATAACTAGTACAGTGGTTGAACAACCTCGCGAGGTGTGTTCTTGGTTGTGGTGGTGTGTCACATCCCTAGTTAGCACTTGCATTAGGACTAGCTAGAGTGTGCATCATGTTTACTTATCAAAGAAACTTGAAATGGGAATGACAGAAACCCCAGCACCCCTCTTCTAACAACTAGGGTTTGATAAAATCTTTTCCAATGTACCCAAAATGCCCTTCAAAAATGTCCATCATTTCTGCCTTGGTCTTAAACCTCTGCCAAAAATGGTGCACAATTTTCTAGGACATCCAAGGTCTTTTGATTAAATCATATGGTATTTGTATTTGGGCATTTAAATGCTATAAAATATTTTAAATGCTCAAATAATCATAAACTATAATGTTCCATGCTGTTCATATTATATACAGTGGGCATGACAAGTTTTATGATTTATAAAAATGTTCTGGCATTTTTATTAATTAAACAAAGTTGCAAAAGAAATGAAACAGAAAAGGAAATAGAAAAGGGAGAGAGAGAAAGGTTACCTGATGCCCCACCCGGCCCACCTGCCGGCCCAGCCCAGCTGCCGCTCCAGCGAGCTGCTTGGCTCGGCCAGGCAGGCAGGCAGGTGCTCGACGGCGGCCGCAGCGCGCGCCACGCAGCTGTCCGCCGCCCTGCTTCCTCCCCTCGCCGCCCTGGAGGCCTGGATCAAACGTCCACCTCACCCCCGACCCCGCAGACACTCTCCACTCTCCCCAGCTCCTCTCCTTCGCCCTCCCCGCACCATGGCCGACGCTACCGTGCTCGCACCGTCATAGTAGCCGCGCCCACCGTCGTCCCTGAGCCCTGTCGCCGTGTCCGTCGTCTCCGTCGTCCCCGACTACATCGAGCAGGCCGAGCCCCGAGCGCTCGCCCGCCCTGGAGACGCCCCCGACCCCTTCTTCCCCAACTCCGGCCGCGGAGATCCCCCTCGCCGTCCCGCTCAGCTCCGACCGCCCCCAAGCTCGCTCCGGCGTCTGCTGCAACCTTTGTGAGCCCAGCTTCGTCCTCCCCCTCTCCGTTGGCTCTCTACTACCCTGGAACACACGGCACGAAGCTCAACTGCACGCACCACCGCGGAGCTCGTCGCCGACGAGGCTCCGGCCATCCAATGGTCCGGCCACCGTGCCTATCAGCTTCACCGTCATGCGTAGGTGCTGTAGGACCACTCCACGCTCCTCTACGAGCACCGCACCGTCGTTTTCGACTTCGCCGAACTCCGGCAGCCGCTGGACTCATCGCCGGCGTCATCTCCGGCGACCCCGAGGCCAGCCACCACCTCCACTCGATGCGGTTTGCCTCCAGCTACCCGTAGGTGTGCTCCGCCGTCGTTTTGGCAGCCGGAGCACGAAACCCGCACCTCACCGCCGTGTTTGGCCTCGGCGGCGGCTAAATGCCGGCGAGTTGGGCCTGTTTGACCACGGGTTTGACCCCCCTGGGTCACTGACATGTGGGCCCTGCCTGCTAGTCAAACCTAGTTTAGGTGTTAATTTAATTCTAATTAGTTAATTAGTTATCTGTGACACTGACCAGTGGGTCCCACTGGTCAGGTTTGACTTGGGCCGCCCTGTTGACTGACTGACGTCAGCATGATGTCATGCTGACGCAGTAAAGGATTTTCTGGGATTTTTAGATTTAAAAATAATTCAGGAAATTCCAGAAAATGCCTAAACTTCAAAAAATCATATAAATTCAACAGTAGCTCAGATGGAAAAGATTTATATATGAAAATTGATCAGAAAAATCCAATCTTTCCAATGGCACTGGTTTCATGCATATTTGAGCAAGTTAACCTTGTTGTATACATTAAAACATGATAATGCACTTAATTAAATAATAGCTAAAGTGCCAATTTGAATCTTTGATTCAAATAGGCTCAAAACCTTCTGGTTATAGTTGCATTAGCCCAAAACACATGCATCTTGCCATGTCATGAGCATGCATCATATTGTTGCATTTGTTTGTTTAATGATTGTATCGCCGGTATTCTCCGTGTTAGGTCCTGCTCCCGAGGATACTGCTGCGTATCCAGCTGAAGAGCAGTACCCGACAACCACTTTGTCAGGCAAGCAATCATTGATCATTCCGATATAGACCCATCTTCTCGCTCCTGCTCTCTTTTACTGCATTAAGGCAACAGCATGTGAACTGCTACTCGCTGCGGTAGTTGAACCCTATTCCCTTGCATGACCTGTCATTGCAACAGTAAATAGTTGAAACCCACTAGCATGTGTAGGAGTTGAATGAGCCATGTGATGCGTGATCCACCATGCTATTTGCTTATGTTTCCTGCTATGCTTAGAGTTGTGTATGGTCTGGTTCATCTGGATGATGGATCAGAGTGAAACAATCTTTTCGATAAAGAGAAGGAAGTGTGGAATACGCTTGGTAAAGGTATCGATGAAAGGCCATGTAGGAGTACGTGGTGGGTTGTTTCATTGGAACCGTACATAGGACCCGAGATCTGTATGTGTGGTTCAAGTTCCAGTTACTACCATGCATTGGGACCGAAACCAATGGACCCTCTCGGCTTATTAATTACCCTCGATCTCTGTCTAGGAGTTGCAACTAGTTTCTGGTGTTTATAGTTTACTAGAGGTCGTGCACAACGCTGACCCTCGGGGTGGGTTGTGATGCGACAGGTACGTGGCACGGTGTACCGGTTGCCCGTTTGGTGACTTGGGAACCCTGTACACATCGTTTGGGGCCGTGAGCGACACCCCGGCCGGATCTCCCCTCGGATGGAACCCAAATAGGCGATAAACCTGGACGAGAGACTTGAGTAGTTAGTCAGGTCGTGGCCGACACCCTCGCTGGGCTTCCGCTTGAAGGTTGCCGAGTACATGTCGAGTAAACGTCGATAAGTGGTGAAAGCGTGTGTGAAGAGGTACACCCCTGCAGGGTTATCAATCTATTCGAATAGCCGTTGTTCGCGGTACAGACTACTTGGTTACTCTTACAGTTCATAGACAAGTTGATGGATACTACTAAAAGCCTCAAGATAAGTGTGAGTGCCGTGGATGGCCCTTCCGTAGGATGATGGAAGAGGATCCTCGGTAGTGTATTGTTGTGGTGAGTAGAGGACTCGTGTTCGTAATAACATCTTGCAATCCGTTGAGAGTTGTAGTATAGGTTAGCCAAGAGTCAAAGCTGGCTTTCTGCTATGAACTCCACTACCCCCTTTGATAATGTTGCATGTATGATAGGTTCTGTGGTAAGACTTGCTGAGTACCTTTGTACTCATGTTTGCTTAATAACTGTTGCAGAGGAGAACCCTGCCCCTGCTGATGGGTTCTACATAGACGTTGACGTCGACGAGTAGCTTGACACCCAGACGGAGATCTGGAGCTTGTGAAGGGCCTTGTAGATAGTCAGGCTACACCAAGCCTGTTTTATTTTCTAAGTTGTCTCTACTCAGACATGTAGCTTCCGCTTGTGCTTGTATGACTGCATGACTTGAGTGTTGGGTCATGTGACCCCTACCTGTATGGATATGTTATGTACGGCTCTTGGAGCCTCTTAAATAAAGTACTTGGAGTCATAGAGTTCTGTTGTGATTCAATGTTGTATTTGCACATATTGAGCATATTGTGTGTATGGTTGAAATGCTTGGTATGTGTGGGATCCGACACCTAGTTGTTTTCCTTTGGTAGCCTACCTTACAGGGAAATGCCTCCTAGTGATTCCAATGAGCCTTGGTAGCTTGCTACTGCTCGGAACACGTAGGCTGGCCGGCATGTGTCCTTCTTCGTTCCTGTGTCTGTCCCTTAGGGGAAATTTCACGCGTTGTTCCTTTAAGTCCATGTAGCTTGCTACGACTTGGGTTCATACGTTGATGACCGACACATTCGTTGCTGGGTCATGGATGCATGTCTCTGTAATCTAGTGCCACTTTTGGTTTATAACTAGCCATGTCGGCCCGGGTTCTCTGTCATATGGATGCTAGCGACACTGTCATATACGTGTGCCAAAATGCGCAAACGGTCCCGGGCCAGGTAAGGTGGCACCCGTGGGGTTACCGTGCGTGAGGCCGCAAAGTGATATGACGTGTTACAGCTAGATCGGTGTGACTTAGGATCGGGGTCCTGACAGCGTTGGCATCAGAGCTGGACTGCCTGTAGGTTTCTCAAGCCAAACTGGTCGATGTTGAGTCTAGAAAAATTCTTAGTTATATGTAGGGGAATTGATTGTGGAAGGGAACGTAAGGCTCTTATTACTCCTTTACCTTATGCCCTTCTGATCTGAGTCAGTCTATTCTTTCTACGGGGATTTAGGACTAGGCCTCTTATCCTTACTAGGTTCACGTGTTACTAATCCGTAGACTCTTAGGATTGTTGGTTTCAAGCCTCAGTTCAGTTTCTATCCTTTTAGTATGATGATTATTGGACCCGGAACCTTGATATGGAAATGTTGAGTGGCTATGCTATCATTTGTATGATGTCTCAAATCTTTGTTTGAGCATTTACAGTTGTTATGCTGCTCGATTTCTTCCAGAAACACTAATGCCTTTGCATTACTTCGTGTTTCAGATGTCTGGCCGCACCCCTCACCAAGTGGTTCGTTTGACTCGGTGCATTAATGTGCCCGGTCACACGGCCATGCTAGTCCATGTGCTGACTGAGACCGATTATCGCTGGTATCCCGAGTACACCGTGGAGGAACAGTACCGGGATTTCAATCAGAGTCAGTATTTCTGCACAGTCCGGATATACCCCTCATATCCCAGAGCTAACGACCCCATCCATTGGTCTTATGGACTCGGGGTAACCATCGAGATGGCAGTACAGGATGCCGCCTATTCGATGATGACCATTCTCCAGGCTAGGCATGCCCTGTTGCTGAACACTGAGTTCTGTTACATGCCAGTCTCACTTCTCGGAGAGGAAGGCTACTACACTGGTCTGTATACTGATGCTGCTCATGAAGAGCCACTGCTTCAGACTACTGTTCAGATGCTGGAGGATAGGGACCGTGAGGTCCGTGCCCTCCGAATGGAGCTGTATAACACTCGAGCCACCCACTGGACTACTTTGACATGGCTTGCACCTGCTGTGCACGCCGGATATCTGGACATGCGGGATTTGTACCCCGTGCGGACTCGTCTGCCTGATCGCAGGGATTTGCGTGACGTTGGGGGTATTACACCTCCGCGTGGGCGTTGGTTACCACCAGCATCGGGACCGAGGCCACATCCATGTCCCTATGGTCCACAGCCTTCGAGTGCTCGCGAGTTTCAAGATCCGTCTGTTCCACTTCCAGGCTATGGTGGTAATCTTTACGAAGATTACTACGGGAATGTCTAAGCTAGACCGTGGCAGTAGTAGTATTGTAGTAGTTGTATTTCCACAGTCCTGCGCGTCTTGTGGAATATGACTTAGTGTGTACTGAGTTCCGGAGGTGTAGTTAAATAATGTATAGGAGCTTGGAATGCCTCTGATGGGATGTATCGCCTTTCACCGCAGTTGTACTTTAGCCTTGGCTTTTACTAAACTATGTATGGTGTGTATGACCACTGGTGTATATATAGCAGTTTCTATATTACCATGTCGTACGGATGAACATCTCTGCATTCCGTGTCATCCATTACATTCTGCACTTCTATGTCAAATTTTTTGCCATCCTTGTCTAAACCGTTGTTTTGTTTTCTTAGGATGGTCAACACTCGCAACACTCATGCTGCCCAGGAGCAGGGTGAGGCTAGTGGGGCTAGAGATGGGAATCTGCCCCAGCCACCCTCCTTGGCAGAAGTTATCCTCGAGGCAGAATGGAACAAGAGAGAGACCAACCGTCTGCTAGAACGCATAGAGCAGAACACTAGGTTCCGCCAGAGGAATGACGTGGTGTCAATCAATGACTTTATCAAGATGTGCCCACCGAAGTTCCATCACTCCACTGAACCTCTGGATGCGGATGACTGGCTATGTAGTATCACCCACAAGCTACACTCTGCCCGTGTGGCCGAAGCTGACAAGGTTACCTACGCCGCCTACCATCTTGAGGGCCCTGCCAGTCTTTGGTGGGAGAACTTTGAAGCTATGCGTCCTGCTGACCAAATCACTACTTGGGTTGAGTTCAGTGAGGCATTCCGTGAACATCACATTCCGGAAGGTCTCATGGATCGCAAGCGGGAGGAATTCTGCAATTTCACCCAGGGCCGGTTAACTGTGGATGGCTATAGTCGCGAGTTTGGCAACTTGGCACGCTATGCACCTAAGGAAGTATCCACCGATGCCAAGAAATAGGCAAGGTTCCGCAAGGGACTCAGCCCTGAACTCCGCCGAGACCTACGTCTGCACGAGTGCACTTCCTTCCAGAAGTTGGTAAACAAGGCTATCAGTGCTGAAACGGGCCAGACCGACTTCGAGACCACACGCAAGCATACTCGAGACTTTGGTTCCTCATCCGGCTCTGGCTCTCACAAGCGCCGTGTGTGGGTTCCTAACACTGCTCTGTCGCCCAAGTACACACCGAGGCCATCCTATGAGGCGCCTCGCCAAACTCAACAGTATGCACCTGCTAAGACCTATGGTGGACCACCTTCCAACTTTGCTCCACGCACTAGCACTATGACCTGCTTCAAGTGTGGAGAACCGGGACACTACATGCGTGAGTGTCCTCAGAACCAACCAGGAAAACCCGTTGGCTGTGGTAAGCCAACCGGCAAGGTGAATTATGTCAAGCCAATCCCCACTGCACGTGGTCATGTCAACTATGTCTCTGCCGAGGAAGCTTACGAGGATCCTAATGTCGTCCTTGGTACGCTTCTCGTTAACTGCCATCCGACATCTGTTCTTTTCGACACTGGAGCATCCCATTCGTTCATATCTGAGAGCTATGCTCGAATGCACAACATGACTTTTTGTGACATGCCTACTTCCATGGTTATTCAAACTCCTGGTTCAAAGTGGCAAACCTCTAGGGTAAGCCATGGAAATGAAATCCTTGTCGATAGACTTGTTTTCCTAGCATCTCTAATCACTCTCAAGTCCTCGGACATAAACATCATTTTGGGTATGGATTGGATGACAACTCATTACGCCAAGATTGATTGCTATACTAGGACCGTTCAACTAACACACCCATCCGGCAAGATAGTCAATGTCTTGACCCGAATGGCTGAGCGTCAGCTCTACTCTCTTAATGCCAGCCCTCTACCAGAACTCGAAGATATCCCGGTAGTCCGTGACTTTCCGGATGTTTTTCCAGAAGAACTGCCAGGAATTCCACCTGACAGAGATGTCGAGTTCGTGATAGATCTTATTCTAGGAGCTGTCCCAATCTCTAGGAGACCTTATAAGATGGCACCCCTAGAATTAGCTGAGCTAAAGAAACAACTCGATGAGTCCTTGCAAAAAGGTTTCATCCGACCTAGTTCTTCCCCTTGGGCTTGCCCCGTCCTCTTCGTCAAGAAGAAGGATGGAACGGAGCGGATGGTTGTAGATTACCGACCTGTCAATCTAGTCACCATAAAGAACAAGTATCCGCTCCCCAGGATCAACGACCTGTATGATCAGCTCGCTGGATCCTCAGTCTTCTCTAAGATGGATTTGAGGTTGGGTTACCATCAAATCAAAATCAAGAACGGGGACATTCCTAAAACGGCTTTTGTTACTCGTTATGGCCAATATGAGTATACCGTCATGTCCTTCGGGTTAACCAATGCCCCAGCTACCTTCTCCCGGCTCATGAATTCTATATTCGTGGAGTACTTGGATAAATTCGTCGTGGTATACCTCGATGATATACTCATTTACTCCAAGAACAAGGAAGATCATGCCGAGCATTTAAGGCTGGTATTGACGAAACTTCGAGAGCACCACCTTTATGCCAAATTCTTTAAATGTGAATTTTGGTTGCCGGAAGTAACCTATCTAGGTCATGTGATCTCTGGCAAGGGTATTGCTGTCAATCCCGAGCGAGTTCAAGCCGTCCTTGATTGGACTCCCCCTGAATCGGTCAAGCAAGTTAGGAGTTTTCTTGGCTTAGCGAGCTATTGCCGACGCTTTGTCGAGAATTTCTCCAAGGTTGCTAAACCTCTAACTGAACTCCTCAAGAAAGATAAAAAGTTTGAGTGGACCCCACAGTGCGAGTCCAGTTTTCAGGAACTGAAAAGACGTCTGACATCTGCACCTGTACTGGTACCACCCGACTTTTCCAAGGATTTTATAATCTATTGCGACGCCTCGCGACAAGGACTAGGTTGCATACTCATGCAAGATCGTCAAGTGATTGCATACGCATCTCGAAAGTTGCGTCCACATGAGGATAACTATCCTACACATGATCTAGAGCTTGCAGCTATAGTCCATGCACTCAAAACATGGCGACATTACCTCCTTGGTAATCGCTGTGAAATCTTCACTGATCATCAAAGTTTGACGTACATCTTCACCCAACCGGATCTGAATCTCAGGCAAAGACGTTGGGTTGAGTTGCTCACAGATTACGATTTAGGAATCACTTATACCCCTGGAAAGGCCAATGTCATGGCTGATGCGCTAAGTCGTAAGTCTTATTGTAACAACTTAATGTTACAACAAGGGCAACCACTTCTCCACGAGGAATTTCGTAAGCTTAACCTTCACAGTGTTCCTCGAGGATTCCTTTCCACCTTGGTGGCGGAACCTACCCTTACGGATCAGGTCATCAAAGCACAGAAGGTTGATCCCGGAATTTCCCGTATCAAGAGGAACATCAAGAAAGGAGTCGCGGGATGTTTCTCAATTGATGATCAAGGAATCGTACTCTTTAGGAACCGTTTAGTGGTTCCTAAAGTACGGAACGTGAGACGTTTGATCCTTAAGGAGGCTCATGAATCTCCTCTCACAATTCATCCCGGTAGTACCAAAATGTATCAGGACCTACGTCAGAGATTCTGGTGGACTAGGATGAAGAGAGAAATCGCTCAATTTATTGCTAACTGTGACGTTTGTCGTCGAGTCAAAGCAGAGCATCAACGGCCTGCTGGCACCCTTCAACCTTTAGCTATTCCTGAATGGAAATGGGACAAAGTCGGTATGGACTTCATTACCGGGTTTCCCAGGACCAGGAAAGGGAATAATGCTATCTTCATCGTTATCGACCGCCTCTCTAAAGTAGCTCATTTCCTGCCTGTTCGAGAGAGTATTACCGCTAGCCAGCTAGCAGACTTGTATGTCTCTCGGATAGTATCACTTCATGGTGTGCCATTGGAGATTAACTCAGACCGTGGAATTCTTTTCACTTCACGATTTTGGGAAAGTTTCCAGAATGCTATGGGAACTCATCTCTCTTTCAGTACAGCCTTCCATCCGCAGTCAAGTGGTCAAGTGGAACGAGTCAATCAAATTCTGGAAGACATGCTTCGAGCCTCTGTCAGCTCTTTCGGTATGGATTGGGAGAAGTGTCTTCCATTTGCCGAATTCGCTTATAACAATAGTTATCAAGCCAGCCTGGGTAAAGCCCCCTTCGAAGTTCTATATGGACGAAGGTGTCGAACACCTCTTAACTGGTCAGAAACCGGGGAAAGACAATTCTTTGGCCCGATCCAGGAAGCAGAAGAGCAAGTTCGCATCGTTCGTGAGAAATTGAAAACAGCCCAGTCTCGCCAGAAGAGCCAATATGATAGTCATCATAAGGCTGTGACTTTTGAAGTCGGCGACAAGGCTTACCTTCGGGTTACCCCTCTTAAGGGAATCCATCGCTTCGGTATCAAAGGCAAATTGGCCCCTCGTTACATCGGTCCTTTTTGCATTCTTGCCAAACGAGGAGAAGTTGCCTACCAATTGGAACTACCTCCGCACCTATCCAGAGTTCATGACGTGTTCCACGTTTCTCAACTCAAGCGTTGCTTCTCGGATCCTATCCGTGGAGTGGACCACGAAATGCTTGATCTCCAGGACAATCTCACATATCGAGAATACCCCGTTCGTATTCTTGATCAAACCGAGCGCACCACTCGACGCCACAATATGAAGTTTCTCAAGGTTCAATGGTCACATCATTCTGAGAGTGAAGCTACTTGGGAAAGGGAGGATCGTCTTCGACTTGAGTACCCCACCCTCTTTCCGGAGGAACCCGAATCTCGGGACGCGATTCTTTTAAGTGGGGGTGAGTTGTCACATCCCTAGTTAGCACTTGCATTAGGACTAGCTAGAGTGTGCATCATGTTTACTTATCAAAGAAACTTGAAATGGGAATGACAGAAACCCCAGCACCCCTCTTCTAACAACTAGGGTTTGATAAAATCTTTTCCAATGTACCCAAAATGCCCTTCAAAAATGTCCATCATTTCTGCCTTGGTCTTAAACCTCTGCCAAAAATGGTGCACAATTTTCTAGGACATCCAAGGTCTTTGGATCAAATCATATGGTATTTGTATTTGGGCATTTAAATGCTATAAAATATTTTAAATGCTCAAATAATCATAAACTATAATGTTCCATGTTGTTCATATTATATACAGTGGGCATGACAAGCTTTATGAGTTATAAAAATGTTCTGGCATTTTTATTAACTAAACAAAGTTGCAAAAGAAATGAAACGGAAAAGGAAATATAAAAGGGAGAGAGAGAAAGCTTACCTGACGCCCCACCCGGCCCACCTGCCGGCCCAGCCCAGCTGCCGCTCCAGCGAGCTGCTTGGCTCGGCCAGGCAGGCAGGCAGGTGCTCGACGGCGGCCGCAGCGCGCGCCACGCAGCTGTCCGCCGCCCTGCTTCCTCCCCTCGCCGCCCTAGAGGCCTGGATCGAACGTCCACCTCGCCCCCGACCCCGTAGACAATCTCCACTCTCCCTAGCTCCTCTACTTCGCCCTCCCCGCACCATGGCCGACGCCGCCGTGCTCGCACCGTTGTAGTAGCCGCGTCCACCGTCGTCCCTGAGCCTTGTCGCCGTGTCCGTCGTCTCCGCCGTCCTCGACTACATCGAGCAGGCCGAGCCCCGAGCGCTCGCCCGCCCTGGAGACGCCCCCGACCCCTTCTTCCACAACTCCGGCCGCGGAGATCCCCCTCGCCGTCCCGCTCAGCTCCGACCGCCCCCAAGCTTGCTCCGGCGTCTACTGCAACCTCTGTGAGCCCAGCTTCGTCCTCCCCCTCTCCGTTGGCTCTCTACTACCCTGGAACGCACCCCACGAAGCTCACCTGCACGCACCACCGCGGAGCTCGTCGCCGACGCGGCTCCGGCCATCCAATGGTCCAGCCATCGTGCCTATCAGCTTCACCGTCACGCGTAGGTGCTGTAGGACCACTCCACGCTCCTCTACGAGCACCGCACCGTCGTTTTCGACTTCGCCGAACTCCGGCAGCCGCTGGACTCGTCACCGGCGTCATCTCCGGCGACCCCGAGGCCAGCCACCACCTCCACTCGATGCGGTTTGCCTCCAGCTACCCGTAGGTGTGCTCCGCCGTCGTTTTGGCAGCCGGAGCACGAAACCCGCACCTCACCGCCGTGTTTGGCCTCGCCGGTGGCTAAACGCCGGCGAGTTGGGCATGTTTGACCACGGGTTTGACCCCCCTGGGTCACTGACATGTGGGCCCTGCCTGCTAGTCAAACCTAGTTTAGGTGTTAATTTAATTCTAATTAGTTAATTAGTTATCTGTGACACTGACCAGTGGGTCCCACTGGTCAGGTTTGACTTGGGCCGCCCTGTTGACTGACTGACGTCAGCATGATGTCATGCTGACGCAGTAAAGGATTTTCTGGGATTTTTAGATTTAAAAATAATTCAGGAAATTCCAGAAAATGCCTAAACTTCAAAAAATCATATAAATTCAACAGTAGCTCAGATGGAAAAGATTTATATATGAAAATTGATCAGAAAAATCCAATCTTTCCAATGGCACTGGTTTCATGCATATTTGAGCAAGTTAACCTTGTTGTATACATTAAAACATGATAATGCACTTAATTAAATAATAGCTAAAGTGCCAATTTGAATCTTTGATTCAAATAGGCTCAAACCCTTCTGGTTATAGTTGCATTAGCCCAAAACACATGCATCTTGCCATGTCATGAGCATGCATCATATTGTTGCATTTGTTTGTTTAATGATTGTATCGCCGGTATTCTCCGTGTTAGGTCCTGCTCCCGAGGATACTGCTGCGTATCCAGCTAAAGAGCAGTACCCGACAACCACTTTGTCAGGCAAGCAATCATTAATCATTCCGATACAGATCCATCTTCTCGCTCCTGCTCTCTTTTACTGCATTAAGGCAACAGCGTGTGAACTGCTACTTGCTGCGGTAGTTGAACCCTATTCCCTTGCATGACCTGTCATTGCGACAGTAAATAGTTGAAACCCACTAGTATGTGTAGGAGTTGATTGAGCCATGTGATGTGTGATCCACCATGCTATTTGCTTATGTTGCCTGCTATGCTTAGAGTTGTGTCTGGTCTGGTTCATCTGGGGGATGGATCAGAGTGAAACAATCTTTTTGATAAAGAGAAGGAAGTGTGGAATACGCTTGGTAAAGGTATCGATGAAAGGCCATGTAGGAGTACGTGGTGTGTTGTTTCATTGGAACCGTACATAGGACCCGAGATCTGTATGTGTGGTTCAAGTTCCAGTTACTACCATGCATTGGGCCCGAAACCAATGGACCCTCTCGGCTTATTAATTACCCCCGATCTTTGTCCAGGAGTTGCAACTAGTTTCTGGTGTATATAGTTTACTAGAGGTCGTGCACAACGCTGACCCTCGGGGTGGGTTGTGATGCGACAGGTACGCGGCACGGTGTACCGGTTGCCCGTTTGGTGACTCGGGAACCCTGTACACATCGTTTGGGGCCGTGAGCGACACCCCGGCCGGATCTCCCCACGGATGGAACCCAAATAGGCGATAAACCTGGACGAGAGACTTGAGTAGTTAGTCAGGTCGTGGCCGACACCCTCGCTGGGCTTCCGCTTGAAGGTTGCCGAGTACATGTCGAGTAAATGGCGATAAGTGGTGAAAGCGTGTGTGAAGAGGTACACCCCTGCAGGGTTATCAATCTATCCGAATAGCCGTTGTTCGCGGTACGGACTACTTGGTTACTCTTACAGTTCATAGACAAGTTGATGGATACTACTAAAAGCCTCAAGATAAGTGTGAGTGCCGTGGATGGCCCTTCCGTAGGATGACGGAAGAGGATCCTCGGTAGTGTATTGTTGTGGTGAGTAGAGGACTCGTGTTCGTAATAACATCTTGCAATCCGTTGAGAGTTGTAGTATAGGTTAGCCAAGAGTCAAAGCTGGCTTTCTGCTATGAACTCCACTACCCCCTTTGATAATGTTGCATGTATGATAGGTTCTGTGGTAAGACTTGCTGAGTACCTTTGTACTCATGTTTGCTTAATAACTGTTGTAGAGGAGAACCCTGCCCCTGCTGATGGGTTCTACATAGACGTTGACGTCGACGAGTAGCTTGACACCTAGACGGACATCTGGAGCTTGTGAAGGGCCTTGTAGATAGTGAGGCTACACCAAGCCTGTTTTATTTTCTAAGTTGTCTCTACTCAGACATGTAGCTTCCGCTTGTGCTTGTATGACTGTATGACTTGAGTGTTGGGTCATGTGACCCCTACCTGTATGGATATGTTATGTATGGCTCTTGGAGCCTCTTAAATAAAGTACTTGGAGTCATAGAGTTCTGTTGTGATGCAATGTTGTATTTGCACATATTGAGCATATTGTGTGTATGGTTGAAATGCTTGGTATGTGTGGGATCCGACACCTAGTTGTTTTCCTTTGGTAGCCTACCTTACAGTGAGATGCCTCCTAGTGATTCCAATGAGCCCTGGTAGCTTGCTACTGCTCGGAACACATAGGCTGGCCGGCATGTGTCCTTCTTCGTTCCTGTGTCTGTCCCTTAGGGGAAATGTCACGCGTTGTTCCTTTAAGTCCATGTAGCTTGCTACGACTTGGGTTCATACGTTGATGACCAACACGTTCGTTGCTGGGTCATGGATGCCTGTCTCTGTAATCTAGTGCCACTTTTGGTTTATAACTAGCCATGTCGGCCCGGGTTCTCTGTCATATGGATGCTAGCGACACTATCATATACGTGTGCCAAAATGCGCAAATGGTCCCGGGCAAGGTAAGGTGGCACCCATGGGGTTACCGTGCGTGAGGCCGCAAAGTGATATGACGTGTTACAGCTAGATCGGTGTGACTTAGGATCGGGGTCCTGACATGGTGACAGGGGTGTGAATAATATGTCACCTTCTAGGTGGTGGCTAAGCTATATTTATAGAGGCCTTGGTCTGCTTCCCCCAAAATGTAGGCGGGAAGGGATCCCACAACGGCTAAATTTGAAGGGAGACAACTAGTACATCTTATCCTGACTAAAGGTGGTCTTCGCCTGCAAAGCTTCTGATCCTGACGCCATGGTGGGCTCGGTGATGACTTCCGTCCTGCCATCCTGGCGATCCCGGTCTTGTTGCATGGAAATGGAAACCTTTGGTTGATTCCTCGGGACTCCGTACCTACGCTTGCCTCTTTAGCACCAAAGAGGAAACATGTCTTCATGCGCCCGTTGGCGCCTGCCTGGCCTTGGTCGTCATGGCTTGCATCCTCTGCACCTCCCGAGGCGGGGGTTTGCATAGAGATCTCCGCTCCTCGAGAGCGAGCCTAGTGAGGCTGCTCCTTTCGGGGGTCTTGATGTTGCCCGCCTCGCGAGGCTTGGCCCCTTGCGAGGGTCTTGAGTGTCGATGCTGAAGATGGGATGTACTAGGCCGTTGAAGGAGACATGTCATGGGCCGCACGCAGGCAAGTCCGGGTACCCTGGTTCCTAGAACGCTGAAAATTTCCATCATCACACAGCTGTTACCCTTCGTGGGTTGAAGTCTCCATCAATGTGGACGTACGATAGCACCACCTATAGGAACCGCGCCAAAAACTTCGTGTTTCCATTGCGTTTGCCTTCTCCAAACCCTTCCCTTTATCTTCATATTCAATGTTTTAAATTCTGTTGCTATACTCTTAGAATTGCTAGTGTAGGTAGATTGCTTGACTTGTGCTAATTGCTAAAATCTGCCGACAACTAAAATTGGGAAAAGGATATATTTTTATTTGGTCAAGTATTCTAATCACCCCCCCCCCCTCTAGACATACTTTTCATCCTACAGTAGGTTTTGAAGACTTAAGTATATTGTGATGCTTAGCTGAAACCTATGAAAAACTAAGAGAAACTCGTTATGCACCCAAACTTTACTTGCCAACCAAAGACGTTGTTCTTCTAGGTTGTGAGAGATATGTTACGGACCGAGGAGTCATCTTTACTTGTTCCTCAAGTAAAGTTGTCATGTGCTCGAGATACGATCGTTGGAAATGTGTCGGTTGGCCATTGGCATGACCGTGTGTACTAAGTGGTCATTTCCCATCTGGGAAGGCTGCGGCTATAAATAGCCACCTCACTCCAACACTTTTTGTTGGCTGCACCACTTGAGATTCTGAGAAGATTGTTCGAGCACCCCTCTCTGAGAGATTTGGGTTTAATATCCATTGAGAGAAATCAAGAGCCAAAACTAAGATAGTGGTTGAGCATCATAGTACATCTGAGCTAAGTGTTCTTGTACCTATTACTCTTTAGAATTGCACACTCTCTAGATAGATAAGTGCCGACTTGAGCGTGGAAGAGTAATTAGCATCACCAAGTCAAAGTATTTAGCAACCAAGAGTAATTATGGTTCACGAAGCAATTCTATCAAAGGTTTTGGAGATCATCGATAAGTATCAACCAAGAGTGAAATCAACCGAAGTTTGATCAGCTTCGCGTTGACAGAGAATAGTAAGAAGAGAGTTCTTCTTCTATGCTCAATCACAAGTCCCTCCAACTAAACGTATCTCTTTTGCAGAAGACTGAACTAGTCTACCAAATCATATGTCGTCATCGGACACCATTGGTCACTTCTACTCTACTGCAATACTTCCAGTGGTTCGTCACATCCTCTTCAGTGCTTGTTGTATCAATATTTTTCTTTCTGATTTGTTATCTGCCCTTGTTTGTTACCTGTATCATGGCTATGTTTAGTGTATCTCAATTTGGAGTCCTCAAAGTCATATGTTTGTATGCTCGTCTATTGATTCTTGATGTTACTTTGTCATTCAGCCGAGTCATGCTCTGATGAACATTTCCCCGTAGAATGTTTATGTTTCGTGATCCATTTCGGTTATAATTGTTTATCTATGATTGTACTATTTCATTTACGTGCCACCATTGTTATCGTGAAAGTTCTCTATTACTACACTAGGAAGATTATCATTGCCTTCGTCGAATGCTTTTCATAGTCTTACTGGTTTATCTAGATTATCTTCGTGTGTACATTCTAGTTTTGTTTTGTGTTCCTTCTGTAGTATTACTTCGGCTATTTTAACTCGAGAGATTTGAAGTTTCAAAAGAAAATTTGAATATCCTATTCACCCTCCCCCTTGGTCAATAAACTGTTGGTCCCACACTTTGTTTGCATTTCCTCATGACCACACGTTTCGGCTTAGCCGGTCAGTTATGTAGAAGCATTGGGCCGCTTTATCAGCTAATACCCACGGTTCATTTTAGGCACTACTTCCTTTCACATTATTGCTAGTTCTTACTGGTATACACGTGGTTATGAAACTGTGATCTTCATTCGTGACACTCTCTGCCCAGTTGACACGAACCATTGCTTCTTGGTACTGCCCCGAGTAGTCAACTTCTGTGATTTCATTGAGCCTACCATAGTACCCCCTCTATTCCAAATAATAAGGTGTGTGGATTTTCGTGCAAGTGAAACTTGTGTAGGTTTGATAAAATAAAATATTGACGTCTTTCATAAAAATTAATAAATATGAAAATCTTTTCTTGATGGATCTAGTGATATAAAATTGGTGTTATACATATTGGCATTTGTTTATAAAAACTTGGTCAAACATGCACATGTCTGACTTTTGAAAAAAACTAATGCGCCTAATATTTGGAACGGGGAGAGTATCTCTCATTTGTATTACCGATCAAGGCTTGCATCGTCACCTCCTATTTCTGGTAATTAGTATCCTTGTTGTCTCTATCCTTGGTACATAATGTGTATCCATTAATGCCATATATGCTTCATAAGTCTTGGTGTCGTTATTGGGTTCATGTGCCAAAGTGAATAAAATCGTTTGTCTGTCGTCATTCTCTGGTAATGTATTATTCAGGATGCCATCTTTGAACCAAGCCGCGAAGTTCGAGTTGTGCTCTCTAGATCACTGATCCTCATTTTGCCTAGCATCCTTGTAATGTTGTCTTATTACCTGTTTGTGCCATCCAACCGAGGAACGACCACTTCTGGGTCCTATAAAGCTATTGTGTGGGCCCATTTGAAGTCTTTGTGTCGGTTTCACTCACCATCGTACACAGTCAAATCTTTCTTTCCCGATGTGTGGCTTACTCCTTCAAGCTTATGCACGTGCTTCTTAACGGCAATACCAATCGTGTTTTTCATGTCAATGTAACAAGTGCAAAATGTGATGCACTCCTCCTTCTTATAGATAGTGATGATTCTTACATCCGTGCGGGCCTAGTTGCGAACGTACACCTTGATTTGTCAATTCAACATTTCCATAGGGAATATGTCGTGCATAAAAACCGGACTTAGGTATTTTATATCATGGACAACATGGACCAACATATGCACCACGACGTCGAAGAATGTAGGCGGGGAGTATATCTCAAGCTTACACAATATGATGATGATCTCTTCTTGTAGCCTATCGAGACGCTTCAAACTGATCGACTTTAGAGAGATAGCATCGAGAAAATTACATAGGTCAATAAGTATTTCACGGACGTGCTTGTCCATTATCCCTCTAAGTGCAACTGTATGTATATAGGCCATCAATATGTGACAATCATGGGACTTCATCCCGCTAAACATTTATTTCTTCACGTCAAGATATGTTTGTATGACCCCCCCCCATACCCAAAACTAACTTTGATATTCGCCAAGCACTTAATAATGTGTTCCCACTCGTTGGGATGTAAAGTGAAGCAAGTGAACTTTGTTGTTTCATTTACTTCAAAAACTTCTTGCCTATACGTACTGCCTCCCATTTACCATGCAACTCAAACTTAATTCCCAGGTCTATCAATTCTTATCTTGGCCTTGGTCCATCTTTTGTCTTTATCACCATGGCAAACAAGTTTCCAAGTAGATCTCAAAGATATTCTTTGTTACATGCAGGACATCCATAAAATGAGGCATGAGAGGTATCTCCAATATGTAAGTCCCAAAAAATGTGCCTCCTTTTCCATACTTCTAACAACGGACAAGGACCTTCTACTTCTTTCCCATGTGAAGGCACTCATCATTGTCGTCCAACAATTAAAATATTTTAGTCCTCCTCCTCTTCCTTGGCCTCAGTCGGCCCTCTGTCATACCATCGAATAAAGAACTATGACTTCTCCACTTGTCATTCTTATGAAGCCACCTTTGGTGCCCCATGAATACGGTTTTATTTGAGGAAGGTAGTTTATTCAGTTGGAGAAAAGATATGTCAGCCATACACTTAACACATCTGCATTGTCCTTGGTTCACTTGGCTAGAGATATATCCATAAATGAGATAGTCGTGGATCATCATTATCAACGCACCTCCCACACAAAAATAATTCCCTTTGTCAGTGTCCCAGGTCTGGACCCTTCGGCAACTCATAATGTGTTCGGCTCCTCCTTCAATAGCTAAATATACAACTAAATGGCATTCCCTGATTGTTTTGTCTCTTGAATTAGCATGATCATGTGCATATACTTTGGCTTCATGCATACCCAAGGTGGACGGTTGTAAAACCATATAAACACAGGCTAGATGTTGTGTGTTTTTCTCTGGTTGCCAAAGGGATTCATTCCATCCGCACTCACACTAAGTCGGGTGCTCCCTTGTTCTGATCTGAAATTCAGATCATCCTGTCCAAGTGATTTCCATTATGTACCATCTATAGAGTGTCTAATCAATCCATCATCTTTACTCACCTTCTCCCTCCACAAGTTCTAAGGCATCCTTCTTGTTTGCGTATAGACACTACACATGCGGAATAAATCTGGGTTTGCGGCACTCTGGACACTCTTTGTTGTCTGTGTACTCATTCGAATAAATGATACAATCATTGACGCACACGTGGTATCTTTCATGCGGAAAATCAAGAGGGCACAAGATACATCATCTTCTTAGCTTCATTGATGCTAGTACGCATGTGTTCCCCTCAAGGAAAACTACATATAGAAACTCCAATAGGTAATTGAGGCTTGTGTCTGAATTTGTCTATTTCGCCTTGATTCCAAGAACTTTGAGTATGACACTCAATTTTGCGTGGTCCTCTTTGTACCTAGGATACAGTGTATTTCTCGAGGCTTCCTCCAGTTTGTCCAACATTTCAACCTCTCAATGGTCCGCTCCTTCATTAGTCGTCTTCTTGCCAACAAGCTCTAGAACATGCGGGTCCTGCAACATTGTGGCCAACGTGTCCTGGGTGGCCGCCGCGTCGGCCTCTTCATCATGTCCAGCCGCCACTTCATCATGTCGTCCTCTTCATAATTTTTGTTCTAAATATGCCCTAGAGGCAATAATAAAATGGTTATTATTATATTTCCTTGTTCATGATAATTGTTTATTGTTCATGCTATAATTGTATTAACCGGAAACTGTAATACATGTGTGCATACATAGACCACAACACGTCCCTAGTGAGCCTCTAGTTGACTAGCTCGTTGATCAGTAGCTGGTAATGGTTTCCTGACCATGGACATTGGATGTCATTGATAACGGGATCACATCATTCAAGAATGATGTGATGGACAAGACCCAATCCTAAGCACCGCACAAGATCTAGTAGTTCATTTACTAGAGCTTTTCTAATGTCAAGAATAATTTCCTTAGACCATGAGATTGTGTAACTCCCGGATACCGTAGGAATGTTTTGGGTGTATCAAACGTCACAACGTAACTGGGTGGCTAAAAAGGTGCACTACAGGTATCTCCAAAAGTGTTTGTTGGGTTGGCACGAATCGAGACTGGGATTTGTCACTCCTTATGACGAAGACGTGTCTCTGGGCCCACCCGGTAATGCATCATCATAATGAGCTAAATGTGATTAAGGAATTAGTCATAGGATCATGTGTTAAAACACAAGTAAAGAGACTTGGCCTTACTTCTATTAGCAGTGTGCGAAACATTTTAGCGCCCCTAGTTTTTATGGCTAGAGATGACTGGTGCGTACCAACGCATCACACACACATATATACATTTCCACTACAATTATTTACCATACACGCTCCATTTCATATATTTAAGGGAACTCACCAAGAATTAATTTAGAGACCCGAGGCCGAGATAATTAATAGTTCAATGTCGATCCTAATTAAGAGTGATCCCGATACCTAAGTTCAAAGAGAGATATTAATGAAGAGGTAGAGAGACCTCGAATGAAATGAGAGAGATAGAAGATAGAGACTTAATTTATTCCTTGGAAAGGGGTTTGTGGAGGAGTGAATTATTTAGCAGATCATGCATTAATGAAAGAGAGAAGTTAATTGCCTAGACAATGAGGATTATGAGAGACAAGACAATGAGGCTCACATGGTAGAGAGAGGGAGAGGGAAAAGTGAGGATCACATATGTATGGGAGTTGTGCCTATCGAGCAAAGCACACGCGGCTAATACACTTCTGGTTAGCAGCGAGCAGCAAACTCGAACACCACCGCTAAGTGGCCCCTACGTGGCTAACACTAGAAGCGCCCGCTTCCAAGATAGGACTCTATCGTTAACACTAACAACAGCAACGGTCAAGTCCTTGCACACGCTGTAATATGTGGGGCCCACCCATGTGTCAGGCATGCGTCCGACTTCCTTATTGGCAGTGCTCACAGTGTCAGCATACGCTACTCGGCCTTTCTTCAATTAGGAGCGTGCGACACATTCCAGCGCCCTAGTTTGTTATGGCAAGAGATGACTGGTGCGTACCAACGCATCACACACACATATATACATTTCCACTACGATTAATTACCATACACGCTCCATTTCATATATTCAAGGGAACTTACCCAGAATTAATTAATAGACCCAAGGCCGAGATAATTAATAGTTCAATGTCGATCCTAATTGAGAGTGATCCCCATACCTAAGTTCAAAGAGAGATATTAATGAAGAGGGAGGGAGACCTCGAAAAAAATGAGAGAGAGATAGAGACTTAATTTATTCCATGGGAAGGGGTTTGTGGAGGAGTGAGTTATTTAGCAGATCATGCATTAATGAAAGAGAGAAGTTAATTACATATACAGTGAGAAATATGAGAGACAAAACAATGAGGCTCACATGGTAGGGAGAGGGAGAGGGAAAAGTGTGGGTCACATATGTATGAGAGTTGTGCTTATCGAGCAAAGAAGACGCGACTAATACACTTCTGGTTAGCAGCAAGCAGCAAACCCGAACACCGCCGCTAAGTGGCCCCTACGTGGCTAACACTAGCAGCGCCCGCTTCCAAGATAGGACTATATCATTAACACTAAGAACAGCAACAGTTAAGTCCTTGCACACGCTGTAATATGTGGGGCCCACCCACGTGTCAGGCATGCGTCCGCCTTCCTTATTGGCAGTGCTCACATCGTCAGCATACACTGCTCGGCCTTACTTCTATTAGCAGCGTGCGACACATTCCAGCGCCCCTAGTTTGTTATGGCTAGAGATGACTGGTGCGTACCAATGCATCACACACACATATATGCATTTCCACTACAATTAATTACCATACAGGCTCCATTTCATATATTTAAGGGAACTCACCCAGAATTAATTGAGAGACCCGAGGCCGAGATAATTAATAGTTCAATGTCGATCCTAATTGAGAGTGATCCCCATACATAAGTTCAAAGAGAGATATTAATATAGAGGGAGAGAGACCTTGAAAGAAATTGAGAGAGAGATCGAGACTTAATTTATTCCATGGGAAGGGGTTTGTGGAGGAGTGAGGAATTTAGCAGACCATGCATTAATGAAAGAGAGAAGTTAATTACCAAGACAATGAGGAATATGACATACAAGACAATGAGGCTCACATGGTAGGGAGAGGGAGAGGGAAAAGTGAGGATCACATATGTATGGAAGTTGTGCCTATCGAGCAAAGCGCACGCGGCTAATACACTTCTGGTTAGTATCGAGCAGCAAACCCGAACACCGCCGCTAAGTGGCCCCTACGTGGCTAACACTAGCAGCGTCCTCTTCCAAGATAAGACTCTATTGTTAACACTAACAATGGCGATGGTCAAGTCCTTGCAAATGCTTTAATATGTGGGTCCCACCCATGTGTCAGGCATGGGTCCGCATTCCTTATTGGCAGTGCTCGCAGCGTCAGCATACGCTGCTCGGCCTTTCTTCTATTAGCAGCATGCGACACATTCCTACGCCTCTAGTTTGTTATGGCTAGAGATGACTAGTGCGTACCAACGCATCACACACACATATATACATTTCCACAACAATTAATAACCATACACTCTCTATTTCATATATTCAAGGGAAGTCACGAATAATTAATTAGGAGACCCGAGGTCGAGAAAATTAATAGTTCAATGTCGATCCTAATTGAGAGTGATCCCCATACCTAAGTTCAAAGAGAGATATTAATAAAGAGGGAGAGAGACCTCGAAAGAAATGAGAGAGAGAGACTTAATTTATTCCATGGGAAGGGGTTTGTGGAGGAGTGAGTTATTTAGCAGACCATGCATTAATGAAAGAGAGAAGTTAATTACCTAGACAATGAGGAATATGAGAGACAAGACAATGAGGCTTAAATGGTAGGGGGAGAGGGAAAAGTGAGGATCACATATGTATGGGAGTTGTGCCTATCGAGCAAAGGACACACGGCTAATACACTTCCAGATAGCAGCGAGCAGCAAACACGAACACTAGCAGCGTCCGCTTCCAAGATAGGGCGCTATCTTTAACACTAACAACAGGGGCGGTCAAGTCCTTGCACACGCTTTAATATGTGGGGCCCACCCATGTGTCAGGCATGGGTCTGCCTTCCTTATTGGCAGTGCTCGCAGCGTCAGTATACGCTGCTCGGCCTTACTTATATTAGTAGCGTGCGACACATGCCAGCATCCCTAGTTTGTTATGGCTAGAGTTGGCTGGTGCGTACCAACGCATCACACATATATATATGCATTTCCACTACAATTAATTACCATACACACTTCATTTCATATATTCAAGGGAACTCACCAAGAATTAAGAGACCCGATGCCAGGCCCAAGATGCGATTCTATCCCGATCAGGTGACACTTACATGATTGGGGCACAACCACATTTCAGGCGCTTAGCAAGATGGATATCATTACATCGTACCATTACATACATACAGGGGGCATACAACATTTCATACAAGTCACATAATACAACAACATCAATACAAGGCATCCGGCTATGGATGCAAACATGAAAAACACAATACATCCATCTGCTATCCCAGGCTGCCGACCCGGAACCTAACCCAAGACTTAAGAAGAAGAAGAAGAAGAAGAAAGAACTCCAACACAACGATCAACGCTCTCACGTCAAGTCATCGGAAACCTGCACCTGCAACTGTTGTTGTAGTATCTCTGAGCCACGAGGACTCAGCAATCCCATAACCATGGGTAACAAGACTATCAAAGCTTAATGGGTAGGAAGAGGTAAAGTGGTGAGGTTGCAGCAGCGGCTAAGCAATATATGGTGGCTAACTTACGAGTACAAGAATAAGATGAGCTTCTACGCAAACGGTCGCAACTAGTAGTGATCGCTAAGGATCCTGAACTACCTATGAGTCAAACATAACCCCACTGTGTTCTCTTCTCAAAGTGAAAAGAGACAGTCACAGTTACTCACACAGTTGTGTGTTTTACTTCGGATCATCTGTCAAGTTTTCTACAACCGGACATTAACAAATTCCAATCTGCCACATAACCGCGGGCACGGCTTTCGAAAGATCATAACCCTGCAGGGGTGTCCCAACTTAGCCCATCACAAGCTCTCACGATCAGCTAAAGTGATAAATATAATATTATCACCCCTTATCTTAGGGAAATCCGATCAGGCTCGGTATCCCGGTGCACAAGACATTTCGACAATGGTAAAACAAGTCCAGCATGACCTCCCGGCGTGCCGACACCGTGATAGTAGCCGCGCGTATCTCGTCCCAGGCCACAACCGGATGGGCGATTCTACAGGTTATACCAGATACCTCGAGTTTCCCCGTGGCGGCCCCGCAGAACCACCGTTTGGGACCAACACCATCAGCACTGGCCCCCCTGCTATGTAGAAAGAATCATCGGGTAGCGCTAACTCCCTATCCAATTAATTAATTAATTAAGTTGTTATTATGAGCAAATTAAAACCAATGTTGCGCCTTGCTGGAGGAGTTTTATTCAAAGACGAAGTGTCAAGGGGTCCCCATATACCCAACCGTGTAAGGAACGCAAAATCAAGGAACATAATGCCGGTTTATCGGCGCCTAAGGTGGCATGAGTGGAACAAAACACCGAGCAAAAGGCCAAGCCTTCCACCCATGCCCAGTATATAGGTGTGTTAATAATAATAATAGATATTGTGATATTCCAACAACAGGTTCCCACCTGGAACGATCTTCATCTTCACCTGCAACTAGCAACGCTATAAGAGGGGCTGAGCAAGCGGGTAACATAGCCAAACAATGGTTTTGCTAGGAAGGTTGCAAAGGTTAGAGGTTTCATGGCAACAAGGAGAGGCTGACAATAATGATGGGTAGCGCGACATGTAACGATAGCATCGAGACACTAAGCATGGCAATGATAGTAAGGTATCCAAGGGTATGGTCATCTTGCCTGAGATCCCGCAAGGAAGAAGAACAGATCCATGAAGAAGAAGAAGAAGAAGCCTTGAAGAAGAACCACAGGTAGACGAACGAATCCTCACGAACGCAACGGAACAAGCACTAACGAGAAGAAGCAAGAAACACGGTAAACACACAACACAAGAACATGACAATATGCTCAACCAAGTATGATGCAAGAAAAGTCTATATATGATGCACTACAAGTCTATATAGGAAGCAAAACATGGCAAGGTAGGAAACACAAAAAAACAACACAAGTCTATTTATGATGCAATACATGGCAAGGTATGATGCATGACAAGTCTATACAGGAAGCAATTCATGGCAAGGTAGGAAGCACAGAGAAACAACACAAGTCTATATATGATGCAATACATGGCAATGTATGGTGCATGACAAGTCTATACAGGAAGCAATACATGGCAAGGTAGGAAGCACAGGGAAACAACACAAGAACATGACAATATGCTCAACCAAGTAGGATGCAAGACAAGTCTATATACGATGCAAAACATGGCAAGGCAGGAAGCACTAAGAAACAACACAAGTCAACAAGTTTAAATGAGGCCGGAAACTACCTATTACAAATCCGGTAAGCCCTCATATGCATAGTTTGAAATTAGTCCAGATCTGAACAAATCTTAAGTTAAAGTTGTTAAACAGCAAGTTAACATGCACCATGATGATCTACACGAAATTCTAGTCGAGTTTCATATAAAGTTTGTTTAATTCGGAGCTACGGCCTAGAAGATATGAGCAAAACAAGACAAGCATGGCAACGGTGCAAGATGCATCCAAACATCTAGCAAACTCACTCCAAACATGAAAACAATATGATATTATGATTCTAAATGCAAAATCACACAAGTTTCATATAAAGCTCACCCAAAACAGAGCAACGGGCTAAAAGATACACATGAAACAAGATATAACAACAAGCTGAAGTTAACAGCCACAGAGCAACTTTGGAGCAAGAAATATATACTCTACAACACTCAAACATGGTGATAAGAAGCATGGACATGAAGTAAACATATCCTACAGCTAACAACTCCATTGGAGCATCTCCATAGGAGGCATGGATCAATAGCAACATGCTACAACATTTTGATCATGACGTTAAAAACCTGACAGTAATATTTTATAGCAACTTGGGAGCAAGAATTAAATAAGCTACAGCAACCCAAATGAGCAAGTGAGGACATGAATGGATAGAAAAAACATATAAAACAACGAATGATCAATGGCCACTTCAAAACAAACATGGATTTGCCTAGGGCATCAAGCAAACATAGCATCAGGATATGACAGATTCCAGACTTAGTGAAATTTCACTAGGTATAAAACAGTTAAGTTGGCATGGCATGTTTGCGAGCATGTTTAAGTCGCCTTAAGGCATATCATAGCAAATGACTTGCACCACAGCAAAGAACACGTGATGGAGAATCTAAAACATCTAGGCATGTGACAAGGGGACAAACACATCAATAGCAACAAGCTCTTCAAATCAGCATCTCATTACATGTTACAAAACTTAACAGCCACATGCACTTTTGCAACAGAGATTAACATGGCAATATGAACTCAAACAAGCATGCTACAGCAACCATCATGTAGTACACTTCACAAGGAACATTTTGACATATCATTTCCATCATTTGGATAAACATGCACCAAGTTATCACATCTCAAACATGGCATGAAAATAAAAAGTAGCAGCAGTTTATAATAAGTAGCACTCTTGCAACAGGGATTAGAGCATCTAGATGAACTCAAATAAGCATCGCACAATGGAACAAAGTGTAGAGCATATCACCACGATCATTTTGACATATCATTCACTCAATTTGGATAAGCACACAAAAAGATATCACCATGCAAACATAGCAACATTATATGCATTTTTCTGGGATATAGAGAGAAAAAGGGACCTCGAGGAAAACAGACATGTCCGAAGTGGGCAGACACTTCCAACGGACTGGGGTCCACATGGCAGCTACACTAAGAGGGAAGGCGGACATGTCCGGGCTCCTCCCGGACACGTCCGTCGATGGCGGCTGGCGCGGGCCCACCGGCCAGAGGCACAGGCGGCGAGCGGATCGGGCACAGGGGGGTGGATCGGGCAGATCCATGATGAGGGAGGCCGGATCCGACGCCGGGGCTCCATTCCCACAACGGCGGCGGCAGGCGAAACTCCGGCGAGCTCCTACGCCGGAGTAGGGAAGGAGGAGGCCGGCGCGTGGGGATCCCAGAGGCCAGCGGAGGGGGCCACTCCGGCGGGCGGCGAGGACCTCCGGGGAGGCAAGCGGCGGAGCGGTCGGCCTCGGGGCCGACGGCGGCGAGCTCCTCCGACGAACGGCCGGCGGAGGTTGGCGGCGAGGACGATGCCGTTCGAGAGGGAGAGCGGGGCTCGGGCGAGGGGCTCGCGGGCGCAGCGCCTCGGGCGAGCAGGCGGCGAACGGGCCTGGCGGGCCACGGTGGCGGGGAAGGCGCTGGAGGCCAGGTGGCGTGCGGGCGTTGGGCGAGGAACTCCCCAGGTGGTGGCTGGCCACTCAGGGGCTGCCAAGTGGCAGTTCGTGGCTGGCCGTCGCCGGAATTCGAGGAGGAGGCGGCTGGAAGCTGCTGGTGGCGCGGTTTTCGAGGAGGAGGCTGCTAGGAGGTAGGGGAAGAGGGTAGGGATGCCAAAATAGGAAGGGGGTTGTTTATATAGGGTAGGAGGCTAGGTTTACGGGATTATGGGGCCGTTTCGGACCACCGGATCGCGATCGGACGACTCCAAAGCGGAGAGGGACTAGGCGGGGCCTAGAAGGAAATAGTGGGATGTGTAGAAGTAGGTGGGCTGAGGTGAGAGGAGAGGGAGAGAGGCCCGTGGGGATTTTCGGAGACCGAAAACGTCCGACGTTTTAACCGGCGACTAGTGCCACTATATATATCCGTTGGGCTATCAAACTAGCTCCGAATGCGATGAAATTTGGCAGGCGGCCTGTCTACACTATAATAAGACCACATGCCAAGTTTCAACCCATTCCGAAAACGTTTTCCGTCCACTCATAAAATAAATATTCGGAGGCACCGCGGGCGCGTGCAAGTGTGTCTGGGCTCAGAACGGACAACGGAAAGGACGAGGGGACTCGGGCGGATGCAAGTTTTCAAAACATGCTGATGCAACACACATGATGACATGGCAAGAAGCAACACGCAAGCAGACATGATACTGACAACGACTAACTGGCTGACACCTGGCGCACCGGTCCCGGGGTGTCACAACACTCCCCTACTAACAAGAGATCTCGTCCCGAGATCTTAGGAGCGAGACAGAAGAGAAAAAGGAAGAACAAAGTTCTTCGAGGACAAAAGGGTGAAACCAAAGAATGTTGAGAGGTTGAATAACTTGAAAGAGAGGATACAACGAAGAAGAACGAAGTCGCAAGACTTCGTTAAATAAGAGGACAAGGATTACGACGAGAACCCAAAAGGTTGAAGGAATAAGAATGAATTCGAAACCACTCCGGTTAGTAAGAGATATAAAAGGAATCTCCACAAAGGAATTCGGGCAGCACTCCGGCTAAAAATGGAAGGAATAGAATGAGAACTTGAGAAGATGGAACAAAACATGACGAAATGAACAAGATATAGCCTCCGGAAGAATTGAAAGAGTTGGATGAAACGAACGTAATAGAAAAATGACAACTTAACCCAAGAATGAATTCAAAGCATCCTTGCGAAGAAAGGATGAATGGAGTTGTTGAAAATCAACGACGGAAAGAATTAACTTATTGTGGACTAATGGAAATCATCTCAAAACTTGAGGTGAATAATGCCGCAATAAAAGATTGAATAAATGAGATGAAGGAAGAAATGCAAAACTCCACTTCAAATGAATACGGAGAATTATTTGCATCTCGGGACACAAAAGAATAATGCTTGAGCTGCTCCAGAAGAAATTTGCAGAATACTTGAAGATTGAATTATCTCAAGAGGAACCACCATGAAGAACTCCGGTAAAATGAAAGGATGATGAAATAGAAATGACGGACGAAAAGAATAAGATTAAAGCCTTGCGATGATTATTCGGGGTTCCGACGAGATAACTGAGAAATCTTTGAACTCCGGAGAAGAAAAGATTAAAGCACTTGGAACTAGAATTTATTCATCAAGAATAAACTCCGAAGGAAGGAATAAACAACTTGATGAAACGAATAAGAATTATGTTATGCTCCTCCTCCATCAATTAAATTGATGCGAAGCAATGGATTTGCATATCACTTATTCCCGTTGAAAAGATTAAAGAGAGGTATCTCGCGAACTTGCGAAAATCTTTATTAACCACCGGTAGGATTGGAATAAAATGAATGGATTGATATGATGACACCGGAAAATAACTCTTGAGCGAACCACCGTAAGGAATTAAAGCTGAGTGAAGAAAAGAAATGAACCACCGAAAAGAATTAAATTCGAGTGAAGAAAGAGAATGACCACCGTAAGAATAAAATGGAGTGAATACAAGAGAATGACTCACCGGGAAGAATAAAGCACTTGAGGAAATTTAGATGCAAGAGAACGACGAGATTGTGAACTGATTAAAGAATACTTGAACAAGCACCGGAAGAATGTGAGACAAACGAAGAGGCATCGATGAAGAATATTTGAAGGACGAAGTTGAAAACTGAGAACGAAGAAATCTTCTGAAATGATGGCCTTCGGAGGAACACAAAGAAAAGAATTGATGAAATACTCCGGATGAATAAAAGAAGTAAGGTTGAACCAATGATGAAAGAATTAAAAACGATCTTGGGGAAGGCATAAGACTGATGGAATCCATACTTACGTCACATTTGAAAAGAATTTGGGAATACTACGGGAAAATTAGAAGAGTCAGGTAAGATCATGGGAAAAGACCTGTGGGTTATGAGCCCACCAAAGAGAAAACACCGTTGAAAAGGATTGCAAAGAAGATGATGCATCAGAAATGTTTCAAAGAGTCGAGTGAGGTGACAACCTCGAATTAATTGGAGTACAGACGAATATCCTGAGATTTCTTCGGAAATCCGGGATAATTAAAAGGCAAGAGGTAAACGAGGAAGGGAAAAACATCTGAGCCGAGGGAAAACAATATGAAGAACACCGAACACTAATTGAATCCACCGGAAAAGAAAAGAGATGAATAAATGACGACGAGACGAGAGTTCACCGGTTGAAATAACTAGGAAATAATGCAAAGGATTTTCACGAGTAGGATGGGTACTCGATTACGGACTCCGGTCCGAGAAGAAAAGGGTGGGCGGGTGGGAAAAGAAAGAACACAACGGACGGGGAAAACACCGTCGGTTGAAAAGAACTGGGGTTGAACTTGCAAGAAGAAGAGGGTCGAGTCCACTTGACGAGAGATGCACCAGATGAACGAACTAACAACGCAATGAACGAAAACTAACCGCGAGATCCTAAAAAAAATTGAAGGGGAAGAGGGGTAATTCAAAACACCTACGTCAAGATTCCTCACCAGAGCGACGAAGGGACTGAGGAGTAAAAAGAATTGCTATTCTCTGATATAACTAGACTTCGAAAATGTTTTCTGGTAGAATCAACAACGGCCATACTACGATCAATCAAGGGGGCTCCTATGGTCGGTCGAGGCTCTGATACCAACTTGTCAGGCCCAAGATGCGATTCTATCCCGATCACGTGACACTTACGTGATTGGGGCACAACCGCATTTCGGGCGCTTAGCAAGATGGATATCATTACATCGTACCATTACATACATACTTGGGGGATACAACATTTCATACAAGTCACATAATACAACAACATCAATACAAGGCATCCGGCTACAGATGCAAACATGAAAAACACAAGACATCCATCTGCTATCCCAGGCTGCCGACCCTGAACCTAACCCAAGACTGAAGAAGAAGAAGAAGAAAGAACTCCAACACAACGATTAACGCTCTCACATCAAGTCATCGAAAACCTGCACCTGCAACTGGTGTTGTAGTATCTGTGAGCCACGAGGAGTCAACAATCCTATAACCATGGGTAACAAGACTATCAAAGCTTAATGGGTAGGAAGAGTTAAAGTGGTGAGGTTGCAGCAGCGGCTAAGCAATATATGGTGGCTAACTTACGAGTACAAGAATAAGATGAGCTTCAACGCAAACGGTCGCAACTAGTAGTCATCGCTAAAGATCCTGAACTACCTACGAGACAAACATAACCCCACCGTGTTCTCTTCTCAAAGTGAAAAGAGACAGTCACGGTTACTCACACAGTTGTGTGTTTTACTTCGGATCCTCTGTCAAGTTTTCTACAACCGGACATTAACAAATTCCAATCTGCCACATAACCGCGGGCGCGGCTTTCGAAAGATCATAACCCTGCAGGGGTGTCCCAACTTATCCCATCACAAGCTCTCACTATCAGCTGAAGTGATAAATATAATATTATCACCCCTTATCATAGGGAAATCCGATCAGGCTCGGTATCTCGGTGCACAAGACATTTCGACAATGGTAAAACAAGTCCAGCAAGACCTCCCGGCGTGCCGACACCCTGATAGTAGCCGCGCGTATCTCGTCTCAGGGCACAATCGGATGGGCAATTCTACAGGTTATACCAGATACCTCGAGTTTCCTCGTGGCGGCCCCATAGAACTCCCGTTTGGGACCAACACCATCAGCACTGGCCCCCCCTGCTATGTAGAAAGAATCCTCGGGTAGCGCTAACTCCCTATGCACTTAATTAATTAATTAAGTTGTTATTATGAGCAAATTAAAACCAATGTTGGGCCTTGCTGGAGGAGTTATATTCAAAGACGAAGTGTCAAGGGGTCCCCATATACCCAACCGTGTAAGGAACGCAAAATCAAGGAACATAATGCCGATTTATCGGCGCCTATGGTGGCATGAGTGGAACAAAACACCGAGCAAAAGGCCAAGCCTTCCACCCATGCCCAAGATATAGGTGTGTTAATAATAATAATAGATATTGTGATATTCCAACAACAAGTTCCCACCTGGAATGATCTTCATCTTCACCTGCAAATAGCAACGCTATAAGAGGGGCTGAGCAAGCGGGTAACATAGCCAAACAATGGTTTTGCTAGGAAGGTTTCAATGGTTAGAGGTTTCATGGCAACAAGGAGAGGCTGACAATAATGATGGGTAGCGCGACATGTAACGATAGCATCGAGACACTAAGCATGGCAATGATAGTAAAGGTATCCAAGGGTATGGTCATCTTGCCTGAGATCCCACAAGGAAGAAGAACGGATCCATGAAGAAGATGAAGAAGATGCCTTAAAGAAGAACCACGGGTAGACGAATGAATCCTCACGAACGCAACAGAACAAGCACTAACGAGAAGAAGCAAGCAACACGGTAAACACACAACACAAGAACATGACAATATGCTATGATGCAAGGAAAGTCTATATATGATGCACTACAAGTCTATACAGGAAGCAAAACATGGCAAGGTAGGAAGCACAGAAAAACAACACAAGTCTATATATGATGCAATACATGGCAAGGTATGATGCATGACAAGTCTATACAGGAAGCAATACATGGCAAGGTAGGAAGCACAGAAAAACAACACAAGTCTATTTATGATGCAATACATGGCAAGGTATGATGCATGACAAGTCTATACAGGAAGCAATACATGGCAAGGTAGGAAGCACAGAAAAACAACACAAGTCTATATATGATGCAATACATGGCAAGGTATGGTGCATGACAAGTCTATACAGGAAGCAATACATGGCAAGGTAGGAAGCACAGGGAAACAACACAAGAAGATGACAATATGCTCAACCAAGTAGGATGCAAGACAAGTCTATATATGATGCAAAACATGGCAAGGCAGGAAGCACTCAAAAACAACACAAGTCAACAAGTTTAAATGAGGCCGGAAACTACCTATTACAAATCCGGTAAGCCCTCATATGCATAGTTTGAAATTAGTACAGATCTGAACAAACCTTAAGTTAAAGTTGTTAAACATCAAGTTAAGATGCACCATGATGATCTACACGAAATTCTAGTAAAGTTTCATATAAAGTTTGTTTAATTCGGAGCTACGACCTAGAAGATATGAGCAATTCAAGACAAGCATGGCAACGGTGCAAGATGCACCCAAACATCTAGCAAACTCACTCCAAACATGAAAACAATATGATATTATGATTCTACATGCAAAATCACACAAGTTTCATATAAAGCACACCCAAAACAGAGCAACGGGCTAAAAGATACACATGAAACAAGATATAACAACAAGCTGAGGTTAACAGCCACATAGCAACTTTGGAGCAAGAAATATATACTCTACAACACTCAAACATGGTGATAAGAAGCTTGGACATGAAGTAGACATATCCTACAGCTAACAACTCCATTGGAGCATCTCCATAGGAGGCATGGATCAATAGCCACAAGCTACAACATTTTGATCATGACGTTAAAAACTTGACAGTAATATTTTATAGCAACTTGGGAGCAAGAATTAAATAAGCTACAGAAACCCAAATGAGCAAGTGAGGACATGAATGGATAGAAAAAAACATATACAACAATAAATGATCAATGGCCACTTCAAAACTAACATGGATTTGCCTCGGGCATCAAGCAAACATAGCATCAGGATATGACAGATTCTAGACTTAGTGAAATTTCACTAAGTATAAAACAGTTAAGTTGGCATGGCATGTTTGCGAGCATGTTTAAGTCACCTCAAGGCATATCATAGCAAATGGCTTGCACCACAGCAAAGAACACATGATGGAGAATCTAAAACATCTAGGCATGTGACAAGGGGACAAACACATCAATAGCAACAAGCTCTTCAAATCAGCATCACATTACATGTTACAAAACTTAATAGCCACATGCACTTTTGCAACAGAGATTAACATGGCAATATGAACTCAAACAAGCATGCTACAGCAACCATCATGTAGTACACTTCACAAGGAACATTTTGACATATCATTTGCATCATTTGGATAAACATGCACCAAGTTATCACATCTCAAACATGGCATGAAAATAACAAGTAGCAGCAGTTCATAACAAGTAGCACTCTTGCAACAGGGATTAGAGCATCTAGATGAACTCAAATTAGCATGGCACAATGGAGCAAAGTGTAGAGCATATCACCACGATCATTTTGACATATCATTAACTCAATTTGGATAAGCACACAAAAAAATATCACCATGCAAACATAGCAACATTATATGCATTTTTCTGGGACTTGGAGAGAAAAAGGGACCTCGAGGAAAACGGACATGTCCGAAGTGGGCGGACACTTCCGACGGACTGGGGTCCACATGGCAGCTGCACGGAGAGGGAAGGCGGACATGTCCGGGCTCCTCCCGGACACGTCCGTCGGTGGCGGCTGGCGCGGGCCCACCGGCCAGAGGCATAGGCGGTGAGCGGATCGGGCACAGGAGGGTGGATCGGGCAGATCCATGATGAGGGAGGCCGGATCCGACGCCGGGGCTCCATTCCCACGACGGCAGCGGCAGGCGAAACTCCGGCGAGCTCCTACGCCGGAGCAGGGAAGTAGGAGGCCGGCGCGTGGGGATCCCAGAGGCCGATGGAGGGGGGCACTCCGGCGGGCGGCGAGGAACTCCGGGGAGGCGAGGGGCTGAGCGGTCGGCCTCGGGGATGACGGCGGCGAGTGTAATGCCCAGGATGGAATTATACCTCCTACGTGTCGAGGCACGACTTAAAGGCATAAGTCCATCCTAGAATGATCTCAAGTTTGGTAATCTTTGCACAACTCATGTAAAAGAGGGATAGTAAACTGAAAATAGTTGGCTTACAATCGCCACATCACAGAATAACAGTACAAGTCTCAAACATCATACATTAAGATCACTACAACCCTCTAAGGGCAAAAGCCAAATGTCAAAGTACCAAACTCAGATAAATAAAGCAACCACAGGCGGATCGAATCCTAGTAAGAGACTCCACTACTGATCGTCCGGGTAGCGCACGTAGTATCGACTACGCTCCTCGTCGTACTCCCAATCCAGCTCGGTGCCATCACCTGGATAGCTCACAGCTGGACCTGCATCTGGTGTGGTGAAGTAACTGTGAGCCACAGAGGACTCAGCAATCCCGTTCCCGGGTAACAGAACTATTTAAGCCTTTAGGTGAGGGAAAGGCTGAAGAAAGAACAAGTCTGCAGCAGCAACTAGCATCTAGCTTACGCAAGTGAGAGCGAGAAGAGAAGGCATCGCGAGAAGTGACCACGAAGTGATCCTAGCTACAAGCTCACAAGCATAACCCCTCCGTGTTCAACTCCCGAATCCCGATTCGGAAATTGACAGTCACGGAACACACGCTGATAGTGTATTAGTATCATTGTGTCAAGTTATCTACAACCGGAATTAACAAGCTCCCATCTGCCACATAACCGCGGGCACGGCTTTCGAAAGTTCAAACCCTGCAGGGGTGTTCCAACTTGACCCATTACAAGCCCACGATCCGCGGAGTCGCAACTCCAAAGTGGGAAGACCCGAGTATCCTCGGAATCCCGTGCTCAAGTTAAACCGAACTAAGGTAAGGCTAATCCAGCAAATCCTCCCGGCGTGTCGACACCCTGATCGTAGCCGCGCGTATCTAGGTCTCAGGACACGACCGGATGAGTCATCCTACAGGTGTATGCCAGATACCTCAGGTTGCCCCGAGGCGGCCCCGCAGTCTGCTCGTTTCGGACCAACACTCATGTGGAGCACTGGCCCGGGGTTGTTGATTAAGAAAGAGGGTTAATTACTCCCTATGCAAGTTTAGTTTGTTATTAGACAAATAGTACCAATGTTGGGATTTGCTGGAAAAGACTTAGCACTTAGCGGTTTATCGAGGGGGTCCCATACACCCCAACCGTGTTAGGAACGCATAATCAAGGAACATAAAACCGGCTTATACGGATCCTAACGGCATGAGTGGAACAAATCACCAAGCAAAAGGCTTAGCCTTCCTCCCTTGCCAATATATAGATGATTTAAATTAAAGCATTTATATAGTGTGATATAACCCAACCAAACTTCAACATGGAGCAAGCATCTTCACTTCACCTGCAACTAGCAACGCTATAAGAAGGGCTGAGCGAAGCGTACTTAGCCAAGCAACGGTTTGCATAGGTAGGGTGGTTAAACATGGCAATTGGTTACAAGTAGGAGGCTGACAAGAAGAACATGGGCATCGAGGCAAAACTATAGATCGAGACTACTAGCAATAGGCAAAGATAGTAATGTTATCGGGGTTCGGTCATCTTGCCTGAAGAGAAGACGTTCGGATCGAAAGAAGGGTCCTCGTGCTCAAACTCGTTGGAAACCTCGTGCTCAACCTCGTTGGAAAACTCGTGCTCAACTTCCGGCTCTAAACAAGACAAACACACCAATCAACAAAATGCAATGCGCACTCGAAAACATGTATGCATGATGGATGCACTAGTGATGCACATGGAGCACGTAAAACATCACTCAAGCAAAACACCTCAAAACAAGATAACAAGCTGATATTATTAATCTACACAGAAAATCACCCAAGTTTCATATAAGAATCGCTGAAATCGGAGTTACGGGCTAAAAGTTATGCCCGAAACAAGATTTGAGCGAAAACTGCAAATTACAGCAACATAGCATCTTGGGAGCTCAAAATAATTAATCTACAGCACCCAAAAAGCATGGCAAAGGACTTGAACGTAAACTAGATATAAAGTACAGCATCTAGGTCCAAAGTGCACCCCCAACGGAGTCACGGATCAATAGCAATGATCTTGGACATATTGAACTTTGAAATAAAATTCTGGCAGCAGAATTTTATTGAAAGTTCGGAGCAAAAGATAAACATGCTACAGCCACTCAAATGGACATGTGAGGACATGGATGGAAAGACAACAATATATACTTCATGGAACAATCAAAATCCACCCCAAAACTATCATGCTTTGTCCTACAACATCACACGAACATGGCATCGGAACGTTACAGATTTCAGACTTAGTGAAATTTCACTAAGTCCTAAAACAGCAACATCATCATAGCATCAAAAAGAGGATGTTTAAGACACCTCGAAACTAAACATGGCAAAGGGTAAGCACCTCATCAAAGTACATATGACGGTGATCCCGAAACACACAAGCATGCATCATTGAGGTAAACTCAACGATTACAACGAGCTCAACAAGATGGCATTTCATAACAAGTGAAAACACAACATGTGAACATGGCATTTTGCAACGATGATAACAAGGAAACAATAAACCTACCATGCAACCTATCACACACAACACGTAGTTCGTGACGAGACGAACACGTGGACATGTCATTTGCATCGTTTGGACAAACGAGCTAAAAGATATCGCATGTCAAAGGTGGCATGAAAATAACACATAACAGCAGTTTATATCATGATGCACTCTTGCAACAGCAAAACAAGTGTCAAGATGACATCTAACATGCATGACTACAACAGGTAAAACGTAGAGGGCATCTCCACGAACATCTGGACATGCTACACGCGCAAAACGGAGCAACAGGCACAAAGTTAGGGCAGGTCAAAGTATGGATATCAGAACAGGAAAAACAGGGGCTTAGGGAAAAAAACAACCTCTCCAGATCTGGATCTGGAGGAACAGTGCGGGCCCGGATCTACAGTGACGGTGGCCCAGCGGAGGAACAGTGGCGCGGCGGCGGCCCACCGCGGCGCTGGTACGGGCCCGGAAGGAGGCGGCCCGATCTGGCTGCGGGAGGCGGCGACGGCCCAGGTGGCGAAGAGGGGCGGGCCGCGGCGGAGATCCGGTGCTGGGCCGGCGGCGCACGCCCGCGGAGGAGGTAGCGGCCCACTCGGCGATCCGGCTGGCGGGCGCTGAGGCGGAAAGGGCCCGCGCAGCTTCGGGCCGGAGGCGAGAGGCCCCGGCGGCGCGCAAACTGGCGAGGGAGGCCCAGTCGCGCGGAGGGGAAACGGGCCCCTGGCGCGGGAGCGCTCGGCCAGCGATCTGGTCCCCCCCAGACCGGATCCAGCGCGGGCGATGGCGACCCGGGCCTGGCGCGGTCGAGGTTGAGGCCGGCTGGGTCGCTCGAGGACCCAGCGAAGGAGCGAAGACGCGGCGGCGGCGTTGACCTTGCCTCGATCGAGGGACCGGTCGGCTGCGCTGGTAGATCGAGGGATCCCCTCGGGATCCAGAGAAAAAAAAAGGAGGATTGGATCTGAAATAAAAGGAAAAAAAAGAGGGGAAGGAGGAAGAAGAAGGGGACATGCCAAATAGACTAGGGGTCTATATATAGCAGATTTAGACTAGGGTTTGGGGACTAGGGATGTTTAGGAGCCCTCCGATCGGGATCCAACGGATCCGATCGCGGGGATGATTTAAAAGGGCCAGACGGAGATAAAAGAATGCAGTAGGGGTATTTCCGGGACACGAAGCGAAGGCACTTCGGACCCACACGGACAACGGAGGGAAAAGTCGACGGAGTCCAAACGAGACGAGATTTGAGAGGCGGGTTGCACACAACAAAACAACAACACACAACACAACCTCGCGGCACACCGGTAACGAAAAATGCCCGAACAACAAAGTAGGCCTACGGGACGTCACGGACACGTGAGGGAGCTCCGGAACACGAAACGGACAACGGGAAGAAACGCCACGAACCGGAAGCAACCCACAACACAAATGCAAAGCAATGCACAAGACTACATGATATGAATGAATGCCACACACTCACACAACAAAACGACGAAAGCCCGAAAGACAAAGAACCCGAAATGGAAATAGATGAAGCCGGAGATTTATTATATACCCAAAAGGGAAAGTATTACATCCGGGGCATTACAAACTCTCCTCTACTACAAAAAGATCTCGTCCCGAGATCTAGGACTGGAAAAAGGAAGGGTACTCGGAACGAAGATGATCTTCTCGTTCCGAGGTAGCTTCTCGGTCGGTGTGATGTGACCACTTGACTTTCAGAAACTTGATGGACTTGTTACGAGTCTTGCGTTCAGTTTCTTCGAGAATTGCAACTAGATGCTCTCGGTAGGAAAGGTCTTGTTGAAGATCAATCTCCTCAAACGGAATCATGCGCTCAGGTGCCTTGAAGCATTTGCGAAGCTGAGACACATGGAAGACATCATGAACATTTGCAAAGTTGGAAGGGAGCTCGAGCTGATAGGCTAGATCGCCTCTTTTGCCCAGAATTTTGAAAGGCCCGACGTATCTAGGAGCAAGTTTTCCTTTGATACCGAACCTTTGGGTTCCTTTCATCGGAGAAACTCGGAGATAGACATGATCACCGATGTCGAAAGCCAAATCACGATGCTTTCCGTCATAGTAGCTCTTCTGACGCGACTGAGCGGCCTTGAGATTCTCACGTATGACTTTGCACATTTCTTCGGCTTCAGAGATCAAATCATTGCCAAGAAGTTGGCGTTCGCCTGTTTCAGACCAGTTGAGAGGGGTACGGCACTTTCTGCCATAGAGAATTTCAAACGGTGCTTTGCCTGCACTTGCTTGAAAGCTGTTGTTGTAAGAGAACTCTGCAAATGGAAGACAGTCTTCCCATTTCATGCCGAAGGAGATGACACAGGCTCTTAGCATATCTTCAAGGATCTGATTCACACGCTCGACTTGACCACTAGTCTGAGGGTGAAAGGCAGTGCTGAACCTGATCTTCGTGCCCATGGCGGACTGAAAGGAGTCCCAGAACCTTGATGTGAACAAGCTGCCATGGTCTGAGGATATCACTTGAGGAATGCCATGTAGGGACACAATTCTGGAAGTGTACAGCTCTGCAAGTTGAGCTGCATTGATTGATTCTTTGACTGGAAGAAAGTGAGCGACTTTGGTAAGCTTGTCAATCACCACAAAGATAGCATCATTGCCTCGCTTGGATTTAGGAAAACCAGTGACGAAGTCCATTTCAATGTGGTCGAACTTCCACTCAGGAATAGGAAGAGGTTGGAGAAGACCGGCTGGACGTTGATGTTCTGCTTTCACTCTTCTGCATACATCACATTCGTTCACGAACTGGGCAATTTCCCTTTTCATGCGTGTCCACCAGTAAGATTGCTTGAGGTCTTGATACATCTTGGAACTGCCAGGATGAATGGAAAGGAGAGAATCATGAGCTTCTTCCATTATGAGCTTCCTGAGATCACCTTTGGGAACAACGAGTCTGTCCTCGAAGAACAAGGTATCTCTCTCATCAACACGGAAGCACTTATATTTTGGAGTGCCCTTTGCAATCCCATGTTTCACCTTCTTCACCATGGTATCACTGAGCTGGGCCTCACGGACTTGATCTTCCAAGGTAGGAGCAATCTGGAGATTTGCAAGAAAACCCTGCGGAACAACCTGAAGGTTGAGCTTCCTGAAAGCTTCACAAAGCTCAGGCTGGTGTGGTTTGATAAGAAGGCTGTTGCAATATGCCTTTCTGCTCAAAGCATCTGCAATCACATTCGCCTTGCCTGGAGTGTACTCAATGCTGGGGTTGTACTCTTGGATCATCTCGACCCAACGAGTCTGGCGGAGGTTCAGATGCGGCTGTGTGAAGATGTACTTCAAGCTCTTGTGATCAGTGAAGATGTCGACCTTTCTGCCCAACAACAGATGTCTCCACGTAATCAGAGCATGTACCACAGCTGCTAGCTCGAGATCATGTGTGGGATAGTTCTTCTCAGCTGGCTTTAGCTGACGTGAAGTGTATGCCACAATTCTCTTATCTTGCATAAGCACACCACCAAGGCCTTGAAGAGAAGCGTCACAGAACACTTCATAGGGCTTGGATTCATCTGGAGGAATCAGAACTGGAGCTGAGACAAGCTTCTCTTTGAGGGTTTTGAAAGCCACTTCACACTCGGGAGACCAAAAGTATTTGACATTCTTCTGAAGGAGGTTGGAAAGAGGCTTGGCAATCTTGGAGAAGTTCTCCACAAACCTTCTGCAATAGCTGGCAAGACCCAGAAAACTTCGGAGCTGCTTGACGTTCTGAGGAGCTTCCCAGTTGACAATTGCTTCAACTTTCTCGGGATTAACCGCAATACCGTCAGCTGAGATAATGTGGCCCAGGTAGAGAACCTTATCGAGCCAAAACTCGCACTTTGAGAACTTGGCATAGAATTTATGCTCTCGGAGTCGATCAACAACCAGACGCAAGTGCTTTTCGTGATCTTCTTCATTCTTGGAAAACACCAAAATATCATCCAGATACACAAGCACAAACTCGCCAGTATAGGGGTTGAAGATGTAATGCATCATCCTTGAGAAGGTAGGAGGAGCATTGGCGAGGCCGAAGGACATGACGGTATACTCATATGAACCGTAGCTCGTTCTGAAGGCCGTCTTGGGAATGTCTTCCTCGCGAATGCGAATTTGATGATAGCCCATTCGGAGGTCAAGCTTAGAGAACACTTTAGCTCCTTTGAGCTGCTCAAAGAGTTCGTTGATGTTGGGGAGCGGATACTTGTTCTTAATCGTCTTCTTGTTCAATGGCCGATAGTCAACACAGAGACGCTCCATGCCATCTTTCTTCTTGACAAATAAGACACCACAGCCCCACGGAGATGTACTCGGTCTGATGAGACCCATACGCTCCTGTTCATCCAACTGTTTCTTCAATTCCTTCAATTCATCTGAAGAGAGCTTGTAAGGACGCCGGCAAACAGGTTCGGTGCCCGGCTCGAGTTCAATGACAAACTCCACCTGACGGTGTGGAGGCATGCCTGGAAGTTCTTCTGGAAAGACATCTTGATATTCATTCACCACTGGAATTTGCTCTATGGCATTAATTTCACCCTTATCCTTAAGAGAGAAAAGCCGAATAGTATTATCCCTGGAGGCGAAGATAATCACATCTTCATCAGAATGAGTCAACTTGACTTCCTTTTGAGCACAATCAATGTGAGCATCGTGCTGAGAAAGCCAATCCATTCCGAGAATGAGGTCGATGTCAGAATGACCAAGAATCACCGGTTTAGCCAGAAAACGATAATCCCCCATGCGAATGGAAACATCCGGAGCAAATATGTTGGAAGACATGCACTTGCCCGGAGAAATTACTTGCAACCTCTGAGGCAGACTTTGGATGCCAATATTATGCTTGGATGCAAATGGTTGAGACATGAAAGAGCATGATGCACCCGAATCAAATAACACTTTAGCTGGAAAAGAGTTCACTGGAAGGTTACCCAGAATGACATCAGAAGAAGCCTCTGCTTGTGCTGCGTTCATCAGATTAACCCTTGCAGACTTTGGATCATGCTTGACAATGGCTGAACTCACAGGTGGTGGAGGAGGAAGACGCTTCGGATTCGGACATCTGTTGGCATAGTGACCCTTCTGGCCACACTTGTTGCACACCACTTCAGAGAGAGGACGGAAATGAGAGCCACTGGACTTGGAGCCTTGAGACTGAAACTGCTTCTTCGACTGGTTGCTCGGGTTGGGTGGGTGGGAGAAACCACGGCCACTAGAGTTCTTGTTGTTGGAGTTGTTGAAGTTGCTGGAGTTGTTGTATGGAGCTCGAATCATTGGAGGAGGAGGAAGCCAGAATTTCTGTTGTTTCGCAGCCAACTGAGACGATGAGGTAGAGTGAACAGCATCTCGAATTCTCTTCTTAGAAGCCTCCATCTTGAGCTGAGCTGCTTCTTGTTTCAAAGCCATATTATAGAACTTATCGAATTCGTCTGGCTCGAACAAGGTGAGAGCAAGCTGAAGTTCATCTTTGAGACCTCCACGGAACTGATAGATTTTGCTCTTTGCATCAGGAATGTCTTGCTTTGCATAACGAGCGAGGTTTTGGAACTTGACATTATACTGATAGACTGTCATGGAGCCCTGCTTGAGGTTGCGGAATTGCTCATGCATACCCTCGATAACACTTGTAGGAATGTGATGCGAGCGGAAATCCTTGCAGAAGTTCTCCCACGAGATCACTTGACCCGGCCTTGAGTCTTTGTACTGCTGCCACCAATCAGCTGCTTGATCTTTCAGTTGGAAGGCTGCAAACTTCACATAGTCATCTTCTTTCACGTTACTGCACTCAAAATGCTTCTTTATGTCGGTCAACCAATCCTCAGCATCAAGAGGGTCAACACAGTAACTGAAAGCTTTAGGATTGTTAGCCAGGAACTGGTTGAGGGTAGCATGGTGCTGCTGGAAGAAGTTGCCTTGGTTCATTGGAACGCCCTGATTAGCTTGATTAGCTTGATTAGCTTGCATCATCTGCATCATCTGCATCATCAACTGAGTGTTCTGAGCAGTAGTCTGCATAATTGCTCTCCAAGCCTCAGGCGGAGGAGGAGGGGAAGGAGGATGCTCTGGGACCTCTTCCACCTCTGGGTTGGCATTCGGAACCTTTTTCGGAGCCATCCTGTAAGAGATGACCACGAATCAGCAATTGATTGACAAAAGGAATAAGCTGAATCAATGGAATGAATTGCAACAAGTCTTCACAATAATCATTCGAACAATAAGAACGAATGAAATCATCCGAACAAGAGGAACGAATGAATTTCTCAGTTAATTGATAACATCAGTCTTCACGAGAAGCCACATAGGGATCAAAAGGATAAAATAATAAAAACAACAAGGTACGGAAAGGAACAAACACAAGAGAGGAGTTTCGTTCTAACATCTTTGTGCTGAAAGCATATGAACGCGTTACGAAAAGGTTTTGCAATCCCCGGATCAGCATAGCCAAGGACCCTTTAAGATGCAACTCCTGATAGTAACCTCGGTCATATAACCTCTTCACTCAATGTCGAACCCCGAACTCACTAACCTGCATTCGTTGGAAGAATGCCTACGATCTACTGGACAAAACCCACCTATAGTTTTCCGAAAGATTCCAGTTATGCAATCAGGTGTTGGGGATACACGGGAAGCACCGCGCAATCAACTCTAACCTACATCCAGGTGTATCCATCCTTCAACACATAACCAGTCTTTCTCGGAAACTGTGTACCTCGGACCTTCGAAAAGCATCCACTATAACAAGCTATGGCAATACTCCCGAACTACCTCCCAAGTACTGGGTGATGTCGGGGTTATCTTGCCACTGGCCGTATAGGGGAGATTTTCGATGTCGGCCGTCTTAAGTATTTAGTACTGTCGCGATATGCTTGTTACAATGATACCCCGAAGCTCAACTCCTCGGTAACAGGAGGCATCGGGAACAATATCCTTGTCACAAGAACATCGAAACAATCCCAGAATACTCGCGGGAATCCTAAAAAAAAAAATTTGTGCAAATTTTGAAGATAGGAGAGACAAGAGTAGACGTCAGGAGTCCTCACCAGAGAGAAAGGGGATGAGAAGCAAAGAAATCCTACTCTCCGATATAATATAGGACTCAAAAAGTTTTTCAGTGTGTGCCTAGACTCAACCGTCAACGGTTCGATCAAACAGTGGGGGCTCCTAGGTCGGAGAAGGCTCTGAATACCAACTTGTAATGCCCAGGATGGAATTATACCTCCTACGTGTCGAGGCACGACTTAAAGGCATAAGTCCATCCTAGAATGATCTCAAGTTTGGTAATCTTTGCACAACTCATGTAAAAGAGGGATAGTAAACTGAAAATAGTTTGCTTACAATCGCCACGTCACAGAATAACAGTACAAGTCTCAAACATCATACATTAAGATCACTACAACCCTCTAAGGGCAAAAGCCAAATGTCAAAGTACCAAACTCAGATAAATAAAGCAACCACAGGCGGATCGAATCCTAGTAAGAGACTCCACTACTGATCGTCCGGGTAGCGCACGTAGTACCGACTACGCTCCTCGTCGTACTCCCAATCCAGCTCGGTGCCATCACCTGGATAGCTCACAGCTGGACCTGCATCTGGTGTGGTGAAGTAACTGTGAGCCACAGAGGACTCAGCAATCCCGTTCCCGGGTAACAGAACTATTTAAGCCTTTAGGTGAGGGAAAGGCTGAAGAAAGAACAAGTCTGCAGCAGCAACTAGCATCTAGATTACGCAAGTGAAAGCGAGAAGAGAAGGCATCGCGAGAAGTGACCACGAAGTGATCCTAGCTACAAGCTCACAAGCATAACCCCTCCGTGTTCAACTCCCGAATCCCGATTCGGAAATTGACAGTCACGGAACACACGCTGATAGTGTATTAGTATCATTGTGTCAAGTTATCTACAACCGGAATTAACAAGCTCCCATCTGCCACACAACCGCGGGCACGGCTTTCGAAAGTTCAAACCCTGCAGGGGTGTTCCAACTTGACCCATTACAAGCCCACGATCCGCGGAGTCGCAACTCCAAAGTGGGAAGATCCGAGTATCCTCGGAATCCCGTGGTCAAGTTAAACCGAACTAAGGTAAGGCTAATCCAGCAAATCCTCCCGGCGTGTCGACACCCTGATCGTAGCCGCGCGTATCTAGGTCTCAGGACACGACCGGATGAGTCATCCTACAGGTGTATGCCAGATACCTCAGGTTGCCCCGAGGCGGCCCCGCAGTCTGCTCGTTTCGGACCAACACTCATGTGGAGCACTGGCCCGGGGTTGTTGATTAAGAAAGAGGGTTAATTACTCCCTATGCAAGTTTAGTTTGTTATTAGACAAATAGTACCAATGTTGGGATTTGCTGGAAAAGACTTAGCACTTAGCGGTTTATCGAGGGGGTCCCATACACCCCAACCGTGTTAGGAACGCATAATCAAGGAACATAAAACCGGCTTATACGGATCCTAACGGCATGAGTGGAACAAATCACCAAGCAAAAGGCTTAGCCTTCCACCCTTGCCAATATATAGATGATTTCAATTAAAGCATTTATATAGTGTGATATAACCCAACCAAACTTCAACATGGAGCAAGCATCTTCACTTCACCTGCAACTAGCAACGCTATAAGAAGGGCTGAGCGAAGCGTACTTAGCCAAGCAACGGTTTGCATAGGTAGGGTGGTTAAACATGGCAATTGGTTACAAGTAGGAGGCTGACAAGAAGAACATGGGCATCGAGGCAAAACTATAGATCGAGACTACTAGCAATAGGCAAAGATAGTAATGTTATCGGGGTTCGGTCATCTTGCCTGAAGAGAAGACGTTCGGATCGAAAGAAGGGTCCTCGTGCTCAAACTCGTTGGAAACCTCGTGCTCAACCTCGTTGGAAAACTCGTGCTCAACTTCCGGCTCTAAACAAGACAAACACACCAATCAACAAAATGCAATGCGCACTCGAAAACATGTATGCATGATGGATGCACTAGTGATGCACATGGAGCACGTAAAACATCACTCAAGCAAAACACCTCAAAACAAGATAACAAGCTGATATTATTAATCTACACAGAAAATCACCCAAGTTTCATATAAGAATCGCTGAAATCGGAGTTACGGGCTAAAAGTTATGCCCGAAACAAGATTTGAGCGAAAACTGCAAATTACAGCAACATAGCATCTTGGGAGCTCAAAATAATTAATCTACAGCACCCAAAAAGCATGGCAAAGGACTTGAACGTAAACTAGATATAAAGTACAGCATCTAGGTCCAAAGTGCACCCCCAACGGAGTCACGGATCAATAGCAATGATCTTGGACATATTGAACTTTGAAATAAAATTCTGGCAGCAGAATTTTATTGAAAGTTCGGAGCAAAAGATAAACATGCTACAGCCACTCAAATGGACATGTGAGGACATGGATGGAAAGACAACAATATATACTTCATGGAACAATCAAAATCCACCCCAAAACTATCATGCTTTGTCCTACAACATCACACGAACATGGCATCGGAACGTTACAGATTTCAGACTTAGTGAAATTTCACTAAGTCCTAAAACAGCAACATCATCATAGCATCAAAAAGAGGATGTTTAAGACACCTCGAAACTAAACATGGCAAAGGGTAAGCACCTCATCAAAGTACATATGACGGTGATCCCGAAACACACAAGCATGCATCATTGAGGTAAACTCAACGATTACAACGAGCTCAACAAGATGGCATTTCATAACAAGTGAAAACACAACATGTGAACATGGCATTTTGCAACGATGATAACAAGGAAACAATAAACCTACCATGCAACCTATCACACACAACACGTAGTTCGTGACGAGACGAACACGTGGACATGTCATTTGCATCGTTTGGACAAACGAGCTAAAAGATATCGCATGTCAAAGGTGGCATGAAAATAACACATAACAGCAGTTTATATCATGATGCACTCTTGCAACAGCAAAACAAGTGTCAAGATGACATCTAACATGCATGACTACAACAGGTAAAACGTAGAGGGCATCTCCACGAACATCTGGACATGCTACACGCGCAAAACGGAGCAACAGGCACAAAGTTAGGGCAGGTCAAAGTATGGATATCAGAACAGGAAAAACAGGGGCTTAAGGAAAAAAACAACCTCTCCAGATCTGGATCTGGAGGAACAGTGCGGGCCCGGATCTACAGTGACGGTGGCCCAGCGGAGGAACAGTGGCGCGGCGGCGGCCCACCGCGGCGCTGGTACGGGCCCGGAAGGAGGCGGCCCGATCTGGCTGCGGGAGGCGACGGCGGCCCAGGTGGCGAAGAGGGGCGGGCCGCGGCGGAGATCCGGTGCTGGGCCGGCGGCGCACGCCCGCGGAGGAGGTAGCGGCCCACTCGGTGATCCGGCTGGCGGGCGCTGAGGCGGAAAGGGCCCGCGCAGCTTCGGGCCGGAGGCAAGAGGCCCCGGCGGCGCGCAAACTGGCGAGGGAGGCCCAGTCGCGCGGAGGGGAAACGGGCCCCTGGCGCGGGAGCGCTCGGCCAGCGATCTGGTCCCCCCCAGACCGGATCCAACGCGGGCGATGGCGACCCGGGCCTGGCGCGGTCGAGGTTGAGGCCGGCTGGGTCGCTCGAGGACCCAGCGAAGGAGCGAAGACGCGGCGGCGGCGTTGACCTTGCCTCGATCGAGGGACCGGTCGGCTGCGCTGGTAGATCGAGGGATCCCCTCGGGATCCAGAGAAAAAAAAGGAGGATTGGATCTGAAATAAAAGGAAAAAAAAAGAGGGGAAGGAGGAAGAAGAAGGGGACATGCCAAATAGACTAGGGGTCTATATATAGCAGATTTAGACTAGGGTTTGGGGACTAGGGATGTTTAGGAGCCCTCCGATCGGGATCCAACGGATCCGATCGCGGGGATGATTTAAAAGGGCCAGACGGAGATAAAAGAATGCAGTAGGGGTATTTCCGGGACACGAAGCGAAGGCACTTCGGACCCACACGGACAACGGATGGAAAAGTCGACGGAGTCCAAACGAGACGAGATTTGAGAGGCGGGTTGCACACAACAAAACAACAACACACAACACAACCTCGCGGCACACCGGTAACGAAAAACGCCCGAACAACAAAGTAGGCCTACGGGACGTCACGGACACGTGAGGGAGCTCCGGAACACGAAACGGACAACGGGAAGAAACGCCACGAACCGGAAGCAACCCACAACACAAATGCAAAGCAATGCACAAGACTACATGATATGAATGAATGCCACACACTCACACAACAAAACGACGAAAGCCCGAAAGACAAAGAACCCGAAATGGAAATAGATGAAGCCGGAGATTTATTATATACCCAAAAGGGAAAGTATTACATCCGGGGCATTACAGCGAGCTCCTCCGACGAAGGGCCGACGGAGGTTGGCGGCGGGGACGATGCCGTTCGAGAGGGAGAGCGGGGCTCGAGCAAGCAGCTCGCGGGCGCAGCGCCTCGGGCGAGCGGGCGGCGAACGGGCCTGACGGGCCCCGCACGGGCCTAGTTCTATTAGCAGCGTGCGAGACATTCCATCGCCCCTAGTTTGTTATGGCTAGAGATGACTGGTTCGTACCAACGCATCACACACACATATATACATTTCCACTACAATAACTTACCATACACTCTCCATTTCATATATTCAAGGGAAGCCACGAAGAATCTATAATACCTAAATAGTTCATCCCCACTACCTTATTTCTCTTGACATGCAGCCTATCCACCTCAGCAATCTGCCACATCATCATTTTTTTTAAACAAATTTATGTTGAAATTTAGACGTGCTTGTCATCGCTTGGTTTACAGACTTAAATTACCGATGAAGTCCAAGGACCTTGACTCGGAAACAGAAAAGAAGCCCAATCGTCTATTCTAAAAAGAAGCCCAACCATCCCACCCCACGCAATCCTTTTTCGGTTTCCAGCTCTCTCTCCCCTAAAAAAAGGATCAATCTTTCCCCTGGCAGTAGTAGAATGCGGCGTCGGCTAGGAGGCTAGGAGGGGATCTCCGCGTGTGGTCCGGTCTTCTGGAACGGCCGCCGGTCGACGGCGAAGCCAACGGCTATCTCGACTTGGTTCCGTTGCTGGCAGGAGTCGGTTTGGTGCTCTGTAGCGTCGTCGAATCAGCGGCGGCGACACTGCTTTCCCTTGGCCCTCTGCACTCCCTGTGCCTTGGTCGAAATCTCAATCGCCATCGGTGAGCCATCCCTTTCGTTTTCTCCACTTCTCTATAGTCCAGATGACGCCAATCTTAAACGCCAACTTAATTTTTGATTTGTAAGATCCACCACAGGTCGCCTGCTGATATCACAGGATGGGACGAGGCAGGAGCCCTCGCTGTCCGCCGCTGTCTCTTCTAATTCTCTCATGTATCAGGTTAGTCCAGATTCCCTCCAATTCCAATCATCCGCTGATGTCTTGAACTCTTGATGCTTCATCACCACAAAAAAATGCAGATGAGATCTTAATATTTATGTCATGTCGCATGAGTTTGTTCATACATGCATGAATACATCCACTTCTATTTAACCTTGTAGATAAAATTGTTGCATTCCCTTTGCATCTAAGTATCTAACTCTTAATTCCCAAGTGAATCCATGAACCCAAATCCAGACATTATTTCTGATTTTGGTAACACATGCACGTGCCAATCTGAATCCTAACTAGATTGAATCGAAACATGCAGTTCATAAATTCTTGCGGGTCTGATTTAGACTGGGTGACTATTTTTATTCCTTCGGATCTCATTCAGACTTGAGGTGGCTATATTTCTTGCTCATGGTCGTTTGTTAATGGTAAATACTGCAGCATTTCAACCAAGTTTGCAGAGAGAAGTGAATTGATTTCTATACACACACACACATGGAATTATGTTCGCCCGCTTATATACATATATCATCATGTATTTCTCCTTTTTTATTATGCTCATGGAACATACATGTATTTCTCTTTTTTGTTGGCCGATGCAAAGCTTAAATTACAGATATATTGTGTTCCAGATACTAAAGCTTGATACGATCTGCCTTTTATAGTGAGATTTTGCTCTTAAACTATAGATTATTTCAGAGAAAGATGGATGGTATTATCTCCACTAAGCTGTATGGATGGTGGCTTAATAGGTTGCAAATTTGACCATAACTTCCTGTTCATCTTAACTGAACTGTACTATTTGTTTCTTGAAGTCTTGAGAAGGTAATGGTGCTTTTCTCATTTGTATTATTTAGAATATTTGTTGGATATCCTGCTGTATTTACTTGCTCTATCCAATTATATTTCTGCAATCATTAGCCATTTATCTCATCCTTACAACCAGATCATGCAGTTGTTCATACAGATTTAAGAAAATAACACTTTTAACTGATAGTAACTCGAGTATACCACCTGTTGTAGCAGTGTTATTTTATATAAGAAATATGAAGATGCACCTTTTTCCGAAAGGCCAGAAGATACAAGTAGCCAAAAGGGAGTTTTGCTTTGATGTGTCGATCCTCTTCTCCCATACGTGGTGGTAGCATTTTCCTTTTTTTGTTTCATAACAAACTTGATGCACAAAGTAATTTTGGTGATTTGAGGGCTTCGAGTGTCTGTCGTTCAGGTTTGCAAGCTCCAGACTGTACATCGGGAAGAACATTTAGTGATTCCTCACCAAAGAACATTTAGTGATTGCCAAAATGTGCATACACATGTGCAGAACCAATGCAACATGCTCATTTTATTATTATGTATTGCAAGAAATATGCAACAGTGGTGTATGTATATAAACGTGTTCTGGATTGTATCAACTCCTGGTTTTTTTATTAATTATAAATTTATTCTCATGTGTCTGAATAACCATTTGGTGCACAAATAGTGCATACGTGGTGCTTCCACTTTAGTACATTATTTAATATAACATGTATATAATATAAGTGGCATTTTTTCCCTACAAATTATTAGCTCAAAATTCCCGCAGCAACGCGCGGGGTATCTTCTAGTTAATTAAGATACCCGAGGCCGAGATAATTAATAGTTCAATGTCGATCCTAATTGAGAGTTACCCCATACCTAAGTTCAAAGAGAGATATTAATAAAGAGGGAGAGAGACCTTGAAAGAAATGAGAGAGAGATAGAGACTTAATTTATTCCATGGGAAGGGGTTTGTGGAGGAGTGGGTTATTTAGCAGATCATGCATTATTGAAAGATAGAAGTTAATTAACTATACAATGAGGAATATGAGAGACAAGACAATGAGGCACACATGGTAGGGAGAGGGAGAGAGAAAAGTGAGGATCACACATGTATGGGAGTTGTGCCTATCGAGCAAAGCACACGCGACTAATACATTTCAAGTTAGCAGTGAGCAGCAAACCAGAACACCGCCGCAAAGTGGCCTCTAGGTGGCTAACACTAGCAGCGTCCGCTTCCAAGATAGGACTCTATCATTAACAATAACAACAGGGGCGGTCAAGTCCTTGCACACGGTATAATATGTGGGGCCCACCCATGTGTCAGGCATGCATCCGCCTTCCTTAGTGGCAGTGCTATAAGTGCCAGCATACGCTGCTCGGCCTTACTTATATTAGCAGCGTGCGACACTTTCCAGCGCCCCTAGTTTGTTATGGATGGAGATGGCTGGTGCATACCTAAGTTCAAAGAGAGATATTTATAAAGAGGGAGAGAGACCTCGAAAGAAATGAGAGAGATATACATACTTAATTTATTCCACGGGAAGGGGTTTGTGGAGGAGTGAGTAATTTAGCAGATCATGCATTAACGATAGTGGGAAGTTAATTATCTAGACAATGAGGAATTTGAGAGACAAGACAATGAGGCTCGCATGGTAGGGAGAGGGAGAGGGAAAGGTGAGGATCACATATGTATTGGAGTTGTGCCTATCGAGCAAAGCACACGCGGCTAATACACTTCTAGATAGCAGCGAGCAACAAACCCGAACACCGCCGCTAAGTGGCCCCTACATGGCTAACACTTGCAGCGTCCGCTTCCAAGATAGGACGCTATCTTTAACACTAACAACAAGGGCGGTCAAGTCCTTGCACACACTTTAATATGTGGGGCCCACCCATGTGTCAGGCATGGGTCCGCCTTCCCTATTTGCAGTACTCACAGCGTCAGCAACGCTGCTCGGCCTTACTTCTATTAGTAGCGTGCGACACATTCTATCTCCCCTAGTTTATTATGGCTAGAGTTGGCTGGTGCGTACCAACGCATCACACACATATATATGCATTTCCACTACAATTAATTACCATACACACTTCATTTCATATATTCAAGGGAAGTCACCAAGAATTAAGAGAGCCGAGGCCGATATAATTAATAGTTCAATGTCAATCCTAATTGAGAGTGATCCCCAAACATAAGTTCAAAGAGAGATATTAATAAAGAGGGAGAGAGACCTCGAATGAAATGAGAGAGATATAGAGACTTCATTTATTCCACGGGAAGCGGTTTGTGGAGGAGTGAGTAATTTAGCAGATCATGCATTAATGATAGAGAGAAGTTAATTACCTAGACAATGAGGAATATGAGAGACAAGACAATGAGGCTCACATGGTAGGGAGAGGGAGAGGGAAAAGTGAGGATCACAAATGTATGGGAGTTGTGCCTATCGAGCAAAGCACACACGGCTAATACACTTCAAGTTAGCAGCGAGCAGCAAACCAGAATACTGCCGCTAAGTGGCCTCTACGTGGCTAACACTAGCAGCGTCCGCTTCCAAGATAGGACTCTATCATTAACAATAACAACAGCGGCGGTCAAGTCCTTGCACACGCTATAATATGTGGGGCCCACCCATGTGTCAAGCATGCATCCGCCTTCCTTATGGGCAGTGCTATAAGTGCCAGCATACGTTGCTCGGCCTTACTTCTATTAGCAGCGTGCGACACATCCAGCACCCCTAGTTTGTTATGGCTAGAGATGGCTGGCGCATACCAACGCATCACACACACATATCTGCATTTCCACTACAATTAATTACCATACACGCTTCATTTCATATATTCAAGGGAACTCACCAAGAATTAAGAGACCCCAGGCCGATATAATTAAGAGTTCAACGCCGATCCTAATTGAGAGTGATCCCCATACATAAGCTCAAAGAGAGATATTAATAAAGAGGGAGAGAGACCTCGAAAGAAATGAAAGAGATATAGAGACCTAATTAATTCCACGGGAAGGGGTTTGTGGAGAAGTGAGTAATTTATCAGATCATGCATTAATGATAGTGGGAAGTTAATTACCTAGACAATGAGGAATATGAGAGACAAGACAATGAGGCTCACATGGTAGGGAGAGGGAGAGGGAAAGGTGAGGATCACATATGTATGGGAGTTATGCCTATCGAGCAAAGCACACGCGGCTAATACACTTCTAGATAGCAGCGAGCAGCAAACCCGAACACCGCCGCTAAGTGGCCCCTACGTGGCTAACACTAGCAGCGTCCGCTTCCAATATAGGATGCTATCTTTAACACTAACAACAGGGGCGGTCAAGTCCTTGCACACGCTTCAATATGTGGGGCCCACCCATGTGTCAGGCATGGGTCCGCCTTCCTTATTGGCAGTGCTCGCAGCGTCAGCATACGCTGCTCGGCCTTCCTTCTATTAGCAGTGTGCGGCACATTCCAGAGCCCCTAGGTTGTTATGGCTAGAGATGGCTGGTGCGTACCAACGCATCACACACACATAAATGCATTTCCACTACAATTAATTACCATACACGCTTCATTTCATATATTCAAGGGAACTCACCAAGAATTAAGAGACCCGAGGCCGATATAATTAATAGTTCAATGTCGATCCCAATTGAGAGTGATCCCCATACATAAGTTCAAAGAGAGATATTAATAAAGTGGCAGAGACACCTCGAAAGAAATGAGAGAGAGATAGAGACTTAATTTATTCCACGGGAAGGGGTTTGTGGAGGATTAAGTGATTTAGCAGATCATGCATTAAGGATAGAGAGAAGTTAATTACATAGACAATGAGGAATATAAGAGAGAAGTTAATTACATATACAGTGAGGAATATGAGAGACAAAACAATGAGGCTCACATGGTAGGGAGAGGGAGAGGGAAAAGTGAGGATCACAAATGTATGGGAGTTGTGCCTATCGAGCAAAGCACACGCGGCTTATACACTTCTAGATAGCAGCGTGCATCAAACCCGAACAGCGCTGCTAAGTGGCCCCTACGTGGCTAACACTAGCAGCGTCCGCTTCCAAGATAGGACGTTATCTTTAACACTAACAACAGGGGCGGTCATGTCCTTGCACATGCTTTAATATGTGGGGCCCACCCATGTGTCAGGCATGGGTCCACCTTCCTTATTGGTAGTGCTCGCAGCGTCAGCATACGCTGCTCGGCATTACTTCTATTAGCAGCGTGTGACACATTCCATCGCCCCTAGTTTGTTATGGCTAGAGATGACTGGTGCGGACCAACGCATCACACACACATATATATACATTTCCACTACAATTAATTACCATACACTCTCCATTTCATATATTCAAGGGAAGTCACAAAAAATGAATAAGAGACCCGAGGCCGAGATAATTAATAGTTCAAATGTCGATCCAAATTGAGAGTGATCCCCATACCTAAGTTCAAAGACATATATTAATAAAGAGGGAGAGACCCCTAGAAAGAAATGTGAGAGAGATAGAGACTTAATTTAGTCCATGGGAAGAGTTTTGTGGAGGAGTGATTTATTTCGCAGATCATGCATTAATGAAAGAGAGGAGTTAATTACCTAGACAATGAGGAATATGAGAGACTACACAATGAGGCTCACATGGTAGGGAGAGGGAGAGAAAATTGAGTATCACATATGTATGGGAGTTGTGCCTATCGAGGAAAGGACACGCGGCTAATACACTTCAAGTTAGCAGCGAGCAGGAAAGCCGAACACTGCCGCTAAGTGGCGCCAACGTGGCTAACACTAGCAGCGTCCGCTTCCAAGATAGGATGCTATCGTTAACACTAACAACAGCGGCGGTCAAGTCCCTGCACAAGATGTAATATGTGGGGCCCACCCATGTGTCAGGCATGGGTCCGCCTTCCTTATTGGCAGTGCACGCAGCGTCAGCATACGCTGCTCGGCCTTACTTCTATTAGTAGCGTGCGAAACATTCCAGCACCCCTAGTTTGTTATGGCTAGAGATGACTGGTGCGTACCAAGGCATCACACACACACATGTATATGTATTTCCACTACAATTAATTACCATACACGCTCCATTTCATATATTCAAGGGAAGTCACCAACAATTAATTAAGAGACCCGAGGCCGAGATAATTAATAGTTCAATGTCGATCCTAATTGAGAGTGATCCCCATACATAAGTTCAAAGAGAGATATTAATAAATTGGGAGAGAGACCTTGAAAGAACTGAGAGACAGAGATAGAGACTTAATTTATTCCGTGGGAAGGGGTTTGTGTAGGAGTGAGTTATTTAGCACATCATGCATTAATGAAAGAGAGAAGTTAATTACCTAGAGAATGAGGATTATGAGAGACAAGTCAATGAGGCTGACATGATAGGGAGAGGTAGAGGGAAAACTGAGGCTCACATATGTATTTGATTTGTGCCTATCGACTAAAGCACACGCAGCTAATACACTTCTGGTTAGCAGCGAGCAACAAACCCGAACACCGCCGCTAAGTGGCCCCGATGTGGCTAACACTAGCAGCACCCACTTCCAAGATAGGATGCTATCGTTAACACTAACAACAGCGGTGGTCAAGTCCTTGCACACGTTGTAATATGTGTGGCCCACCCATGTGTAAGGCATGGGTCGGCCTTCCATATTGGCAGTGCTCGCATCGTCAACATAAACTGCTCGGCCTTACTTCTATTAGCAGCTTGCGTCACATTCTAGTGCCCCTAGCTTATTACGGCTAGAGATGACTGGTGCGTACCAACAGATTACACACACATATATACATTTCTGCTACAATTAATTACCATACACGCTCCCTTTCATATATTCAAGGGAACTCACCAAGAATTAATTTAGAGACCCGAGGCCAAGATAATTAATAGTTCAATGTCGATCCTAATTGAGAGTGATCCCCATACCTAAGTTCAAAGAGAGTAATTAATAAAGAGGAAGAGAGACCTGGAAAGAAATGAGAGAGAGATAGAGACTTAATTTATTACATGGGAAGGGGTTTGTGGAGGAGTGATTTATTTAGCAGATCATGCATTAATGAAAGAGAGAAGTTAATTACCTAGACAATGAGGAATATGGGAGACAAGACAATGAGGCTAACATTGTTGGGAGAGGGAGAGGGAAAATTGAGGATCACATCTGTATGGGAGTTGTGCCTATCGATCAAAGCACACGCGTTTAATACACTTCTAGATAGCAGCGTGCATCAAACCCGAACAGCGCTGCTAAGTGGCCCCTACGTGGCTAACACTAGCAGCGTCCGCTTCCAAGATAGGACGTTATCTTTAACACTAACAACAGGGGCGGTCAAGTCCTTGCACATGCTTTAATATGTGGGGCCCACCCATGTGTCAGGCATGGGTCCACCTTCCTTATTGGTAGTGCTCGCAGCGTCAGCATACGCTGCTCGGCATTACTTCTATTAGCAGCGTGTGACACATTCCATCGCCCCTAGTTTGTTATGGCTAGAGATGACTGGTGCGGACCAACGCATCACACACACATATATATACATTTCCACTACAATTAATTACCATACACTCTCCATTTCATATATTCAAGGGAAGTCACAAAAAATGAATAAGAGACCCGAGGCCGAGATAATTAATAGTTCAAATGTCGATCCAAATTGAGAGTGATCCCCATACCTAAGTTCAAAGACATATATTAATAAAGAGGGAGAGACCCCTAGAAAGAAATGTGAGAGAGATAGAGACTTAATTTAGTCCATGGGAAGAGTTTTGTGGAGGAGTGATTTATTTCGCAGATCATGCATTAATGAAAGAGAGGAGTTAATTACCTAGACAATGAGGAATATGAGAGACTACACAATGAGGCTCACATGGTAGGGAGAGGGAGAGAAAATTGAGTATCACATATGTATGGGAGTTGTGCCTATCGAGGAAAGGACACGCGGCTAATACACTTCAAGTTAGCAGCGAGCAGGAAAGCCGAACACTGCCGCTAAGTGGCGCCAACGTGGCTAACACTAGCAGCGTCCGCTTCCAAGATAGGATGCTATCGTTAACACTAACAACAGCGGCGGTCAAGTCCCTGCACAAGATGTAATATGTGGGGCCCACCCATGTGTCAGGCATGGGTCCGCCTTCCTTATTGGCAGTGCACGCAGCGTCAGCATACGCTGCTCGGCCTTACTTCTATTAGTAGCGTGCGAAACATTCCAGCACCCCTAGTTTGTTATGGCTAGAGATGACTGGTGCGTACCAAGGCATCACACACACACATGTATATGTATTTCCACTACAATTAATTACCATACACGCTCCATTTCATATATTCAAGGGAAGTCACCAACAATTAATTAAGAGACCCGAGGCCGAGATAATTAATAGTTCAATGTCGATCCTAATTGAGAGTGATCCCCATACATAAGTTCAAAGAGAGATATTAATAAATTGGGAGAGAGACCTTGAAAGAACTGAGAGACAGAGATAGAGACTTAATTTATTCCGTGGGAAGGGGTTTGTGTAGGAGTGAGTTATTTAGCACATCATGCATTAATGAAAGAGAGAAATTAATTACCTAGAGAATGAGGATTATGAGAGACAAGTCAATGAGGCTGACATGATAGGGAGAGGTAGAGGGAAAACTGAGGCTCACATATGTATTTGATTTGTGCCTATCGACTAAAGCACACGCAGCTAATACACTTCTGGTTAGCAGCGAGCAACAAACCCGAACACCGCCGCTAAGTGGCCCCGATGTGGCTAACACTAGCAGCACCCACTTCCAAGATAGGATGCTATCGTTAACACTAACAACAGCGGTGGTCAAGTCCTTGCACACGTTGTAATATGTGTGGCCCACCCATGTGTAAGGCATGGGTCGGCCTTCCATATTGGCAGTGCTCGCATCGTCAACATAAACTGCTCGGCCTTACTTCTATTAGCAGCTTGCGTCACATTCTAGTGCCCCTAGCTTATTACGGCTAGAGATGACTGGTGCGTACCAACAGATTACACACACATATATACATTTCTGCTACAATTAATTACCATACACGCTCCCTTTCATATATTCAAGGGAACTCACCAAGAATTAATTTAGAGACCCGAGGCCAAGATAATTAATAGTTCAATGTCGATCCTAATTGAGAGTGATCCCCATACCTAAGTTCAAAGAGAGTAATTAATAAAGAGGAAGAGAGACCTGGAAAGAAATGAGAGAGAGATAGAGACTTAATTTATTACATGGGAAGGGGTTTGTGGAGGAGTGATTTATTTAGCAGATCATGCATTAATGAAAGAGAGAAGTTAATTACCTAGACAATGAGGAATATGGGAGACAAGACAATGAGGCTAACATTGTTGGGAGAGGGAGAGGGAAAATTGAGGATCACATCTGTATGGGAGTTGTGCCTATCGATCAAAGCACACGCGTTTAATACACTTCAAGTTAGAAGCGAGCAGCAAACCCAAACACCGCCGCTAAGTGGCCCCTACTTGGCTAACACTAGTAGTGTCCACTTCCAGGATAGGACGCTATCGTTAACACTAAAAACACAGGCAGTCAAGTCCTTGCACACGCTATAATATGTGGGGCCCACCCTTGTGTCAGGCATGGGTCCGCCTTCCTTATTGGTAGTGCTCGCAATGTCAGCATACGCTGCTCGGCCTTACTTCGATTAGCAGCATGCGACACATTCCAGCGCCCCTAGTTTGTTATGGCTAGAGATGACTGGTTCGTACCAATGCATCACACACACATATATACATTTCCACTACAAATATTTACCATACACGCTCCATTTCATATATTCAAGGGAACTCAACCAGAATTAATTAAGAGACCCGAGGCTGAGATAATTAATAGTTCAATGTCGATCATAATTGAGAGTGATCCCCATACCTAAGTTCAAAGACAGATATTTATAAAGAGGGAGGGAGACATCTAAAGAAATGAGAGATAGAGACTTAATTTATTCCATGGGAAGGGGTTTGTGGAGGAGTGGGTTATTTAGCAGATCATGCATTAACAAAAAAGAGAAGTTAATTAGCTAGACAATGAGGAATATGAGAGACAAGACAATGAGGCTCATATGGTAGGGAGAGGGAGAAGGAAAAGTGAGGGTCACCTATGTATGGGAGTTGTGCCTATCGAGCAAAGCACACGCGGCTAATACACTTCTGGTTAGTAGCGAGCAGCAAACCCGAACACCGTCGCTAAGTGCCCCCTACGTGGCGAACACTAGCAGCGTCCGCTTCCAAGATAGGACACTATCGTTAACACTAACAACAACAGTGGTCAAGTCCTTGCACACGCTGTAATATGTGGGCCCCACCCATGTGTCAGGCATGCGTCTGCCTTCCTTATTGGCAGTGCTCGCAGCGTCAGCATACGCTGCTCGGCCTTACTTCTGTTAGCAGTGTGGGACACATTCCAGCGCCCCTAGTTTGTTATGGCTAGAGATGACTGGTGCGTACCAATGCATCACACACACATATATGCATTTCCACTACAATTAATTCCCATACACGCTCCATTTCATATATTCAAGGGAACTCGCCAAGAATTAATTAAGAGACCCGAGGCCGATATAATTAATAGTTCAATGTCGATCCTAATTGAGAGTGATCCACATACACAAGTTCAAAGAGAGATATTAATAAAGAGGGAGAGAGACCTCGAAAGAAATGAGAGAGAGATAGAGAGTTAATTTATTCCATGGGAAGGGGCTTCTGGAGGAGGGAGTAATTTAGTAGACCTTGCATTAATGAAAGAGAGAAGTTAATTACCTAAACAATGAGGAATATGACAGACAGGACAATGAGGCTCACATGGTGGGGAGAGGGAGAGGGAAAAGTGAGGGTCACATTTGTATTGGAGTTGTGTCTATCGAGCAAAGCACACGCGGCTAATACACTTCTGGTTAGTAGTGAGCAGCAAACCCGAACACCGCCGCTAAGTGGCCTGTACGTGGCTAACAGTAGCAGCGTCCGCTTCCAAGATAGGACTCTATCGTTAACACTAACAACAACATCGGTCAAGTCCATGCACACGCTGTAATACGTGGGGGCCCACCCATGTTTCAAGCATGCGTCTGCCTTCCTTATTGGCAATGCTCACAGCGTCAGCATATGCTGCTCGGCCTTACTGTTATTAGCACAGTGTGACACATTCCAGCGCCCCTAGTTTGTTATGGCTAGAGATGACTGGTGTGTACCAACACATCACACACACATATATGCATTTTCACTACAATCAATTACCATACACGCTCCATTTCATATATTCAAGGGAAATCACCAAGAATTAATTAAGAGACCCGAGGCCGAGATAATTAATAGTTCAATGTCGATCCTAATTGAGAGTGATCCCCATACACAAGTTCAAATAGACATATTAATAAAGAGGGAGAGAGACCTCGAAAGAAATGAGAGAGAGATAGAGACTTAATTTATTCCATGGGAAGGGGTTTCTTTAGGAGTGAGTAATTTAGCAGACCATGCATTAAGGAAAGAGAGAACTTAATTACCTAAGCAATGAGGAATATGACAGACAGGATAATGAGGCAAACATGGCAGGGAGAGGGAGAGGGAAAAGTGAGGGTCACATATGTATGGGAGTTGTGCCTATCGAGCAAAGCACACGCGGCTAATACACTTCTGGTTAGCATCGAGCAGCAAACCCGAACACCGCCGCTAAGTGGCCTCTACGTGGCTAACTGTAGCAGCGTCCGCTTACAAGATAGGACTCTATCGTTAACACTAACAACAACATAGGTCAAGTCCTTGCACACGCTGTAATATGTGGGGCCCACCCATGTGTCAGGCATGCGTCCACCTTCCTTATTGGCAGTGATCGCAGCGTCAGCATACGCTGCTCGGCTTTACTTCTATTAGCAGCGTGGGACACATTCGAGTGCCCCTAGTTTGTTATGGCTGGAGATGACTGGTGCATAACAACGCATGACACACACACATATGCATTTCCACTACGATTAATTACCATACACGCTCCATTTCATATATTCAAGGGAAATCACCAAGAATTTATTAAGAGACCAGAGGCCGAGATAATTAATAGTTCAATGTCGATCCTAATTGAGAGTGATCCCCATACACAGGTTCAAAGAGAGATATTAATAAAGAGGGAGAGAGACCTCGAAAGAAATGAGGGAGAGATACAGACTTAATTTACTCCATGGGAAGGGATTTCTGCAGAAGTGAGTAATTTAGCAGACCATGCATTAATGAAAGAGAGAAGTTAATTACCTAGACAATGAGGAATATGACAGACAGGACAATTAGGCTCACATGGCACGGAGAGGGAGAGGGAAAAGTGAGGGTCACATATGTATGGGAGTTGTGCCTATCGAGCAAAGCACACATGGCTAATACACTTCTGGTTAGCATCGAGCAGCAAACCCGAACACAGCCGCTAAGTGGCCTCTAGGTGGCTAACAGTAGCAGCGTCCGCTTCCAAGATAGGACTCTATCGTTAACACTAACAACAACATCGGTCAAGTCCTTACACATGCCGTAATATGTGGGGCCCACCCATGTGTCAGGCATGCGTCCGCCTTCCTTATTGGAAGTGCTCGCAGCGTCAGCATATGTTGCTTGGCCTTACCTCTATTAGCAGCGTGCGGCCCATTCCATCGCCCCTAGTTTCTCATGGCTAGAGATGACTGATGTGTACCAACGCATCACACACACATATATGCATTCCACTACAATTAATTACCATACACGCTCCATTTCATATATTCAAGGGAACTCACAAAGAATTAATTAAGAGACCCGAGGCCGAGATAATTAATAGTTCAATGTCAATCCTAATTGAGAGTGATCCCCATACATAAGTTCAGAGAGAAATATTAATAAAGAGGGAGAGAGACCTCGAAAGAAATGAGAGAGAGATAGAGACTTAAATTATTCCATGGGAAGGGGTTTGTGGAGGAGTGAGTAGTTTAGCAGACCATGGATTAATGAAAGAGAGAAGTTAATTACGTAGACAATGAGGTACATGAAAGGCAAGACAATGAGGCTCACATGGTAGGGAGAGGGAGAGGGAAAAGTGAGGATCACATATGTATGGGAGTTGTGCCTATCGAGCAAAGCACACGCGACTAATACACTTCTGGTTAGCAGCGAGCAGCAAACCCGAACACCGCCGCTAAGTGGCCCCTACTTGGCTAACACTAGCAGCATCCGCTTCCAAGATAGGATGCTATCATTAACACTAAAAACATCGGCGCTCAAGTCCTTGCACACGCTTTCATATGTGGGGCCCACCCATGTGTCAGGCATGGGTCCGCCTTCCTTATTGGCAGTGCTCGCAGTGTCAGCATAAGCTGCTCGGCATTACTTCTATTAGCAGCGTGTGACAGATTCCAGCGCCCCCAGTTTGTTATGGCTAGAGATGACTGGTGTGTACCAACGCATCACACACACAAATAACACGAGGGCCGTGCACCAACGAGTGGACCCTATGTTAGTGTCGTCTAGGGAAAGGTAATGACCGGGTGCTTCCCCCGAGTACTTGAGGTACTGCGGGATCGTGGGTGACACGAAAGCTTCCCAGATCTTGTAGGTAACGTGCGCAACCTCTGCAGAGTGTAAAACTATTCGAATAGCCGTGTTCACGGTCATTTACAGTTGGGAGGTGCTACTTAAACTATGTCCAGAATTTTACAATCTCGGTGAAAGTGTGTGTGTGTTGAGTCAAGGTGGTGACTTGACTCGTTCAAAGAACCCGAAATGAATTGAACCTTATTTATGTTGATATCTGTAACCTGTCCTCGAGGTTACCCAAGTACATTGATGCATGTTTCAGAAATGGTAGAATATCTTATCTAGCTTGTAGCTAAGTTGCTCATTGTTGTACAACTTGCATTGTTACCTTGAACCAAATCATGGGTTGCTTGCGAGTACATTCAAAGTACTCATTGGCTTGCCACTAGTTAGTTAATTGGCTAGGCATGGAGGATCATGAATTTGAAGAAGAATTCTATGGAGACGAACATGCAAACTAGGACGCTTTCCCAGTCAGAATGCCTATAGGGTTAAGGCAGATGGCATGGGTTCTACTTATCTACGAAGACTTCCGCTACTCGAGTTTATTTGCTATTCAGCCCATGAGGCTTTATCTATGTAAGACTTGGCCATAATGGTCATAATTTGTGTAAGACGGTATGTATGGATGTAAGACTCTTGTTATTCAGCTTATGTGTGTTTAGTGAGCATTGATCTCTGGGATCACTCTACATGTGCATTCGGTGATCTCGACTCTTAAGTCGGGGTCCCCACATATATTCAAGGGAACTCACCAAGAGTTAAATAAGAGACCCGAGGCCGAGATAATTAATAGTTCAATGTCGATCCTAGTTGAGAGTGATCCCCATACCTAAGTTCAAAGAGAGATATTAATAAAGAGGAAGAGAGACCTCGGAAGAAATGAGAGAGAGATAGAGACTTAATTTATTCCATGGAAAGAGGTTTGTGGAGGAGTCAGTTATTTAAAAGATTATGCATTAATGAAAGAGAGAAGTTAATTACCTAGACAATAAGGAATATGAGAGACAAGAAAATGATGCTCACATGGTAGGGAGAGGGAGAGGGAAAAGTGAGGATCACATATGTGCGGGAGTTGTGCTTAACGAGAAAACTAATACACTTCTGGTTAACAGCAAGCAGCAAACCCGAAATCCGCCGCTAAGTGGCTCCTATGTGGCTAATACTAGCAGTGTCCGCTTCCAAGATAGGATGCAATCATTAAAACTAACAACAACGGCAGTCAAGTCCTTACACACGATGTAATATGTGGGGCTCACCCATGTGTCAGGCATTGGTCCGCCTTCCTTATTGGCAGTGCTCGCAACGTCAGCATACGCTGCTCGGTCGTACTTCTATTAGCAGCGTGCGACACATTCCAGCGCCCCTAGTTTGTTATGGCTAGAGATGACTGGTTCGTACCAATGCATCACACACATATATACATTTCCACTACAATTAATTACCCTACACGCTCCATTTCATATATTCAAGGGAACTCACCAAGAATTAATTAAGAGACCCAAGGCCGAGATAATTAATAGTTCAATGTCAATCCTGATTGAGAGTGATCCACATACCTAAGTTCAAAGAGAGATATTAATAAAGAAGGAGAGAGACCTAGAAAGTAATGAGAGAGAGATAGAGACTTAATTTATTCAATGGGAAGGGGTTTGTGGAGGAGTGAGTTTTTTAGCAGATCATGCATTAATGAAAGAGAGAACTTAATTACCTGGACAATGAGGAACATGAGAGACAAGACAATTAGGCTCACATGGTAGGGACAGCGAGAGGGAAAAGTGAGGATCATATATGTATGGGAGTTGTATCTATCGAGCAAAGCACGCACAGCTAATACACTTCTGGTTAGCAGCGAGCAGCAAACCCAAACTCCGCCGCTTAGTGGCCCCTACGTGGCTAACACTAGCAGCGCCCGTTTCCAAGATAGGACGCTATCGTTAATACTAACAAGAGTGGCGGTCAAGTCCTTGCACACGCTGTAATATGTGGGGCCCACCCATGTGTCTGACATGGGTCCGCCTTCCTTATTGGCAGTGCTCACAGCGTCAGCATACGCTGCTCGGCCTTACTTCTATTAGCAGCATGCGACACATTCCAGCGCCCCTAGTTTGTCATGGCTAGAGATGACGAGTGTGTGCCAACGCATCACACACACATATACACATTTCCACTACAATTAATTACCATACACGCGCCATTTCATATATACAAGGGAACTCACCAAGAATTAATAAAGAGACCCGAGGCCGAGATAATTAATAATTCAATGTCGATCCTAATTGAGAGTGACCCCCGTACCTAAGTTCAAAGAGATATATTAATAAAGAGGGGGAGAGACCTCGAAAGAAATGAGAGAGAGATAGAGACTTAATTTATTCCATGGAAAGGGGTTTGTGCAGGAGTGAGTTTTTTAGCAGATCATGCTTTAATGAAAGAGAGAAGTTAATTACCTAGACAATGAGGAATATGATAGACAAGAAAATGAGGCTCACATGGTAGGGAGATGGAGAGGGAAAAGTGAGGATCACATATGTATGGAAGTTTTCCCTGTCAAGCAAACTAATACACTTCTAGTTAGCAGCGAGCAGCAAACCCGAACACCGCCGCTTAGTGGTCGCTACGTGGCTAACACTAGCAGCATCCGCTTCCAAGATAGGACACTATCGCTACCACTAACAATAGCGGAGGTAAAGTCCATGCACACCTTGTAATATGTGAGGCCCACCCATGTGTCAGGCATGGGTCCTCCTTCCTTATTGGCAGTACTCGCAGCGTCAGCATACGCTCCTCGGCCTTACTTCTATTAGCAGCATGCGACACATTCCAGTGCCCCTAATTTGTTATGGCTAGAGATATGTATGGGAGTTGTATCTATCGAGAAAAGCACGCACAGCTAATACACTTCTGGTTAGCAGCGAGCAGCAAACCCGAACTCCGCCGCTTAGTGGCCCCTACGTGGCTAACACTAGCAGCGCCCGTTTCCAAGATAGGACGCTATCGTTAATACTAACAAGAGTGGCGGTCAAGTCCTTGCACACGCTGTAATATGTGGGGCCCACCCATGTGTCAGACATGGGTCCGCCTTCCTTATTGGCAGTGCTCACAGCGTCAGCATACGCTGCTCGGCCTTACTTCTATTAGCAGCATGCGACACATTCCAGCGCCCCTAGTTTGTCATGGCTAGAGATGACGAGTGTGTGCCAACGCATCACACACCCATATATACATTTCCACTACAATTAATTACCATACACGCTCCATTTCATATATTCAAGGGAACTCACCAAGAATTAATTAAGAGACCCGAGGCCGAGATAATTAATAGTTCAATGTCGATCCTAATTGAGAGTGATTCCCATACCTAAGTTCAAAGAGAGATATTAATATAGAGGGGGAGAAACCTCGAAAGTAATGAGAGAGATATAGAGACTTAATTTATTCCATGAAAAGGGGTTTGTGGAGGAGTGAGTTATTTAGCAGATCATGCATTAATGAAAGAGAGAAGTTAATTACCTAGACAATGAGGAATATGAGAGAAGACAGTGAGGCCCACATGGTAGTGAGAGGGAGATGGAAAAGTGAGGATCACATATGTATGGGAGTTGTGCCTATCGAGCAAACTAATACACTTCTGGCTAGCAGCGAGTAGCAAACCCAAACACCGCCGCTAAGTGGCCCCTATGTGGCTAATACTAGAAGTGTCCGCTTCCATGATAGGACGCTATCGTTAACACTAACAACAACGACGGTCAAGTCCTTGCACACGCTGTAATATGTGGGGCACACCCATGTGTCACGCATGGGTCTGCCTTCCTTATGGGCAGTGCTCGCAGCGTCAGCATACGCTGCTCGGCCTTACTTCTATTAGCAGCGTGCGACACATTCAAGCGCCCCTAGTTTCTTATGGCTAGAGATGACTGGTGCGTACCAACGCATCACACACATATATATACATTTCAACTACAATTAATTACCATACACGCTCCATTTCAAATATTCAAGGGAACTCACCAAGAATTAATTAAGAGAGCCGAGGCTAAGATAATTTATAGTTCAATGTCGATCCTAATTGAGAGTGATCCCCATACCTAGGTTCAAAGAGAGATATTAATAAACAGGGAGAGAGACCTCGAAAGAAATGTGGGAGAGATAGAGACTTAATTTATTCCATGGGAAGGGGTTTGTGGAGGAGTGAGTTATTTAGCAAATCATGCGTTAATGAAAGAGAGAAATTAGTTACCTAGACAATGGGGAATATGAGAGACAAGACAATGAGGCTCACATGGTAGGGAGAGGGAGAGGGAAAACTGAGTATCACATATGTATGGGAGTTGTGCCTATCGAGCAGTGCACACGTGGCTAATACACTTCTGGTTAGCAGCGAGCAGCAAACCCGAACACCGCCGCTAAGTGGCCCCCACATGGCTAACACCAGCAGTGTCCGCTTCCAAGATAGGATGCTATCGTTAACACTAGCAACCTCCCCTTCCAAGATAGGATGCTATCTTCAACACTAACAACAACGGCGATCATGTCATTGCACACGCTGTAATATGTGCGGCCCACCCATGTGTCACGCATGGGTCCACCTTCCTTACTGGCAGTGCTCGCAGTGTCAGCAAACGCATCTCGGACTTACTTCTTATAGAAGCGTGCGACACATTCCAACGCCCCTAGTTTGTTATGGCTAGAAATGACTGGTATGTACAAACGCATCACAAACACATATATACATTTCCACTACAATTAATTACCCTACACGCTCCATTTCATATATTCAAGGGAGCTCACCCAGAATTAATTAAGACACCCGAGGCTGAGATAATTAATAGTTCAATGTCGATCCTAATTGAGAGTGATCCCCATACCTTAGTTCAAAGATAGATAATAATAAAGAGGGAGAGAGACCTCGAATGAAATGAGAGATAGATAGAGACTTAATTTATTCCATGGGAAGGGTTTGTGGAGGAGTGAGTTATTTAGCAGATTGTGCATTAATGAAAGAGAGAAATTAATTACCTAGATAATGAGGAATATGAGAGACAAGACAATGAAGCTCACATGGTAGGTAGAGGGTGAGGGAAAAGTGAGGATCACATATGTATGGGAGTTGTGCCTATCGAGCAAAGCACTCACAGCTAATACACTCCAGGTTAGCAGCGAGCAACAAACCCGAACACCGCCGCTAATTGGCCCCCACATGGCTAACACTAGCAGTGTCCGCTTCCAAGATAGGATGCTATCGTTAACACTAACAACAGCGGCGGTCAAGTCCTTGCACACACTGTAATATGTGGGACACACCCATGTGTCAGGCATGAGTCTGCCTTCCTTATTGGCAGTGCTCGCAGCGTCAGCATACGCTGCACGGCCTTACTTCTATTAGCACCGTGCGACACATTCCAGTGCCCCTAGTTTGTTATGGCTAGAGATGACTGGTGCGTACCAACGCATCACACACACATATACAAATTTCCACTACAATTAATTTACATACACGCTCCATTTCATACATTCGAGGGAACTCAACAAGAATTAATTAAGAGACCCGAGGCCGAGATAACTAATAGTTCAATGGCGATCCCAATTTTTTGACCGAATGTCGATCCCAATTGAAAGTGATCCCCATTCCTAAGTCCAAGGAGAGATATTAATAAAGAGGAAGAGAGACCTCGGAAGAAATGAGAGAGAGATAGAGACTTATTTTATTCCATGGGAAGGGGTTTGTGGAGGAGTGAGTTATCTAGTAGATCATGCATTAATGAAAGAGAGAAATTAATTACCTAGACAATGAGGAATATGAGAGACAAGACAATGAGGCTCACATGGTAGGGAGAGGGAGAGGGAAAAGTAAGGATCACATATGTATGGGAGTCGTGCCTATCGAGCAAAGGACACGCGGCTAATAAACTTCTGGTTAGCAGCGAGCAAGAAACCCGAACACCGCCGCTAAGTGGCCCCGGCGTGGCTAACATTAGCAGTGTCCGCTTTCAAGATAGGATGCTAGCATTAACACGAACAATAGCGGCGGTCAAGTCCTTGCACATGCTGTAATATGTGGGGCCCACCCATGTGTCAGGCATGGGTCCACCTTCCTTATTGGCAGTGCTCGAAGTGTCAGCATACGCTACTCGGCCTTACTTCTATTAGCAGTGTGCGACACATTCTAGCACCCTAGTTTGTTATGGCTAGAGATTACTGGTGCCTTCCAACGCATGACGCACACATATATACATTTCCACTACAATTAATTACCATACACGCTCCATTTCATATATTCAAGGGAAGTCAACAATAAATAATTAAGAGACCCGAGGCCGAGATAATTAATAGTTCAAAATCGATCCTAATTGAGAGTGATCCCCATACCTAAGTTCAAAGAGAGATATTTGTAAAGAGGGAGAGAGACCTCGAATGAAATGAGAGAGAGAGATAGCGACTTGATTTATTCCATGGGAAGGGGTTTGTGGATGAGTGAGTTATTTAGCAGATCATGCATTAATGAATGAGAGAAGTTAATTACCTAGACAATGAGGAATGCGAGAGACAAGACAATGAGGCTAACATTGTAGGGAGAGGGAGAGGGAAAAGTGAGGATCACATATGTTTGGGAGTTGTGCCTATCGAGGAAAGCACATCGCGGCTAATACACTTCTGGATAGCAGCGAGCAGCAAACCCGAAGACCGCCGCTAAGTGGCCCCGACGTGGCTAAGACTAGCAGCGTCCGCTTCCAAGATAGGACGCTATCGTTAACACTAACAACAGTGGCGGTCAAGTCCTTGCACACTCTGTAATATGTGGGGCCCACCAATGTGTCAGGAATGGGTCCGCCTTCCTCATTGGCAGTGCTTGCAGTGTCAGCATACATTGCTCGGCCTTACTTATATAAGCAGCGAGCGACACATTCTAGCACCCAAGTTTGTTATGGCTAGAGATGACTGGTGGCTACCAACGCATGATGCACACATATATACATTTCCACTACAATTATTACCATACACGCTCCATTTCATATATTCAATGGAACTCACCAAGAATTAGTTAAGAGACCCGATGCCGAGATAATTAATAGTTCAATGTCGATCCTAATTGAGAGTAATCCCCATACCAAAATTCGAAGAGAGATATTTATAAAGAGGGAGAGAGTCCTCGAAAGAAATGAGAGAGAGATAGAGACTTTATTTATTCCATGGGAAGGGGTTTGTGGAGAAGTGAGTTATTTAGCTGATCATCCATTAATGAAAGAGAGAAGCTAATTACCTAGACAATGAGGAATATGAGAGACAAGACAACGAGGCTCACATGGTAGGGAAAGGGAGAGGGAAAAGTGAGGATCACATATGTATGGGAGTTGTGCCTATCGAGCAAAGCACACGCGGCTAATACACTTCTGGATAGCAGTGAGCAGCAAATCCGAACACCGCCGCTAAGTGGCCCTGACGTGGCTAACACTAGCAGCGTCTGCTTCCAAGATAGGACGCTATCATTGACACTAACAACAGCGGCGGTCAAGTCCTTGCACACGCTGTAATATGTGGGGCCCACCCATGTGTCTGGCATTGGTCTGCCATCCTTATTGGCAGTGCTCGCAGCGTCAGCATACGCTGCTCGGCCTTACTTCTATTAGCAGCATGCGACACATTCTAGCGCCCCTAGTTTGCTATGGCTAGAGATGACTGGTGTGTAGCAACGCATCACACACACATATATACATTTCCACTACAATTAATTACCATACACACTCCATATCATATATTCAAGGGAACTCACCAAAAATTAATTATGAGACCCAAAACCGAGATAATTAATAGTTCAATGTTGATCCTAATTGAGAGAGATCCCCATACATAAGTTCAAACATAGATATTAATAAAGAGGGAGAGAGACCTGGAGAGAAATGAGAGAGAGATAGAGACTTAATTTATTCTATGGGAAGGGGTTTGTGGAGGAGTGACTTATTTAGCAGATCATGCATTAATGAAAGAGAGAAGTTAATTACCTAGAAAATGAGGAATGTGAGAGATAAGACAATGAGGCTCACAAGGTAGGGAGAGGGAGAGGGAAAAATTGAGGATCCCATTTGTATGGGACTTGTGCTTATTGAGGCACACGCGTCTAATACACTTCTGGTTAGCAGCGAGTAGCAAACCCAAACACCGTCGCTAAGTGGCCCCTACGTTGCTAACACTAGAAGCGTTCGCTTCCAAGATAGGACGCTATCATTAATACTAACAACATCGGCGGTCAAGTCCTTGTAGACGCTGTAATATGTGGGCCCCACCCATGTGTCAGGCATGGGTCTGCCTTCCATATTGGCAATGCTCGCAGCGTCAGCATACGCTGCTTGACCTTACTTGTATTAGCAGCGTGTGACACATTCAGGCGCCCCTAGTTTGTTATGGCTAGAGATAATTGGTGCGTACCAACGCATGACACACACATATATACATTTCCACTACAATTAATTACCATACACGCTCCATTTCATATATTCAAGGGAACACACCAAGAATTAATTAAGAGACCCAGGTGTAGGATCGAAAGTAGGTCTAGAGGGGGGTGATTAGACTACTTGACAATATAAAAAATCTGCCTTTAGATCATGCAATGTTTTTGGCAGTTTCACAATTAAGATCAAATCAAGTATCACCCTACACATGCAATTCTAGAGTAATAGCAGCGGAAAGTAAACTGCACATGTAAAAGAGAGGTGGAGAAGATCAAACGCAGTTTGGTGACACGAAGATTTTTGTCGTGGTTCCGATAGGTGGTGCTATCGTACATCCACGTTGATGGAGACTTCAACCCACGGAGGGTAACGGCTGCGCGAGTCCACGGAGGGCTCCACCCACGAAGGGTCCACGAAGAAGCAACCTTGTCTATTCCATCATGGCCTACGCCCACGGAGGACTAGCCTTACTCGGGGTAGATCTTCACGAAGTAGGCGATCTCCTTGCCCTTACAAACTTCTTGGTTCAACTCCACATCTCAAAGATGGAGGCTCCCAAGCGACACCTAACCAATCTAGGAGGCACCACCCTCCAAAAGGTAATAGACGGTGTTGATGATGATGAACTCCTTGCTCTTGTGCTTCAAATGATAATCTCCCCAACACTCAACTCTCCTCACTGATATGGCTGTGGTGGAAGAAAGGTTTGAGTGGAAAGCAACTTGGGAAGACTAGAAATCAAGTTTCATATGGTAGGAATGGAATGGCTTGATCTCAACACAAGGGTAGGTGGTTCACTTCTCAGAAAGTGTATGGTAGGAGTGGTAGACTTTCTGATGGCTCTCTCCACGAATGAAGAGGGGGTGGAGGGGTATATATAGCCTCCACACAAAATCCAACCGTTACACACACATTTGACCAATCTCGGTGAGACCGAAGTTAAAACTCGGTCAGACCGAAAGTTCAAATATAGTGAACGTTGGGATTTTCGGTGGGACCGAAAATACCATCTCGGTGTGTCCGAAGTGAGTCAAAGGTTGGAGCTTGCCATCTCGGTGGGACCGAAAGTATCAACTCGGATATTCCGAAGTGATGTCAATTGGTTACAGAAGGTTGGCAGTCCATTTTCGGTGAGACCGAAACTCAAAATCGGATGGACCGAGAAATTAGGGTTTGGAAGAATAACTGAGGTGGTTCATCTCGGTGGGACTGAGTTTGCAGAATCGGTTTGTCCGAGATTACTTATGAGTGTGTTAAGTAGTGAAGAGTGCTGATAGTTGAGGGAGCTAGATCACCAAGCACTTGAGCAACCAGATCATTAACACAACCTCATCCCCTTTTAATAGTATTGGCTTTTCCTATGGACTCAATGTGATCTTTGATCACTAAACCAAAAATAGAGTCTTGAGCTTTTGCCAATGCTTGTCTTAGCATTTTGAGGGGTCCACTTCTTCAGACATTTCCATACCCATATCATCGAACTTTTCTGAAATGATTCTCAAGTAAATATTAGTTCAATGATATATATGTTGTTATTAATTACCAAAACCACCCGGGGATTTGTTGCACTTTCACCAGGCCAAGATAATTAATAGTTCAATGCTATCCTAATTGAGAGTGATCCCCATAGCTAAGTTCAAAGAGAGATATTAATAAAGAGGGAGAGACACCTCTAAAGAAATGAGAGAGAGATAGAGACTTAATTTATTCCATGGGAAGGGGTTTGTGGAGGTGTGAGTTATTTAGCAGATCATGCATTAATGAAAGAGAGATGTTAATTACCTAGACAATGAGGAATATGAGAGCGAAGACAAAGAGGTTCACATGGTAGGGAGAGGGAGAGGGAAAAGTGAGGATCACATATGTATGGGAGTTCTGCCTATCGATCAAAAAACACGCGGGTAATACGCTTCTGGTTAGCAGCGAGCAACAAACCCGAACACCGCCGCTATGTGGCCCCAACATGGCTAACACTAGCAGTGTCTGCTTCAACGATAGGACGCTATCGATAACACTAACAAGAGCGGCGGTCAAGTCCTTGCACATGCTGTAATATGTGGGGCCCACCCATGTGTCAGGCATGGGTCCGCCTTCCTTATTGGCAGTGCTCGTAGCGTCAACATATGCTGCTCGGCATTACTTCTATTAGCAGCGTGCGACACATTCCAGCGCCCCTAGTTTGTTATGGCTAGAGATGACTGGTGCGTACCAACGCATCACTCACACATATATACATTTCCACTACAATGAATTATCATACACGCTCCATTTCATATATTCAAGGGAACTCACAAAGAATTAATTAAGAGACCTGAGGCCGAGATAATTAATAGTTCAATGTCGATCCTAATTGAGAGTTATCTCCATAACTAAGTTCAAAGAGAGATATTAATAAAGAGTGTCAGATCTTGGGTTCCAGCAAAACCCTTGTGGTTCGAACACTGGGTGCGCACGAAGATCTCTCCTTCCGCCCTTGCTCATCTACTCGATGAGTCCTAAGCCTAGCTCATTAGACCCGAAGAACAAGGGACACAAAGGTTTATACTGGTTCGGACCACCGTTGTGGTGTAATACCCTAATCCAGTGTGGTGTGCTGGATTGCTTTATAGGCTGGGGAAGAACTAGTACAAGGGAAGAACGGCCTCCTGAGGAAAGTTGTTCTTATGCTCGGATGAGCTTGCTGTGTGTATGGTTGGCTCTTGATCAGATGCCCTCAAGGTTGGGTCAGCTCTAGATTAGATGATACATATATGGTGGTGGCTAGTCCTATTTATAGAGGCCCGGGTCCTCTTCCCAAATATTTAGCGGGAACGGATTCCACAACTGCCAAATTTGAAGGGTGCAGCTAGTACCAGCTATCCTGACAAAAGGTGGTCTTCGCCTACCAAAGGCTCTGGTGGTGACACCGTCGTGGACTCTGCGATGACCTCCGATGTGCCGTCCTGCTGGTCGTGGTCTCGTTGCACGATATGGAAACCTTTGGCCGACGCCTCGGGACTCCTCGCATGCGCCTGCCCCTTTAGCACCAAAGAGGAAACTGGCACCCTGCACCCGCTGGCGCCTGCCTGGCCTTGGTCCTCATGGCTCATGTCATGAGGACCTCGCGATCTGCCCCTTGCCTTGATATCTCCGCTCCTTGGGAGCCAGCATAGCGAGGCCGCCCCAGGGGAAGTCTTGTGTCTTCCGCCTCGCGAGGCTTGGCCCCTCGCGGGGGTCTTGAGTATTCGCTGACGAGGTTGGGCCATACAAGGCCGCTGGACGAGCCATGCCCTAGGCCGCAGGCAGGCAAGTCTGGGTACCCCCATTCGCAGAACACCGACAGTAGCCCCCGGGCCCAAAGCGCGCTCGGGCTTGGCTTCGCGGCGAAGCCAAGGGTCAAGTGTGGAACGCTGCGGGCCCCAAAAGCCTGCGGCCTTGATCGACGAGTGGCGATTGATGGGACGTGGGCGTCTCCACTTCCCCACGTATCCTCGGCGACTGCGCGACTCGACAAGTCACTACTAGGAAAAGGGCTATAGATGATATGGCCACTAATGGCGCACTAGACATGTGGTGCGCCATTAGTATATACTCATGGCGCACCAGGTGTCAGTGCGCCATTAGTGTACTAATACAAATGGCGCACCAGATATTCGGTGCGCCATTAGTAACAACTTCTTCTTTTTTATTTTTACAGACATACTAATGGCGCACGGTGTCACAGTGTGCCATTACTAGTTTAACTAGTAATGGCGCACCACCAACTCAGTGCGCCAGTACTAATTTTTTTTTTGCAAAACTACTAATGGCGCACTAGCCAACAATGCGCCATTAGTAACGCTGGTTACTAATGGCGCATTGATGACTGGTGCGCCATTAGTAAAGTAGGACCAGCTAGATATTTTGGACAGCCACACCAACCCATCACTCACTTTCCCTTCATTCTCTCCACCTCGATCCTCCTCCAAGCTTGTGTCGGCTGCAAACTAGGCGAGTACGCTTACCGGAGGTGATGTTCCAATTGTGCCCGCTGTGCCGCCGAATCGCCAATGGTCCAGTTTGAAGCCGACCTGATCGGAGCTCGTGGAGTGCTAAGATCCGCGCTGCAGTGTGTTTGTCACGGCCTCCCATCTCAGGCTCCGGCAGCGGCTGGTTCGTCACCGCCTCTCCAGCATCAGCTCACGTCCTCCTGGACCTCATCGGCTGCAAGTCGTTGGTGAGCTCCATCTCAATTTTATTAGCTAGTACATGTATGATGCATATAGTTTTATTTTCTTGTGCTTGTTCAGGTCAAATCTACTCGTGCTTGAATGATGCATTTTTGCAACTTCGATTTGATGCTCATACTTGTTCAAGTCTTGGTGGTTTGGTAGTCTAATTTGGACATTATGTTTAAAAGTTGATGGGCAGTGTTGCTGGAATGTCGATTAACTTCCCTTCCGGCAAATTCGGGTACTCCATATGTCCTATTTTCAGCAAAGGTCATGCTGAAATTTTCCATGAATTTTAGCATGACTTTGCTAAAAATAGGACATATGGGGTACTTAAGAGTCTGCCGGCATCTAGACAGTTGATATACTTCAGAGACATACTAGGAAAATTAAACATATGGATGCCGGAGACATACTAGATGGGGTTTAATTAAGTCTGCCATACTACTTAAGAACCTGCCATTCTACTTAACAGTTCACAAACACTTCACAGTTCACAACCATACTAGCTAGCGCAAAAGTTAAACATCATCAACTTCACAAAGGGTGACTACATGGGACTCATAGCCTTCAGGAGGGCTGCATGCTCTGCCCTGATCTTTAGGTCCCTCCCACTTGTCTTTAAACCGCGTGCATGCGACATAAGGTGCTCATACATCCCATCCTTGGGAATTGGCTTAGTGGTGCAGTATGGGCACCTGAACTTGCCCCACTTGTAGTACGCTGCCTTCCCCTTCTCCCTGATCTTGTTGGCTTCCTTCTCAATGAAGGACTTGCGGTTCCACTCTTCCACCTCATCTCCAGAGTTGTACTGCACATACAAATGATTTGCATAAATACATACTTCCCATTTAGAGTAATGTAATTAACAAACATGAGATAATTGCCATTTACTGGAATTTAATGAACAAAAAAACATCAGATAACTGCCATCCACCGGAATTTAATTAACAAACATCAGATAGCTAGCCACGAACGTCCAGGAATTAATTAAACAGAAATAGACCACAGGTAAATCTAACCAAACTGAACTCAAATCACAGGTCTCAATTTTGACATGCGCTAAAACTGCAATTTGATTTGATCATTTGTCCCACACGTAAGATGCATATCAACATTACTCAATCCAGATAACTATCCTATGATCGAAGCAAATGCCATCCCAGCAAATGATTAACACATACTAGTAGGATGTACAAATAAATCCCAAATTTGGACATGCGCTAGAGAACATATATTCTGTCTTGAAAAGAATGATTCAAAAGAAGCAGTAGGGGCATTAGAACATCACACATAATAACATAAGGCAGAAGTTCACCAAAGATGCAGGCAGAAGGTCACATAATAACATAATAACATTAAGCAAATTATGCCTGGTTGATGCTCCCAGTCCTAGATAAATGGGAACCCAGAACATGATTATTAGCAAAACACATAGTTGCAGCTACGACATTGAACTGGTACGCTAGATGTAGTAGACCTTGAAGAGATCCATGGCGAGAACCCCAAACTAGCTCTAACCTATGCATACAAACAGGGCCAAAAAATAGCTTGGGGTTACCTCCTCGTCGTCATCAGAATCAGACGGGTCATTGGACCCAGTGATGTCCAGCTTCCTCTTGTTTACAGCAGCTTCCTCATTCTGCAATATAAGTAATTAATTCAATTATACTACTAACTACATATAACAAAGCACATAACAGAATCTAACAATTAATTGAGGGAATATGCACAAGAAATCTAACAACATATACATCACATAACAGAATCCGGGCACATGCGGCAATCCAGATTCTAATATAAATAACCTAACTAAACATCTAATTAGAAAACCCTAACCACTACATCCACTGGATGATTCAATCACAGATTCAACATATAACTGCCTATAAATTAATCCAATACAAAAAAACCCTAACCACACTACATCCACTGGATGATTAATTTAATCATAGATTCCACATATCAGTATCTATAATTGAATCCAATACCAAAAACCCCCAACTAAACATCTACCTCAAAAACCCAAACTAATAGATCTACTGGATGATGCAATCACACCAAACTTTACCTTTCACTATAAATAAATCAATCAAACATCTAAATCTACTGCTTAATGGGGGTAACTAGAAATGGAGGGGACTGCTGGCAAGGATTACTTGCAGGTCCACGTGCTCGCCGCCGTCCTCTGTAGGTCCATGAGATGGGCCGCTCGATGCCGTCACGCCAAGCTCCGGCACGGCGGAGGCCGCCATGGCCACCTTCTTCTCCTCACCTGCCGCAGCAGCGACCGATCCAGCGCGTGGGGATGCAACACCTCCTTCTATCATGGCAGCTTCGCCACGGCCTTGCTCCATCCGAGCCAGAAGCAAGCAGGAGGAGAGAGGGAGGCGGTGGTGGTGAGCGAGCAGGTGGGGTGGCCGGTGAGGGAGATGACGAGGCAAAGGAGAGAGGATGGAGAGGGAGGCGATTTGGGGGAAATGGGGTTATGCGGCCGGTGCCCGTTCCCCTCCTCTTGTACTAGGGGCCTTTTTCTGGAAAATATCCACACACACACGTGCACGCACACGACCACGGGGAAACGGAACCGCCAGCAATGGTTGTGGTTACCGCGCGATGGTCGTAAGTGTCCTGCAATAAACATATTCTTGTGGTTAGAGCAGTGAAGCATATAGTTGTGTACATTGAAGCCTGAGCCGGACGTGTTGGTAGCATGTCAAAATGAGAAGTTTTTTATGTGAGTTGTATGTAGGATGAAGCACAAACATGCTTGTTTATGGGGCAACTGTGATGGTAATTTTGGTTCTCGGAAGCATGGAAAACAAATGGTAGATGCCTGTAATTGACCCCTTAGGTGTAGGCAGGATAATACTCTCGGTAATGGCCACCTTTTCCGAGAGGAGCTCTCGGTAAAGCATCTAACCTAGATCTCTTTCCTTCTTGTGCATTCTCGATAATATGTATTATACTTTTGTTGTTGTTTTCTTCCATGCTTGGCAAACAACCTTAGCACATCATAATTACCGTCTTGTGTTTTCTTCTTTGGATGGGCCTCATCAGGTTCTAGAGACCGGCACCCCTCCGGTGGCCCTGGCAGTCTAGGGCATTGTTCGGCACCTAGAGGGGGTAGGCCATGGAGAATAACTGCTTCTTCGTGTTAGTGCATGTCATTGTGAGATGACAAACCAAGTCTAGGCCCGTTCTGTCACAGGATCACCCAACGAAGACTCTGTCTCGGGGACGAATGCAGCCGGTCATCGACGTTCCCGCCCGTGTGTGTGGTTTGTGAGGCGCGTGCCACGTCAAGGACATGCGTTGCTTATTCATTTCTTATGTAATGTTACAAAGGGAGGAACCGGAATCTAGATACACCACTAGGGTATCTAGCGGTTACAGTTACAAAGGGTACACCACTAGGGCGGAGGCAGAATCTAGATACGCGCGCTATCTAGCGGGAGAGAGGAGGGAGCGTTGGAGGAACCGGATGAAGACGAGTTTCATCGCGATGATGCTCATCGTGATGACCGCATCTCTCTTCTATGTGATGGTAGTTTAGATGATCGATATCGACTTGTAATGTGAAGACAAACTCGCTACTTGCGGTCTCGAGACTTGTAATATAATGTTCTATCTTTGTTTGGTCTTTTGAATTCGGAGACTAATATGATGAATTGTATTCAGAGACTAACCTTCTATTGTATTCGATGAATCTGGTGTTGTCTAAATTCTGTCCAATAATATATTATGTATCCTGCAAAAATATCAGAAAAGAAAAAAATCCCTAATATTCATACTAGTGGCGCACCACTCAAGATACTAATGGCGCACTGTCCAGATGATACTAATGGCGCATCACCCATCAGTGCGCCATTAGTATGCCAAAGCATATGGGTACATATAGCCCCCTTGGGAGTCATACTAATGGCGCACAGATGGACATACTAATGGCGCACTGCCTGGTGCGCCATTAGTGCACCAGATACTAATGGCACACCAGGGGTGCGCCATCAGTAAAAAATCTAATGGCGTGGTGCTAGTGGCGCACCACTAGTGCGCCATTAGTAGGCAAAAGTGGTGCGCCACTAGCATGCCTTTTCCTAGTAGTGAGTCCCTGCATGCACAAAAGGTCATCATTACCTGCGATTATGGATGCCGGCGGTTGGCCTTCTCCTGGCTATAAATGAGGTGACTAGCGGAGCCCTTGTTGCCCATCTTCTCCCTTCATTCCTCTCGCTGCTTCTTCTTCCTTCCTCCTCGCCTAGCTGAGCCGCCCATGGCGCCGACGAGGAGGTTTTCGTCCGCGGAGAAGGGGAAAACCCGTCAGGAGGGGCCCGGCTCACCACCACCCAAGAGGGGGCGAGGCCGCCCCCGCAAGTATGCCGCGACTCCTACCGTGGCTCCTTGCGGGCGCGGGCGGACCTCCACAGCGCCTGTAGCCGCCCTCGGCAAACACAGTGGCGGTTCCTCGAGCCAAGGGGATCGCCGTGGCCTTAGAAGCCCTATGAACAAGGGGAGGCGCGCCGGGGTCGTCAGGCCTCCCCAGCTGCGCTCTCATTCGGTGGAGGTGATGTTGGAATTCATCGTGTGGTCGGAGAGCCCGGCCGGTACCCGGCTTCAGCTCCCGCGCTCCCTACATGGCGAACTACCGACCACGAGCTTCGGCGGCTTTTGGCTGCAAGCGGACGGCTGCTGCAGCAGTGCTTCGTGGGTTGCGGTGGAGATCTCTGTCGCGGGGGCTGTGACCCTGGCCCGTGGCTGGCAGATGTTTGCCCGCGCGCGCGGGTTGGGTAGGCGGTGCACCCTTCACTTCAAGCATGATGGCGACTTGACCCTCTTTGTGAGGGTGTTCGGGGAAGATGGCCGTCGTGCCGGGTGCTGCCCCGAGGACAATGACGGCGGCGAGGTGCTCGGCCTTGGCGATGGCCACAGTTCTTCCAGCTACGACAGCTCCTCCTTCAGCGGCAGCTCCAACAGCGGTGGCTATGACCAGCCGCCACGCTGTCGCGCCCGCTTTGAGGGTGGCGCTGGGTCGTCTCATCATCATGCCCAGGTGAAGCGTGAGGAGGGCTCTGGCTGAGCTCTGGGAGCAGGTCCACGTGAGCAGCTGCACCTTGGGGGTCATCGTCGCCTGTTCTTGCTCTTCCTTTCTTCCTACATTATCAAAGCAAACAATATGGAGCCCTAGAAGGGCATGTAATGAACAATGGTTTTTATTATGCTTAGCGCCATGTTTAGTGTCCCCAGCCAGTATTGCAGAATCTGTGTATTCTGCGCCCATAGGGTGAGGACACTTATCTCGACGTAATCGGAATAGCCCTCATCTCGTGACGTGTGGCCCTTCGGGAGGCTGCAAAAACTTGTTAGGTGTTTACTGTTCTTCACTGCCCAAGGTCCCTGGCGTGGGCCGAGCATGGACGAATGCTCCCTGTCGCGGTACCTATGGGGCACGGGCATAAGTAGAGGGGCGCATCAATCACCAGCTAGGACATGGACGCCTCACGAAGGCTAAGGGAGGTGCGCTAGGGAGAGCGTCGGGCAACTGCCGCTCCCCCTGGGGCGAGGCCCAAAATTGAGGGAAGGACCAGAGAGAGAGAGATTAAACCAAGAAATTCAAGGAATGCCAGAACTTTCAAGGAACGCAAGAAGGAATTGGCAAGCTGATACGTCCATTTTGCATCATGCTTATATGTTGATATTTATTGCATTATGGGCTGTTCTTACATGTTTTGTCACAATACTTATGCCTTTTCTCTCTTATTTTACAAGGTTTACATGAAGAGGGAGAATGCCGGCAGCTGGAATTCTGGGCGGAAAAAGGAGCAAACTCTGGAAACCTATTCTGCACAACTCCAAAAGCCCCGAAACTCCACAGATTTTTTTTTCGGAAAATGTAAAATATACTTGGCGGAAGAAACCCCAGGAGGGGGGCCACTGGCTGGCCTCGAGGGTGGGGGCGCGCCCCCCTTCCCAGGGCGCGCACCCTGCCTCGAGGGCCAGCCGGTGGGCCCCAGGTGACCATCTTCTCCTATATTAAGCGTTTTGACCTGGAAAAAAAATCGAGAGAAGGCTTTCAGGACCAGACACCACCGTCTCGAGGCGGAACCGAGGCGGAAACCAATCTAGGGCTCCGGCAGAGCTGTTCTGCCAGGGATACTTCCCTCCGGGAGGGGGAAATTATCACCGCTGTCATCACCAACAACTCTCCCATCTTGGGAAGAGCTATCTTCATCAACATCTTCACCAGCACCATCTCCTCTCAAACCCTAGTTCATCTCTTCTATCCAATCTTTGTATCAAAACCTCAGATTGGTACCTGTGGGTTGCTAGTTGTCAGGACCCCGATCCTAAGTCACACAAGTCTAGCCTGTAACACATCATATCACTTTGCGGCCTCACGCATGGTATCCCCACGGGTGCCACCTTACCTGGCCCGGGACCATTTGCGCATTTTGGCACACGTATATGATAGTGTTGCTAGCATCCGTATGACAGAGAACCCGGGCCGACACGACTAGTTATAAACCAAAAGTGGCAATAAATTACAGAGACAGGCATACATGACCCAGCAACGAACGTGTCGGTCATCAACGTATGAACCCAAGTCGTAGCAAGCTACAAGGACTTAAAGGAACAACGAGTGACATTTCCCCTAAGGGACAGACACAGGAACGAAGAAGGACACATGCCGGCCAGCCTAAGTGTTCCGGAGCAGTAGCGAGCTACCAAGGCTCGGTGGAAGCACTAGGAGACATTCCCTGTAAGATAGGCTACCAAAGGTAAACAACTAGGTGTCGGATCCCACACATAGCAATACACATTACACGTATGCATAACATGCAAGTATGTGCTGTACAGCATGGCATCACAACATAACTCAACAACTCATATAGATAAGGCCCAGAAGAGCCATCATAGCATTTATTACAAGCAGAGGTCACATGACCCAACAAACAGAGCATACAGGCAACGGAAGCATAACATGTCTGGGTACAGACAACTACAAATGAAAAAGGCTGGGAAGCCTGACTATCTACAAGATCCTACAAGGGTACAAGATCGTAGCTGAGGTAACAAGCTAAACGTCGAAGTCCATGCGGAACCACTAGCGAGACTGAGGTCTCTCTGCAAAAACATAAATTAAGCAAACGTGAGTACAAAGGTACTCACCAAGACTTACATCAGAACTAGCTACATATGCATCAGTATCAACAAAGGGGGTGGTGGAGTTTCACTGCAGCAAGCCAGCTTGACTCGGTGGCTATCCTAAACTACGACTGCAAGTAACTCTTTTGAGGTGGCGCACACGAGTCCACATATGCACCAATCAATACACCACTATGGATCCGCTCCCGTCTCCCTACGAGAAGGCCATCCATAGCACTCATGCTTATCTTGTGCATTTTAGAGTATCCACTTTCACTTGTCTATGAACTGTTATAGGCAACCCAGAAGTCCATTACCGCGGACACGGCTATTCGAATAGATCATATATAACCCTGCAGGGGTGTACTTCTTCACACATGTTTCCACCACTTAGCGTCTGCACACGACATGTGCTCGGCAGACTTCAAGCGAAAGCCGACGTGGGTGTAGACCACGACCTAACCAACCACTCAAGTCTCTCGTCTAGGTTTATTGCCTATTTGGGTTCCATCCGTGGGGAGATCCGGCCGGGGTGTCGCTCACGGCCCCAAACGATGTGTATAGGGTTCCCGCGTCACCAAACGGGCGACCGGTACACCGTGCCACATACCTGCCGTGTCACAGGCCACCCCGAGGGTCAGCACTGCGCACGACCTCCAGTAAACTACAAACACCAGAAACTAGTTGCAACTCCTCGACAGAGAACAAGGGCAGTCAATAAGTCGAGCGGGGTCATATTTCAGGGCCCAATGTGTGGTAGTAGCTGTTTCATGGATCAACCAACACAGAACTCAGTTCCTAAGGACGGTTTCAATGAGACAACCCACCATGTACTCCTACATGGCCTCTCATCGCTACCTTTACCAAATCGTGTTCACACACTTAGTTCACACACAGTAGGACATGTTCATCACATTCCAATTCATCCCCGATGAATCAGACCTGACACAACTCTAAGCAATAGCAGGCATAACCAGAAAGCATGAATGAGTAGGCACAACATGGCTCAAACAACTCCTACTCATACTAGTGGGTTTCAACTATTTACTGTGGCAATGACAGGTCATGCAGTGGAAAGGGGTTCAACTACTGCAGCAGGTAACAGTTGAAGTGTTGTTGTCCTAATGCAGTAAAAGAGAGCAAGAGCGAGAGAGTGGGATTGTATCGGAATGCTCAATGGGGTTTGCTTGCCTGGCACTTCTGAAGATAACATTGGGTATTCATCGGTGTCATCGATCACATCGTCGGAACACGTCTACTGAAAGGGGACAAGCACCGGCAAACAAGAGAGAACACAATCAATGCAATGCGACAATATGATGCATGATCATGATATGGCAATATGCTGTTGATTGAGCTAATGCAACTAGCAACCATGTTAAATGAAGTTGGTTTGAACCAAAGGTTCAAATTCAAACTTCATATGTGATTATTTAAATGCCATTTAATTGATTTGACCTGATCAGCAGGCTTAGCTTGTTCAAACATGCATGAAAGTGCCATAAACAGATTCCTTGGATTTTTCTGATCATTTTTCATATATAAATTATTTTCATCTGAGCTACGGTTGATTTTATATGATTTTTAGAAGTTTAAAGCATTTTATGGAATTCATAAATCATTTAAGATTTATTTTAAAATCCAGAAACACTTTACTGCATCAGCATGACCACATGCTGACGTCAGCAGGTCAACAGGGGCTGTTTGGGTCAAACCTGACCAGTGGGTCCCACTGGTCAGTCTCTCAGGGCTAACTAAACGTTTTAAAACTAAACTAAAGGTTAACAGAGTCTGGGCCCCACGTGTCAGTGACACATCTAACTAACAGGGTTAGTTAGCCTTAAGTTAATACTAACTAAACTGTCAGTGGGCCCAGGGCCCACATGTCAGTGTCCAATCTAACTAACAGAGATAAATAACACTAAACTAAATCTAACCTTAATTAGTTAGGGACCTGGGTCCACCTGTCATTGACCCAGGGGGGGTCATTAGTGCCTGAACTAAATAGGCCACGTCAGCGTCGCCGGATTAAGTGCCGGCGATCTCATAGTGCGGCGGCGGCTCACCGGAGTGGCGCTAGGGGCAGCGGCTGGGCGTGCTGAGAGCACCAGAAGGAAGCCCTCGCACGCCCGCATCTAGGGGTGCGCATGGCTGGGCGCGGGGAGGCTTGCAGAGGCACCGGCGACGAGGTCCGCGGCGGCTGAAGCTCTGGTGGCAACAGATTCATCGAAACGGTGCTCGGGAGGAGCTGAGGTTTGCGCCTACGGTCTCTACGAGTGCTCGCGAACTCGTTGGACTAGGTGGTGTGACCAAAAGTTCACCGGGGTGGCGCCGGCGACCAGCCCGAGCGGCGGCGAGCTTCGGCTTCAGTCGAAGCAGTGGCTACGGTGATCAGGAGGCAAGGGGGGAGGGGCAAACGACGGAGGAGCTCACATAGGTTGCAGCTCGCGTCTCAGTGGGCTCGTAGGAGGTCGGACGACGTCGGGGCATCTCCGGCGATCTGGGGTGCTGGAGATTGAAGACGACGGCATTGAAGGCGCTGCGGTGCTCCCCAGCTCGAGTACGCCGATGAAATAGGAAGACGGAGCTGTGGCGATTCTTCTTGGCATGTTTGCGAGGTGTGCGGTGGCCGGTGGCCGCGGTGGTTCGGGGAGGCGGCAACGAGCTCCTCTCAGTGGCCGCGTGCGAGAGAGACAGAGGAGGGAGGAGAGAGCAGCGGGTGAGGGGAGAGGTCGAGGTGGCTCCGGGGCATCTCCGGGCGTCGCTAGAGGGGCCGGGGAGAGGCAGATAGGCAGGGAGGACGTGGTGGCGTGGCTGCGGCATGCCGGGCACGCAGCTGCTTCGGGGCGAGGGGGAGAAGACGACAGAGGGGGGTGTGGTGGTGGGCTGGGCCAGAGAGCTGGGTCGGCTGCAGGTAAGGCCAGGTTAGTCTCTGTCTTGCTCTTTTCTTTAATTGTTTCTGTTTTCTATTTTGTTACTTTGCTCTGGGCTTTATTAAAAATACTTAGGCACACTCAAAAATCATGAAACCAAGCATGGCTACTGTTTAGAATAAATCCAACAGTAAACATTTTAGCTTATGATTATTTGAGCATTTAAAATAATATATAAAATTTAAATGCCCAAATGCAACTAAGACATGATTTAATTCAAAAATCCAGAATGGTCCTAGAAATATGTGCAACATTTTTGCCAGAGGTTTTTAATCAATCCAAAAATGATGAACTTTTCCAAGGGGCATTTTGGGTTCATTGAAAAAGATTTTAATTTGACCCTAGTTAAATTCATTTAGTGCTAGGGTTTGAGCATCCCCATTTCCAGTTTCTGAGAAATTTAAACATGATGCACACTAAGACCAAGCAAGGCAGCAAGGGCTGGTCTAGGGCTGTGACAACTCACCCCCACTAAACAAGAATCTCGTCCCGAGATTCGAGAGTAGGGTAAAAAAAATCAGAGGGGACACTATCTAACACAATCTTCATGATCCAGCTGTCCTTCATATGAAAGTTGATTGCTTGCATCATGTTGATCCTGACATCCTGGCTTTTAAGGTGTTTGTCCAACACAGTGATGACGAAAGAAACTCCGCAATAGTTGATCTTGTGAAAGATCGGGCAACTCAATATCAACTCTTGGAGTGAGACGTTGAAACATCTCTTGAGATGAGACACGGAGTACACCTCCAGGGGGATGGAGTGAAACAAACGATGAAGGTTCACCTAATGACAATAATTCCACACCTAAGAAGATGGTGATCGATACCACCAGACGGGGCACCTTAGAGAAGGTGACTCGTAGAGTTATTCTCTTAAGTGGCAAAAAGAATTACTTTTGATATAGAGGTCATTGAAACTCTCTATACCAGCCGGAGGCAAATCACAATCGATCGTTTGACGGTGTCCGAAAGAATGACATACTCGGCCAGAATGGATGATGTGGACTACCTTGTTAAAGACAACACAAGGGATGATTTTGGTTATCATCGGAAATGGATGGGACCCATGGTAAGTCCACTTTTGAGGATGATCCTGAACAGCAATTGCTGAAAAGGGCAGCCCATGGTAGATGGCACAATGGTGGTGCAAGCTGGGAACAAAATGCAAATGTTGGGAATGATTCTGGTAACTGGGAGGAAACCCAACAGTAGAGAGTGAATCTACTCTTTGAGATGTTATAGCATAACCAATCACACTGGGAGCAATCCTGGTTAGTGCCGGTGATAACACCTAGTGCTTGTGCGTGCTCTCAAGAACTTGAGCATTCCCATATTCATCATGGTTTTACCAATATCCGTGTCAAGGATCCTGGCAACACCACATACTACCATGATGAATAATGATGGATAGTGCAGATGCAATTCACCCTAGCGGAGTCAAAGGGCAAAATCTGGATGATCGACCGAGAGACATTTAGCACTCCGCTTCTAATGTTCTCCTTGGTGTACTAGGTATCACGGTCAATGCTTAAAAGCATCAACATGGCCATCAAGTAAGGGTCGGACTTCGGAAGCACAAAAAGTCCATAAGGAACAACTAGGAAGTAAATCCTACGAAATCCTTATGGGGAGGTGGACAAATTCTTCAATCAAGATACTACATCAATAGGTCTTCCGGCTGGGTGGGTTGGCCACGACATCCACCTTACCGGTTATCGAGAAACCAATATTATAGTTCTAGGAAAATGCTCCAACCATCATATCTGCCTGAGATTCAGTTCTGGTTGGTGTCAGGATATTCCAGACTCATCGAGTCTAGAAAGGAAAATGAAAGTTTGCAACACGACTCGACGAGATGACGTTGCGAGATTCTCGGGGTATGAACTACGATAGCAAGCTCGAAAACATGAGCTAGTTCTGCTACATACCTATGAACACGTTGTCATAGACAACCATGACCATGTAGTAGGCTTACAATAAAATACTATCGAGTTCAGATTGGGAATCATCATTGGAGATAACGAAGTCTTGTGCATGTCCGTCCGGGCCCTTCGGGAATAGCATTTGAACTTCTTTTCTTTGAACAAATCAATCAGTGGCTTGGTGTGCTAGGGATACATACAAAATGAAGATGATCAGTCTATCAAACCATAGAATACTTCGCACGTATGCATGACTGACTTGGAATGACTCCTGAGGAGGTAAAAACATGCTTTCTCGAATTCACGGCGGCAACTTGCATCAAATGCACATGAATTAGAGGAAGTCACTTCTTTCTTCCGTACATATGCTTCACGAACGGGTCATGAAGATAATGCTTATAAAAGTTTCCAATACTAGCTGGATGTTCAACATAGATCATGGAGAAGATAACAATGTTGCTGATGGGCTCAACAACAATTCATCCAGGTTTCCATATAGATGGAATTCCATGACAATGTGAACAAAGTGATAGCATTGGTCAGACCCAAAAGATATAATGGTGCATGCTCAAGGGAACGACCATGAGTAAGACAACATTATGAATATCGTTAGTTCTGATTTGACTTGACGATAACCCATACTCAAATCAAAGTTTGGACAAGACAATAGATCCACAAATGATCACGGGGATCAATTGGAGAAGATATCATCTATCTTCAATGCACACACAAGATATCCCTTTGGAGTGAGCTATGTGGGTTAAGCTTTTATCTTCCAACTCTCCAAGTTGTTGTTTAGCTTAGCCAACCAGTTCAGGGTATCCAACACCGATTCTTGGAGAAAGGGTGGTTTAGAGAGAAACCAGCTTGATCACGAACTCAACATAGCGGTCAGGTGACAACCTGGTAATACTTCCGAGAAGATATTCATAAAATCACGAACCACCGATATGTTGCTAAGTCCGAAAACAATCTTGCTTTTCAGGGCAAGACGATATGATCAAATAAGCAAGGGATTGAATAATCCTAACTCATTGATCAAGGAGTGCACCAGGCAAGATGGGCTAGTAGCACGATCAATCAAAGAAATGGTGATTCAGTAACCAACACACTAAGAATGAAATTGTTGTCCTTTAACTACCAAGCAACAGGGTTGCTAGGAGTATTGATTTCACACATCACAATTCACTTGTCGGTATTCCGATTATAACAATGCGGAGACCGAGGAATGAACGACGATGGTGAGAAGTATTACTGTATCAAGAGTTCATAGGATGATGTGCAATTCCCATGACATTCTTGACATAAAGATGGTAATATTCCAAGATAGAATAGAGCAAAGGCTGGATTGGCATTTTGATATGCGGAATACAACTACTTTGACCTAATCCTGGATAAGGATAAGGTACTGGAGTTGGTTTCTCCTAGTCATTCCGAGATAGAATGAATTGACGGATCACAAGAGTAAAAGGCATCGATGAGCACGAATGCACAACTACTCCTGACTACCAACTGATAGACGAGGGTCACAATGCAACTAAAAAGGGACAACTCAAAGGAACAAATATCTTCCTGAGTTGTGGATGCATAGATTAGTATGTCGAACTAGTCAACATATTTCTTCCAGATAACCTATGCAGAAAGGTAGAATTGACAGAGTAACAATATGAATGGAGTACTACTCAAGAGCACTCTGGTTGTGATCTTTTGGTCCGGGAGAACTTCTGCTAGGGATGGTTCATGGTATTTGGAAGAATAATATACCACAGACCTCGAGGACTATCACCAGGTTACTAATATCATAAAGGAATGAGCAAATCCTATCAACATGAAGTAAGTAGGGTGAAGCTCGGGTTCAAGAACCCAGGAATAGAATACCTACCAACTAAATAGCATCACGGGATGCTTTCGAGAATGATGGCCAAAATCATCACACTGGAATAAAAAACATTGCTGAATTACTGGGTGATCTTCTAAGATACTTAGGGTCATAATAATAACTCCAACATATGTGTCGAGGTAACAGAGTACCACAACTCACCGTCTAGTGTGGTTAATCTGGCCTAAAAGGACATTAAGAACATGTAGGAATGATTTGCAAATGCATCAGATTGTTTAGAGACCTGGGATGACTCGGACAGCATAACGGCTGCAAATGCTCGAAAATACTTTTGAGATCCAAGCAAAAGGGTAGCATATCCACTTAACATCATAATGTCAAGGTTCTGAGACCAACAGTTGAACAAACAGAAGTAGTAGAAACTGAACTGAGGGTTGAATCCACAATAACGTGATCCTGATAAATAGAATGAGAATCCTAGTTTCTTAATCCCCGTAGAAAAGGAGAAGATGACTCAGATCAGAAAGTCATGGGGTAAAGGAGTAAAAAGAGCCTTACGTTCCCTTCCACAAACAATTCCCTTACATAACTAAAGAATTTTTTGACACGACTTCGACCAGTTTGGCTTAATAATCCTACAGGCAGTCAGGCTCTAATACCAAAGCTGTCAAGACCCCGATCCTAAGTCACACAGGTCTAGCCTGTAACACATCATATCACTTTGCGGCCTCACGCACGGTATCCCCACGGGTGCCACCTTACCTGGCCCGGGACCGTTTGCGCATTTTGGCACACGTATATGATAGTGTCGCTAGCATCCGTATGACAGAGAACCCGGGCCGACATGACTAGTTATAAACCAAAAGTGGCACTAAATTACAGAGACAGACATACATGACCCAGCAACGAACGTGTCGGTCATCAACGTATGAACCCAAGTCGTAGCAAGCTACAAGGACTTAAAGGAACAACGCGTGACATTTCCCCTAAGGGACAAACACAGGAACGAAGAAAAACACATGCCGGCCAGCCTAAGTGTTCCGGAGCAGTAGCGAGCTACCAAGGCTCGGTGGAAGCACTAGGAGACATTTCCCTGTAAGATAGGCTACCAAAGGTAAACAACTAGGTGTAGGATCCCACACATAGCAATACACATTACACGTACGCATAACATGCAAGTATGTGCTGTACAACATGGCATCACAACATAACTCAACAACTCATATAGATAAGGCCCAGAAGAGCCATCATAGCATTTATTACAAGCAGAGGTCACATGACCTAACATACAGAGCATGCAGGCAACAGAAGCATAACATGTCTGGGTACAGACAACTACAAATGAAAAAGGCTGGGAAGCCTGACTATCTACAAGATCCTACAAGGGTACAAGATCGTAGCTGAGGTAACAAGCTAAACGTCGAAGTCCACGCGGAACCACTAGTGAGACTGAGGTCTCTGCAAAAACATAAATTAAGCAAACGTGAGTACAAAGGTACTCAGCAAGACTTACATCAGAACTAGCTACATATGCATCAGTATCAACAAAGGGGGTGGTGGAGTTTGACTGCAGCAAGCCAGCTTGACTCGGTGGCTATCCTAAACTACGACTGCAAGTAACTCTTTTGAGGTGGCGCACACGAGTCCACATATTCACCAATCAATACACCACAATGGATCCGCTCCCGTCTCCCTACAAGAAGGCCATCCATAGCACTCACGCTTATCTTGTGCGTTTTAGAGTATCCACTTCACTTGTCTATGAACTGTTATAGGCAACCCAGAAGTCCATTACCGCGGACACGGCTATTCGAATAGATCATATATAACCCTGCAGGGGTGTACTTCTTCACACATGTTTCCACCACTTAGCGTCTGCACACGACATGTGCTCGGCAGACTTCAAGCGAAAGCCGACGTGGGTGTACACCACGACCTAACCAACCACTCAAGTCTCTCGTCCAGGTTTATCGCCTATTTGGGTTCCATCCGTGGGGAGATCCGGCCGGGGTGTCGCTCACGGCCCCAAACGATGTGTACAGGGTTCCCGCGTCACCAAACGGGCGACCGGTACACCATGCCACGTACCTGCCGTGTCATAGGCCACCCCGAGGGTCAGCACTGCGCACGACCTCCAGTAAACTACAAACACCAGAAACTAGTTGCAACTCCTCGACAGAGAACAAGGGCAGTCAATAAGTCGAGCGGGGTCATATTTCAGGGCCCAATGTGTGGTAGTAGCTGTTTCATGGGTCAACCAACACAGAACTCAGTTCCTAAGGACGGTTTCAATGAGACAACCCACCATGTACTCCTACATGGCCTCTCATCGCTACCTTTACCAAATCGTGTTCACACACTTAGCTCACACACAGTAGGACATGTTCATCACATTCCAATTCATCCCCGATGAATCAGACCTGACACAACTCTAAGCAATAGCAGGCATAACCAGAAAGCATGAATGAGTAGGCACAACATGACTCAAACAACTCCTACTCATACTAGTGGGTTTCAACTATTTACTGTGGCAATGACAGGTCATGCAGTGGAAAGGGGTTCAACTGCCGCAGCAGGTAACAGTTGAAGCGTTGTTGTCCTAATGCAGTAAAAGAGAGCAAGAGCGAGAGAGTGGGATTGTATCGGAATGCTCAATGGGGTTTGCTTGCCTGGCACTTCTGAAGATAACATTGGGTCTTCATCGGTGTCATCGATCACATCGTCGGAACACGTCTACTGAAAGGGGACAAGCACCGGCAAACAAGAGAGAACACAATCAATGCAATGCGACAATATGATGCATGATCATGATATGGCAATATGCTGTTGATTGAGCTAATGCAACTAGCAACCATGTTAAATGAAGTTGGTTTGAACCAAAGGTTCAAATTCAAACTTCATATGTGATTATTTAAATGCCATTTAATTGATTTGACCTGATCAGCAGGCTTAGCTTGTTCAAACATGCATGAAAGTGCCATAAACAGATTCCTTGGATTTGTCTGATCATTTTTCATATATAAATTATTTTCATCTGAGCTACGGTTGATTTTATATGATTTTTAGAAGTTTAAAGCATTTTCTGGAATTCATAAATCATTTAAGATTTATTTTAAAATCCAGAAACACTTTACTGCGTCAGCATGACCACATGCTGACGTCAGCAGGTCAACAGGGGCTATTTGGGTCAAACCTGACCAGTGGGTCCCACTGGTCAGTCTCTCAGGGCTAACTAAACGTTTTAAAACTAAACTAAAGGTTAACAGAGTCTGGGCCCCACGTGTCAGTGACACATCTAACTAACAGGGTTAGTTAGCCTTAAGTTAATACTAACTAAACTGTCAGTGGGCCCAGGGCCCACATGTCAGTGTCCAATCTAACTAACAGAGATAAATAACACTAAACTAAACCTAACCTTAATTAGTTAGGGACCTGGGTCCACCTGTCATTGACCCAGGGGGGGTCATTAGTGCCTGAACTAAATAGGCCACGTCAGCGTCGCCGGATTAAGCGCCGGCGACCTCGCAGTGCGGCGGCGGCTCGCCGGAGTGGCGCTAGGGGCAGCGGTTGGGCGTGCTGAGAGCACCAGAAGGAAGCCCTCGCTCGCCCGCATCTAGGGGTGCGCATGGCTGGGCGCGGGAAGGCCTGCAGAGGCACCGACGACGAGTTCCGCGGCGGCTGAAGCTCTGGTGGCGACGGATTCATCGAAACGGTGCTAGGGAGGAGCTGAGGTTTGCGCCTACGGTCTCTACGAGTGCTCGCGAACTCGTTGAACTAGGTGGTGTGACCAAAAGGTCACCGGGGTGGCGCCGACGACCAGCCCGAGCGGCGGCGAGCTTCGGCTTCAGTCGAAGCAGTGGCTACGGTGATCAGGAGGAAAGGGGAGGAGGGGCAAACGACGGAGGAGCTCACATAGGTTGCAGCTCGCGTCTCAGTGGGCTCGTAGGAGGTCGGACGACGTCGGGGCATCTCCGGTGATCTGGGGTGCTGGAGATTGAAGACGACGGCGTTGAAGGCGCTGCGGTGCTCCCCAGCTCGAGTACGCCAATGAAATAGGAAGACGGAGCTGCCGCGATTCTTCTTGGCATGTTTGCAAGGTGTGCGGTGGCCGGTGGCCGCGGTGGTTCGGGGCGGCGGCGACGAGCTCCTCTCGGTGGCCGCGTGCGAGCGAGACAGAGGAGGGAGGAGAGAGCAGCGAGTGAGGGGAGAGGTCGAGGTGGCTCCGGGGCATCTCCGGGCGTCGCTAGAGGGGCCGGGGAGAGGCAGATAGGCAGGGAGGGGGTGGTGGCGTGGTTGCGGCATGCCGGGTACACAGCTGCTTCGGGGCGAGGGGGAGAAGACGACAGAGGGGGGTGTGGTGGTGGGCTGGGCCAGAGAGTTGGGCCGGCTGCAGGTAAGGCCAGGTTAGTCTCTGTCTTGCTCTTTTCTTTAATTGTTTTTGTTTTCTATTTTGTTACTTTGCTCTGGGCTTTATTAAAAATACTTAGGCACACTCAAAAATCATGAAACCAAGCATGGCTACTATTTAGAATAAATCCAACAGTAAACATTTTAGCTTATGATTATTTGAGCATTTAAAATAATATATAAAATTTAAATGCCCAAATGCAAGTAAGATATGATTTAATTCAAAAATCCAGAATGGTCCTAGAAATATGTGCAACATTTTTGGCAAAGGTTTTTAATCAATCCAAAAATGATGAACTTTTCCAAGGGGCATTTTGGGTTCATTGAAAAAGATTTTAATTTGACCCTAGTTAAATTCATTTAGTGCTAGGGTTTGAGCATCCCCATTTCCAGTTTATGAGAAATTTAAACATGATGCACACTAAGACCAAGCAAGGCAGCAAGGGCTGGTCTAGGGCTGTGACACTAGTAGTGTTGATTACTCCTTGTAGTTGATGCTAGTTGGTTTATTTGGTGGAAGATCATATGTTCAGATCCATTATGCATATTAATACCCCTCTGATTATATGTTTCAGGCTATGGTTAGGTTTACCTTAATACTTCTTTTGTAGTTGCGGATGCTTGCATTAGAGGTTAATCATAAGTGGGAGGCTTGTCCAAGTAAGGGCAGCACCCAAGCACCGGTCCACCCACATACAAAATTATCGAAGTACCGAACGCGAATCAGATGATCGTGATGAAAACGAGCTTGACGATAATTCCCATGTGTCCTCGGGAGCGCTTTCCTTTATATAAGAGTTTGCCCAGGCTTTTCCTTTGCTACAAAAGGGATTGGGCCACCTTGCTGCACCTTATTTACTTTTACCGTTTTTCACTTGCTACCAATTATCTTATCACAACACTACCAGTTACCTATAATTTCAGTGCTTGCAGAAAAAACTTACTGAAAACTGCCTATCATTTCCTTCTACTCCTCGTTGGGTTCGACACTCTTACTTATCAAAAGGACTACGATAGATCCCCGACACTTGTGGGTCATCACAAGCCAACTCCAGAAAGCAAATGAACAGCCGCGTCCGGCACCCAATCTAGTCTTCTCACCAGCGCGGAGCTAAGTGCTGCCACTAGGATGTGGGAGGGATCCCCCGAGGCCCGAGGGTGGCACTCCAAAGACTCCAGGGTGTGTACAGCCCCACTCATTATTACGTGAGAGTGTCACGAGCGGAGACCTTCACAGGCGTGAGCCTTGCTTTAGAGGCACTGGGCCTTGGCTTCTCAGGCACGGGGCCTTGTCCTCACAGGCACGGGGCCTTGCTTCACATGCACGGGGCCTTGCTTCACAGGCACGGAGCCTTGTCTTGATAGGCACGGGGCCTTGCTTCACGGGTAGAACTTCCGAAGGTGCCGGATGTTCCACACGTTCTGGACGGGGACGCCATCCCCCATTTCCAAGCGCACGGCGCCAGGCCTGGGGACATGGGTGATCTTGAACGGGCCCTCCCACATGGGTGAGAGCTTGTGCAGCCCTTCCCTGGAGAGGACTCACCTCAAGACGAGGTTTCCTACCTCGAGTGTCCAGGAGCGGATGCAACGACAATGGTACCGCCGCAACGCCTGCTGGTACCTTACTACTCGGAGCAACGCGTCCCGCCGGTGTTCCTCTCCCAACACGAGATCGGTCCCCCGCACTGGATCCTGCTACACTTCATTGAACGCTAGGACTCGCGCGGAGCGGTGCCTGACCTCGTGAGGGAGAACCGCTTCAGCTCCGTGGACGTGGAAGAACGGGGTCTTGTATGTAGGCTTTGTGGCCGTGGTGCGGATTGACCACAGCACGGACTGGATCTCATCGTGCCGACCCATTCTTCAAGATTCGAGTTTATTCTCGAAGGTCCTGCTCTTGAGGCCTCTTACGACCTCTGCATTGGCGCGCTCAGCCTGGCCATTGCTTCTGGGGTGCGCTACCGAAGCGTAGAAAATCGGCGTTCCAAGGTTAGCACAATATATCTTGAAAAGGTTGCTAGTGAACTGTGAGCTTGTCGGTGATGATGCGGTTGGGGACCCCGAACCGGTTTACGAGACCCTTGATGAACTTGGCTGCGGATCCGGCTGGAATGGTTCGGACGGCTTCCACCTCCGCCCATTTGGTGATCTTATCGACGGTGACGTACAGGTAGAGGTAGCCCCCGGGCACTCGACGGAAGGGGCCCAGGATGTCCAGCCCCCAGACCACGAACGTCCAGGAGAGCGGGATGGTTTGGAGGCCCTAAGCTGGTTGGTGGATCTGCTTGGCATGGAACTGGTAAGCCTCGCAAGATTTCACCAGCTCGACGGCATCGTTGAGTGCCGTGGGCCAGTAGAAGCCGCTGCGGAATGCCTTGCCGACCAAGGTGCGCGACGATAAGTGATGCACGCAGTCCTCGGCGTGGATGTTAGCTAGCAGCTCGCCTCCGTGCTTCCTGGAGATGCATCGCAAAGAAACATCATTCGGTCGTTTCCTGTAAAGCTCACTGGCTTGGATGCAATATGTTCTAGCCCGTCGGGCCACGCGTTCGGCATCATCCTCCTTTCCTGGCAGCGCTCCTCGCACCAGATACGCCTTCAGCTCCTCGTCCAGCATCCCTCCTGAGGCTCGAGCGCCCAGAGCAGGCGGGCTCCTGAGGCCGGGCCGCTGGCGGGGGCTCCCGAGGTCGGCAGTTGAGGGGGTTCCTCCTAAGGCTTTGCCGGCTCCTCTCGTGGGGTGCTACCTCTTGAGCTTGGGTTGTATTCCCTCGAAGAGGAAAGGGAGATGCAGCACAGTAGCGTAAGTATTTCCCTCAGTTTTTGAGAACCAAGGTATCAATCCAGTAGGAGACCACATGCGAGTCCCTCGAACCTGCACAAACAAATAAGAGCTTCGCAGCCAACGCGATAAGGGGTTGTCAATCCCTTTACGATCACTTACGAGAGTGAGATCTGATAGAGATGATAGTTATATTTTTGGTATTTTTGGTTTAATAAAACAACAAATAAAAGTGGAAAAGTAAAGTAGATGTAGATTGATATGTTGAGAATAGACCCGGGGGCCATAGTTTTCTCTAGTGGCTTCTCTCATGATAGCGATATTCTACGGCGGGTAAACAAATTACTGTCGAGCAATTGATAGAAAAGGGAATAATTATGAGACTATCTAGGCATGATCATTGTATATAGGCATCACGTCCGAGACAAGTAGACCGACTCCTGCCTGCATCTACTACTATTACTCCACACATCGACCGCTATCCAGCATGCATCTAATGTATTGAGTTCATACGAATAGAGTAACGCCTTAAGCAAGAGGACATGATGTAGAGGGATAAACTCAAGCAATATGATGTAAACCCCATCTTTTTATCCTTGATGGCAACAATACAGTACGTGCCTTGCTGCCCCTACTGTCACTGGGAAAGGACACCGCAAGATTGAACCCAAAGGCAAGCACTTCTCCCATTGCAAGAACTATAGATCTGGTAGGCCAAACCAAACCAATAATTCGAAGAGACTTGCAAGGATATTATGAGCAAACATAAAAAGTTCAGAGAAGAACCAAATATCTTTCATAGATAATCTTGATCATAAACTCACAATTCATCGGATCTCGACAAACACACCGCAAAATGAGATTACATCGAATAGATCTCCTCGAAGACCGAGGAGAACTTTGTATTGAGATACAGAGAGAGAGAAGAAGCCATCTAGATACTAGCTATGGACCCGAAGGTCTATGGTAAACTACTCACAACTCATGGTGAGGGCAATGATGATGATGATGAAGGCCTCCGTGATGGATCCCCCTCCGGTGGAGCTCCGGAACAGGCGCCAAGATGGAATATCCACGGGAACAGAAGCTACGGTGGTGGAATTAGGGTTTTCTCTCTGCGTATGGAGTTTCTGGGGTACGTGGACTTATATAGGAAGAAGGAGGGCACCGAGGGCCACACGAGGAGGCCTCGGGGCAGGGGGCGCGCCCTAGGAAGGGGAGCGCGCCCCCCACCCTCGAGGGCGGCTCCTCAATCCTCTGACGTGGTTCTCAAGCTTCCTGGGCGTGATTTTCTCCAAAAATATCTCTCGCGAAGGTTTCCCGTTTGGACTCCGTTTGATATTCCTTTTCTGCAAAACCCTGAAATAGGCAAAAAAAACAGCAATCTGGACTAGGCCTTTGGGTTAGTAGGTTAGTCCCAAAAATGGTATAAAAGTGAATGATAAAGCCCATTAAACATCCAAGACTTCATAAATAATAGCATGGAACAATAAAAAATTATAGATACATTGGAGACGTATCAAGCATCCACAAGCTTAATTCCTGCTGGTCCTCGAGTAGGTAAATGATAAAGAAAGAATTTTTAATGTGGAATGTAACCAATATAGTTTTTCAATGTAATTCTCTTAATTGTGGCATGAATGTTCAGATCTGAAAGATTCAAGATAAAAGTCTATATTGACATAAAAAATAACAATACTTCAAGCAATACTAAAAAGCAATCATGTCTTCTCAAAATACTATGGCTAAAGAAATTTATCCCTACAAAATCATATAGTCTGGCTATGCTCCCTCTTCATCACACAAAATATTCATATCATGCACAACCCCGATTTCAGCCAAGCATTTGTTTTCATACTCTACCTTTTCAAACCTTTCAACTTTCACGCAATACATGAGCGTGAGCCATGGATATAACACTATGGGTGGAATAGAGGTGGTTGTGGAGAAGACAAAAAGGAGGGAGATAGTCTCACATCGACTAGGCGTATCAACGGGCTATGGAGATGCCCATCAATAGATATCAATGTGAGTGAGTAGGGATTGCCATGCAACGGATGCACTAGAGCTAAATATGAATGAAAGCTCAATAAAAGAAACTAGTGGGTGTGCATCCAACTTGCTTGCTCAGGAAGACCTTGGGCATTTGAGGAAGCCCATCGTTGGAATATACAAGCCAAGTTCTATAATGAAAATTCCCACTAGTATATGAAGGTGACTAAGCATGAGACAATCTACAATGAAGAACATGGTGCTACTTTGAAGCACAAGTGTGGAAAAATATAGTAGCAATTGTCCCTTCTCTCTTTTCTCTCATTTTTTTGGAGGGGCTTTCTCCCCTTTTTTTATTAGCCCCTCTCTATTTTTTTGGGCCATCTCCTTTTTTTGGCCTTTCCTCACATGGAACAATGCTCTAATAATGATGATCATCACACTTTTTGTTACAACTCGAAATTACAGCTCGATACTACAACAAGTATGACTCTACATGAATGCCTCCGGTGGTGTACCGGGATATGCAATGAATCAAGAGTGACATATATGAGAAATTATGCATGGTGGCTTTGCCACAACTACGATGTCAACTACATGATCATGCATGGCACTAAGACAATATGATGCGTGGCATATAAACGGAACGATGGAAAGTTGCATGGCAATATATCTCGGAATGGCTATGGAAATGCCATGATAGGTAGGTATGGTGGCTGTTTTGAGGAACAATATGGTGGCTGTTTTGAGGAAGGATATATAGTGGGTTTATGGCACCGGCAAAAGTTGCACGGTACAAGAGAGGCTAGCAATGGTGGAAGGGTGAGAGTGCGTATAATCCATGGACTCAACATTAGTCATAAGAACTCATATACTTATTGCAAAAATCTACGAGTCATCAAAACAAAACAGTCAACGCATACTCCTAGGGGGAGGGTGGTAGGAGTTAACCATCGCGCGCCCCCGACCTCCACACAAAGGTTGGCACTCTACAAATACCTCATGCTCTAACTTCGTCACATAGCGGTTCACCATACGTGCATGATACGGGAAGCACTAACCTTAACACAAGTATTCCTCAATTTCATAATAAATCCACTAGCATGACTCTAATATCACTATCCTCATTGTCGGTGTACTAAGATAGGGGTACCTTAGTACCCCAACTTGTGCACGGGCAGTAGCAGCTTCCCGCGGCAGGGCTCACCGCGTGCTCGCCGGGAACCTTTCCCGGTCCCGATGAGGCCATTCAAAAACAAAGTATACAAGACAGAAGATCAAGACCCCGGCAAGTGGAGCTTGCCGGGAAGGCCGTGCCAGGCTCAAGATAATCACATTAACACAAGACCCTGGCAAGAGGAGCTTGCCAGGAAGACCAGAAGACTACATCTCAGAAGACATGCCTCGGCGCACCCTGTGCCCCGGCAGGACCCGGGGAGCGGCAAGCTTCCGGGCCCGACAAGATCGAGACCCCGGCAAGGTGCTTGCCGGGGGAAGCCTGCGCTGTGTGCCCGCGCTCCAGCTCATCGGCCCACGCGTCGCCCTGGGGCCCTTCCGGGGACGCGTGGCGGATGGCTGTGCAGCCTGGGGGACACGGTGGCAAGCCACGGTGACGAGGCTACCGCCGTGGCGAACGGAGAAGCATGGACGGGCGCTTTTGGGGTCGACGGTGATGGGCATTTAATGCCCTTGTCCCCCACTGTCAAGGTTAGGTGAAGACCACTGTTCATGCACTGTTCCCGCACTGTTACAACTACCACCAAAGTTACATTTTTACCCTCCACTACGTTGACACCTGTCGGTGACCCCTTGAGCTATAAAAGGAGGCCCATGCACAACATAGAAAGGGTTCGGAACCTAGATAGCTCTCTTGCTCGGTGTAGCTAGCTCTTCAAGCTCCCGAGCTCAAGAACTCAATACAATCCAAGCAGGAGTAGGGTTTTACGTGTCCGCGCGGCCCGAACCTGGGTAAACTGCCCGCGTGTGCTCCACGATCTGCTCTTCGTGCTCCCTCCGCTCCCTTACCGAAACATACAAGGGGCTCCTGTCCCATAGGTGCTCGTGGCGGACAGTTTCCCCTGACACTCATGTCTCAAAACAATTATCAAGCATCAAACATCTCATTCTATTCAATGCACTTGGTGTGAATTTTTTTTACTACATTGACATTGGATGTTTATCATGTGAAGACTAGTTTCTTTAGCCTAAACACTTTACCATGCTGTTTTAATAGACTCTCAAATAGATATAAGTGAGGCATGAGAGTTCAACAGTTTCTACAAAATATTACCACCACCATGCTCTAAAAGATATAAGTGAAGCGCTAGAGCAAAAATTATTCAACTCAAAAGATATAAGTGAAGCACATAGAGTGTTCTAATAATTTCTAGGCCATATTTAACTCTCTCAAATACGTGTGTACAGCAAGGATAATTGTGGAGAACTAACAAGCAAAGACTCAAATTTTACAAGACGCTCCAAGAAAAACACATATCATATTGCGAATATAAATATAGCTCCAAGTATAGTTACCGATGGATGAATACGAAAGAGGGGATGCCTTCCCGGGGCATCCCCAAGATTAGGCTTTTGATTATCTTGAATTTACTTGGGGTCCCATGGGAATCGCCAAGCTTAGGCCTTTGCTACTCATTGTTCCATAGTCCATCAACGCAATACTCAAAACTTGAAAACTTCACAACACAAAACTTAGACAAAAATTCTCGTGAGCTCCGTTGGTATGAGAAAGCAAACCACTACTCAAAGGTACAGCAATGAATTCATTCTTTGTTTATATTGGTGTTAAACCTACTGTAATCCAACTTCTCTATGGTTCATATCCTCCAATACTACTCATAGATGCATCGGAATAAACAAACAACACACGAAAAACAGAATCTATCAAAGACAGAACAGTGTGTAGTAATGTGCAGGGTTCGCCTACTTCGGGAACTCCAAAAACTTCAAACTAAATTGGTCAATTTGCGAATTTTTTTACCAATCAGCAGCAAAAAGAATCAACTAAAAAGCACGCTCCAGTAAAATCCCACGACTACTTTAGCGAGCGCTAACGATTCTGTTTTTCACAGCAAGATCATATAAACTTCACACAAGGGTTCTACTCGGCACAAACACTAAACAAAACATGAAACCACATCTAATAAGAGGCTAGATGCAATATTTATTCCCTAACCGCAACAAAAGGAAAAAACATAAAATTGAGTTGCCTCCCAATAAGCGCTATCATTTTACGCCCCTAGCTAGGCACGATACAAGATAGATCTAGGTATTGCCATCTTTGGAAGGCAATCCATAAGTGGCTCTCATGATAGATTCATATGGTAATTTGATTTTCTTTCTAGGAAAGTGTTTCATGCCTTTCCTTAATGGAAATTGGAATCTAATATTTCCTTCCTTCATATCAATAATTGTACCAATCGTTGTAAGGAAAGGTCTACCCAGAATAATAGGACATGAAGGATTGCAATCTATATCAAGAACAATGAAATCTACGAGCACATAATTCCTATTGGAAACAATAGGAACATCATTAATTCTTCTCATAGGTTTCTTAATAATGGAATCCGCAAGATAAAAATTTAAAGAACAATCATCAAGCTCATGGAACCCTAGCAAATCACACAAAGTTTTTGGGATAATGGAGACACTAGCACTCTAATCACACAAAGCATATCATTCATAATCTTTTATCTTTATTTTTATAGTAGGTTCCCACTCATCATAAAGCTTTCTAGGTATAGAAACATCCAACTCAAGTTTTTCTTCATAAGATTGCATCAAAGCATCAACTATATGTTTAGTGAAAGCTTTATTTTGACTATAAGCATGCGGAGAATTTAGCACGGATTGTAACAAGGAAATGCAATCAATCAAAGAGTAATTATCATAATTGAAGCCCTTGAAATCCAAAGTAGTGGGTTCATCACGATGCAAAGTTTTAATCTCTTTGTTCCCACTTTTAGCAATTTTAGCATCAAGATCTAAAAACTCTGAATCATTGGGACACCTTATAGCAGAATCATCTCCAATCCTATTCTCATCAAGATTAATACCAGAAAACAAGGATCTAATAGGAGACACATCAATAACTTTCAGATCTTCATCTTTATTTTCACGATCTTCCGGTTTAGCAGCCATCTTATTAATCAAGGTGGACTGTTTATCCGAAATTTGGGCAATTAAGTTCTCAAGATGAGCAAACTGAGATTTCAAGCCATAAAATTCCTTAGACATATCATTAAGGTCCTTATTCATATACTCCATAAACTTTTTCTGTTCTGTAAGCTCAGTTCTGAAGAAGTCATTATGCTCAAATTGTATAGTCGTAAAATGTCTAACATTGTTTTCAATTTCCTCGAGCCTCTTGAGGTGAGGGTCTACACTAGTAGGGAGAGCCATAGTGATAAGCAAGCAAGCAATACACAAGCAAACAAGAAGCAAGCGAACGATAAACACACGGCGGAAGAAGGGTGAATAAAACGGCAGAAAATGAGAGGCAAAAATGTAATGCGAAGGATAAGGGTTTGAGATAGGTACTTGGTATATGACTTTTGCGTAAGCCTCCACGGCAACGGCGCCAGAAATTCTTCTTGCTACCTCTTGAGCTTGCGTTGTATTCCCTCGAAGAGGAAAGGGAGATGCAGCACAGTAGCGTAAGTATTTCCCTCATTTTTTGAGAACCAAGGTATCAATCCAGTAGGAGACCACGCGCGAGTCCCTCGCACCTGCACAAACAAATAAGAACTTCGCAACCAACATGATAAGGGGTTGTCAATCCCTTTACGGTCACTTACGAGAGTGAGATCTGATAGAGATGATAGTTTATATTTTTGGTATTTTTGGTATAATAAAACAGCAAATAAAAGCGGTAAAACTAAAGTAGATGTAGATTGATATGTTGAGAATAGACCCGGGGGCCATAGTTTTCTCTAGTGGCTTCTCTCATGATAGCGATATTCTACGGCGGGTAAACAAATTACTGTCGAGCAATTGATAGAAAAGCGAATAATTATGAGGCTATCTAGGCATGATCATTCTATATAGGCATCACGTCCGAGACAAGTAGACCGACTCCTGCCTGCATCTACTACTATTACTCCACACATTGACCGCTATCCACCATGCATCTAGTGTATTGTGTTCATACGAACAGAGTAACGCCTTCAGCAAGATGACATGATGTAGAGGGATAAACTCTAGCAATATGATGTAAACCCCATCTTTTTATCCTCGATGGCAACAATACAATACGTGTCGTGCTGCCCCTACTGTCACTGGGAATGGACACCGCAAGATTGAACCCAAAGCCAAGCACTTCTCCCATTGCAAGAACTATAGATCTAGTAGGCCAAACCAAACCAATAATTCGAAGAGACTTGCAAGGATATTATGAGCACACATAAAAAGTTCAGAGAAGAACCAAATATGTTTCATAGATAATCTTGATCATAAACTCACAATTCATCGGATCTCGACAAACACACTGCAAAAAGAGATTACATCGAATAGATCTCCTCGAAGACCGAGGAGAACTTTGTATTGAGATCCAAAGACAGAGAAGAAGCCATCTAGATACTAGCTATGGACCCGAAGGTCTGTGGTAAACTACTCACAACTCATGGTGAGGGCGATGATGATGATGATGAAGGCCTCCGTGATGGATCCCCCTCCGGTGGAGCTCCGAAACAGGCTCCAAGATGGGATTTCCACGGTAACGGAAGCTACGACGGTGGAATTAGGGTTTTCTCTCAGTGTATGGAGTTTCTGGGGTACGTGGACTTATATAGGAAGAAGGAGGGCACCGGGGGCCACACGAGGAGGCCTCGAGGCAGGGGGGCGCGCCCGGGAAGGGGGGCGCACCCCCCACCCTCGATGGCGGCTCCTCGATGCTCTGACGTGGTTCTTAAGCTTCCTGGGCGTGATTTTCTCCAAAAATATCTCTCGCGAAGGTTTCATTCCGTTTGGACTCCGTTTGATATTCCTTTTCTGCAAAATCCTGAAATATGCAAAAAACGGCAATCTGGACTGGGCCTTTGGGTTAGTAGGTTAGTCCCAAAAATGATATAAATGTGAAAGATAAAGCCCATTAAACATCCAAGACTTCATAAATAATAGCATGGAACAATTAAAAATTATAGATACGTTGGAGACGTATCATGGGGGTGATGTCGAAGGCCCGAGGAGCCACTCCTCGAAGATGCCTGGCTCCTGGGGCAGGCACCTGGATGCTCTCTTGGCGATGTCATCGGCCTCCTTGTTGGTGCCATGAGGCATGTGCTGCAGTTCAAGGCCCAAGAACTGCTTCTCCATTTTACGTACCTCCACGAGATATGCCTCCATATGCTCGTCCTTCGGCTCATACACTTTTTTGGAGAAGTTGAAGAGGAGCTGTGAGTCGCCCCTGATGACGAGGCGTTTCACTCCCAGGGCCACCGCGGCCTTGAGACCAGCAATGAGGCCCTCGTACTATGTGATGTTGTTGGAGACCTTATCGACCGACTGAAAGCAGAGCTGCATGGCGTAGTAGAGCTTGTCTTGAGTGGGTGAGATGAGCAAAGCTCCAGCCCCCGCGCCCTGACGGGTGAACGCGCCGTCGAAGTACATGACCCAGCCATCTGACGCTTAACTTCCCGGCGAGAGGGATCGGTTTTGGCTTGCTTTGGGCTCTGGGGCGTTAGTCCATTCTGCCACGAAGTCAGCAAGCGCGGCTCCTTTGATGACCCTGGTCATACTGAATTCTAACTGGAATGCCTGCACTCAATATTCCATTATGGGACTCTTCCCACCGCGTTGGGGCTCCGGAGTACTCTCTCCAGTGGATAGGCTGAGACGACCTTGATGGGGTGGCCTTGAAAGTAGTGGCGCAGCTTGCACGAAGCAACGAGGAGTGAAGCAGAAGCTTCTGAGGCATGGGATAGTGTGCCCGAGCATCATGGAGCATCGTGCTGACAAAGTACACTGGGTGCTCGATGGGGGTGAAGCCCTGGCTCGCATGTGGATGTGTAGCCTGACTGGGTAAAGGAGCTTCAGGAGCTTGGTCGCCAGAAGGGGCAGCTGCGACCTTAGGAATGTCGTCTTGCAGGGCGCGGTTGCTTGTCGGCCTTGTTGGAGCCTCGGGGGCATCGCCCCGGGGCTGTGGGGTCTTGTCTTGGCGCTCCTCTCGGACAGCCACTAACGTTGCGCTAGCATAATGTGGTGTAGCGGCCAGGTAGAGCACCGGGGGCTCTTGAGGTTTGGGTGCCACCATTACTGGTGGGCTGGTGAGGTATCTCTTGAGGTCTTCGAACGCCATATCTGCTTCAGGGGTCCACTTGAATGGGCCCATTCCTTTTCATCAGCTTGAAGAAAGGGAGGGATCTCTCCCCTAGCTTGGAGATGAAACGCCCAAGCGACGTCACACAGCCGTCCAGCTTCTGCATCTCCTTGAGGGTCTTGGGAGGACTCATATTTTATATGGCCTTGACCTTCTCGGGGTTAGCCTCGATCCCTCTGTGCGACACCAGGAAGCCCAACAGCTTGCCTGACGGGACACCGAACACACACATTTCCGGGTTGAGCTGCAGGTCTACCTTACGCAGGCTGGCAATGGTTTCTTCCAGATCTTTCATGAGGGTTGTGGCCTCCTAAGACTTTACCATGATGTCATCAACGTATGCCTCAGCGTTCCTCTCGAGCTGCTCTCCCAGAGTGATATGCATCAATCGTTGGAAGGTTGTTCTTGCATTCCGCAGCCCGAACGGCATACAAGTGTAGCAGTATACTCCGCACGGGGTGAGGAAGGCAGTCTTCTTGACATCTTGCACTGCCATCATGATTTGGTGGTAGCATGAAAAGGCATCCAGGAAGCACAATAGGTCACTCTCGGCGGTGGAGTCGACAATCTGGTCGATGCGGGGCAGAGGAAACGGGCTTGTGGGCAAGCTTTGTTGAGGTTGGTGAAGCCGAGACACATGCGCTCTTTCCCGCCTTTCTTGGGTACGACGACGGGGTTCGCCAGCCACTCCGGGTACCGGACCTCGCGGATGACACCCGCCGCTTCTAGCTTGCAAGTCTCTTATACGATGAAGGACTGCTTCTCTGTAGACTGGTGCCGGGCCTTCCGCTTCACAAGGCGCATGTTGGGGTATACGTTCAGGTGATGTTCAATCACTCCCCTCGGGACTCCCACCAGGTCCTTGGGTTCCCACGCGAACACCACCTTGTTAGCACATAGGAATCCGACGGTGCCTTTTATTGAGCTGGGGGGAGGCTGGCACCTATGGTGAAGGTGGCGCCTGACGCCCCGTCTTCATCAGCCAGCACCTGCTTCCTCCCAGCTCGGTCTTGGGAGAAAACTTGCTTCTTCTTTGCTGGCGCAGCCCCCTTGCCTCCTGGGGCATCCCCGTTGGCCTTACGTGCCGCCGCCGTGGCCCAGAAGGCGAGCTTGAGGGCCGTTAGAGCTTACTTGGTGTCCCCCGCCACTACAAAAAAAAGACACATCCCTTATAGTTTGGTCCGAACGAAACTTTTTTCTGTCATACTTATGACACTTCTATGACAATAATTGTGACAAAACACATTATCATCACAGATGTGGTGGGGTCCTACTTCTATGACAAAAAATCATGATAGAAAATGGGCTTTTCGTCCTGTGCGGGCCGGAGACGCAGCTGCATGACATTCTTTGGGCTGTCCATGACGGAAAAAACCGTGGTAGAAGCGAGGGCGAGGAAAATATCGGGGTCTTCCCGGTTACGCTGGGTGGTCGGGGCCGAGCGATGCGTGTTTCTCTCGTACACGCACGCGCGTGGGTGCGAGGCGTTGGGGTCTAACTGAACCCGAGTGAGGCGTTGGGCTCTAGGTGAACCCGAGCAATTGCACTGCAGGCTACGCGTTACTGAACCCGAGCGATCGATCGATGGTTGTTAACTGAACCCGATCGAGCGATTCCTTCGCTACTGCTGCTAACTGAAGCCGATCGATGCTGCCTCTACATGAACAGTGAGCGTTGTTGGGGGGTTTGGATGAATAGTTCCCGGTGGCGGATGATGAACAGGACCCAGCGGTGTTGCGTCTGCATGAATAGGACCTCGTTCGATCGAGCTGGTTGGGGCTGGATGAACAGGACCCCGTGGAGGGCTGCATGAATAGGACCACCCCGTGGAGGGCTGCATGAACAATAGACGGTGGAGGGCTGGATGAACAGTAGCCCATGGAGGGGTGGTTGAACCGGAGCCCATGGAGAGGGTTGGTTGAACAGTAGTCGGTGGAGTAGCGAGCGGTGGAGGCTAAACAGTCGCAGGTGGAGGCTGGAGGAGGTCGACGGTGGATGAACAGTAGCTCGTGGAGGCTGGAAGGGGTCGACGGTGGTGATGAATAGTATCCCGTGGAGTCCCGTTTTTCGGTACACCACACCCCTCCCAATGAACAGGACCCCTGTTTCGACCATAGCGCTCCAACACAAGTCCGTTTCCTCCGTTTTGTGGTACGCCACTGTCAGGCCCAAGATGCGATTCTATCCCGATCACGTGACACTTACGTGATTGGGGCACAACCGCATTTCGGGCGCTTATTAAGATGGATATCATTACATCATACCATTACATACATACATGGGGGATACAACATTACATACAAGTCACATGAATACAACAACATCAATACAAGGCATCAGACTACGGATGCAAACAAGAAAAGCACAATGACATCCATCTGCTATCCCAGGCTGCCGACCCGGAACCTAACCCAAGACTGAAGAAGAAGAAGAAGAAGAAAGAACTCCAACACAACAATCAACGCTCTCACGTCAAATCATCGGAAACCTGCACCTGCAACTGTTTTTGTAGTATCTGTGAGCCACGAGGACTCAGCAATCCCATAACCATGGGTAACAAGACTATCAAAGCTTAATGGGTAGGAAGAGGTAAAGTGGTGAGGTTGCAGCAGCGGCTAAGAAATATGTGGTGGCTAACTTACGAGTACAAGAACAAGATGAGCATCTACACAGACGGTCGCAACTAGTAGTGATCGCTAAAGATCATGAACTACCTATGAGTCAAACATAACCCCACTGTGTTCTCTTCTCAAAGTGAAAAGAGACAGTCACGGTTACTCACACAGTTGTGTCTTTTACTTCGGATCCTCTATCAAGTTTCCTACAACCGGACATTAACAAATTCCAATCTGCCACATAACCGCGGGCACGGCTTTCGAAAGATCATAACCCTGCAGGGGTGTCCCAACTTAGCCCATCACAAGCTCTCACAATCAGCTGAAGTAATAATAATTATTACCCCTTATCTTAGGGACAATCTAATCAGGCTCGGAATCCCGGTGCACAAGACATTTCGACAATGATAAAACAAGTCCAGCAAGACCTCCCGGTGTGCCGACACCCTGATAGTAGCCGCGCGTATCTCGTCTCTGGCCACGTCCGGATAGGTGATTTTACGAGTAAACCCAGCCCTCGGGTTTCCCCAAGGTGGCCCCGTCGAACCCCCGTTTGGGACCAACACCATCAGCACTAGCCCCCCTGCTATGTAGAAAATAAGCCCGAGGGTGCGACCCCCTATGCGAATTTAATTATTTAATTAAGTTGTTATTATGAGACAAATTAAAACCAATGTTGGGCCTTGCTGGAGGAGTTTTATTCAAAGACGAAGTGTCAAGGGGTCCCCATATACCCAACCGTGTAAGGAACGCAAAATCAAGGAACATAATGTCGGTTTATCGGCTCCTAAGGTGGCATGAGTGGAACAAAACACCGAGCAAAAGGCCAAGCCTTCCACCCATGCCCAATATATAGGTGTGTTAATAACAATAATGGATATTGTGATATACCAACAACAAGTTCCAACATGGAATGATCTTCATCTTCACCTACAACTAACAACGCTATAAGAGGGGCTGAGCAAGCGGGTAACATCGCCAAACAATGGTTTGCTGGGAAGGTGTCAAAGGTTGGAGGTTTCATGGCAACAAGGAAAGGCTGACATAAATGATGGGTAGCGCGACATATAACGATAGCATCGAGACAACTAAGCATGGCAATGATAGTAAAGGTATCCAAGGTGATGGTCATCCTGCCTGAGATCCCGCAAGGAAGAAGAACGGATCCATGAAGAAGACGAAGAAGAAGCCTTGAAGACGAACGAATCCTCACGATCGCAACGGAACAAGCACTAACGAGAAGAAGCAAGCAATACGGTAAACACACAACACAAGAACATGACAATATGCTCAACCAAGTATGATGCAAGACAAGTCTATATATGATGCAAAACATGGCAAAGGATGAAGCACACCAGAACAACATCACCCAACAAGTTTAAATGAGGCCGGAATCAACATATAATAAAACCGGCAAGTCCTCATATGCATAATTTGAAATTAGTCCAGTTCTGAACAAACCTTAAGTTAAAGTTGTTAAACAGCAGGTTAACATGCACCATGATGATCTACACGAAATTCTAGTCAAGTTTCATATAAAGTTTGTTTAATTCGGAACTATGGCCTAGAAGATATGATCAAAACAAGACTAGCATGGCAACGGTGCAAAATGCACCCAAACATCAAGAAAACACACTCCAAACATGAAAACAACATGATATTATGCTTCTACATGCAAAATCAGACAAGTTTCATATAGGGCACACTCAAAACGGAGCAACGGTTCAACACATACACCCAAAACAAGATATAACAACAAGCTGAAGTTAACAGCCACATAGCAACTTGGGAGCAAGGTAAATATATGATACAGCACTCAAACATGTTAACAAGAAGCATCGATGTGAAGTAGACATGTTACTTAGCAAGTATGAACTTAGAACACACCCAAAAGCTTGCTGGAACACATTTAGATAAGCATGGCAAGTTGCAATAAAATTATCCAGACTTAGCCAAAATCTGGGAGGACAAAAACATCATCATGATGCTGCCTTCGGAGGCACAAAACAACATGCATGTCAACTCAACTAAGTATATAAAGAGCATGGACATGTAGTAGACATATCCTACAGCAAACAACTCCATTGGAGCAACTCCATAGGAGGCATGGATCAATAGCAACAAGCTACACCAAATTGAACATGCTGATAAAATCCTGACAGGTATAATTTATAGCAACTTGAGAGCAAGAAATAAATAAGCTACAACAGGCCATATGAGCAAGTAAAGGCATGAATGGATAGACAATAACATGGACAACAAGGCATGATCATTGGCCACTCCAAAACAAGCATGGATTTGACTAGGGCATCAAGCAAACATAGCATCAGGTTATAACAGATTCCAGACTTAGCAGTTTTTTCACTAAGTATAAAACAGTAACAACAACCTGGCATGTTTACAAGCTTGTTTAAGTCACCTCAAGGCATATCATGGAAATATGATTGCACCACAGCAAAGACCATATTATTGTGCTTCCAAAACATATAGGCATGTGGTATGAGGACAAACACATCAATAGCAAAGAGCAATTGAAATCAGCATCTCATAACAAGTTTCAGCACTTAACAGCCACATGCACTTTTGCAACAGAGATTAACATGGCAATATGGACTCAAACAAGCATGCTACAGCAACCATCATGTAGTACACTTCACAATGAACATTTTGACATATCATATGCTCCATTTGGATAAACATGCACCAAGTTATCACATCTCAAACATGGCATCAAATTAACAAGTAACAGTAGTTTATAACAAGTAGCACGCTTGCAACAGAGATTAGGGCATCTAGATGAACTCAAACAAGCATGACACAATGGAACAAAGTGTGGAGCATATCACCACGATCATTTTGACATATCATTCTCCCAATTTGGATAAGCACACAAAAAGTTACAGGCATGCAAAGTATGCAACATTTTTAAAGACAGAGAAATTAGTTAGTAGAAAATAGACCTCGGAGGGGCGGACGTGTCCGGGTCAGATCGGACATGTCCGGTGGCTGGGCCCACGGGGCAGTGGCACAGTAGAGGGAGGCGGACATGTCCGGGCACCAGGCGGACATGTCCGTCGGTGCGACTCGGCGCGGGTCCCATCGGACAGGGACACAAAGAGGAGGAGGCTCGGACATGTCCACGCCGACTGGACATGTCCAGCCCGCGGCGAGGAAAACGCGGCCATGGCGGGGCGGTTGCCACACCGGCGTGGTGCCCCGGACGGCGGGGTGGTCGGAGAAGGCCGGGACGTCGAGGGGCACCGGATCTGGCCTGGCCCGAGCGGATCCTGCCGTCGGCGAGGTGAAGGTGGCGAGGGGCAGCGAGCCTCCCGGCCGGCGAGATCGAGCAGAAGGAGCAGCGTCCTAGCGAACGGCGGCGGATGACGAGGGCGCGCGGGCGCCGCCTTGGTGGCCGACAAGGTCGGCGGCGACCTGTGCTGGCAGGAGGCACGCGGAGGCGGATGGGGCCCGGAGGTGGAAGAGGCGAGGCGGCGGAGCTGCGGGAGGCGGCGCGCTCGGCGACGGGGACAGAAAGGATGAGCGGACTCAGACGGATGCAAGTTTTGAAAACATGAGGATGCAATGCACATGATGACAAGGCAGAGATGCAACACGCAAGCAGATGACATGGCAACGACGACGAATAACTGACTGACACCTGGCGCACTGGTCTCGGGGTGTCACAACACTCCCCTACTAACAAGAGATCTCGTCCCAAGATCTTAGGAACGAGACGGAAGAGAAAAAGGAAGAACAAAGTTCTTCGAGGACAAAAGAGCGAACCCAAAGAACCTTGAGAGGTTGAATGACTTGGAAGAAAGCACACAACGGGGATGAACGAAGCTGCAAAGACTTCGTTAGACAAGAGGAACAAGAATAAATTCGAAACAACTCCGGTTAATATGAGATAGAAAAGAAATTTGAACGAAGGAATTCGGGCAGCACTTCGGCTGAAACTGAAAGAAATAGCACACCGGTTGAATATGAATGGAATGGAACAAGAACTTAAAGATGAAGAGATGCCCGTCGAGAGCAACAACACAACGCCTCCAGAAGAATTGAAGAATGCAATGAAAAGAACGGAGGAGAAGATGACAACTTACACCACGAATGAATTTGAAAGAACATCCTCATAGGATAAGGTTTGAACGGATTGTTGAGAAAATCAACAACAAAAGAATAAGCTTGGTTTGGACTTATTTAAACATCTCAAAAGTTGAGGTGAATTATGCCGCAACCAAAGATTGAATTGATGAGAATGAAGAGAGAATGCAAAACTCCATCTCAAAGAATATGGAGAATTATTTGCATCTCGGGATGCAAGAAGAATAAAGTTTGAGCTGCTCCTGGAGAATTAGAAGAATATTTGAAGAATGAATTTAATCGTAGTGAACCCCCAAGAGGAACTCCGGTAACAAAAGGATGATGATATAGAAATGACGGACGAAAATAATAAGATTAAAGCCTTGCAATGATTTGACGGGGTTCGACGAGATAGCCGAGAAAAATTTGAACTCCGGAAAAAAAATATGAAAGCACTTGGGACTAGAATTTATTCATGAAGAATAAACTCCGAAGGAAGGAATAAAACAACTTGATGAAAAAAATAAGAATTATGTTATGCTTATCCTTCACCAATTAAATTGATGAACAATGGATTCACATACTACTTATTCCTGTTGAAAAAGATTAACGAGGGATATAGCACGAACTCGAGAAAGTCTTCTTGAACCACTGGTAGGATTGAAAAAGAACGAAGAATTGATAAGCTAACACCGGAGTAGAACTCTTGAGCGAACCACCGTAAGAATTGAAGCCGAGTGAAGAAAAAGAACGAACCACTGTAAGGAATTAAAATCGAGTGAAGAAAGAGAATGACCACCGTAAGAATTACAATTGAGTGAATATGATGAATCGCCGGGAAGAATAAAGCACTTGAGGAAATTTGAATGATGAGAACGAAGAGATCGCGTACTGATTAAAGAATACTTGAACGAAGCGCCGGAAGAATGTGGGACGAACGAAGAGGCATTAATGAAGAATATTTGGAGGACGAGGTTGAAAACCAAGAACGAAGAAATCTTCTAAAATGATGGCCTTCGGAGGAACACAAAGAAAAGAATTCATGAAATACTCCGGGTAAATGAAAGGAGAATGGTTGGACCAATGATGAAAGGAATTGCAAACGATCTCGGAGAAGGCATATGACTGATGGAATCCATACTTACGTCACACTTGAAAAAAGAATTTCGGAACACTCTAGAAAATTAGAAGACTCAGGTAAGATCATGGGAATAAACCTATGGGTTATGAGCCCACCGAAGAGAAAACCACCGTTGAGAATTGATTACAAGAGGAGATGATGCACCGAAAATGATTCAAAGACCCGAAGGAGGTGACAACCTCGAATGAATTAGAACACAGACGAATATCCTGAGATGTCTTCGGAACTCCGGAATAATAAAATGGCAAGAGACGAACGAGCAAGGTGAAGCTATTGAGCCGAGGGAAAAGAATATGATGAACACCGAATACTTGAATTGAAATCCACCGGAGAAGAACAGAGGTAAAGAATATCGAATCGAGAGGAGAATTCATCGGAGAATAAAGGAGATGAATGATGACGAACTAGACGAGAATCACCGGTTGAAACAATTGATGAAATGAAGTAAAGACTTCACACGAGTAAGATGGATACTCAATTACGGACTCCGGCTCCGAGAAGAAAAGGGAGGGCGGGTGGGAAAAAGAAAGACAACTTCGGAAGGGGAACACCATCGGTTAAAGAACTGAGGTTGCACTTGCAAGAAGAAGAGGGTTGAATCCACTTGACGAGAGATGCACCAGATGAAAAAACTGACAACGCAACGAACGAAAACTAACCACGTGATCCTAAAAAAATTGAAGGGGAAGAGGGGTAATTCCAAAACACCTACGTCAAGATTCCTCACCAGAGCGACGAAGGGGCTGAGGAGTAAAAAGAATTCCTACTCTCCGATATAACTAGACTCCGAAAAAAAGTTTTCTGCTAGACTCAACAACGGCCAAACTACGATCAATCAAGGGGGCTCCTATGGTCGGTCGAGGCTCTGATACCAACTTGTCAGGCCCAAGATACGATTCTATCCCGATCACGTGACACTTACGTGATTGGGGCACAACCGAATTTCGGGCGCTTAGCAAGATGGATATCATTACATCGTACCATTACATACATACATGGGGGATACAACATTACATACAAGTCACATGAATACAACAACATCACTACAAGGCATCCGACTACGGATGCAAACAAGAAAAGCACAATGACATCCATCTGCTATCCCAGGCTGCCGACCCGGAACCTAACCCAAGACTGAAGAAGAAGAAGAAGAAAGAACTCCAACACAACGATCAACGCTCTCACGTCAATTCATCGGAAACCTGCACATGCAACTGTTGTTGTAGTATCTGTGAGCCACGAGGACTCAGCAATCCCATAACCATGGGTAACAAGACTATCAAAGCTTAATGGGTAGGAAGAGGTAAAGTGGTGAGGTTGTAGCAGCGGCTAAGCAATGTGTGGTGGCTAACTAGTACAAGAATAAGATGAGAATCTACGCAGACGGTCGCAACTAGTAGTGATCGCTAAAGATACTGAACTACCTACGAGTCAAACATAACCCCACCGTGTTCTCTTCTCAAAGTGCAAAGAGACAGTCACGGTTACTCACACAGTTGTGTGTTTTACTTCGGATCCTCTGTCAAGTTTTCTCCAACCGGATGTTAACAAATTCCAATCTGCCACATAACCGCGGGCACGGCTTTCGAAAGATCATAACCCTGCAGGGGTGTCCCAACTTAGCCCATCACAAGCTCTCACAATCAGCTGAAGTAATAATAATTATTACCCCTTATCTTAGGGACAATCCGATCAGGCTCGGAATCCCGGTGCACAAGACATTTCGACAATGGTAAAACAAGTCCAGCAAGACCTCCCGGCGTGCCGACACCCTGATAGTAGCCGTGCGTATCTCGTCTCAGGCCACGTTCGGATGGGTGATTTTACGAGTAAAACCAGCCCTCGGGTTTCCCCAAGGTGGCCCCGTCGAACCCCCGTTTGGGACCAACACCATCAGCACTGGCCCCCCTGCTATGTAGAAAAGAAGCCCGAGGGCGCGACCCCCTATGCAAATTTAATTATTTAATTAAGTTGTTATTATGAGGCAAATTAAAACCAATGTTGGGCCTTGCTGGAGGAGTTTTATTCAAAGACGAAGTGTCAAGGGGTCCCCATATACCCAACCGTGTAAGGAACGCAAAATCAAGGAACATAATGCCGGTTTATCGGCTCCTAAGGTGGCATGAGTGGAACAAAACACCGAGCAAAAGGCCAAGCCTTCCACCCATGCCCAGTATATAGGTGTGTTAATAACAATAATAGATATTGTGATATACCAACAATAAGTTCCAACATGGAACGATCTTCACCTTCACCTGCAACTAACAATGCTATAAGAGGGGCTGAGCAAGCGGGTAACATAGCCAAACAATGGGTAGCGCGACATATAATGATAGCATCGAGACAACTAAGCATGGCAATGATAGTAAAGTTATCCAAGGTGATAGTTATCTTGCCTGAGATCCCGCAAGGAAGAAGAACATATCCATGAAGAAGACGAAGAAGAAGCCTTGAAGACGAACCATGGGTAGACGAACAAATCCTCACGATCGCAACGGAACAAGCACTAACGAGAAGAAGCAAGCAATACGGTAACCAAACAACACAAGAACATGACAATATGCTCAACCAAGTATGATGCAAGACAAGTCTATATATGATGCAAAACATGGCAAAGGATGAAGCACACAAGAACAACATCACCCAACAAGTTTAAATGAGGCCGGAATCAACATATAATAAAACCGGTAAGTCCTCATATGCATAATTTGAAATTAGTCCAGATCTGAACAAACCTTAAGTTAAAGTTGTTAAACAGCAGGTTAACATGCACCATGATGATCTACACAAAATTCTAGTCAAGTTTCATATAAAGTTTGTTTAATTCGGAGCTACGGCCTAGAAGATATGAGCAAAACAAGACAAGCATGGAAACGGTGCAAAATGCACCCAAACATCAAGCAAACACACTCCAAACATGAAAACAACATGATATTATGCTTCTTCATGCAAAATCACACAAGTATCATATAGGGCACACTCAAAATGGAGAAACGGTTCAACACATACACCCGAAACAAGATATAACAATAAGCTGAAGTTAACAGCCACATAGCAACTTGGGAGCAAGGTAAATATATGATACAACACTCAAACATGTTAACAAGAAGCATGGATATGAAGTAGACATGTTACTTAACAAGTATGAACTTAGAACACACCCAAAAGCTTGCGGGAACACATTTATATAAGCATGGCAAGCTGCAATAAAATTATCCAGACTTATCCAAAATCTGGGAAGACAAAAACATCATCACGATGCTGCCTTCGGAGGCACAAAACAACATGCATATCAACTGAACTAAGTATATAGAGAGCATGGACATGTAGTAGACATGTCCTACAGCAAACAACTCCATTGGAGCAACTCCATAGGAGGCATGGATCAATAGCAACAAACTACACCAAATTGAACATGCTGATAAAATCCTGATAGGTATAATTTATAGCAACTTGAGAGCAAGAAATAAATAAGCTACAGCAGGCCATATGAGAAAGTAAAGGCATGAATGGATAGACAATAACATGGACAACAAGGCATGATCATCGGCCACTCCAAAACAAGCATGGATTTGACTAGGGCATCAAGCAAACATAGCATCAGGTTATAACAGATTCCAGACTTAGCAGCTTTTTCACTAAGTATAAAACAGTAACAACAACATGGCATGTTTACAAGCTTGTTTAAGTCACCTCAATGCATATCATGGCAAGATGATTGCACCACAGCAAAGACCATATTATTGTGCTTCCAAAACATATAGGCATGTGGTATGAGGACAAACACATCAATAGCAAAGAGCAATTGAAATCAGCATCTCATAACAAGTTTCAGTAGTTAACAGCCACATGCACTTTTGCAACAGAGATTAACATGGCAATATGTACTCGAACAAGCATGCTACAGCAACCATCATGTAGTACACTTCACAATGAACATTTTGACATATCATATGCTCCATTTGGATAAACATGCACCAAGTTATCACATCTCAAACATGGCATCAAATTAACAAGTAACATCAGTTTATAACAAGTAGCACTCTTGTAACAGAGATTAGGGCATCTAGATGAACTCAAACAAGCATAGCACAATGGAACAAAGTGTAGAGCATATCACCACGATCATTTTGACATATCATTCACCCAATTTGGATAAGCACACAAAAAGTTAAAGACATGCAAACTATGCAACTTTTTTAAAGACAGAGAAAGGACTTAGTAGAAAATAGACCTCGGAGGGGCGGACGTGTCCGGGTCAGATCGGACATGTCCTGTGGCTGGGCCCACGGAGCAGTAGTATAGTAGAGGGAGGCGGACATGTCCGGGCACCAGGCGGACATGTCCGTCAGTGCGACTGGACGTGGGTCCCACTGGACAGGGACACAGAGAGGAGGAGGCTCGGACATGTCCACGCCGACTGGACATGTCCGGCCCGCGGCGAGGAAAAAGCGGCCATTGCGGGGCGATTGCCACACCGGCGTGGTGCCCCGGACGGTGGGGTGGTCGGAGAAGGCCGGGACGTCGAGGGGCACCGGATCTAGCATAGACCGGCCGGATCCTGCCGTCGGCGAGGTGCAGGTGGCGCGGGGTAGCGAGCCTCCCGGCCAGCGAGATCGAGCAGAAGGAGCGGCGTCCTGGCAAACGGCGGCGGATGACGAGGGCGCGTGGGCGCCGCCGTGGTGGCCGATGAGGTCGGCGGCGACCTGGGCTGGCCGGAGGCACGCGGAGGCGGATGGGGCCCGGCATCGGAAGAGGCGAGGCGGCGGAGCTGCGGGAGGCGGGGCACTCACCGACGGGGACGGAGACGTGGGCGGCTCGGGCGGATCCGGGCCCGACGCGGGCTCCAGGCGGGCCGAACGGGCCTGCGGCGGGGCTGCAGAGAGATGGGCGCGGGGCGACGTGGCTTCGGCCACGTGGAGGCACGGGATTGGAGGAGGGGGCGCCTGGGTGGCGGCTGGCCACTCAGGGCACGACAAGTGGCAAGGAGGGGCTGGTCCTGCGCGGAATTTGATGGAGGAGGGGGCTAGAGGTAGAAGGAGGTGCTAGGCTGCCCATTTTTAGACATGGGAGTGTCCATTTATAGGCAGGAGGGGTTAGGATTAGGGTTTTGGGGGTTTTTGAGCCCTCCGATCTCGATCGGACGGCTCCGGTCGAGAGGGGGGTAGGATGGGCCTATGTTAGGTAGTGGGCTGTGTAGGAGGGGCTGTGGGGAGAGTAGAGAAGAGGCTCGCGGAGATTTTCGGAGACCGAAAACGCCCGAGCTTTGTCCGGCTACTAGTGTCGCTATATATATCCGTTGGGCTATCAAACGAGCTCTGAATGCGATGAAATTTGGCAGGCGGCTTGTCTACACTATAATAAGACCACACGCAGTTTCATGCCATTCCGAGAACATTTTTTGGCCACTCATAAAATAAATATTCGGAGGCGCCGCGGGCGCGTGCAAGTGTGTCTGGGCTCAGAACGGACAACGAAAAGGACGGGCAGACTCGGACGGATGCAAGTTTTGAAAACATGAGGATGCAATGCACATGATGACAAGGCAGAGATGCAACACGCAAGCAGATGACATGGCAACGACGACGAATAACTGGCTGACACCTGGCGCACCGGTCTCGGGGTGTCACAGCCACACCCCTCTCGATGAACAGGACCCCCGTTTCGACCGTAGCGCTCCAACACAAGTCTGTTTCGTCTGTTTTGCGGTACGCCACACCCCGCCCGATCAACAGGACCCCCGTTTCGATCGTAGGAGGTTGGTTTCCTCCGTTTTGCGGTACGCCAGACCCCTCCCGGTGAATAGGATCCCGTTTCGAACGTGGTCGGTCGAACACAAGGCTGTTTCCTCCGTTCTGCAGTACGCTAGGCCTCGTTTCCATTGGCTGTTCCATCCAAGCCCTCCCGATGAACACGATGACGCATTCCGTTCCGACCCAGCCGGTTGGCCCTCCATGAACACGACGACGACGTTGTTTCTTCGTTTTGACCTAGCCATGTACACGAGCCCTGGCCGTACGTATGCGTGAGTAGGTGTTCGAGACCCTGCCCGTATGTACGTGTGTGGCCGTATTTTCTTTCTTGCACACTTGCCGCTGTACATACATGTACATGCTACATGCGCGCCTCTACTACGACATGTGCGTGCCTCTACATCGACCAGTATGTACGTACACGTTCGCGACCAGAATGACAACACTATGTACGCTTCAACCAGGTGGGTCCCGATTGTTATGCACTTCCTTGCCTATGAAGATGTAGCTGGTGGGTCACAGTAGTCAAGGGGACGAATCGTTTTTTTTTTTGGCCCAGACGCACTTCCTTGCGTGCGAAGATGTAGCTGGTGGGTCCCAACAGTCAGGGGGGCGAATGGTTTTTTTGTTTGCCCGGACGCACTTCCTTGCGTGCGAAGATGTAGCTGGTGGGTCCCAGCAGTCAGGGGGAAACATTTTTTCGCGAAATATGGTGGCCCGTCCGGTGGGTCCCCAATGTCAGGTGGAGGAATAATTATTTTGCGCGTAATAAGGAGGCACTTCCTTGCTGCGGCTGTGGACCCAGCTGTCAGCCTCTCCACCTACAGTACTCTTCTGATGGAAGCCGTTCCTTGACCACGTTGACCACGCCGCGCCGAGAGCACCAGGGCGGTGAACGATGGCGAGGCCTAGGAAGGGGACAACGCGGAGCCATGGAAGACGCGGCAGTGGAAGCCCGCGCAGAGAGGAGTACGAGGGTTCACTAGTTTGGCTGCGGTGTGAGGTTGCCATTGCCGCAGAATAACAGGGGGGTGTGGGTGAGTGGAGGGATGGCCTGGCCAGCGGTGGGAGTAGTAGGGGCGGTGTGGCCTCCGCGACAGCACAGTCTGCCACGGGAGGCAGGAGCACGAGGCACGACCGGCGCTGGTTTGCTAGCTGGTTTGGGCGCCTGGAGCAAGAAGACCAGAGGTTGAAGAAGCACTACGGTCGTTGGATGGACATCGTACGGTCACTGGAGCTAGAATCGTGCATATTGACTAAGTGGACAAAGCCCTCCGTCCCCGTCAACTAAGTAGGCTCACAAGTCAGCCTACCACTATATTGGGTCCCAGCTAATAGGGGGAGTATTCATTTTTTTTGCGCGTAATAAGGAGGCACTTCCTTACGTGCGAAGATATAGCTGGTGGGTCCGAGCTGTCAGCAGCTGTAATGTTTTTTCGCGAAATACAGAGACCCTTTCAGTGGGTCCCAGATGTCAGGTGGAGGAATCATTATATTGTGTGTAATAAGGAGGCATTTACTTGCGTGCGGCCGTGGACCCAGTTGTCAGCCTCTCCATGTACAGTCCACTTCAGATGCATGTCGATCGTTGACCACGTTGACCAGGCCGCGTCGAGAGCACGAGGGCAGTGGACGACGGCGAGGCCTAGGAAGGGAACGACATGGAGCAAGGGAACGACGGCTATTGGATGGACATCCAACAGTCATTGCTTGTGCGTCAACCTTTTTTTAGGAAAGCCTCAAATCTGTGGAAAACATCATACATCCCATCTGCAATAATTAATAATAATTTACAATCCATTTGCTCATTCTTAAGGTTTTTGGGAGCCCATATTCTTTTTGTTAGCATTACAGCCCATATTGTGGCCACGGTTAAAAAATTATACGAAATTTTGCATATTTCGGTGCGGTCCGAACTGTTTTTAATCCCGAAATTTTGAGTCACATTCAAACTGATTTTAAAAATAAATGTATATCAATATAAAATCCAACAAATTGTCCACGCATAAAAATCAATGCAATCTAAAATCTCGAAATGAAAAAAAGAAATTTGACACTAATTTCCGGTTTGATGTGTTTTAAAAATGTACATCCCATTTCTCATTACTGATAGGCCATTTTCTCGGCCAGCCCAATAAAGCTCTCCTCGTCTTGAAATATTTGCAGCCCAACAGGCTTGACAAAGTGACTTACTTAGCAAAACACAAAAAATTGGGTTGTGGCTGTGGACCCAGCTGTCAGCCTCTCCATGTACAGTACTCTTCCGATGGAAGTCGGTCATTGACCACATTGACCACGCTGCGCCGAGAGCACCAAGGCGGTGGACGACGGCGAGGCCTAGGAAGGGGATGACGCGGAGCCGGGGAAGATGCGGTAGTGGATGCCCACGTGGAGAGGAGTACGTGGGTTCACTGGTTCGGCTGCGGTGTGAGGCTACCGTCACCGTAGAATAACAGGGGGTGTGGGTCACCAGAGGGATGCCCTGGCCAGCGGTGGGAGTAGTAGGGGGCGGTGAGGCCTCCGCCGCATCGCAGCCGGCCATGAGAGGCACGACCGGCGCTGGTTTGGGTGGCTGGAGCAAGAAGACCAGAGGTTGAAGAAGCACTTCTGGTGTTGGATGGACATCGTACGGTCACTGGAGGTAGAATCGTGCATATTGACTAAGTTGACAATGCCCTCCGTGCCCATCAACTTAGTAGGCCCACAACTCAGCCTGCCACTATACTGGGTCCCAGCTAGCAGGGGGAGTATTTTTTTGTGCGTAATAAGGAGGCACTTCCTTGCGTGCGAAGATATAGCTGGTGGGTCCAAGCTGTCAACGGCGGTAACGTGTTTTCAAGAAATATAGAGGCCCTTTTGGTGGGTCTCAAATGTTAGGTGGAGGAATCATTATCTTGCATGTAATAAGGAGGCATTTCCTTGCGTGCGGCCATAGACCCAGCTGTCAGCCTCTCCACGTACAGTCCACTTCAGATGCATGTCGGTCGTTGACCACGTACACCAGGCCGCGCTGAGAGCACCAGGGCGGTGGACAATGGCGAGGCCTAGGAAGGGAATGACACGGAGCCAGGGAAGACTCGGTAGTTGTTTCCCATGTGGAGGGGAGTACGACTGTTCGAGGGTTTACTGGTTCGTCTGCCGTTGCCGGAGAATAACAGCGGGTGTGGGTGAGTAGAGGGATGGCTTGGCCAGCGACGGGACTACAATGTGACGGTGAGGCCCGTGCGGCAGCGCAGCTGGCCGCGGGGAGGAGGGAGCAGGCAGTCCCGCCGGCACTTGTTTGAGCGGCTGGAGGAGGAATAGTAGAGATTGAAGAAGCACGATGACCCTTGGATGGAAATCCAACAGTCATTGCTTGTGCGTCAACCTTAGCCTCAAATATATGGAAAACAGCATACAGCCCATGTGTCATTATTTCTAATAATTCACATCCCATTTGCTAATTATTAAGGTTTTTTTGGGAGCCCATATTCTTTTTGTTATCATTACAGCCCCTATTGTGGCCACGGTTAAAAAATGGGAAAATTTTGTTTTTGCCTCTTTAGATTTTGCCAATTTTCCTTAGGCCACTATAGATTTTGACATTTCACTTTTGCCACTATTAGTTTTTGACAATTATCACAATTGCCATTTTGTGATAATTGTCAAAAACTAAGAGTGGCAAGAGTGAAATGTCAAAATCTAGAGTGGCATAAGGAAAATTTGCAAAATCTAGAGTGGCAAAAACAAAAATTTCCCTTAAAAAATTATATGAAATTTTGCATATTTCGGTGCGGTCCGAACTGTTTTTAATCCCGAAATTTTGAGTCACATTCAAATTGATTTAAAAAATAAATGTATATCAATATAAAATCCAAAAAAAATTCCATGCATAAAAATCAATGCAATTTAAAATCTCAAAATGAAAAAAAGAAATTTGAAACTAATTGCCAGTTTATCTATTTTAAAAAAGTACAACCCATTTCTCATTACTGATAGGCCATTTTCTCGGCCAGCCGAATGAAGCTATCCTCGTCTTGAAAGATTTGCATCCCAACAGGCCTGACAAAGCGACTTACTTTGCAAATCACAAAAAACTGGGTTGTGGCCGTGGACCCAGCTGCGGCCGTGGACCCAGCTGTCAGCCTCTCCACGTACAGTACTCTTCCGATGGAAGTCGGTCGTTGACCACATTGACCACGCCATGCCAAGAGCACCAAGGCGATGGACAACGACGAGGCCTAGGAAGGGGACGACGCGGAGCTGGGGAAGACGCGGCAGTGGATGCCCACGCGGAGAGGATTACGAGGGTTCACTGGTTCGACTGCGACGTGAGGCTACCATCGCCGTAGAATAACAAGGGGTGTGGGTGAGTAGTGGGATGCCCTGGCCAGTGGTGGGAGTAGTAGGGGGCGGTGAGGCCTCCACGGCATCACAGCCGGCCACGGGTGGCAGGAGCACGCGGCGCGACCGGTGCTGCTTTGGGCGGCTGGAGCAAGAAGACCAGAGGTTGAAGAAGCACTATGGCCATTGGATGGACATCGTACGGTCACTGGAGCCAGAACCATTCATATTGACTAAGTTGACGAAGCCCTCCATCCCCGTCAACTTAGTAGGCCCACAAGTCAGCCACCCACTTTGGTGGGTCCCAGCTAGCAGGGGGGTATTCATGTTTTTGTGCGTAATAAGGAGACAATTTCTTGCGTGCGATGATATAGCTGGTGGGTCCGACCTGTCAGCGGGGAAAACTTTTTTTCGCGAAATACAGAAGCCCTTCCCACTTACAGTCCACGTACAGTGCGTAATGAGGAAATTTACTTGCATGCGACCATGGACCTCGTGGGTCCCAGCCGTCAGGCTCTCCACGTACAGGCCTCTTCCGATGACTCTCGTATGTTGACCATGCCGCACCGAGCGCACCGAGGTGGTGGACGACGGCGAGGCCATTTCAGCAGTCCATTTGTTTTCTAGTCCATTTGGTGGGCTGGGTGAAACAATGATGTAGCATCTATGCAGCACGTTTATATATATGGTAGAATTTAAAGCCCATTTGCATTTTTCTCAAAATCCGCGGACTTGCTGGGCTGGGTGAAAATATCATGTTGAGCTAGACGGAGAAAAGTTATAAAAACATAAACACATGATTGCACGTCTATTACTGCATTGGTCAGCAAAATCTTTGCAAGCTTATGTACGCAATCACTAGGAGTTAACTTGCCAAGTTATATATAAACAATTATTATTGTTTTTTATAAGAAAGTTTCAACTTACGAAATAAAACAAAATCCCTCGCAAAAAAAACTTACAAAATAAAATATCATTTAAATTTGATGAGTTAATAGTACGTGGGGTATTATTATTATTTAGGATAGACATGGGACAATTGAGTTCCTTCTAGGGAAAAGTACTGGGAGAAAACTCAGTTTACATCGAAAAAGAAAGTGGGAGAAGATTCAGATATAGGATTAATGAAAACGAAAAATAGAACTGAGTTGTGCGTGGTCTTGAAAAAACAAACATAACTTGGGTTGCTGATGTTATAGACAAGCTAGGTTGGGAGGCCCAGAGGCCGCTTGATACCTGCTGGATCCAAAAAATGTTGAAACATGTCGTGGGCTGCCCATGTTAAACAACAAAACCTAGGCCATGGACCTGGTGGGCCCGGGACTGTCAGCCTCTCGATGAACAGTTTTCTCTCGATTCCTTTTGTTTTGCTGACAATGTTGGGAACGACATATGGTGGCGCCACGGCTGGAGCACCAAGGCGGAGGACGACATCGAGACCTCGAACCGAACGAACCAGAGCGGGGGAAGACGTAGGCGGAGGGGAGTACCAGGGTTGACTTGTTCGGGTGCAGGGTGGATTCAGAGGTACCTCCCATGCCCTCCTGGCCGCGTAGGTTATTTAGGCTAGATTCCTTCTAGGTTATTTAGGCCGTGTTCAGGTCATTGGTATCATTGTCTTCTTTCATGTTGGCGTATGAGGGGTCGATGATGGTCTCGACGAGGTCAACCACGGAGTCCTTCTCCTGCCTGTTGGTGATGATCTTGTATTGCTTCTGGATGTCGACAAGCTTGTTGCACCAGATGGCCGAATCGTCGCGTTCTTCCTTCTCTCCACCGTAGCAAAGGTGCAGTCAGCGGTGCCGATGAAATGGGCGAATGCTCCAAAACCTCAGATGGCCCTACAGAAGTGGTAGATGAGAAAATCGTCCCGCACACATACCTTGGCCACGGCGATCCGCTGGTCCCTGTCAAGAGATGAATGGATGGGCACAATGTCTAGTCCTGCAACCTTGTGCTTTCTCGTCCTGTAGGTACTGCTTGAACTCGGCGAGGCAGAGCTTCACCGAGTCCGGATCGTTGGTGTACATTACATTCAACTTGGTGCAGCTATAGGACTGAACGGCAAACTCAAAGGGGAACTCCTTGCTGAAGTCCATATCCAGTAGGCTCATCCCTCGGATCGCCATTGGAGTCTCTTCAAGTGAACGGGTGTGTAGCCGACGGCAGCAGGTCATTTTTCAGCTCTTGGGGAACTGGATTCAACAGTAAACTGAGTGTGTACAGGCGACAACAGCTACTACCCCTCCCTCATCCGCTGCACGCCCGGCAGAAGATGCACCCTCAGCGCATTCAAATGCCGCCATTAAGAAACACCTACTCCGGCCACACATCGGTCCACGAACGGGTCTATATTGGTTCTGTAATAACAGGAGTTAGTGGTCACTTTACTTAAATTTAATTAGCTTTAATAGAAATGTGTACTTAAAACAAGCAATGCATTGGCTCGTTCTATCAGTGCCACGGGATCAACATGCACAACAATTAAAATTATTATTCTCAGGACGCACACGATCAGCACATTTGTCGCACTTTCACAAAGATAATACTACCAAGTTTGAACTGTTTGTTATGGTTGTTGTCCTCTGCATCATCATGCCGTGTTTCCCAGCTTGCAAGATTCAGAACCAGCAAATAAGATCCAAATAATAAGTACAACAAAGATGCCTACACATCTCATTGATTCCCAGCTTGCAAGATTCAGAACCAACAAATAAGATCCAAATAATAAGTACAAATAAGATGCCTACACATATCATTGATTCGCAGCTTGCAAGATTCAGAACCAACCCATTAGAGCCTTTTGATAAAGTAAATATCGGGATTAAATCCATCTTAGCTAGCCGTGTCATACAACCCAAGAACTTGGCGAATGCTCTTAACCATCACAACATATGTAATTGAGTATTCTTGTTTGCACAGATAAGGAAGAGCATGATTACTATAATAGTGGCACTAGTTGAAGCAAACTTTATTTCCAAAACGAGAAAAGATTGCGATAGAATAGCTTTAATTAAAAAATAGAACATTAGCATAGTATGACAAAGCACAATCATGTTGATAAAGGACAGTACTGACCGGTGTGAGGGGCCCTATGCCGCCACGACTCGATGTGGTGAACCTGCAAATCCACTCGGATTAGGCCAACCTGCATATCCAGGATTCAATTCATGCGCCTTTTTGTGCAGTTCACCTGAAATGAAGCGAAGATTGCATCATTGATCTAGCAAGAAGTACTTGCTCTTGTGAGATGGTAGGTTCTTCTTTAGTAGTTACACAAAAATTGAGCAACATTAACGTTGGTTGTCCTTTTGTGCAGTTCCACTAAAATAAACTGCCATTGGGGTGACTGTGATCTCGCAAAGACTAATAAAATGTTGCACGAGATTATCAGCTGAAATTGACGGAGATTTTGGAAACTCCAATCACCATTTTGTGCAGTTCCACCAAAATTGAGAGATGTTGCCCACGTGACATTTTAGTTGAACTGCACAAGACACTCATTCCAAAAAAAGTATTTTGTGCAATTCACCAAAAGGTCACAATAGCAACAAGGTGAAATGGATATCCCTATCACGATAGTACATGGAGTACTCCGCACCATAGTACCTCTCTAGCTAGGCTGTTTTATAGATTGTCGTTGTGATGGACGATATACCTGAGCAAGGCGTCAAGTCACGACTATGACCGTTGGTGTTGAGCTAGGTGAATACATGCTCGGTGTTCGCGGAGGCCTCTAGCAAACCTCTAAACAGTAATGTAACATACGCATAATATTGGTTTTTATTTCTTTCTCCACTGACAGGTAGGCCCGCATAGATAGATAGATAAAGAACGCGAGCTGATGAGGCGCATGCAGACTATTTGACTGGTCAACCAGACAAGTACGGAGCTATACGCTGAGCCAGTGACCGTATAATCACCATATCTCGTATACAATGATCCAAATTTCCTTCGTCTTCTGTCCTTGAGCTCTTGACAAACCAATTCACTTTACGATTGTCCGGCCACTCCACCCTAGAACTGTCACCAAGCGTCGTTCATGCCACCGCGCCGCACACTAACCAGTAAGGAAGCAATGGCATCCCGCCGCGCCGAGTTCCTCGCCGCCCACGACCACACACAGAATGGTAAGCAAGCGGTGGCATCCCGCCGTGGTGAGTTCATCACCGCTCGCGACCTCACACCTATGTGTGTGGAATTTGAAGCTGCCAAGGCCGAATGGGCGGTAGAGCAAGAGGCGGCCAAAGCCGCACAGAGGGAGTGGAAACGTCAGAAAAATCGCAAGAAAAGAGAGGCCCGCCGCCGCAAGAAAGAAGAGGACACACACGCTGCTGTGGAGAGGTTGGCGGAGATCCAAGCACGGTGGGGTGGCGCCAACAAACCGGGAAGGAGAACGATGGCGTCTAGCCAGCATGTGAGAAGTAGTAGTACTAGTAGTTAGTGTGTATGTCTGTGTCGCCCACATGTTTGTTTAATTAATTACGAGCATGTAACAGTACTACTAGTTACTACTGTAGTTTTTAGAGAAAATTACCAGTACATTAGCCTAGACTAAATGGAAAAATTCCTATCCTACGCATCAAATGGCATCTCTGTCTCTATAGGAATTGAGTTTGAGATGCATGTCATCTCACTTCCTATGATTTTCATATTCCTATAAAATTTCTATCCTTTATGAACCAAAGGAGGCCTCTGCTGGAGTAACTACTGTAGCTAGCAGTACTGCTGGTACAGTATTTTTCTTCAAGAAGCAGAATTCAACGAAGTCATGATGGTTCCTTCGTCCGAGCAACTTCACAGTGGGTAAGGTTGGGCCTGTGATTTGTCAGCTCATTAATAATACTGCGACGCGACGACCGGGGTAACTCTCCCTTGGAGTTCGGCGGGCATGGCAAGTGGACCAGGATGGTCGACGTCCCACATGTCGGCGAGTGGAAGTATTCTTTCCAATATGGAGTAGCAAGGAAACCGAGTGGTATAGTATCACTGGTGATTTATATTTATTTTTTATTTCTACTAAATGCTAGCGTTTCAACTCTTACGACGAAGGAGTGCCAAACACATGGCACATGTTGGATGTCGCACACGTCAGCGAAAGGAGTGGGACATGAACAGCGTGGTAGAGTGTCTCCACTTCTTGGTTGGAGACCACATGTAGTAGTACTACTGTACTAGTGGTATGGACGATACAGAGTGTGACCCGGAGAGAAAGAAACGTCTAGTTGGAAGGTCTCGGGGCATACACGTAAACAAATATAAAACCTAATATGTGCCTCCAATTAATATAGTAGTAGTAGAGTACTTAGTCTATACTCCATAACATCACCGGGCATTGCACGTACAACATTTAGTGGTAGTAATAGACAAATGCCTATATGCGAAGCATGTTCATACTATTTGTGCCTTTCTATTTCACTTACTGCGCTATGTTACATAGGTTCGCACGTCCACTCCTGGGTACTTGTCCGTCTCGTAGTTCCAGTCCCACGTGTTCTTAATATAGATGGAACGATCCTTGCATGACATGTACACCTTGATGCTAGATGTGTCGCGTGTTGGCAAAAGGATGAACAAAGCTCATGAAAAAAATAGAGTGCAAGAACATAGATTCCCGACGACCGAGAAGGAGCAAGAAACCTCGGGGTGGAGCATCTGCACTCATAATATTTTATATTATTCAGCGATATAAAATCAACCAATCATCTCCAAAGTGGACTGGAAGAGTACGAAACATGGCAGCCTAGTGTAGTTACATCATACTAGTACATGGCTAACCCACGCTATCACCATATTTCTTGGCTTCCGTGCGACGGTGACCAGAGAAGAGGCAGCGGGAGGGGAATGAATGCAGCTACTGTTTGGGTTCGCCGTCCGGCTTAAATAAATGCGCAGCATCACGTGTACCCGCGGGTGCACCAATTGTAACATACGTGTCTCCTTAAGTGGGCGTCACGTAACTAGTGTGTGTGTGTGTGTGTGTGTGTGTGATTCTGAGAGACAGAGTGCGTGTGTGCGACTCTACTCTTTGGACATGTACTCAACCTTTTGCATCGGGATATAAGTATAATGGTATTTACTTTAGCTAGTGATCTACGTGGCCATGTTTTTTTGCGGGTGATTTACGTGGCCATGTTAACATGGTTGTGTAAAAAAATGTCACTTCCTGCTCGTGATTTGCGTTATATAATTACAAGCAAGATGCTCGTGCATTGCACGGAACATTAATATGCATTTTTTTACAAAACACATGTTGTGATTTACCCATGCAGGAGTAATCCCATTTGTAAAAACTAATGATAGTTCGATAATTTTACCGGAAAACTGGTATCTCGAGAATGTCATTGAAAAAATGAAATATGAGAGATAAGGTGAGGAGGAGTGGAGCGTGGTGGTAACTGGTGGTCAGAATGGGCGGAGGCATGGGGATGGACGGCGCCGGCAGGCGGCAGCGGCCACCATGCTATATTATTCCGGAGACTTTCTTTTTTAATTGCTTAGCAATGAGGTGTGGGAGATAAGGATGTGGAGAGAGGTGCGGCTATCTTTTGTAAAATTATCATAGTTAGCTTTCTATCCATCAGATATAGATCAGCCGGACTATATTACAAGATGGCAGGCACACCATCATCGCCAACTCGGTTTTTTTTCAAGAAGCGTGATTTATCGTAAAGCACTTCTGTGACACGCAATTTATCGTCATGGAACTGGACGCTTCCGTGATGATAATTTTGGCAATGTCATGGAACACTTCTATGATAGCACAGGTATGACTATCTTGATTCTGTCATAAAATCGTCATGGACGTACATGCATGACAGAAAACATGACCTATTGTGACAAACACGTATCATCACGGAAGTGTATTTTTTTGTAGTGCACCACGGTGAGCTTGCCGCTGCTCCCTGGGATCTTCATGAGGTCGTAGGCCGGATGGGTCGCGGCCATGAACCGAGCCATCCCAGGGTACCCGAGGATGGTGTTGTACGCGAGGCTGATACGAGCGATGTCGAAGTCGATCAGCTCGGCGCGGTAGTTGTCGCGAGTGCCGAAGGTGACTGGGAGGCGGATCTGCCCCAGAGGGCTGGCGGAACCACAGCCGACTTCGGAGAAGGGCTTGGTGGAGCGCAGCCGCTCGAGCGGCACGTGGAGCAAGCTAAAAGCTTCTACTGAGAGCACGTTGACGCCGGCCCCACCGTCGATGAGGGTCTTGGTGACTGCCACGTTGTAGATGGTCGGCGTGCAGAGCATATGGAGAGTGCCTAAGCCCGTAGTGGAAGCGGAGTGGTCCCCTGAGTCGAAGGTGAGGTTGGTCTCGGGCGCCGCCCATCTTAGGGGGGCTCCCCGGCGTACGGAGGCGGCGTCGATCTGGCGGGGGAACTGCTTGACGTGGCGGTCCGAGGGCGGTTCTTGAGAACCTCCGAGGAGGGCCGCAACGAGATTGGGCGCTGACGCCCCGAAGTGCGCGATGAAGAGGCCGCGTAGTACCTCCCAAGATGCCATAGATGACTCTGGCAAGCTGAGAAGCCAGGCACGCGGAACTCCAGTGAGCGCCAAGGGGAGCCAGTTGGCCATGACCTTGCTACTGCTGTCGGCCGCCGAAACGGCCTCCTCGTAGGCCTGGAGGAAGACGATCGGATCTGCCGCCCCACCGTAACGGGGCGGTAGATCTGGCCTGAACCTGGGTGGCCACTGCACCTGTCGCAAGGCGGGGGTGAAGGCCTGGAGGCCCGCTACGCCGCCATGCATGCCCCCCGACCTGTTCGAAGGTGAGGCGACGCCATGAGAGCCGGGCAGATGGGGAGCGGGGTCGGTGCAGGGGCGAGACTTTGGTGCACCCCTACCTGGCGCGCCAAATGTCGAATCTTGGGTTCCGGCAAAACCCTTGTGGTTCGAACATTAGGGTGCGCATGAAGATCTCTCGTTCATCCCTATCCCATCTACTCGTCGATTCCTAAGCCTAGCTCATCAGACCCGAAGAAAAAGGGACACAAAGATTTATACTGGTTAGGGCCACCGTTGTGGTGTAATACCCTAATCTAGTGTGGTGTGGTGGATTGCCTTGCAGGCTGGGGAAGAACTAGTACACGGGAAGAACGGCCTCCTGAGGAAAGGTGTTCTTGTGCTCGGGTGAGCTTGCTGTGTGTATGGTTGGCTCTTGATCAGATGCCCTCTAGGTTGGGTCAGCTCAAGATGAGATGATCCCTGTATGGTGGTGGCTAGTCCTATTTATAGAGGCCCGGGTCCTCTTCCCAAATATTGAGCGGGAAAGGATCCCACAACGGCCATATTTGAAGGGGGGCAGCTAGTACAAGCTATCCTGACAAAAGGTGGTCTTCGTCTGCCAAAGGCTCTGGTGGTGACGCCGCCGTGGGCTCCGGGATGACCTCCACTCTGCCGTCCTGCTGGTCTTGGTCTCGTTGCGCCGATATGGAAACCTTTACCCGACGCATCGGGACTCCTGGCATGCGCCTGCTCCTTTAGCACCAAAGAGTAAACTGGCACCCTGCGCCCAATGGCGCCTGCCTGGCCTTGGTCGTCATGGCTCACATCACAAGGACCTCGTGAGCTCCTCCTTGCCTTGATATCTCCGCTCCTCAGGAGCCAGCCTAGCGAGGCCGCCCTAGGGGAAGTCTTGTGTCCGCCGCCTCATGAGGCTTGGCCCCTCGCAAGGGTCTTGAGTAGTCGCTAACGAGGTTGGGCCATACCAGGCCGCTGGACGAGCCACACCCTTGGCCGGAGGCAGGCAAGTCTGGGTACCCCCGTTCCCAGAACGCCGATAAAGAGGTAGAGAGACCTCAAAAGAAATGAGAGAGAGGTAGAGACTTAATTTATTCAACGGGAAGGGGTTTGTGGAGGAGTGAGTTATTTCGCAGGTCATGCATTAATAAAAGAGAGAAGTTAATTACCTAGACAATGAGGAATATGAGAGACAAGACAATGAGGCTCACATGGTAGGGAGAGGAAGAGGGAAAGTGAGGATCACATATGTATGGGAGTTGTGCCTATCGAGGCACATGCGGCTAATACACTTCCGGTTAGCAGCGAGCAGCAAACCCGAACACCGCCGCTAAGTGGCCCCTACGTGGCTAACACTAGCAGCATCCGCTTCCAAGATAGGACGTTGTCATAAACACTAACAACAGTGGCGGTCAAGTCCTTGCACACGCTATAATATGTGGGGCCCACTCGTATGTCAGGCATGGGTCTGCCTTCCTTATTGGTAGTGCTCGCAGTGTCAGCATACGCTGCTCGGCCTTACTTCTATTAGCAGCGTGCGAAAGATTCGAGCGCCCCTAGTTTGTTATGGCTAGAGATGATTGGTGCGTACCAATGCATCACACACACACACACACACATATACATTTCCACTACAATTAAATACCATACACGCTCCATTTCATATATTCAAGGGATGAGGGAGTCCTGGATTGAGGGGTCCTCATGTGGCCGGATAACTCGTGGTGGGCCGGACTGGTGGGCCGTGAAGATCATTGTTGAAGATCATCTCTTGTATCCGGATAGGACTCCTGTATTCGTATAATGGAAGGTTTTAGGTTTAGGTGTAATCTTTCCTTCCTCTGCAAGATGGTTATGTACAAACCCTAGGCCCCTCCGGTGCATATATAAACTGGAGGGTTAGTCCATAGAGGCTGGAGAATCATAACATCCTCATAGGCTATACTTGAGGGTTTAGCCATTATGATCTCGAGGTAGAACAACTCTTGTAATCATATTCATCCATTTTAATATGGCAGGAAGTAGGGTATTACCTCGATCGAGAGGACCTAAACCTAGGTAAACATCGTGTCCCCAGCCTCGTGTTACAATCAATCCTCAGACACTTAGTTCGGGACCCCCTACCCGAGATCCGCCGGTTTTGACACCAACATTGGTGCTTTCATTGTGAGTTCCACTATGTCGTCGGCCGAAGGACTGATGGATCCCGTCATCGACCACGACGGCGACACTGAGGGAATTTTTTGTCCCAGAGAGCTTTTTGTGTTTGGCGGCTTCATGCTTCGTGCCAGCACTGAAGGCCACCTCGAGCAGGTTGAGAGCTATGCCCCTGGCCATCAAGTCAGGTTTGGAAGCTTAAACTATGTTGCTGATATCTGCGGAGACTTGATCTTCGATGGATTCGAGCCTACGGCGACCCCTCCCTACCACCACGATGAACACGACCTAACTCTGTCATCGGACCAGGCGATAGCGCCTATAACAGTTCTGGCCCTATATCCGGAACAGATCGCGTCACCCGAGGACGGGAAGCTCAACCCCATCGCGGAAGCCACAGACTCAACAGCGTAGGAGCCGCACACTGACTCGTCTCCGGCCTTAGGTTCCGAATCATACGCATATGCGCCCTTCAAGCTCGATCAAGCGTCTATCGCTGAATTCAGTGCTGCGGATATCTTATGGCACTCACCCTTTGGCGACATGTTAAACTCGCTAAAATCTCTCTCCTTAGCTGGGGAAACACAGCCGAATTATATCCGGTTCGAACTGGAGGCTGAGGATGAAGAATTTTGCTCCCCACCCACCACCCACTTGGTAGCCACGGTCGAAGATCTAACCGACCTACTTTATTACGCTTCCGGAGACTTTGAAGGGATGTACCTCGAAGCCGAAGCAGATCCAGGCCAAAACCAGCCCGTAACCGGGCGAGGGACAGCTACGTCGTCATACGATGTGTATATGGTGGATACACCTAAGGAGAAGGAGGGCGACGGCGAAAACGATCCCACAAAGGACAAGCCTGTCAAAGAACCTCCCAAACGTCGGCGTCCAAAGCGCCAAACTAAATCCCGTAAAGGAAAAGATAGCAACACTGTCACTAACGACGGTGACAGCCCGGAACAAGCAGAAGACACCGCATACCTAGCAATGGAGCAGGACGAGGAAGACGACGGCGACCATAGTCTGAAACCGCAGTCCGATGACAGCGATGCCGAAGACAGTAATTACGAACCTGTCTTCGAAGAGGATGTTAGCCTGGGCGACGAAGAATACATCGTCCTAGAAGAACCCTTGGAACAAAATCGCTTCCATCGGAGGCTTATTGCCACTGCGAGGAGCCTGAAAAAGCAGCAGAGACGGCTTCAAGTCGAACATGATACGCTCAACGATAGATGGAAGGAAGTGTTGGACGCTGAGCGAAAATATGGCAATCGCCAAACCAAAAGCTATCCTAAGCGTAAACTGCTGCCTGAATTCGATGACGAGGACGCTACGCCTATACCGCCGAAGAACAACACCACTGACAAGCCGGACCGACCACCTCGTGGACGGGACAGAGTGGCTAGCAACGGTGTGCACAAACCCGCACCCCCGCCCCATAAAGGAAAGGAGGATGCGGCTTAGGCCCGGAAACACGATATGCGTGAGGACCTGAACAAAAAGGCTGGCAAGACCAGATCCATCTACGGATCTAGAGACCATGCTCCCGCACGGTACGGCGGCTATCAAGCCAATCGCGCCGGTCATATACCAGTTCGGGGTCAATACCGAATATCCCAACCATCGGACATATGCCATGACATAGCAAAATACAAGGGCGCCGTGCACCCCGTGTGCTTCACCGATGAAGTGTTGGATCACGATATTCCAGAAGGGTTTAAACCCGTAAACATCATGGCGTACGATGGAACGCCGGATCCTGCCGTCTCGATAGAAGACTTCATCCTTCACATCCACATGGCTTGCGGAGATGGTCTCCACACCATTAAATACTTACCCCTCAAGCTGAAAGGACCAGCTCGGCACTGGCTAAACAGCCTCCCAGAGAACTCCATTGGTAGTTCGGAAGAACTTGAGGATGCTTTTCGGGCCAACTTTCAAGGGACCTATGTCCGGCCCTCGGATACCGATGATCTAAGGCACATCATCCAACAACCCGGGGAGTCAGCCCGCAAGCTTTGGAACCGGTTTCTCACTAAGAAGAACCAAATCGTCGAATGTATGGTCACCGAAGCCTTAGCGGCATTCAGGCATAGTGTCCGGGATGAATGGCTAGCAAGACACCTCGGACAGGAAAAGCCCAGGACAATGGCAACCCTAACTACACTCATGACCCGTTTTTAAGCGGGCAAGGACAGATGGTTAGCTCGTAGCAGCACCAGCAACCCTAGAACATCTGAAGTCAGGGACGGCAATGGAAAGCCACGACGTAACAAAAACAAATGTCGGAATAATGCTCGAAGCCCATATTATACAGCGGTAAACATCGGATTCAGCGGCTCCAGACCCGGTCAACGAAAGAAGTTTTAAAGGCAACAAAAATGGTCCCTCTAGCCTGGACAAGATATTAGATAGGCCCTACCAGATCCATGGCACCCCAGAAAAACCTGCAAACCATACCAACCGTAATTGTTGGGTTTTCAAGCAGGTCGGCAAGCTCAATGCCGAACACAAGGGAAAGGGACCTCAGAGCGAAGATGAGGATGACCCTCGCCAGCCGAACACAGGGGGACAGAAGAAAATTCCACCAGAGATCAAAACAATGAACATGATATATGCCACTCATATCCCAAAGAGGGAGCGCAAGCGCGCACTCCAAGATGTCTATGTGGTCGAGCATGTTGCCCCCAAATTCAACCCATGGTCGTCCTGTCCGATCACCTTCGATCGCAAGGATCATCCGACTAGTATTCGTCATGGGGGTTCGGCTGCTGTAGTGCTCGATCCAATAATCGATGGATACCATCTCACTCGAGTCCTTATGGACGGCAGCAACAGTCTCTATCTGATATATCGGGACACTGTCTGCAAAAGGGGGATCGACCCGTCGAGAATCAAGCCAAGCAGCATGACCTTTAAAGGAGTGATATCGGGCATAGAAGCCTCCTGCACTGGCTCTTTAACATTGGAGGTCATGTTCGGCTCTCCTGATAATTTTCGAAGCGAAGAGCTAATCTTTGACATAACTCCGTTCCGAAGTGGCTATCATACACTACTCGGAAGAACGGCCTTCGCCCGCTTTATTGCAGTCCCACGTTATGCTTATCTAAAGCTTAAAATGCCTGGACCACGGGGCGTTATCACGGTCAATGGAAATATGGAGCGCTCTCTCCGTACGGAGGAGAACAATGCGGCCTTAGCAGCCGAAGTCCAAAACGGCATATTCAAGCCGGACAACCTACTGGTTGCGGACATAGCTAAACATGTCCAGCATACGCCTCAATGTGGCAGCTCAGATGAACATGAGCTAGATTAGCAGCTACGCCCCCATCGACTGCCCCATAAGGTGATAGCATATGTGCCTCGGGCACATAATTATGCCCTCAAAATCCCTTGGGCGGCGTTGGGGGCACACTGCATACAAATAGTCCATAGTTCGGCTCGACCCTATTCGGACCCTAAAAATTATCTTTCAAGGTTCACTAAATGAACCGGTTCTGTTTATGGCCACACTGGATCTCTTTTCTTTCCTAGGTTTCTTTTTTTTATAGATGGCCAACACACTCCCCCTTCAAGGACACATTACAGAGGAGGAAATGGCGCAGACGTGCAGCAGGGACCCGCGCTAAGGTTTCTTTTTAGATTAAGACCCTGTGTAAACCTTTTTCTCTTTTTTGTTTTATACTTCTCTGGCATGTAAAATGTCCAAGAAAGTCATCGGCATTATCTGCAAGCTTACGGCTCGCCGTACTATAACGGGATATTATAAGAATAGCTTGGTTCATATTACGTTTGGAGTTTTATTCACTCACCATCTATGTTCTTTCCCCACGTCAGACTACCACATGTGCCTTGTCAATAGGGTCCATTACCAGGGGCTGTATTCAGCCCGGTATATGTTGAAAAGTCCGAACACCTATAAGGAGTGTTCGGTGTCCTGGATATTTGCCCCATATGCATCTGTTCTGAATCATGTCTTAGGTCAATAGTTGGGTTGCCCGGCTCCTGTGCTTACCCCTACGTTCCCGATTGTTCGGCTACGGTGTAAAGGGAGAACTACTACGATTGTACTTCTGGCTCATCCGGTCAAGTACCTCAGTAGAGAAAGCCGAAAATTGACTGTCATGATATGTGAGAACCTGGTCCGCAATCCGATGACTTAGGTTTATACTATGATCAAGAGAGATCTAACCCGTGTTATACGAAGGGTTGTTTTTTTCGCCCAGTCAGGTGAAATTGGATACCTTAATTCGGAAATATCATATCCGCACCAGGGGCTAGTACCTAGCCCCACTCGTCGAACTCCTATGGCCAAGTGAAAGCAACAACGCAGCATAGTCTGATTGCCTGGTTCGCTCCGTATACACCTCCTACACGGACCAAGACATTGGATAAAGAGTGTATACGCATATGACCGAACACCCCAGTACTATGTACGTTGGGGCTGAAGCCGACGACTGGAAACTTTCAGCTTTATATAAACATCCACACAGGAGGTAAAAGTCACTCACATTATAATAGCGCAAAAGTTATATACATCGGTTCATAAGTTCAAGTCTTTCCAGTCGGATACAATTACTCAAAGATAACATCTTTCGAGCACTGGCCTTCTACAAGGCGGGCACCTTCAATGACGTCCTTGAAGTATTTCTCCGGCTTGCGGTGCTCCTCGCTTGCGAGCGGGCCAGCAGTAGCTATATCATGCGCCTTCATCTTCGCCCTGTGCAATTTTACACAAGCAAAGGACATCAGAGCACCTTCTATGGAGGTCGAAAGCTTTAATGCGTCGACTCGCGGACTCGCCTCTACGAGCCACTTCACCAATCTGAAGTAGCTATTTGGGATTGGATCAGCTGGCCATAGCCGGACTATCAAGTCCTTCATGGCCGAATCTGCCATATTGTGCACCTCGACCAGTTGCTTCATCTGGTCGTTGAGGGGCACCGTATGTTTTGGCGCATATAACTGCGACCAAAGCAACTTCTCCGTTTCATTCCCCTCCTGGGCTCGGAAGTAATGAGAGGCATCAGCACTGCTCCTCGGAAGATCAGCAAACACGCCTGGAGAACTCCATAACCGTGTCAGCCCAAGATACTTCTGCCCTTCGAAGATGCTCTGTAAGAGAAAGGTCTTACGAGATGATATCTGCCGTGCATGTTTGATTTCTTCACAGGCATTGCACGACTCGCTTCGCGCATCCTGGGCAGCCTTAACTGCTGAAGTAAGCTCGGATGCTTGTTTCGAAGTCTTATCTTCCAATGCCTCGCATTTGCGAATGGCATATTTGAGCTCGACCTCGACTTCGGACACCCGAGTCTGGTGCTTCTTGCACACGGCCTTTTCGGCCTCTAGTCCGGCAACCGCCTTGTCAGCGATCGCCTTGCTCACTTTAGCCTCCTCCTTGGCCTTCGCGAGATCGCCCTTGAGGGCCTCGAGCTCAGTGGCGCCTACTGTGTGATACAGAATATATAAAGGAGTTTATACCCGTACTCAATTAACATTATTAGTCTTCTTGACATTTTAAACTTTTAAAATCTGCATACCTTGCATTTCATCTAAATGTTGGTTGACGCGGTCGAGGTCTGCGTTGGCCAACAAGAGCTTCTGATTTAGTTCGGCAACCTCTGCATCTCGTGCAGTTTCCGTAACTAGTGAAGCATGTTCATATAACCGAAGCATAACAGTTCAACTCTATAAGTATGCTACACTATGGATACTTAATCCGATTCTGTTCAGAATCACACAAACCATCAGGGGCTACTGGCTATATATATGCATATAAAGCGAATAAAAGTTTCATAAAGAATATTACATTGCTTACCTCAAAGCCTATTAACAGGTTGTTGAAGGCTTAATTCAGTCCACCTTTGACGGAGTTCCCCTATGATAAGGAGGCGTCGGGGTGTCCTCGGGGAGGGCTGTAGGTCAGCATCTGAGAAATACTAAATAAGTATCAAAATGCTAAACAAACAAGGTGCAGCAATTAATATATCCGGACAAACTTACTTTTGGTCGGGGGCTTCTCCCTGGTCTTCACCACAAAGCTCTATTCGGATGATGAGTCTGAACGAGCAGAGAGGTTCAGCCTCCTCCAGGGTGCGGTCGTGCCTGCATCAGTGGCGGTCGCCCTCCTCGTCCCCCTTCCTTGCGCGGGTGGATCTTCTTCTTCTTCTTCTTCTTCTTCTTCTTCTTCTTCTTCTTCTTCTTCTTCTTCTTCTTCTTCTTCTTCTTCTTCTTCCTCATCATCCTCCTCTTCGGAGGAGAGGATGTTGATCTTCTCGGACTTCTCATCCGCGGGGCGGGGGCCGTCTTCGGCCTTCTTGCTCTTCTTCTTGGGCTTCTTGACCGGTGCCTTATACGGCGATTATGGGTCTTCAGGCAAAGGCGCCAGACACTTCATCCGGATTGCCTTCTTCGTCTAGCTCTATATATCACGCAAAAACTCTAATTCCTATTATCATTAAATAAGAAAGGGTATATGTGTTCGGCGGAATTTTCTATTACCTCTCGGGCGGTGAACGCGGTACTATAGTCCGCATCCTCGGTTTCTTTCGGCCACTCCTTCTGGCTCTTGAAGAGATGCTTCTAGATATCTTTGTGCATGAAGCCAACGAGATGCTTCAAAGGCCTATCTCTTGCAGGATCGAACTCCCATAGGGAGGAGTCCCAGCTTTGGCAAGGAACGACAAGCCGGGCCAACATTACATGGACCATGGTCGAGAGCTGATAGCCCTTGGAAATCACGCCGGACACACGGCTCTGGAGTGTCGTCACCTCAACTTGAGACCCCCCAGTTCGGACTCTTATCAGTCTAGGAGGTCAACCTCTCCTGGGGTCCAGATCTGAAAGTAGGTTTCGCCGCCCATTTAGCATCGCGGGGTTCAGTGATATAAAACCACTCCTGCTGCCAGACCTTGTTCGTCTCCACGAACGACCCTTTTGGCCAAATTGCATTTGGGAGCTTTCTTATCATAGCGCCCCCGCACTCCGCGTGTTGCTCATCCACCACCTTCGGCTTCACGTTGAAGGTTTTGAGCCATAGGCCGAAGTGTGGAGGGATGTGGAGGAAAGCTTCACACACCACTATAAAAGCGGAGATGTGGAGGATTGTGTTCGGGGCTAGATCGTGGAAATCTATCCCGTAGAAAAATAGCAAACCTCGAACAAAGGGGTGGAGCAGGAACCCTAACCCCCTAACAAAGTGCAAGAGAAACAAGACTCTCTCACCCGCCTCTGGGACGGGAATCACATGGACCTTGGCGGGGACTCGGTGCGCAACATTGGCAGCGTGGTAGCCCGCGCTCCGAAGATCCCCCACAGTTTTCTCAGTGACCGTGGAGGCCTCCCACTTGCCCCTGGCGCCGGATCCAGCCATTGCTGGGAAAGGAAGTAGTGGTTGAGGGACGAGGAATGGTGAGCGCAGGAGATGAGGGTGCTGGGGCTAGGAAGATTGGAGAACTCTAGCTTGAGGAAATCATGGTGCTGATGAAAGGGATTGGTATCATTTTATAACACTGTGAATACAGAACGTCCCCCCACTTTAGCCATAAACCTCGCCGGTTCACAAAGCGGTCGTGCGTAATGCGCGGTTTGGATGCTCACATCATATTGATAAGGATCCAACAATAAGCAGGCATGATCTCTATTCTGATAAGATGTGTCAATGGGGTTGTACCTCGAAACGCGAAACTAGGACCAAGTAAAATGGTTCGATATGTTAATGGGATGGACGCGACGCTTCACCAAAAAGTTGTCAGTAAAGACACAATATTTGTTTTCTTTCAATGCCTTGCCTTCGAGGCCAAGGGTTGTACTAACCATGCAGAGCCAAACATAGTATACTTTTTGCAGAAGATATATTCGGAAGAAGGAACCCGCCTTGCAATGCCGAAGACAATACGGAAGTCGAACTCATCGTCATCGAAGACAGGTTCATGGACTACTGGGGGAGTCCTGGATTGAGGGGTCCTCATGTGGTCGGATAACTCGTGGTGGGCCGGACTAGTGGGCCATGAAGATCATTCTTGAAGATCGTCTCTTGTATTTGGATAGGACTCATGTATTCGTATAATGGCAGGTTTTAGGTTTGGGTGTAATCTTTCCGTCCTCTTCAAGATGGTTACGTACAAACCCTAGGCCCCTCCGGTGCATATATAAACTGGAGGGTTAGTCTGCAGAGGCTGGAGAATCCTAACATCCTCATAGGCTAGACTTGACGGTTTAGACATTACGATCTCGAGGTAGATCAACTCTTGTAATCTTATTCATCCATATTAATATCGCAGGAAGTAGGGTATTACCTCGATCGAGAGGGCCTGAACCTGGATAAACATCAGGTCCCCAGCCTCCTGTTAGCATCAATCCTCAGACACGTAGTTCGGGACCCCCTACCCGAGATCCGCTGGTTTTGACACCGACAAGGGAACTCACCAAGAATTAATTAAGAGACCAGAGGCCGAGATAATTAATAGTTCAATGTCGATCCTAATTGAGAGTGATCCCCATACCTAAGTTCAAAGAGAGATATTAATAAAGAGGGAGAGAGACCTGGAAAAAAATGAGAGAGAGATGGAGACTTAATTTATTCTATGGGAAGGGGTTTGTGGAGGAGTGAGTTATTTAGCAGATCATGCATTAATGAAAGAGAGACGTTAATTACCTAGACAATGAGGAATATGAGAGACAAGATAATGCGGCTCGCATGGTACTGTCACGCCCAAGATGCGATTCTATCCCGATCACGTGATGAACTCATGATTAGGGCACAACCGCATTTCAGGCGCTTAGCAAGATGGATATCATTGCATCGTACCATTACATAAATAGATGGGATACTTACAAGTCATACAATTGCCACATGAATACATAAACATCATATACAAGACAACCGACTATAGACGAAAACACATGAAAAACACACGACATCCATCCTGCTATCCCAGGCTGCCGGCCATGGGTATCAAGACTAGCAAAGCTTAATGGGAATGGAGAGGTTAAGTGGTGAGGTTGCAGCAGCGACTAAGCATTGTATGGTGGCTAACTTATGATTACAAGAATAAGATGAGCATCTACGCAAACGGTCGCAAACTAGTAATGATCGCTAAGAGATCCTAAACTACCTACGAGCCAAACAGAACCCCACCATGTTCTCTTCTCAAAGTGAAAAGAGACAGTCCAGAACTGAACAAACATTAAGTTCAAGTTGTTAAACAGCAAGTTAACATGCACCATGAAGATCTAGTCGAAATTTTAGTCAAGTTACATATAAAGTTCATATAGTTCGGAGCTACAGCCTAGAAGATATGAGCAAAACAAGTCAAGCATGTCATTGATGCAAAACGCATCCAAACATCAAGAAAACACACTCCAAACAGGTATACAACATGTTATTATGCATCTACATGCAAAAACAAGCAAGTTACATATAGGACACACTCAAAACGGAGCAACGGTTCTACACATACACATGAAACAAGATGTAACAACAGACCGTCCAAAAACAGCAACTAGGCACTTTGCAATCATCAAAACCACATGCTATAGGAACATTTCATGGCATCAAAGGGCATGGCAAGCATGTACATGTCAAGCACTACAAGCATGATCACTGAGCTACTACCAAACACCACTAGAACATGCTCAAAACATCACGGCAAGATTGCAAAAGATAACAGTTTCACAGACTTAGTAAAATAAATTGAACATGGCAGCAACAACGACAAGTAGGCATGTTTGCAAGCTTGTGCAACTCATCTCAAAGCATATCATGGCAAGTGAATATAACTAACAACAATAAGACAGGTTTATACAGCTACTCATGGCAAGAACATGGTCATAGGATGCCTAGAACACTAGCTATTCACATGGCAAAACTGAACTTACTGTTAACAGGCTAACAGAGACATTTTATAGCAATTTGAGAGCAAGAAATAAAGAAGCTACAGCAACCTATAATCGCAAACAAGGGCATGGATGGATAGAGAATAACATGGACTTCAATACATGGTCATTGGACATCCCAAAAACATGCATGGATATGACTAGGACATCAGGCAAACATGGCATCACAATATAACAGATTCAAACTTAGCAGTTTTCAACATTGTAAGAAATCAGCAAACAGCGAGTAGGTCACTCTACAAGCTTGTTGCACCCACCACAAGGCATATCATGAAAAACTAATTACACCACAACAAAGATGCATGGTTGTGCTCCTAAAACATGTTGACATGATGCTCAAACAAAAATCACACATAAAGACATGAAAAAGACAAAACAACAAGTTATAACAGTTTTTGGCACTTAACAGCAACATGCACTCTTGCAACTTGGATTAAGGCATCAGGATGAACAGTAACATGAATGCAATCACCACCATCATGTAGAGCACAGAGAGACGAACATTTTGACATATTATATGCTCAATTTGGACATACATGCATAAAGTTATCAACAATCAAAGTATGCAACATAATGTAAAAATTCTGGGACTTCTCAGACTTAGAAAAAATATGCACATGCGTTGGAGAACTAAAAGTTGCGCGGGCGGGGCTTAGGCTGGAGGATCTCACATCGGGCCTCTGGGCCGGTCGGTGGCGCAGCTTGACGGGCCAAGGTGCTCGGCAAGGGAATGGGCCTTGAGAAGGGGTGCGGCCCATGTGCATGCCATGCGCGGTCAACGTACGGTGGTTGTGCATGTTCTTGCACGCACGCAGACGTGCAGGCAGGCGCGTGCATGGCACAAATCTCCGGTGACGGGAAGCGAAGACGACGTCGGGGACGGGCCGGATCCGGTGGGTAGGAGCCCGGATCTGATCGGACCTAGGCGGGGCCGGCGTCGGAGTTGACGTACGGCGGCGTGTCGAAGCTTCTGCAGGCGGCCATGGCGGGGAACTGTGAGGGAGAGCGTTGGGGTGAGTCTGCGATGAGAGGGAAGGAAGAGGGAGAAGAGGGGCATGGCAGGGCCGACCTGGTCGAGCAGATGGTCGCCGGCGGCTATGCTCCGGTGAGGCGGCGGGGAACATGGCGGACGGCGGGGTCGGGTCCAGGGGCTCCTCCGCTCGATCCAGATCGAAGCGAGGGAACCGGAGGCACGGCATGCTCGGGCTCGGGAGCGGCGGCGGAGTTCAGGCCGAGCGTGCCGTGGATGGGCCCCGACTGGCCCGCGCGGTGCTGGCGCGGTGGAGGCGACGACGTGGCCGTCTTCGATTGGCCACGGGTGTCTGCAGGGCGGCAGCTGTCCAATGGAGGGGCACCAAGTGGCGGGTGTGAGGTGGCCGGTGCGGATTTGGAGGAGAGAGGAGGTGGGAGGTGGCTGGTGGCGACGGATTCGAGGAGAAGAGGGTCTAGGGGTAGGGGAAGACTAGGGGATGCAAAAATTGGAAGGAGGGGTAGTTATGTAGGGAAAGGGGGTCTAGGGTTAGAGGATTGCGGGCTTTCGGAGCCATACGATCGCCATCGGACGGTCCGGAGCAGTGGGGTGGTGTAGGTGGGCTAGGTGGGTTGTGAAGAAAAAGGGGAGAGAGGCCCGGCGACAAGTTTCCGGAGACTGAAAAACGTTCGACGATTATCCGGCTATATTGCTGCTATAGATTGAACGGTTGGCCTATCAAACGAGCTCCGAATGCAACGAAATTTGGCACGTGGTCTGTCTACACTATAATAAGACCACACGCCAAGTTTCAACCCATTCCGCGAACATTGTCCAGCCACTTATAAAATAATATTCGGAGGTGCCGCAGGCGTGTGCAAGTGTGTCTGTGCTCAGAACAGACAACGAAGAGGACCCGACAACTACGGACGGATGCAAGTTTTAAAAATGATGCAGATGCAATGCACAAGATGACATGGCAAAGTGCAACACGCAAGCAGATGACATGGGAACACCGACGAATAAGAGGTTGACAGCTGGCACATCGGTCTCGGGGTGTCACAGGTAGGGAGAGGAAGAGGGAAAATTGAGGATTACATATGTATGGGAGTTGTGCCTATCGAGCAAAGCACATGCGGCAAATACACTTTTGGTTAGCAGCGAGCATCAAACCCAAACACCGCCGCTAAGTGGCCCCTATGTGGCTAACACTACCAGCGTCCGCTTCCAAGATAGGACGCTATCGTTAACACTAACAACAAAGGAGGTCAAGTCCTTGTACACACTGTAATATGTGGGAGATCATGCATTAACGAAAGAGAGAAGTTAATTACCTAGACACTTAGGAATATGAGAGACAAGACATTGCGGCTCACATGGTATGTAGAGGGAGAGGGAAAACTGAGGATCATGTATGTATGGGAGTTGTGCCTATCGAGGAAAGCACACGCGGCTAATACACTTCTGGTTAGCAGCGAGCAGCAAACTCGAGCACTGGCGCTAAGTGGCCTCTACGTGGCTAACACTAACAGCGTCCGCTTCCAAGATAGGACGCTATCGTTAACACTAACAATAGCGGTAGCCAAGTCCTTGCATATGATGTAATATGTGGGGCCCACCCAGGTGACAGGCATGGGTCCTCCTTCCTTATTGGCAGTGCTTGCAGCGTCAGTATACGCTGCTCAGCCTTACTTCTATTAGCAGTGTGCGACACATTCCAGCGCCCATAGTTTGTTATGGCTAGAGATGACTGGTGCGTACCAACGCATCACACACACATATATACATCTCCACTACAATTAATTACCATACACGCTCCATTTCATATATTCAAGGGAACTCACCAAGAATTAATTAAGACACCCGAGGCCGAGATAATTAATAGTTCAATGTCGATCCTAATTGAGAGTGATCCCCATACCTAAGTTCAAAGAGAGATATTAATAAAGAGGGAGAGAGACCTGGAAAGAAATGAGAGAGAGATAGAGACTTAATTTATTCCATGGGAGGGGGTTTGTGGAGGAGTGAGTTATTTAAGAGATCATGCATTAATGAAAGAGAGAAGTTAATTACCTAGACAATGAGGAATATGAGAGACTACACAATATGGCTCACATGGTAGGGAGAGGGAGAGGGAAAAGTGAGGATCACATATGTATGGGATTTGGGCCTATCGAGCAAAGCACACGCGGTTAATACACTTCTGGATAGCAGTGAGCAGCAAACCCGAACACCGGCGCTAAGTGGCCCCTACATGGCTAACACTAGCAGCGTCCTCTTGCAATTTAGGGCGCTATCGTTAACACTAACAACAGCGGCGGTCAAGTCCTTGCACATGCTGTAATATGTGGGGCCCAACGATGTGTGAGGCATGGATCCACCTTCCTTATTGGCAGTGCTAGCAGCATCAGCATACGCTCCTCGGCCTTACTTCTATTAGCAGCGTGCGACACATTCCAGCGCCCCTAGTTTGTTATGGCTAGAGATGACTGGTGCGTACCAACGCATTTCACACACATCTATACATTTTCACTACAATTAATTACCATACACGCTTCATTTCATATATTCAAGGGAACTCACCAAGAATTAATTAAGAGATCTGAGGCCGAGATAATTAATAGTTAAATGTCGGGCCAAATTGAGAGTGATCCCGATACCTAAGTTCAAAGAGAGATATTAATAAAGAGGGAGAGAGACCTCGAAAGAAATGAAAGAGAGATAGAGACTTAATTTATTCCATGGGAAGGAGTTTGTGGAGGAGTGAGTTATTTAGCAAATCATGCATTAATGAAAGAGAGAGGTTAATTACCTAGACAATGAGGAATATGAGAGACAAGACAATGAGGCTCACATGGTAGGGAGAGGGAAAAGTGAGGATCACATATGTATGGGAGTTGTGCCTATCGAGTAAAGCACACGTGGCTAGTACACTTCTGGTTAGCAGCGAGCAGCAAACCCATACACTGCCGCTAAGTGGCCCCAACGTGGCTAACACTAGTTGCGTCAGCTTCCAAGATAGGGCGCAATCGTGAACACTACCAACAGCGGCTGTCAAGTCCTTGCACACACTGTAATATGTGGGGCCCATCCATCTCTCAGGCATGGGTCCGCCTTCATTATTGGCAGTGCTCGCAGCGTCAGCATACGTTGCTCGGCCCTACTTCTATTAGCAGCGTGCGACACATTCTAGCGCCCCTAGTTTGTTATGGCTAGAGATAACACGTGCGTACCAACGCATCACACACACATATATACATTAACACTACAATTAATTACTATACACGCTCCATTTCATATATTCAAGGGAACTCACCAAGAATTAATTAAGAGACCCGAGGCCAAGATAATTAATAGTTCAATGTCGATCCTAATTGAGAGTGTTCCCATACCTAAGTTCAAAGAGAGATATTATAAAGAGGGAGATAGACCTCGAAACAAAAGAGAGAGAGATAGAGACTTAATTTATTCCATGGGAAGGGGTTTGTGGAGGAGTGAGTATTTAGCAGATCATGCATTAATCAAAGAGAGAAGTTAATTACCTAGACAATGCGGAATATGAGAGACAAGACAATGAGGCTCACATGGTAGGGAGAGGTTGAGGTGAAAGTGAGGATCACATATGTATGGAAGTTGTGCCTATCGAGAAAACTAATACAGTTCTGGTTAGCAGCGAGCAGCAAACTAGAACACCGCTGCTGAGTGGTCCCTACATGGCTAACACTAGTTACGTCCGCTTCCCAGATATGATGCTATCATTAACACTAACAACAGAGGCGGTCAAGTCCTTGCACACGCTGTAATATGTGGGGCTCACCCATGTGTCAGGCATGGGTCCGCCTTCCTTATTGGTAGTGCACGCAGCGTCAGCATACGCTGCTCGGCCTTACTTCTATTAGCAGCGTGCGACACATTCCAGCGGCCCTAGTTTGATATGGCTAGAGATGACTCGTGCGTACAGACGCATCACACACACATGCATACATTTCCACTACAATTTATTACCATACACGCTCCATTTCATATATTCAAGGGAACTCACTAAGAATTAATTCAGAGACCCGAGGACGAGATAATTAATAGTTCAATGTCGATCCTAATTATTAGTGATTCCCATACCTAAGTTCAAAGAGAGATATTAATAAAGAGGGAGAGAGACGTTGAAACAAATGAGAGAGAGATACAGACTTAATTTGTTCCATGGGAGGGGGTTTGTGGAGGAGTGAGTTATTTAGCAGATCATGCATTAATGAAAGCGAGAAGTTAATTATCTAGATAATGCGGAATATGAGAGACAAGACAATGAGGCTCACATGGTAGGGAGAGGGAGAGGGAAAATTAAGGATCACATATGTATGGAAGTTGTGCCTATCGAGCAAACTAATACACTTCTGGTTAGCAGCGAGCAGCAAACCCGAACATCGCCGCTAAGTGGTCCCTACGTGGCTAACACTAGCAGCGTCCGCTTCCAAGATAGGAGGCTACCGTTAACACTAACAACAGTGGCGGTCAAGTCCTTGCACACGTTGTAATATGTGGGGCCCAGCCATGTCTCATGCATGGGTCCGCCTTCGTAATTGGCAGTGCTCGCAGCGTCAGCATACGCTGCTCGGCCTTACTTCTATCAGTAGCGTGCGACACATTCCAGTGCCCTAGTTTGTTGTGGCTAGAGATACTGGTGCGTACCAACGCATCACACACACATATATACATTTCCACTACAATTAATTACCATACAGGCTCCATTTCATATATTCAAGGGAACTCACCAAGAATTAATTAAGAGACCTGAGGACGAGATAATTAATAGTTCAATGTCGATCCTAATTGAGAGTGATCCCCATACCTAAGTTCAAAGAAAGATATCAATAAAGAGGGGGAGAGACCTCGAAAGAAATGAGAGAGAGATAGAGACTTAATTTATTCCATGGGAAGGGGTTTGTTGAGGAGTGAGTTATTTAACAGATCATGCATTAATGAAAGAGAGAAGTTAATTACCTAGACAATGAGGAATATGAGAGACAAGACAATGAGTCTCGCATGGTAGGGAAATGGAGAGGGAAAGTGAGGATCACATATGTATGGGAGTTGTGCCTATCGAGGCACATGCGGCTAATACACTTCTGGTTAGCAGCGAGCAGCAAACCCGAACACCGCCGCTAAGTGGCCCCTTCATGGCTAACACTAGAAGTGTCCGCTTCCAAGATAGAGCGCTATCGTTAACACTAACAACAGCGGCGGTCAAGTCCTTGCACACGTTGTAATATGTGGGCCCCACCTATGTTTCAGGCATGGTTCTGCCTTCCTTATTGGCAGTACTCGCAGCGTCAGCATACGCTGCTCGGCCTTACTTCTATTAGCAGTGTGCGACACATACCAGCGCCCCAAGTTTGTTGTGGCTAGAGATGACTGGTGCGTACCAACGCATCGCACACACATATATACATGTGACGCCCCCGATTTGTATGTACACTAATCATGCACGCAAATGTGTACGCCCAAGATCAGGGACTCACTGGAAGATATCACAACACAACTCTAGACACAAGTTAAAATAATACAAGCTTTATATTACAAGCCAGGGGCCTCGAGGGCTCGAATACAAAAGCTCGAACACACAAGAGTCAGCGGAAGCAATAATATCTGAGTACAGACATAAGTTAAACAAGTTTGCCTTAAGAAGGCTAGCACAAATATAGCAACAATCGAAAAGGCGAGGCCTCCTGCCTGGGACCTCCTAACTACTCCTCGAAGCCGAACTCCGCGTAGAAACATCTTCGGGATCTTCTGGGTCCTGGACTCCACCATCTGGTTGCATCATCCCAGAAGAAGGGAGAAAAGGGGAAAAGGGGGAGAATGCAACCGTGAGTACTCATCCAAAGTACTCGCAAGCAAGGATCTACACTACATATGCAATGGTATCTGTGAAAGGGAGGTAATATCTGTGGACTGAACTGCAGAATGCCAGAATAAGAGGGGGATAGCTAATCCAAACGGAGACTACGCTTCTAGCAACCTCCATCTTGCAGCAGTAGAAGAGAGTAGCTGGAAAGTATCAAGTATCCTCGCTTGTGGCAGCCTCCGACTTGCAGCAGTAGAATAGAATAGATGGTAGGTTCACCAAGTAACATCGTATAGCATAATCCTACTTGGCGATCCTCCTGCACATCACCCTGTGAGAGAGCAACCACCGAGTTATATCTGGAACTTGTTTGGGTGTGTTTTATTAAGTATCCAGTTCTAGTTGTCATGAGGTCGGAGTACAACTCCGGGTCGTCCTTTTACCGAGGGACATGGCTATTCGAATAGATTACCTTCCCTGCAGGGGTGCACCACATAACCCAGCACGCTTGATCCCATTTGGCCGGACACACTTTACAGGGTCATACCCGGCCTCGGAAGATCAACACGTCGCAGCCCTACCTAAGCACAACAGAGAGGTCAGCACGTCGGTCTAAATCCTAGGCGCGCAGGGGTCCGGGCCCATCGCCCAACGCACACCTGCACGTTGCGTACGCGGCCGGTGAGCAGACCTAGCAACCTCCATTACTAAGGAAGTTGCGTTACGCGGTCCAACCCGGCGCGCGCCGCTCAGTCGCTGAAGTCAAGAAGGCTTCGGCTGATACCACGACGTCGAGAGCTCATAACTATTCCCACGCAGCTAGTTACTGCGTATAGGCCAACGGCCAGACTCAGATCAAATATCCAAACTCATTAAGCGTGTTAATATGAAATCACCACGGACAACGACCAGGGCCAGGCCACCTCTCCACTGGGTGTCTCAACCCGCCCTGTCGCTCTGCCACAAAGATCCACTCGGGGGGCCGTCAGGAACTCAGGCCCATCACTACCTGGATGGAGCCACCTGTCCCTTTCAGCCCCCACATCGAATCACTTGCGGGTACTCAAAGAGCCGACCTGACTTTAGTCACATCATGTATCATGTAAAGTATGTGTATAGTATAAACCCGTGATCACCACCCGAGGTGATCACGGCCCGATAGTATAGCATGGCAGACGGACAAGGATGTGGGGCCACTGATGGAAAACTAGCATCCTACACTAAGCATTAGGATGGCAGGTACATGTATCAACAGTTGTAGCAGCGATGACAGGCTATGCAACAGAATAGGAGTAACCGAACAGTAACATGCTACACTACTCTGATGCAAGCAGTAGAGAGAAGAATAGGCGATATCTGGTGATCAAAGGGGGGGCTTGCCTTGTTGCTCAGGCAAGAAGGAGGGGTCGTCGTCGACACCGTCGATCATCGTGGCACTGTCAGCGGTCTCAGCCCCGGTGTCTATCGGAGAGAAGAAGGGGAAGAAACAATAATAATAAAGCAAACAATTGTAACACAAAGCATAACATGGCAAAACGCGGTGCTACGTGTGACCTAACGCGGTGCTCGGTGATACAAGTGAAGATGAATAACATCCGAGAAAGTATTCCCGGTGTTAGGCATTTTCGGGCAGATGAAACAGAGGGGAATGTTGCATGTTCGGTATGATAGAAATGTGTGGCGGACGAACGGACCGCGTATTCGGATTCTTCTCGTTGTTCTGAGCAACTTTCATGTACAAAGTTTTTCCATCCGAGCTACGGTTTATTTTATATTAATTTTAAAAGATTTAATCATTTTTAGAATTTATTTAATTATTTTAATTCAACATTATCCAGAATAGTGTATGCTGACGTCATCATGACGTGAGCATGATGTCAGCAGTCAACCATCTATTGACTGGGTCAACAGACGTGTGGGTCCCATGCGTCATTGTCTCAGCTACACTAACAGTTTGTTAGTGTTAATAAACATATTGATTGGGTTAGTTAATCAAGAGTAATTAACTTAATTAAATCATTAGTTAATTAATTAATTAATAATTTATTTATTTTAATATTTTTTATTCTTATTTATTTTCTTTTATTTATTTATTAAATCATTCTGGGGCCTAGGGCCCCCTAGTCAGTGGCCCATACGGGCCAAGCGGGCGCTGGGCGATGGTTACGGGCGCGGTGCGGGCGTAGCCGCCGCTCCTGCCCGGTAGCAAGGCGAGGCCGGGTGGCCTGGCTGGCGTAGCCAAGCGGGCATGGCCGGCGCAGTCGCTCGGCGCGGGCGCTGCCGGGCCGTGGTCAGTGGCAGGGAGCCGGGGGAAGGCTAGTGCGGTGGCGCGGCGATGCTACGACGTCCAGCGGGAGCAGCGTCGCCGCGGGTAGCAGGTAGCAGCGGCAGTAGAGGGCGCGAGCGAACGCAGCAGAAGCGGACGAGGAGAGCGGTGACCGCGGGAAGATCACGCGATGATCAACAGGGAAAGAGGGAAGGTAGCCGCTCACTAGGGGCCGGACGAGGAGGGTAGCGGCTCACTAGGGGCCGGACGAGGAGGGCAGCGGCTCGGGGAGGAGTCGCGGTTGCGTCCGCCGACGAGGACGACGACGAAGAGGAAGCAGGCCGGTGAGGGGGTCCGGTGAGGTCTAGGCGGCAACGGAAGAGGACAAGGCGGCGACGTACGGCGTCGTCGTGGAAGTCGGTGGGCGGCGGCGATCGGCGACGGAGTCGGGGCCGCGTCCGGGCCGCCGGCGACGAGAGCGGAGAGGCGACTTCGTGCGACGGGGTTCGGCGGTGGTTCATGGGGGACGGTTGGCATCGAGGTCGTACGCCTCGATCCAGAAGGGGATCGGGGTGGGGAGGCGCTTCTGGATTGGGGTGGGGAGGCGAGGGAGACGTGGGGGAAGTAGGGAGGGAGTGGGCTAGGGTTTCGGGCGTCCAGAGAAGTAGTAACGGGCGCGTGGGCCGGCCTGGCGGCCTAGCTGGGTCGAGGCCCAGCGGGGGAGGGGGCTGTTATTATTGCCGCCCTATTTTACTTCTTTTGTTTTTTTTAATTATGTTTAGTCCTTCCTTTTATTTATTTCTTTCCTTTCATGTTTTATTAATTTTTAGTTTACATAAGACACAAAATCATGCCTAACATAGTATTACCAATTATGCCTATACCCCAATTATCTTGGCACCTAAGATAGAACAGTTTGTAATTGTTTATTATTTTAAGTGCATTTAAATAATTGTTTTCGCTACTATTTTATCCATTTTGGAGTATTTAAACATTTTATGAAATTGTGGTTTCTCCACCATAATTTCCTATGCATTATTTGGTTCACTCCGAACATTTTAGTTTTAATTTTTGAAAACTTTTATTGTTTGCTTGATTTTCAAATTTGAATTTGAATCGGTTCCGAACTAACACGAGATTATCAACAGTAATTGCGGTGATGTGTCGTCATTAGTAGAGGGTTACTGTAGCTTAACTATCCGGGCGTCACAATTCTCCTCCACTACAAGAAATCTCGTCCCGAGATTTAAACGGTGGAGTAAGGGGGAAAAAGTGCTGGTAGCGAAAACCTAACGAGTCTTCTCGGTCTTGGCTGCCCTTTCGAAGAGGTTGATCCCTTTCATTGATGTCTTCGTTTCTCTGCTTCAATTCACCGTGATCAAGTTGTCATCCTTTCTTCGGGATCTCCATCGTCCTATGAACGCGTCCAGGGGAAACACTCCGTAAGAATGCATTTCCACAAAGTTGGGCATCTGACGGTGAACTCAACGGGAAATACACGAGGTACGCCACGAGTTGTATTTCAGTGAATTTGTCGAGTGCAAAATACGATGGTACCAAAGTTTCAAATGAGTAGGCAATCATTCGATGCCTAGACAGAAGCTGGAATGGGGGCTTGAACAACGAGAATAACATGGTGTTTGATTCCAGGATGAATAATGGTAAAGAATTTAGCTCGTGAATCACATACGAAGCCGGGTGCAAAGGATACTTCAGAATCCGGGTTGTAAAGAAGAGTCAGGTTTCGATCCAGGGACCTGTGGGTTATGGGCCCACCATGTGGGTTGAAAATGGAAAGGGTGGTGACATCTTGCACATTCGTGACAGGGAGGCATATCAGGGGATAGCTTGTCCGCTATGTTGGAAACAAAGTCGATACCAAGGACGAGGAACGCATAGGACCATTTTCCCGCTCGTTGAACGAGGCGAACCAATAGGCAAAGTTCTCGTCCATCGATGGTTACCGGAATGTTATGAACAATAGTAACAAGTTCTTACTGACGGAGTTATACACCAAGGTGTTTACATAAGCAAAAAATTATTACTGCTTAGATTATATGTAGATCAAAGAAAGGTTAAACAAACAAATGGAAAGGAAAATTGTGATTACACACAATTAATAGGAGTATATCCTTCCCATGGACAAGCAGAACATGGCATATAGGGTAAGAGAGCAAGTACCCAATTATTCAGATAAAGAGGCAAGGATTAATCAAGAGGTTACCCATACATCGGTGTTTGGATAACTGACCAAGAAACATGTAGCATTGGGCTTCAGATGCTCTTGTTGAAAATCGAAGCACCACAGACGTGCTTCGAGATAGCATTGGCATGGTCTTGAAGCAAAGGTCGAACTTGGATACACAAAGGATTCATCAGGAACAACTTATAGAATAAGTCTTACAATTGCCTCCTAGAAGAATGGTTATCCTTGTAAAAGATATTATAATGATAGGTCCTCCAGCGAGGGGTGCTAGACATGACATCATATTACCGAGTCATCAAAGGACCAATATTATAAATCTTGGAAAGTTGTCCCAACCATCATAGCTGACCGAGATTTAGATCCAATTGGTTTCATGATACCTCAAAGAAGAAAAGGGGCAACACAAATTGACGAAATGACATTGCAAGATTCTCGTGAAATGAACTATGGGAGCGGGTTCCCGAAACAATAGTTCATCATTAAACCAAGGAAAGGAAGAGGAGGTGGCTGATGGGCTCAGCGACAATTCATCGAGAATTCCAAACGGAGGGATTTCCACAATAATGTGAACAAGAGGATGACACTTGTCAATTCAAATGATATAATGTTGTATGCTCGGAAAAAAAACATACACCATTAATCATTAGGTGAAAGGTGTGCCTGAAATATGACCTCGGACAGCAAGATCAATGTTAGAGTGATGATTCAATAACCAACAGTCTATGAACGAACTGTCGATCGTTAACTTCAAAGCAATAGGATTGCTAGAAGTACAGAACTCAAGCAGCATCGTTAGCATATTGGTATCCCGGTTAAAAACAACACGGGGACCAAGGAAGAATGGTGATGGTGAGAAGTATCATCATACCGAGAATTTCTAAGAGGTGGAGCAATCCCCACAACATTCTCGACATAAAAGACAGTAATACGTCAAGGCAGAACACAACACTAGCTGGAGAGCAAGTTGTATCATAATGTGGACAAGTTCGCGGTGAAAGGAAGTCAAGGGTGTTGTTGATGATAAAAATTCATTGAGGGCAAGCAGGGTATTTCTCATCATGAACACAGTTGACATCTCGGAAGAAGTCAAAGTGTTAAAGGTGATCTAACACATTTGTCGGAAGGTCTCAAGAGGATGCAATCAAACAACAATGACAACAAGCAAGGGATGACGAAGTGGCAAGTTATAGGATCAATATATAAGATGCAAGCTCGGAACCAAAGTTGCCTTTCAAGATAAGCAACATGATGTTGAAAGCTCAATGTAAGTCGTGCTCACACACTGAAGAATTTGTGCACCAGAGAAGGACAAGGTAGCACAGTCAAAGATAGTAAGACCAGGATGCAGCCGATAGTCTAGGAATGACCAGATTGAGTTTAGGATTTTCCCAGTAAAAATACTTGGGGTATTTGATTTGTAGTGCGGAATAATTTCACTAGTCGATGTCCTCGGTTGACAACAACCCAGAATCCATAGAGTGATTACGACAAGGAGGACATTACTTCATCAAAGTTAGTAAGATGTGGTGCAATGGCAAGACAGCTTCGAGATACCAGGGGTAATACTCGAAGGTAGAACATGATAGAAGTGGAACCGGGTCATTAAACTATGACAGTAGATACCCCAACCTTGCCAAAAATAGACGAGGCACTGGAATGAATTCTCATCAGATATGTCAGATCAGGACAGTATGGTCGAAACCAAAACTATACGGAATCAATTCAAGAAGACCGAAAGAATCATACCGCTGGATAATCATTTCGCAAGAAGCTTCCGAGACGGTCTACATCATTTTCATGGGCATGAACACAAAGTTCAAGGTCGACTCCCACATCTTTAATGCATATCATTTCATTCACCTCTCGCCTTGATAAAACTATTATGTTGGAATTTTATCTGGTAGAACACCGGAAGAGTATGACTTGTGAAAACTTTCAGGTTCTCACGGATTAGCGAAAGGCATAGGTTCAACCCATCGGGCATCTTAGTAACATATACCACAAATTTCAAAAGTAGTTACACCAGCTCGAAAGTAGAGCATGGTTGGCCAAACAGAGGATACAATTTACCAAAGGCATTATGTATCAGGGGAAGAACTCACAAGGTGATTGAATATGAAGGGCACTGTCGGATAACAATCCAACAATGGATCGGGCGATCCACAACGGAGCTGATGTGAGTATCGGTACTCACTCAGAGGAAGAAAGAATGTAGAGGCATCAGTTTCAAGAATCACATGATTAGTCGGATGCTTAAATAGAAAGAAATTATGGTTTCCAAAAACGAAGGATCAGAAGAAGACGCTCTGATCAAGGATGGATGAGTTGAAAATACTTAGTTGGACAATCAATAAAGGTTTGAATTGCCGAGAACCAACTCATGTCCGGAATGACGTGTGAGCCGGAAGGATAAATTTAAAAAGGATAATCGATGACTGCGTGCATATGCACACATTGAATGAATAGGCTCAAAATGGCTAAGACAAGGGATGTTAACGAAGACTACTAGTCATATGAAATTAACCATAACGCAAGCAGGCAAGAATTTCAAGAGTAACAGCCTGCAGAGGATTTTTGAAACATCGAAAAGTATTCCGAAAATTTTTGGGAGACATATGAACAATTGAGAAGAACGGGTCCTCGATAAATGTGAGGAAATAACCGTAAGGATTTTCATGTAAAATAAAACTGCAAGACAGTAAACTCAAAGAATTTTCGGGACAATGGAGAATATTTCGAGGCATATTGTAATAACAAGAGCGACGAGGAACGGTCATGAGAATGACAAATGCACATAGATATCCGTAGGGATATATCGGTGGCAGTGAATTGCAAAGGCGATGAGCATGATGGTCTCGGGAAAATATCGAGGGATATCCTCAGAATCTTCTGACGAAGCAGGTGATCTTCCGGAATGAGGGCTCTCCAGGAGAAATAGTTACGAGAACCTAGAGTCGGAGTTAGTAAAATCTTTTAACCCGAATAGAAGAGAGATCAGAGTCCCAGAGCATAGAAAGGAATAAAAGATCCTAACACCACCCATTGATGTTGTGGGCCCGTAAGCCACACAACAAGTTAGTAAATTAGTTTTTCAAAGACTAGACTCAACTTCGGCCAAGGAGTTGGAAAGAGGGATTCCTACAGGCAGTCGGCTCTGATACCAACTTGTGACGCCCCCGATTTGTCCGTACACTAATCATGCACGCAAATGTGTACGACCAAGATCAGGGACTCACTGGAAGATATCACAACACAACTCTAGACACAAGTTAAAATAATACAAGCTTTATATTACAAGCTAGGGGCCTCGAGGGCTCGAATACAAAAGCTCGAACACACAAGAGTCAGCGGAAGCAATAATATCTAAGTACAGACATAAGTTAAACAAGTTTTCCTTAAGAAGGCTAGCACAAATATAGCAACGATCGAAAAGGCAAGGCCTCTTGCCTGGGACCTCCTAACTACTCCTCGAAGCCGAACTCCGCGTAGAATCATCCTCGGGATCTTCTAGGTCCTGGACTCCACCATCTGGTTGCATCATCCGAGAAGAAGGGAGAAAAGGGGAAAAAGGGGAGAAAGCAACCGTGAGTACTCATCCAAAGTACTCGCAAGCAAGGATCTACACTACATATGCAATGGTATCTGTGAAAGGGAGGTAATATCTGTGGACTGAACTGCAGAATGCCAGAATAAGAGGGGGATAGCTAATCCAAACGAAGACTACGCTTCTAGCAACCTCCATCTTGTAGCAGTAGAAGAGAGTAGCTGGAAAGTATCAAGTATCCTCGCTTCTGGCAGCCTCCGACTTGCAGCAGTAGAATAGAATAGATGGTAGGTTCACCAAGTAACATCGTATAGCATAATCCTACTCGGCGATCCTCCCGCACATCACCCTGTGAGAGAGCAACCACCGAGTTATATCTGGAACTTGTCTGGGTGTGTTTTATTAACTATCCAGTTCTAGTTGTCATGAGGTCGGAGTACAACTCCGCGTCGTCCTTTTACCGAGGGACACGGCTATTCGAATAGATTATCTTCCCTGCAGGGGTGCGCCACATAACCCAGCACGCTTGATCCCATTTGGCCGGACACACTTTCCAGGGTCATGCCCGGCCTCGGAAGATCAACACGTCGCAGCCCTACCTAAGCACAACAGAGAAGTCAGCACGCCGGTCTAAATCGTAGGCGCGCAGGGGTCCGGGCCCATCGCCCAACGCACACCTACATGTTGCGTACGCGGCCGGTGAGCAGACCTAGCAACCTCCATTACTAAGGAAGTTGCGTTACGCAGTCCAACCCGGCGCGCACCGCTCAGTCGCTGACTTCAAGAAGGCTTCGGCTGATACTACGACGTCGAGAACCCATAACTAGTCCCACTCAGCTGGTTAGTGCGTATAGGCCAACGGCCAGACTCAGATCAAATATCCAAACTCGTTAAGCGTGTTAATATGAAATCACCACGGACAACGACCAGGGCCAGGCCACCTCTCCACTGGGTGTCTCAACCCGCCCTGTCGCTCCGCCACAAAGATCCACTCAGGGGGGCGTCAGGAACTCAGGCCCATCACTACCTGGATGGAGCCACCTGTCCTTTCAGCCCCCACATCGAATCACTTGCGGGTACTCAAAGAGCCGACCCGACTTTAGTCACATCATGTATCATGTAAAGTATGTGTATAGTATAAACCCATGATCACCACCCGAGGTGATCACGGCCCGATAGTATAGCATGGCAGACGGACAAGGATGTGGGGCCACTGATGGAAAACTAGCATCCTACAGTAAGCATTAGGATGGCAGGTACATGTATCAACAGTTGTAGCAGCGATGACAGGCTATGCAACAGAATAGGGGTAACCGAACAGTAACATGCTACACTACTCTAATGCAAGAAGTAGTGAGAAGAATAGGCGATATCTGGTGATCAAAGGGGGGGCTTGCCTGGTTGCTCAGGCAAGAAGGAGGGGTCGTCGTCGACACCGTCGATCATCGTGGCACTGTCAGCGGTCTCAGCCCCGGTGTCTATCGGAGAGAAGAGGGGCAAGAAACAATAATTATAAAGCAAACAATTGTAACACAAAGCATAACATGGAAAAACGCGGTGCTACGTGTGACCTAACGCGGTGCTCGGTGATACAAGTGAAGAGGAATAACATCCCGGAAAGTATTCCCGGTGTTAGGCATTTTCGCGCAGATGAAACGGAGGGGAATGTTGCATGTTCGGTATGATAGAAATGTGTGGCGGACAAACGGACCGCGTGTTCGGATTCGCCTCGTCGTTCTGAGCAACTTTCATGTACAAAGTTTTTCCATCCGAGCTACGGTTTATTTTATATTAATTTTAAAAGATTTAATCATTTTTAGAATTTATTTAATTATTTTAATTCAACATTATCCAGAATAGTGTATGCTTACGTCATCATGATGTCGGCATGATGTCAGCAGTCAACCATCTGTTGACTGGGTCAACAGACGTGTGCGTCCCATGCGTCATTGTCTCACCTACACTAACAGTTTGTTAGTGTTAATAAACATATTGATTGGGTTAGTTAATCAAGAGTAATTAACTTAATTAAATCATTAGTTAATTAATTAATTAATAATTTATTTATTTTAATATATTTTTTATTCTTATTTATTTTATTTTATTTATTTATTAAATCATTCTGGGGCCTGGGGCCCCCTAGTCAGTGGCCCATACGGGCCAAGCGGGCGCTGGGCGATGGTTACGGGCGCGGTGCGGGCATAGCCGCCGCTCTTGCCCGGTAGCGAGGCGAGGCCGAGTGGCCTGGCTGGCATAGACGAGCGGGCACGGCCGGCGCAGTCGCTCGGTGCGGGCGCTGCCGGGCCGTGGTCAGTGGCAGGGAGCCGGGGGAAGGCTTGTGCGGTGGCGCGGCGAGGCTACGACGTCCAGCGGGAGCAGCGTCGCGGCAGGTAGCAGGTAGTAGCGGCAGTAGAGGGCGCGAGCGAACGCAGCAGAAGCGGACGAGGAGAGCGGTGATCGCGGGAAGATCACGCGATGATCAACAGGGAACGACGGAAGGTAGCGGCTCACTAGGGGCCGGACGAGGAGGGCAGCGGCTCGGGGAGGAGTCGTGGTTGCGTCCGCCGACGAGGACGACGGCGAAGAGGAAGCAGGCCGGCGAGGGGGTCCGGTGAGGTCCAGGCGGCAACGGAAGAGGACGAGGCGGCGGCGTACAGCGGCGTCGTGGAAGTCGGTGGGGCGGAGGGGATCGGCGACGGAGTCGGGGCCGCGTCCGGGCCGCCGGCGACGAGGGCGGAGAGGCGACGATGCGCGACGGGGTTCGGCGGTGGTTCATGGGGGACGGTTGGCATCGCGGTCGTACGCCTCGATCCAGAAGGGGATCGGGGTGGGGAGGCGCTTCTGGATCGGGGTGGGGAGGCGAGGGAGACGTGGGGGAAGTAGGGAGGGAGTGGGCTAGGGTTTCGGGCGTCCAGAGAAGTAGTAACGGGCGCGTGGGCCGGCCTGGCAGCCTAGCTGGGTCGAGGCCCGTGGGGGAGGGGGGCTGTTATTATTGCCGCCCTATTTTACTTCTTTTGTTTTGTTTTAATTCTGTTTAGTCCTTCCTTTTATTTATTTCTTTCCTTTCATGTTTTATTAATTTTTAGTTTACATAAGACACAAAATCATGCCTAACATAGTATTACCAATTATGCCAATACCCCAATTATCTTGGCACCTAAGATAGAACAGTTTGTAATTGTTTATTATTTTAAGTGCACTTAAATAATTGTTTTTGCTACTATTTTATCCATTTTGGAGTATTTAAACATTTTATAAAATTGTGGTTTCTCCACCATAATTTCCTATGCATTATTTGGTTCAGTCCGAACACTTTTGTTTTAATTTTTGAAAACTTTTATTGTTTGCTTGATTTTTAAATTTGAATTTGAATCGGTTCCGAACTAACACGAGATTATCAACAGTAATTGCGGTGATGTGTCGTCATTAGTAGAGGGTTACTGTAGCTTAACTATCCGGGGGTCACAATACATTTCCACTACAAATAATTACCATGGACGCTCCATTTCATATATTCAAGGGAACTCACCAAGAATTAATTAAGAGACTCGAGGTCGAGATAATTAATAGTTCAATGTCGATCCTGATTGAGAGTGATCCCCATACCTAAGTTCAAAGAGAGATATTAATAAAGAGGGCGAGAGACCTCGAAAGAAATGAGAGAGAGATAGAGACTTAATTTATTCCATGGGAAGGGGTTTGTGGAGGGGTGAGTTATTTAGCAGATCATGCATTAATGAAAGAGAAAAGTTAATTACCTAGACAATGAGGAATATGAGAGACAAGAGAATGAGGCTCACATGGTAGGTAGAGGGAGAGAGAAAAGTGAGGATCACGTATATATAGGAGTTGTGCCTATCGAGCAAAGCATACGCGGCTAATACACTTCTGGTTAGCAGCGAGCAGCAAACCCGAGCACCGCCGCTAAGTGGCCCCTAGGTGGCTAACACTAGAAGCGTCCGCTTCCAAGATATTAAGCTATCGTTAACACTAACAACAGCGGCGGTCAAGTCCTTGCACACGCTATAATATGTGGGTCCTACTCATGTGTCAGGCACGGGTCCGCCTTCCTTATTGGCAATGCTCGCAGCGTCAGCATAGGTTGCTCAGCCTTACTTCTATTAGCAGCGTGTGACACATTCCAGCGCCCCTAGTTTTTTATAGCTAGATATGACTGGTGCGTACCAGCGGATCACACACACATTTATACATTTCCACCACAATTAATTACTATACACGCTCCATTTAATATATTCAAGAGAACTCACCAAGAATTAATTAAGAGACCCAAGGCCGAGATAATTAATAGTTCAATGTCTATCCTAATTGAGAGTGATACCCATACCTAAGTTCAAAGAGAGATATAAATAAAGAGGGAGAGAGACCTCGAAAGAAATGAGAGAGAGAGAGAGACTTAATTTATTCCATGGGAAGGGGTTTGCGGAGGAGTGAGTTATTTAGCGGATCATACATTAATGAAAAAGAGAAGTTAATTACCTAGAAAATGAGGAATATGAGAGACAAGACAATGAGTCTCACATGGTAGGTAGAGGGAGAGGGAAAAGTGAGGATCACATATGTATGGGAGTTGTGCCTATCGAGCAAAGCACACACGGCTAATACACTTCTGGTTAGCAGCAAGCAGCAAACCCGAACACCGACGCTAAGTGGCCCCTACGTGGCTAAGACTAGCAGTGTCCGCTTCCAAAATAGGACGCCATCGTTAACAGTAACAACAGCTGCTGCCAAGTCCCTGCACACGCTGTAATATGTGGGGCCCACCCATGTGTCAGGCACGGGTCTGCCTTCCTTATTGGCAGTCCTCGCAGCGTCAGCATGCGCTGGTCAGCCTTACTTCTATTAGCATCGTGCGACACATTCCAGCACCACTAGTTTGTTATGGCGAGAGATGACTGGTGCGTACCGACCCATCACACACACATGTATACGTTTCCACTACAATTAATTACCATACAAGCTCCATTTCATATATTCAAGGGAACTCACCAAGAATTAATTAAGAGACCCGAGGCTGAGATAATTAATAGTTCAATGTCGATCCTAATTGAGAGTGATCAACATACCTAAATTCAAAGAGAGATATTAATAAAGACGGAGATAGACCTTGAAAGAAATGAGAGAGAGATAGAGACTTAATTTATTCCATGGGAAGGGGTTTGTGGAGGACTGAGTTATTTAGCAGATCATGCATTAATTAAAGAGAGATTTGACGTGTGGCACCCGTGGGGTTTGTGGAAGGGGTTTGTGGAGGCCAGGTAAGGTGGCACCCGTGGGGTTACCGTGCGTGAGGCCGCAAAGTGATATGACGTGTTACAGCTAGATCGGTGTGACTTAGGATCGGGGTTCTGACAGCGTTGGTATCAGAGCTGGACTGCCTGTAGGTTTCTCAAGCCAAACTGGTCGATGTTGAGTCTAGAAAAATTCTTAGTTATATGTAGGGGAATTGATTGTGGAAGGGAACGTAAGGCTCTTTTTACTCCTTTACCTTATGCCCTTCTGATCTGAGTCAGTCTATTCTTTCTACGGGGAATTAGGACTAGGCCTCTTATCCTTACTAGGTTCACGTGTTTCTAATCCGTAGACTCTTAGGATTGTTGGTTTCAAGCCTTAGTTCAGTTTCTATCCATTTAACATGATGATTGTTGGACCCGGAACCTTGATATGGAATTGTTGAGTGGCTATGATATCATTTGTATGATGTCTCAAATCCTTGTTTGAGCATTTACAGTTGTTATGCTGCCCGATTTCTTCCAGAAACACTAATGCCTTTGCATTACTTCGTGTTTCAGATGTCTGGCCGCACCCCTCACCAAGTGGTTCGTTTGACGAGGTGCATTAATGTGCCGGTCACACGGTCATGTTAGTCTGTGTGCTGATCGAGACCGGTTATCGCTGGTATCCTGAGTACACTATGGAGGAACAGTACCGGGATTTCAATCAGAGTCAGTATTTCTGCACAGTCCGGATATACCCCTCATATCCCGGAGCTAACGACCCCATCCATTGGTCTTATGGACTCGGGGTTACCATCGAGATGGCAGTACAGGATGCCGCCTATTCGATGATGACCATTCTCCGGGCTAGGCATGCCCTGTTGCTGAACACTGAGTTCTGTTACATGCCAGCCTCACTTCCCGGAGAGGAAGGCTACTACACTGGTCTGTATACTGATGCTGCTCATGAAGAGCCACTGCTTCAGACTACTGTTCAGATGCTGGAGGATAGGGACCGTGAGGTCCGTGCCCTCCGAATGGAGTTGTATAACACTCGAGCCGCCCACTGGACTACTTTGACACGGCTTGCACCTGCTGTGCACGCCGGATATCTGGACATGCGGGATTTGTACCCCGTGCGGACTCGTCTGCCTGATCGCATGGATTGGCATGACGTTGGGGGTATTACACCTCCACGTGGGCGTCGATTACCACCAGCATCGGGACCGAGGCCACATCCATGTCCCTATGGTCCACAGCCTTTGAGTGCTTGCGAGTTTCAAGATTCGTCTGTTCCACTTCCAGGCTACGGTGGTAATCTTTACGAAGATTACTACGGGAATGTCTGAGCTAGACCGTGGTAGTAGTAGTATTGTAGTAGTTGTATTCCCACAGTCCTGCGCGTCTTGTGGAATATGACTTAGTGTGTACTGAGTTCCGGAGGTGTAGTTAAATAATGTATAGGAGCTTGGAATGCCTCTGATGGGATGTATCGTCTTTCACCGTAGTTGTACTTTAGCCTTGGCTTGTACTAAACTATGTATGGTGTGTATGACCACTGGTGTATATATAGCAGTTTCTATATTACCATGTCGTACGGATGAACGTCTCTGCATTCCGTGTCATCCATTACATTCTGCACTCCTATGTCAAATTTTTCCATCCTTGTCTAAACCGTTGTTTTGTTTTCTTAGGATGGTCAACACTCGCAATACTCCTGCTGCCCAGGAGCAGGGTGAGGCTAGTGGGGCTAGAGATGGGAATCTGCCCCAGCCACCCTCCTTGGACCTGGCTGAAGTTATGCTCGAGGCAGAACGGAACAAGAGAGAGACCAACCGTCTACTGGAATGCATAGAGCAGAACACTGGGTTCCGTCAGAGGAATGACGTGGTGTCAATCAACGACTTTATCAAGATGTGCCCACCGAAGTTCCATCACTCCACTGAACCTCTGGATGCGGATGACTGGCTACGTAGTATCACCCACAAGCTACACTCTGCCCGTGTGGCCGAAGCTGACAAGGTTACCTACGCCGCCTACCATCTTGAGGGCCCTGCCAGTCTTTGGTGGGAAAACTTTGAAGCTATGCGTCCTGCTGGCCAAATCACTACTTGGGTTGAGTTCAGTGAGGCATTCCGTGAACATCACATCCCGGAAGGTCTCATGGATCGCAAGCGGGAGGAATTCTGCAATTTCACCCAGGGCCGGTTAACTGTGGATGGTTATAGTCGCGAGTTTGGCAACTTGGCACGCTATGCACCTGAGGAAGTATCCACCGATGCCAAGAAGCAGGCGAGGTTCCCCAAGGGACTCAGCCCTGAACTCCGCCGAGATCTACGTCTGCACGAGTGCACTTCCTTCCAGAAGTTGGTAAACAAGGCTATCAGTGCTGAGACGGGCCAAACCGACTTCGAGGCCACACGCAAGCATACTCAAGACTTTGGTTCCTCATCCGGCTCTGGCTCTCACAAGCGCCGTGTGTGGGTTCCTAACACTCCTCTGCAACCCAAGTACGCACCGAGGCAATCCTATGAGGTGCCTCGCCCAACTCAACAGTATGCACCTGCTAAGACCTATGGAGGAACCCGAATCTCAGGACGCGATTCTTTTAAGTGGGGGTGAGTTGTCCCATCCCTAGTTTAGCACTTGCATTAGGACTAGCTAGAGTGTGCATCATGTTTACTTATCAAAGAAACTTGAAATGGGAATGACAGAAACCCCAGCACCCCTCTTCTAACAACTAGGGTTTGATAAAATCTTTTCCAATGTACCCAAAATGCCCTTCAAAAATGTTCATCATTTCTGCCTTGGTCCTAAACCTCTGCCAAAAATGGTGCACAATTTTCTAGGACATCTAAGGTCTCTGGATTAAATCATATGGTATTTGTATTTGGGCATTTAAATGCTATAAAATAATTTAAATGATCAAATAATCATAAACTATAATGTTCCATATTGTTCATATCATATACAGTGGGCATGACAAGTTTTATGAGTTATAAAAATGTTCTGGCATTTTTATTAATTAAACAAAGTTGCAAAAGAAATGAAATAGAGAAGAAATAGGAAAAAGAGGAGAGAGAGAAAGGTTACCTGACGCCCCACCCGGCCCACCTGCCGGCCCAGCCCAGCTGCCGCTCCAGCGAGCTGCTTGGCTCGGCCAGGCAGGCAGGCAGGTGCTCGACGGCGGCCGCAGCGCGCGCCACGCAGCTGCCCGTCGCCCTGCTTCCTCCCCTCGCCGCCCTGGAGGCTTGGATCGATCGTCCACCTCGCCCCCGACCTCGCAGACACTCTCCACTCTCCCCGGCTCCTCTCCTTCGCCCTCCCCGCACCATGGCCGACGCCGCCGTGCTTGCACCGTCGTAGTAGCCGCGCCCACCGTCGTCCCTAAGCCCTGTCGTCGTGTCCGTCGTCTCCACCGTCCCCAACTACATCGAGCAGGCCGAGCCCCGAGCGCTCGCCCGCCCTGGAGACACCCCCGACCCCTTCTTCCCCAACTCCGGCCGCGGAGATCCCCCTCGCCGTCCCGCTCAGCTCCGACCGCCCCCAAGCTCGCTCCGGCGTCTGCTGCAACCTCTGTGAGCCCAGCTTCGTCCTCCCCCTCTCCGTTGGCTCTCTCCTACCCTGAAATGCACCGCACGTAGCTCACCTGCACGCACCGCCGCGAAGCTCGTCGCCGATGAGGCTCCGGCCATCCAATGACCCGGCCACCGTGCCCATCGGCTTCACCGTTCCGTGTAGATGCTGTAGGACCACTCCACGCTCCTCCACGAGCACCGCACCGTCGTTTTCGACTTCGCCCGAACTCCGGCAGCCGCTGGACTCGTCGCCGGCGTCATCTCCGGCGACCCCAAGGCCAGCCTCCACCACCAATCGACGCGGTTTGCTCTCAGCTACCCGTAGGTGTGCTCCGCCGTCGTTTTGGCAGCCGGAGCACAAAACACGCACCTCACCGCCGTGTTTGGCCTCGCCGGCGGCTAAACGCCGGCGAGTTAGCCCTGTTTGACCACGGGTTTGACCCCCCTGAGTCACTGACATGTGGGCCCTGCTTGTTAGTCAAACCTAGTTTAGTGTTTAATATAATTTTAATTAGTTAATTAGCTAACTGTGACACTGACCAGTGGGTCCCACTGGTCAGGTTTGACCTGGGCCGCCCTGTTGACTGACTGACGTCAGCATGATGTCATGCTGACGCAGTAAAGGATTTTCTGGTATTTTTAGATTTAAAATAATTCAGGAAATTCCAGAAAATGCCTAAACTTCAAAAAATCATATAAATTCAACAGTAGCTCAGATGGAAAAGATTTATATATGAAAATTGATCAGAAAAATCCAATCTTTCCAATGGCACTTGTTTCATGCATGTTTGAGCAAGTTAACCTTGCTGTATACATTAAAACATGATAATGCACTTAATTAAATAATAGCTAAAGTGCCAATTTGAATCTTTGATTCAAATAGGCTCAAACCCTTCTGGTTATAGTTGCATTAGCCCAAAACACATGCATCTTGCCATGTCATGAGCATGCATCATATTGTTGCATTTGTTTGTTTAATGATTGTATCGCCGGTATTCTCCGTGTTAGGTCCTGCTCCCGAGGATACTGATGTGTATCCAGCTGAAGAGCAGTACCCGACAACCACTTTGTCAGGCCAATCTTCTCGCTCCTGCTCTCTTTTACTGCATTAAGGCAACAGCGTGTGAACTGCTACTTGCTGCGGTAGTTAAACCCTATTCCCTTGCATGACCTGTCATTGCCACAGTAAATAGTTGAAACCCACTAGCATGTGTAGGAGTTGATTGAGCCATGTGATGTGTGATCCACCATGCTATTTGCTTATGTTGCCTGCTATGCTTAGAGTTGTGTCTGGTCTGGTTCATCTGGTGATGGATCAGAGTGAAACAATCATATTTATAAAGAGAAAGAAGTGCAGAACACGTTTGGTTAAGGTATCGATGAAAGGCCATGTAGGAGTACGTCGTGGGTTGTTTCATTGGAACCGTACATAGGACCCGAGATCTGTATGTGTGGTTCAAGTTCCAGCTACTACCATGTATTGGGCCCGAAACCAGTGGACCCTCTCGGCTTATTAATTACCCTCGATCTCTGTCCAGGAGTTGCAACTAGTTTCTGGTGTTTTTAGTTTACTGGAGGTCGTGCACAGCGCTGACCCTCGGGTTGGGTTGTGATGCGACAGGTACGTGGCACGGTGTACCGGTTGCCCGTTTGGTGACTCGGGAACCCTGTACACATCGTTTGGGGCCGTGAGCGACACCCCGGCCGGATCTCCCCACGGATGGAACCCAAATAGGCGATAAACCTGGACGAGAGACTTGAGTAGTTAGTCAGGTCGTGGCCGACACCCTCGCTGGGCTTCCGCTTGAAGGTTGCCGAGTACATGTCGAGTAAACGGCGATAAGTGGTGGAAGCGTGTGTGAAGAAGTACACCCCTGCAGGGTAATCAATCTATTCGAATAGCCGTTGTTCGCGGTACGAACTACTTGGTTACTCTTACAGTTCATAAACAAGTTGATGGATACTACTAAAAGCCTCAAGATAAGTGTGAGTGCCGTGGATGGCCCTTCCGTAGGATGACGGAATAGGATCCTCGGTAGTGTATTGTTATGGTGAGTAGAGGACTCGTGTTCGTAATAACATCTTGCAATCCGTAGAGAGTTGTAGTATAGGTTAGCCAAGAGTCAAAGTTGGCTTTCTGCTATGAACTCCACTACCCCTGTTGATAATGTTACATGTATGATAGGTTCTGTGGAAAGACTTGCTGAGTACCTTTGTACTCATGTTTGCTTAATAACTGTTGCAGAGGAGAACCCTGCCCCTGCTGATGGGTTCTACTTAGACATTGACGTCGACGAGTAGCTTGACACCCAGATGGAGATCTGGAGCTTGTGAAGGGCCTTGTAGATAGTCAGGCTACACCAAGCCTGTTTTATTTTCTAAGTTGTCTGTACTCAGACATGTAGCTTCCGCTTGTGCTTGTATGACTGTATGACTTGAGTGTTGGGTCATGTGACCCCTACCTGTATGGATATGTTATGTATGGCTCTTGGAGCCTCTTAAATAAAGTACTTTGAGTCATAGAGTTCTGTTGTGATGCAATGTTGTATTTGCACATATTGAGCATATTGTGTGTATGGTTGAAATGCTTGGTATGTGTGGGATCCGACACCTAGTTGTTTTCCTTTGGTAGCCTACCTTACAGGGAAATGCCTCCTAGTGATTCCAATGAGCCTTGGTAGCTTGCTACTGCTCGGAACACGTAGGCTGGCCAGTATGTGTCCTTCGTCGTTCCTATGTCTGTCCCTTAGGGGAAATGTCACGCGTTGTTCCTTTAAGTCCATGTAGCTTGCTACGACTTGGGTTCATACGTTGATGACCGACACGTTCGTTGCTGGGTCATGGATGCCTGTCTCTGTAATCTAGTGCCACTTTTGGTTTATAACTAGCCATGTCGGCCCGGGTTCTCAGTCATATGGATTCTAGCGACACTGTCATATACGTGTGCCAAAATGCGCAAACGGTCCCGGGCCAGGTAAGGTGGCACCCGTGGGGTTACCGTGCGTGAGGCCGCAAAGTGATATGACGTGTTACAGCTAGATCGGTGTGACTTAGGATCGGGATCCTGACATTAATTACCTAGACAATGAGGAATATGAGAGACAAGACAATGAGGCTCACATGGTAGGGAGAGGGAGAGTGAAAGTGAGGATCACATATGTATGAGAGTTGTGCCTATCGAGCAAAGCACACGCAACTAATACACTTCAGGTTAGCAGCATGCAGAAAACCTGAACACCGCCGCTAAGTGGCACATACGTGGCTAACACTAGCAGCGTTCGCTTCCAAGATAGGAAGCTATCCTTAACATTAACAACAGCGGCGGTCAAGTCCTTGCACAAGTTGTAATATTTGGGGCCCACCCATGTGTCAGGCATGGGTCCGCCTTCCTTATTGGCAGTGCTTGCAGCGTCAGCATACGGTACTCGGCCTTACTTCTATTAGCAGCGTGCGACACATTCCAGTGCCCCTAATTTGTTATGGCTAGAGATGACTGGTGCGTACCAACGCATCACACAAATATATATACATTTCCACCACAATTAATTACCATACACGCTCCATCTCATATATTCAAGGGAACTCGCCAAGAATTAATTAAGAGACCCAAGGCTGAGATAATTAATAGTTCAATGTCTATCCTAATTGAGAGTGATCCCCATACCTAAGTTCAAAGAGAGATATAAATAAAGAGGGAGAGAGACCTCGAAAGAAATGAGAGAGAGATAGAGACTTAATTTATTCAATGGGAAGGGGTTTGTGGAGGAGTGAGTTATTTAGCATATCATGCATTAATGAAAGAGAGAAGTTAATTACCTAGAAAATGAGGAATATGAGAGACAAGACAATGAGTCTCACATGGTAGGTAGAGGGAGAGGAAAAGTGAGGATCACATATGTATGGGAGTTGTGCCTATCGAGCAAAGCACACACGGCTAATACACTTCTGGTTAGCAGCGAGCAGCAAACCCGAACACCGACGCTAAGTGGCCCCTACGTGGCTAAGACTAGCAGTGTCCGCTTCCAAAATAGGACGCTATCGTTAACAGTAACAACAGTTGCTGTCAAGTCCTTGCACACGCTGTAATATGTGGGGCCCACCCATGTGTCAGGCATGGGTCCGCCTTCCTTATTGGCACTGCTCGTAGCGTCAGCATGCGCTGGTCGTCCTTACTTCTATTAGCATCGTGCGACACATTCTAGCACCCCTAGTTTGTTATGGCTAGAGATGACTGGTGCGTACCAACCCATCACACACACATATATACATTTCCACTACAATTAATTACCATACACGCTCCATTTTATATATTCAAGAGAACTCACCAAGTATTAATAAAGAGACCCGAGCCCGAGATAATTAATTGTCGGGGGAAACTGTCCGCCACGAACACCTATGGGACCGGAGCCCCTTGTCTGTGCGGTACGAGGGCGGAGGGAGCACAAAGAGCAGATCGTAGCGAGCACGCGGGCAGTTTTACCCAGGTCCGGGCCGCGGTAGACGCGTAAAACCCTACTCCTGCTTAGTTGTGTATTGAGTTTGAGTGCTCGGGAGCTTGAAGAAGCAGCTACACCAAGCATGAGAGTGATCTAGGTTCCGAACCCCCTCCACGTTGTGCATGGGCCTCCTTTTATAGTGTAAGGGGTCACCGACAGGTGTCAACGTAGGAGAAAGGGGTAAAAGCGTAAAAGAGGTGGTAGTTGTAACAGTGCGGGGACAGTGGAGCTACAGTGCAGAACAGTGGTCTATACCTACTTTAACAGTGGGGGACAAGGGCATTTAATGCCCGTCGCCGTCGACCCCAAAAGCCCCCGCCTTAGCGTCTCCGTCCGCCACGGCGATGGATCCACCACCGTGGAGTGCCACCGTGTACCCCAGGCTGCACAGCCATCCGCCACGCGTCCCTGGACAGGCCCCAGGGCGACGCGTGGGCCGATGAGCTGGAGCGCGGGCACACAGCGCAGCCTTCCCGGCAAGCACCTTGCCGGGGCCTTGATCTTGCCGGGCCCGGGAGCTTGCCGCTCCCCGGGCCCTTGCCGGGTCTTCTATGATGGAATCTTCTAGTCTTCCTGGCAAGCTCCTCCTGCCAGGGCCTTGTGCTAGTGAGGTAATCTTGAGCCTGGTACGGCCTTCCCGGCAAGCTCCTCTTGCCGAGGTCTCGATCTTCTTTCTTGTATACTTTGTTTTTGAATGGTTTAATAAAGGGGCAGGAAGGTCTCCGGCAAGCACGCGGTAAACCCTGCCGCGGGAGGCCGCAACTGCCCGTGCACAAGTTGGGGTACTGAGGCACCCCTACCTTAGTACACCGACAGGAGCCCCCGGGCCTGGGCCACACACGGTGCCGAGCGCTGTTGGGCCAGGCCCAAAAACGGTGCACGGGCACCCGCGGCCCGCGGCGCGCCGAATCCACTTCCGTATCTGCCGCACCCCACCGTAACGGCACGCGTCGATCGCGGCGTCGTGGGATGGGACGTGCCCACGATCTCTTAATGGAAAGGGCGAAACGCCCCCCACTCCCCCATAAAAGCAGAGGAAGCGGGCGCGGTTCCCCTCCTTGCGCTTTCATTGCATCGTCTCCTTCCTCCAGAGATCTCTCTTGCGCTCTGCTTCCACACCTCCGCCGCCGCCGAGCTCTTCGCCCCCTTCCTTCCGCCGCGTCCGCCATGGCCCCAAAGACCGACAAGGCGAAGGCGGAGAAAGCCAAGAGGGAGAAGTCGGAGCAAGCGGCGAAGCTCGCCGCGTACCGGAAGAAGCACCTCGTCTTTCCGCCAAAGCTCGGCGTGCGGGAGCTCTGGAACAAGTATTACTTGTTCTGGGCCAAGGAAACCGATGCGCATCCCCGCACGCGAGCATATCCGGCCGCCGCCAAGGACAGCTATCCCGGCGGGTACTACTTCTTCGCAGCCTTCTTTCATTGTGGTCTCTGTCCTCCTTTCTCAAACTTCTTCTGCGACATTATGAACACATATGGCCTCCATCTGCTTGACTTCACCCCCAACGCCATCCTCACCATGGCGGTTTTCGCACACATGTGCGAAAACTTCATAGGAGTACACCCAAATGTAGCGCTTTTTAGGCACTTCTTCACTCCTAGAGCCGAGGCCGATGCCCCCCTCTCCGGAGGAATTTCTTGGGTTTTCCGTCTGAATAAAAAGGGTGCGTACTTGCCGGGGGAGCTCCGCGGCAAGTGGGAGGAATGGCGAGCGGAGTGGTGCTGGATCGTCGAAGACCAGCCGCAAGCCTTCACCGCGCCGCGCACAACGCCCATCGTGCGCGGCAGGGACTGGAGTGAGCTAGATTCGGACGACATCAAGCTCGACATCGCCCTCGTCCGGATTCTTCATCTTCGGATGGCCAAGCTGTCAGTTGCTGAGGTGGGCGCAGATTTCCTCCGCCGGCGCATCGCCCCTCTCCAAGACCGGAAGAGGTCGGCCTGGGAGTACGGCGGCCCGGCAGACATAATGAGGCTGCGCCCCGGGCTCAACTTCAACTTCACCACGCTGGAGCTGAAGGGGATGGTCCGGGAACTCTTCAAGTACGACCCGGCACACCCTGAGTGGTTCAGGCCTCCCCGGGAAGTGGTGCCGCTCTGCAACAACATCGTCCGGGACCGGATCCTCGCCATGATGCCCATGTGTGACTCGCACGGCGTGGACCGCACGTGGATCGCTCCCAAGCCCATCGACGTCCTCAACTTCTACGACAACCTTGCAGAGGTGGCGAAGAACAAGAACGACCTCAAGGAGCACACGCGGGACACCACCGACCAGGAGATTGCCTATATGGCTTCCCGAGCTGAAGAGGCCGCTGCAGCCGCAGCGGCAGGAATTTTTGGATACACGCCTGAAAAGGCGGAGGTTGCGGATGCGTCCGCCCAGGCGGAGGTGGCGGAGATCCGCAGGTTGCTGCAGCTCCCTCCCGACGCGCTCGCCGGGGTCCCCTCGCTGAGGCACTCCGGAATCCATGGAATCGCGGCCGAGGCCGCGGCAATGGAGGGTGCCGCCGGAGGGGACAGAGGCGCCGCGAGGGGCGGAGGCGCCAAGGGAAAAGGGGTCGCAGCACAGGGCGCTGGGACCAGTGAGCCGGCCGGGGAAGAGGAGGAGGAGGAGGCCGAGGACTCCGGCGGATCTACGGAGCTCTACGCCGACGACCTCTCCTCGTCGGAGAGCTCCCCGCCTCCGGCAAGCCCAAGGCAATCCCCACCGAAGCGTCTCCGCAAGACGGCGACGGGGGAGAGGGCGCAGGCGCCCCGGCAACAGCCAGCTCGCCGGGCAGCTCCCCGGGGGAGCCAAGCTGCGCCAAGGCCGACCGGCGCACCAGCCACAGCAGAGGCACCCCGCGCGCAAGCCACGACGGAGGCGTCACGCAGGCCGGCGCCGAGCCGACAGGGATCTTCTCGGAGCGGAGCAACGGCTCCGCCCGCTCCTCGGGCGCCGGCTACCACTGGGGCTGGGTCTTCACAGCCCCCAGCCCCAGGGACCACCAAGCGCGCGAGGGAATCTTCATCTTCCGCTCCTCGCGCCGACGCGCCGACGGTGGAGTATGACTTCTCCGCCTTGAGCGAGGACGACGAGGAGGACCAGGAGTAAGAGTTTAAGATCTTACACCTTCTCGGTTTTTGTCTTGGCTTTTGTTGATGCTGACTTTGTCTATTGCTTTGATTTCAGGACCTTGACTCAGCGCGCGGCGAAGAAGTCCAAGGCGCCTGCGGTCGAGGTCGCGGAAGACTCAGCAGCTGCGGCAGCAGGAGGCGTGCCGGAGCCGAGCCTGCCGGACCCGAGCGCTGCTCCGAGGAGCAGCCCCCAGCGCAGCCCGCAGCGCAGCCCCCAGCGTAAGTCTGGGGTTCATTCTTTCGCTTGTCGAGGTACGCCTGAGGAATTGGTCTTGTCTTCATATCTTGATGTTTCTTGTCTTGTCTTGTGCAGAGGTGGAGCCACAGCGGGAAGAGCGCCCGGAGACCGCCGTCGAGGAGCCGCAGGCCCCGCCGTCCCCGCCAAGGCAGAACTCTCCGGCAAGGGGGAGTGCTCCGCCAAGGGCGGGTACTCCGCCAAGGCAGAGTACCCCGCCAAGGGCGAGCAGCCCGGCGAGGGTGACTACCCCGACAAGGCCGAGCTCCCCGGCGAGGGAGCCCGCCGCTGAGGACGTCCGCCAAGGTATGCCTTGTGATTTGCTTTCTCGGCTTTGCCTCTTTTTGGATATTTGCTTGAATCTTGAACTTCTTTTTCTTCTTCTTCTTCTTAGATCTTCCTCCCCCTGAGCCCATGGAGACGGAGGTTGTTAACCTCGAGGAGGAGGGCGCGCAGGGCGGCGGCGGTGACGTCCCTGCCACCGAAGAGATGGCTGAGGCCGTCGAGCCGGCCGCGCAGGAGACTGCTTCGGCTGCGGACGCATCGGCGGGGGAGGGGGACGGCGACCGCACCGCCGACCCGGAGGTGGCGGGAGCATCGGATGCTGCACCGGCCGCCGACCCCTCCGCCAGCAAGGAGCAGGGGTAGTACCTTGAGGCCCCCAACGGCGTCTTCATCCAGATGCCTTGGGGGTCTTCATCGCGAGCTCCCGCGGAGGGCGAGGCGTTTGACGGAGAAGTCCTCGCCTCCGCGGGCCTGAAAATCGTCGAGGCGCCCGGCGGGAGCGAAGGGCCGGAGGAGGAGAAGCTGCTCCACCAACTCCTGGCCCTTTACCGGGCCAGGCAGGCGAAGCTCGCCTCCCGGGAGGCCCTTGCCGCCAAGGCCGCCGCAGAAATGGAGAAGCGCGCGGCGGAGCTCAGCGCCGCCAACCAGGCGGCCCTCCGCGAGGTGGCGGAGGAGCGCGAGCGTCTCGCCGGCGAGTACCAGGAGTGGGTGCTCGAGAAGGCTGAAGCTGAGGAACAGCAGCGGCTCGCCGGGGTGGAGATGTCCCGGCGAGAGGGAGAGCTCGCGCAGCGGAAGGTTGAGCTCGACTCCCATGAGGAGAACCTTGCCGCTCGCGAGGCTGCCCTTGGCGGGGAGTTGAAGGAGGCGAAAGCCGCCGCGGTTGCCGCGGAAGACGCCAAGAAGGAGCTCGCCGCCAAGGTTGTGCAGCTGGAGAAGGCGTTGAAGGTGAGCGCTGAGAAGGTTGCCGCGCTCATCATTGAGCGCGAGAAGGACGCCCATACAAACTCTGAGCTCCAGGTGAGCCTCTCCAAGAGGGGCGACGAGTTGAAGGCCGCCAAGGACTCCATCGAGGACTTGGAGCTGAAGGTCACCACTCTGAAGGATTCACTCGACGATGCCCGGGCTCAGGAGAACAAGCTGAAGGAGGAGCTCCGCAAGGAGCGGACCTTGGTGGACAGCGTCAACAAAGCATCCGAGCTCTTCCGCCAGACCATTGAGGTATGGACCGAAGACTTGGTTTCTTCTGCGTCCAACATTGACCAGGAGCTGCTGGCGCTGAAGGTTGAACATCTCATCTACTCGCTGGATCCGGACCTCCCGCACAGCGCCAAGCTCAGCCTCTTCTTCAGAGGGATCGCGCCGGCCCTTGCAGGTCTCCGGAACCGAATCCCCGCACAGCTGGCCGAGGAGTCGCGCCTGCTCTGAGCGGGAACTCTGGAGCGGGTGCTGACGAAGATCGTGTACCGCAACCCGGGGATCAATCTCACCAACGTTCTTCGCAGCTTGCCGGCTGATGCAGACACGGAGGCCCTGAAGGAGCAGGTCGCCCACATCATCGCCAAGGTGGCTAGGCTCGGCAGGAAGGAGGGCGACCGCGTAGATTAGGGCTCCGTTATCTTTATCTTTTTGTTTCTGCATATTATGTCATGAACTTATTAGTCCATTGCGACAAGTTATCCTTTGTAAGATATTTATCTTATTTCGATCAATCAGTGCAATGTTATCTTCCTTGTCTTAATCCTTGACTTTGTATGTTTTTCACCCTACGCTCCCGGGGAGCTCGCCGGCAAGGGACCTTTGCCGCGAGCGCTGAGTGCTCGAGGAGATCCGTATACGAGTTCCGTGGGGAGAACTGCTTCTGCTCCATAGACTAGAGCAAAGGGTGTCTGTCCGGTGGCTCGACTTGGTGTCGGTCTGATTGACCAAAGAGCCGCCGGTAGCTCCTCTATCCAATTTCTTCCGCACTTGCGCAGCCTGTCAAAGGTCCTTGTCTTGAGTCCGCGCAGCACTTCAGCGTTCGCCCTCTTCGCTTGACCGTTGCTCCTCGGGTGAGCAACAGAAGCGAAACAGACCTTGGCGCCAAGGTCTTGGACGTACTGCATGAAGGTGCGACTAGTAAATTGAGTACCGTTGTCGGTGATGATCCTGTTAGGGATCCCGAAACGGCAAACAATCGACCTGAAGAACCTGACTGCTGACTGTGTTGTCACCTTTCTCACCGGTTCCACTTCTGGCCACTTTGTGAACTTGTCGATTGCAACGTACAAGTACTCAAAGCCCCCGACAGCACGAGGGAAAGGGCCGAGGATATCGAGCCCCCAGACCGAGAAGGGCCAGGACAAAGGGATTGTTTGGAGAGCTTGAGCTGGCTGATGAATCTGCTTTGCATGGAACTGGCACGCTTCACACTTGGTCACTAGTGAAGTTGCATCTTGGAGGGCTTCTTGCCAAAAGAACCCTTGCCGGAAAGCTTTCCCGGCAAGCGCCCTTGCGCCAATGTGGTGGCCGCATATGCCTCCGTGTATTTCCGCCAACAGCTTCTGTCCATCTTCCCTGGAGATGCACTTCAACCTGACACCATTGAGTCTTCTTCTGTACAGCTCGTTATCCACGAACTGGTACATACTTGACTGCCTGGTTATCTTCTCTATCTCTTGAGGGTCGTCGGGAAGTTCTCCAGTTTGCAGAAAACGGACTATCTGCTGTGCCCATGCCGGAGCCTGAGGCTCAACAGCAAGGACTAAAGGCTCGAGGGCCGCTGCGGGAACCTCAGCTTCTACGGCAAGGACCTCTGGTTCTGCCGGAGCTGACGGTCCCCCGGCGAGCTCGCCGGGGCGAGGCTTGTCGGGAACGCTTGCTTCAACTGCACAAGCCCGAGGACTTGCGGGAGCAAACTGTTCCTCAGCGTTCTGGTTGTTGATCTTGGGGACCTTGGCGGCGGTTTCAGGAAGATCCGCCGGCAAGTAGTCGCCGGAGACCAACTTTCTCTTCTTGGACTGCCCAATTGATGGCGTAACGGATGGCTGAGTCAGCTTGAGCAAGAAGGTCCCTGGTTCCACAGGTAACTTCATCGACGCACACTTTGAAAGGCCATCTGCAATTTCATTCTGAGCTCATGGGACGTGCTCCATCTGCAGACCTTCAAAGTGCTCCTCAAGCTTCCTCACTTCATCGACATAAGCTTCCATCAAAGGGCTCTGATAGCTCTTGTTAACTTGCCGGACCACCAACTGAGAATCTCCCCGCACAATCAGCTTTCTGATCCCGAGTTCGGCCGCAATCCTGAGGCCGGCAAGCAAGCCTTCATATTCTGCAGTGTTGTTTGTCGCTTGCTCCCTGGGAAAGTGCATCTGGATAACGTATTTGAGGTGCTCTCCGGTGGGCGCGATGAGTACCACGCCAGCACCGGCGCCTTGCAGCGAGAAGGCACCGTCAAAATACATTACCCATTCACTTGTAGCTTCTTGTGCGGGTGTGCTTGTTTCTTGAACTTCTTCATCGGGCGTTGGAGTCCACTCAGCTATGAATTCTGCCAAAGCTCGGCTCTGTATGGTTGAAGTGCTTTCAAATTTGAGTCCAAAGCTTGACAGCTCCAGTGCCCACTCAACGATCCTGCCCGTTGCTTCCGGATTGTGCAATATCCTCTTCAGCGGAAAGCGAGTGACCACTGTTATCTCATGGGCTTGGAAGTAATGGCGCAGCTTTCTCGAGGCCATGAGGAGGCCGAAAAGCAACTTTTGCACACCAGAGTACCTTGATCTAGCCCCCTGGAGAAGGGAACTTACAAAATACACTGGGCGCTGCACCATCTTCTTCCGCACCTCATTCTGTTCCTGCGCAGAGTCTTCCTTGTCGGGGCCAGAGCTTGCCGGAGCAGCCCCCTGCTTGTCGCCGGATTCGCTTGCCGGTGGTGCTGACTCCTCGTCGGACTCCCTCTCCGCTACTAACGCAGCACTAACCACCTGGTTGGTTGCCGCTAAGTATAGCAACAACTTTTCCTGTGGTCTAGGTGCGACAAGTATAGGAGTGGAGGACAGGTACCGTTTCAAATCTTGCAACGCCGCCTCTGCTTCCGAAGTCCACTTCATGGGACCTGCCTTCTTCAAGATTTTGAAGAAAGGTAGGGCGCGTTCCGCAGACTTTGAAATGAACCTACTGAGGGCAGCCACACAACCTGCAAGCCTCCTGACATCCTTGACGCGCTTTGGGGCCTCTATCTGCTCAATGGCTTTAATCTTGTCGGGGTTGGCTTCAATCCCCCTCTGTGATACAAAGAACCCGAGAAGCTTGTCGGAAGGGACTCCAAAGACGCACTTCTCGGGGTTCAACTTGAGCTGTATTCTGCGCAGGTTCTGAAACGTTTCTTCCAAGTCTTGAATCAGGGTTTCCTTGCTCTTGCTCTTCACCACGATGTCATCCATGTAAGCTTCTACATTTCTGTGGATCTGTGGCTCAAAAGCAGTGTACACTACCCTTGCAAAGGTTGAGCCTGCATTCTTCAATCCAAATGGCATGCGAATAAAGCAATAAGTGCCACATGGAGTGATAAATGCAGTCTTCTCTTCATCTTCCTTGGCCATGAAAATCTGATGATAACCTGAGTATGCATCAAGAAAACAGAGTAGCTCACATCCGGCAGTGGAGTCAACGATCTGGTCAATGCGCGGCAAAGGGAATGGATCCTTGGGACATGCTTTATTCACATCGGTGAAGTCTATACACAGTCTCCATTTCCCATTGGCCTTGCGCACGACGACTGGATTTGCCAACCACGTCGGATGGATCACACCTCTAACTAGGCATGCTGCTTCTAGCTTCTTGATTTCTTCGTTGATGAACTCTTGGCGCTCCACGGCTTGCTTCCTCACTTTCTGCTTGATAGGCCGCGCATGAGGACAGACAGCAAGCTTGTGCTCAATCACCTTCCTGGGAACACCGGGGATGTCAGATGGTTGCCAGGCAAACACATCGACATTCGCCCGCAGGAAGGCAATGAGCGCGCTTTCCTATTTGCTGTCAAGGGTGGCACTGATGGTGAAGGTACCACCAGTGCCGTCCTCCTTTGCGGACACTTTCTTGGTTGCCGGAGGAGCAGCCATTCCTTTCTTACTCTTGCCGGTGGAGCTCGATGGAACGTCCTCGACGGCAGCGCAGCACTCCGAGGAGGTGCGGTTGCCGGAGTGGGTCCCAGAGCACTTGCCGGACTTGGTCTTCGTCTTCTTCCCCCCGGGAGCTTCAGCGGCAAGAGTATCCTTCTCGGCCGTAGCTGCCGCATCCCGGTAGATCTTGTCGGCGCAGACAAGCGCATCTTTCTTGTCGCCGTGGACAGTGATGACGCTTATCGGCCCCGGCATCTTCAGCACGTTGTAGGCATAGTGGGAAGCTGCCATGAACTTGGCGAGGGCAGGACGGCCGAGTATTCCATTGTAGGGCAATGGAATATCGGCGACGTCGAAAGTGATGCGCTCAGTCCTGAAGTTGAGCTCCCCGCCAAAGGTCACCGGCAGAGTGATCTTTCCCTTAGGCTTGCTCCTTCCCGGGTTGATTCCTTGGAATGATCCGGTCTCTTCGAGCTCGCCATCTGGAATCTGGAGTTTCTTGATCACAGCAGAGGAGATCAAGTTCAGCTCGGCCCCGCCGTCAACCAACATTTTGGTGACCTTGAGGTTGCGGATGGTGGGAGAAACCAGCATCGGCAAGCATCCGACCGCAGTGGTGCGGTCAGGGTGATCCTCAAGATCAAAAATGATGGGCGTGCTGGACCATTTGAGGAGCCTGCGCGACTCCACGGGCGGCTCCGCTGCGTTTACCTCACGCACCCACTGCTTTAGTTGGCGGTGGGAGGTGTGCAGGGAGGCGCCACCGTCGACGCACAGGACCTCCGTGGCCTTCTGGAACTCCTGCTCGCTGTTCTCCTCGTCCTCCATGTCTTCATCGTCGTCTTCTTCGTCGTTGTCGCGGCCCCGGGGAGGTCGATCTCCTTGCCGCTGCTTAGCCTTGCCGCGGCGTCCTCCCCGGCCGTTGAACGGCCGCTTCTTGCTGGGCTCTTCCCCGCCACCTTGGGCCTTCTCCTTGTCGCGCCTCTCGTACTCAGCTTTCTGCTGCTCGACGAGGTACTCGACGCGCTTGCAGTTGGAGAGATCGTGACCCTTGGTGCGGTGGATCTTACAGTATTGCTTGTCGGAGCTACCCGGCTTGTCGGCCGCCGCCAGCCTGTGCTTGCTTGGCGGGGGCCTCCTTGCCGGACTTCTCGACGGCAAGCACCTCTTTCTTGCCCTTCCTTCTGTTATTCCGCCGCCGGCTCTTCTTTGCCGGGGCGGCGTCGTCGCTGTCGCTTCCTCCCGCGCCAGTATCCTCCCCGGGGAGTCTCCTCCCCTCTTCTGCGCGTGCACACTTGTCAGCAAGAGCATAGAGCTCGCTGACATCCCGAATCTTCGTCATCGCCATTTCCTCACGCATGCGGCGGTTACGCACGTTCTGATGGAACGCGCTGATAACCGCGGCAGGGTGGACATCAGGGATGTTGTGCTGCACACGGCTGAAGCGTTGGATGTACTTGCGCAGGGTCTCGCCTTCCTTCTGGGCCAAGATGTGGAGATCGCTCTCCTGGCCGTGGGGTTTGTGGCCGCCGGTGAAGGCGCCAACAAACTGGTGGCAAAGGTCGGCCCAAGAAGAGATGGAACCTTCCGGCAAGTGCATAAGCCACGAACGGACGTTCGGCTTTAGCACGAGCGGGAAGTAGTTCGCCAAGATCTTCTCGTCGCGCCCCCCGGCAGCTTGCACCGCGATGGTGTAAACGCTGAGAAACTCCGAGGGGTGCGTCTTGCCGTCGTACTTCTTCGGTACGTCGGGTTTAAAATTCTTCATGCTGGGCCACTGGACGCGCCGCAGCTCGCGGGTGAACGCAGGGCAGCCTGCCGCGTACGGCAAGTCGCCTGGCTCACCGGGCGCGTGCGCGTCGACAGTGTTCCCAGCCCTCTTGTCTGATTGCCGCCGAGCTTCTCGGCGGCGCTCGATCGTGGTCCGAGCATCTTCTTCTCGCCGGTCGTCGAGAACTTGGCGCTGGTCCCGACGAGCCCGCGGGTCCGACGAGGCCGTGGAGCCGTCGTCGGCGTTGTTCCGGCGGGGCGGCGTCTTCTGCTTCTGCGGCGGGGAGTGCACGCTTGTCCCACCTCCGGCAGTCTTGTTGTCGTCAGCCTTCGTCTTCTCAGCTTGCCGCGGCCGTGAGGTCGACGGCTGCTGTGGAGAATCATTGTTGGCGAAGTCTATCAGGCTCCGTATGGTGGCCCTCCATTCTTCGGCCTTGTCGGCCGCTGGGGGGAAGTCGAGGAGCAGTTGCGCCCTTGCGAGCGCTTCTGCCGGAGTGGAGGGGAACGCGGGCGAGCGGTGCGAGGAGCGGGATACGCTCGGACTTCTAACAACGTTAGAAGGAGCGGGGTCCCGTGCTGGCGCCTTCGCTTTGCTTGTGCCCGGACGGGGGTCCGGGGCGTCCCGCGAGCCTCCGGTTTGGCCTTGTCCCAGCAAGCGGATACCACCTCCCGTGGTATGGCGCTGCTGGGTCGTCGTGTGCTGAGATGGACGCGGCGCGTCCACGGAGACCGAGGTTCGGTCGTCCATCCTGTTCTTGGATCTGGTGGCGCCGTGAGTGTCCTCGCCGGCGACCACCCTTCCGACGGCGTCTCCCCCGCCCACCGTTGGCTCTGGTGGCGGCGGATGAGACGCAGACGGGCCTCCGACCTCCGAAGCCTTCTTCTTCGGGGCCATGGAGTTGTCGCTGATGAAGTTGATGAATTCGGAGAGGTTGATGAAGAATGCGCCCGCGCGAACGCCGGATCAGGTTCGCACAACCTCGACGCCCCCTACCTGGCGCGCCAAAGATGTCGGGGGAAACTGTCCGCCACGAACACCTATGGGACCGGAGCCCCTTGTCTGTGCGGTACGAGGGCGAAGGGAGCACAAAGAGCAGATCGTAGCGAGCACGCGGGCAGTTTTACCCAGGTTCGGGCCGCGGTAGACGCGTAAAACCCTACTCCTGCTTAGTTGTGTATTGAGTTTGAGTGCTCGGGAGCTTGAAGAAGCAGCTACACCAAGCGTGAGAGTGATCTAGGTTCCGAACCCCCTCCACGTTGTGCATGGGCCTCCTTTTATAGTGTAAGGGGTCACCGACAGGTGTCAACGTAGGAGAAAGGGGTAAAAGCGTAAAAGAGGTGGTAGTTGTAACAGTGCGGGAAGAGTGGAGCTACAGTGTAGAACAGTGGTCTATACCTACTTTAACAGTGGGGGACAAGGGCATTTAATGCCCGTCGCCGTCGACCCCAAAAGCTCCCGCCTTAGCGTCTCCGTCCGCCACGGCGATGGATCCACCACCGTGGAGTGCCACCGTGTACCCCAGGCTGCACAGCCATCCGCCACGCGTCCCTGGACAGGCCCCAGGGCGACGCGTGGGCCGATGAGCTGGAGCGCGGGCACACAGCGCAGCCTTCCCGGCAAGCACCTTGCCGGGGCCTTGATCTTGCCGGGCCCGGGAGCTTGCCGCTCCTCGGGCCCTTGCCGGGTCTTCTATGATGGAATCTTCTAGTCTTCCTGGCAAGCTCCTCCTGCCAGGGCCTTGTGCTAGTGAGGTAATCTTGAGCCTGGTACGGCCTTCCCGGCAAGCTCCTCTTGCCGGGGTCTCGATCTTCTTTCTTGTATACTTTGTTTTTGAATGGTTTAATAAAGGGGCAGGAAGGTCTCCGGCAAGCACGCGGTAAACCCTGCCGCGGGAGGCCGCAACTGCCCGTGCACAAGTTGGGGTACTGAGGCACCCCTACCTTAGTACACCGACATTAATAGTTCAATGTCGATCCTAATTGAGAGTGATCCCCAAATCTAAGTTCAAAGAGAGATATTAATAAAGAGGGAGAGAGACCTCGAAAGAAATGAGAGAGAGAGATAGAGACTTAATTTATTCCATGGGAAGGGGTTTGTGGAGGAGTGAGTTATTTAGCATATCATGCATTAATGTAAGAGAGAAGTTAATTACCTAGACATTGAGGAATATGAGAGAGAAGCCAATTGGGCTCACATGGTAGGGAGAGGGAGAGGGAAAAGTGAGGATTACAGATGTATGGCAGTTGTGCCTATCGAGCAAATCACTCACGGCTAATACACTTCTAGTTAGCAGCGAGCAGGGTACCCGAATGCCGCCGTTAAGTGGCCCCTACGTGGCTAACACTAGCAGCGTCCGCTTCCAAGATAGGACGCTATCGTTAACACTAACAACATCGGCGGTCAAGTATTTGCACACATTGTAATATGTGGGGCCCACCCATGTGACTGGCATGGGTCCGCCTTCCTTATTGGCAGTGCTCGCAGCATCAACATACGCTGCTCGGCCTTACTTCTATTAGCAGCGTGCGACACATTCCAGCGCCCCTAGTTTGTTATGGTTAGAGATGACTGGTGTGTACCAACACATCACACACATGTATACGTTTCCACTACAATTAATTACCATACAAGCTCCATTTCATATATTCAAGGGAACTTACCAAGAATTAATTAAGAGACCCGAGGCCGAGATAATTAATAGTTCAATGTCGATCCTAATTGAGAGTGATCCCCATGCCTAAGTAAAAAAAGAGATATTAATAAAGAGGGAGAGAGACCTTGAAAGAAATGAGAGAGAGATAGAGACTTAATTTATTCCATGGGAAGGGGTTTGTGGAGGACTGAGTTATTTAGCAGATTATGCAATAATTAAAGATATAAGTTAATTACCTAGACAATGAGGAATATGAGAGACAAGACAATGAGGCTCACATGGTAGGGAGAGGAAGAGGGAAAAGTGAGGATCATATATGTATGGGAGTTGTGCCCATCGAGCAAAGCCCACGCAACTAATACACTTCAGGTTAGCAGCATGCAGCAAACCTGAACACCTCCGCTAAGTGGCCCCTACGGCTAACACTAGCAGTGTTCGCTTCCAAGATAGGAAGCTATCGTTAACATTAACAACAGCGGCGGTCAAGTCCTTGCAGAGGTTGTAATATTTGGGGCCCACCCATGTGTCAGTCATGGGTCCGCCTTCCTTATTGGCAGTGCTCGCAGCGTCAGCATTCGGTTCTCGGCCTTACTTCTATTAGCAGCGTGCGACACATTCAAGTGCCCCTAGTTTGTTATGGCTAGAGATGACTGGTGAGTACCAACGCATCACCCACACATATATACATTTCCACTACAATTAATTACCATACACTCTCAATTTCATATATTCAAGGGAACTCACCAAGAATTAGTTAAAGACCCGAGGTCAAGATAATAAATAGCTCAATGTCGATCCTAATTGAGAGTGATCCCCATACATAAGTTCAAAGAGAGATATTAATAAAGAGAGGGAGAGACCTCGAAAGAAATGAGAGTGAGATAGAGACTTAACTTATTCCATGGGAATGGGTTTGTGGAGGAGTGAGTTATTTAGCACATCATGAATTAATTAAAGAGAGAAGTTAATTACCAAGATAATGAGGAATATGACAGACAAGGCAATGAGGCTCACATGGTAGGGAGAGGGAGAGGGAAAAGTGAGGATCACATATGTATGGGAGTTGTGCATATGGAGCAAAGCACACACGGCTAATACACTTCTGGTTAGCAGCAAGCAGCAAACCCGAACACCGTCGCTAAGTGGCCCCTACGTGGCTAACACTAGCAGCGTCCGCTTCCAAGATAGGATGCTATCGTTAACATTAACAACAGCGACGGTCAAGTCCTTGCACACGCTGTAATATGTCGGGCCCGCCCATGTGTCAGGCATGGGTCCGCCTTCCTTATTGGAAGTGCTCGCAGTGTCAGCATACGTTGCTCGGTCTTACTTCTATTAGAAGTGTGCGACACATACCAGCGCCCCTAGTTTGTTATGGCTAGAGATGGCTGGTGCTTACCAACGCATCACACACACATATATACATTTCCACTACAAATAATTACCATGGACGCTCCATTTCATATATTCAAGGGAACTCACCAAGAATTGATTAAGAGACCCAATGTCGAGATCATTAATAGTTCAATGTCGATCCTAATTGAGAGTGATCCCCATACCTGAGTTCAAAGAGAGATATTAATAAAGAGGGTGAGAGACCTCGAAAGAAATAAAAGAGAGATAGAGACTTAATTTATTCCATGGGAAGGGCTTTGTGGAGGGGTCAGTTCTTTACCAGATCATGCATTAATGAAAGAGAGAAGTTAATTACGTAGAAAATGAGGAATATGAAATACAAGAGAATGAGGCTCGCATGGTAGGTAGAGGGAGAGAGAAAAGTGAGGATCACGTATATATAGGAGTTGTGCCTATCGAGCAAAGCACATGCGGCTAATACACTTCTGGTTAGCAACGAGCAGCAAACCCGAGCACCGCCGCTAAGTGGCCCCTAGGTGGTTAACACTAGCAGCGTCTGCTTCCAAGATAAGGAAGCTATCGTTAACACTAACAACAGTGGCGATCAAGTCCTTGCACACGCTGTAATATGTGGGGCCTACCCATGTGTCAGGCATGGGTCCGCCTTCCTTATTGGTAGTGTTTGAAGCGTCAGCATATGTTGCTCGGCCTTACTTCTATTAGAAGTGTGTGACACATTCCAGCGCCCCTAGTTTGTTATAGCTAGATATGACTGGCCCGAACCAGCGCATCACACACAAATTTATACATTTCCACCACAATTAATTACCATACACGCTCCATTTATTATATTCAAGAGAACCCACCAAGAATTAATTAAGAGACCCAAGGCCGAGATAATTAATAGTTCCATGTCTATCCTAATTGAGAGTGATCCCCATACCTAAGTTCAAAGAGAGATATAAATAAAGAGGGAGAGAGACCTCGAAAGAAATGAGAGAGATATAGAGACTTAATTTATTCCATGGGAAGGGGTTTGTGGAGGAGTGAGTTATTTAGCAGATCATGCATTAATGAAAGAGAGAAATTAATTACCTAGACAATGAGGAATATGAGAGACAAGACAATGAGTCTCACATGTTAGGTAGAGGGAGAGGGAAAAGCGAGGATCACATATGTATGGGAGTTGTGCCTATCGAGCAAAGCACACACAGCTAATACACTTCTGGTTAGCAGCGAGCAGCAAACCCGAACACCAACGCTAAGTGGCCCCTACGTGGCTAAGACTAGTAGTGTACGCTTCCAAGATAAGACGCTATCGTTAACACTAACAACAGCGGCTGTCAAGTCCTTGCACACGCTGCAATATGTGGGGCCCACCCATGTGTCAGGCATGGGTCCGCCTTCCTTATTGGCACTGCTCGCAGCGTCAGCATGCGCTGCTCGGCCTTACTTCTATTACCATCGTGCGACACATTCCAGTACCCCTAGTTTGTTATGGCTAGAGATGACTGGTGCGTACCAACCCATCACACACACATATATACATTTCCACTACAATTAATTACCATACACGCTCCATTTCATATATACAAGGGAACTCACCAAGAATTAATTAAGAGACCCAAGGCCGAGAAAACTAATAGTTCAATGTCGATCCTAATTGAGAGTGATCCCCAAATCTAAGTTCAAAGAGAGATATTAATAAAGAGGGAGAGAGACCTCCAAAGAAATGAGAGAGAGATAGAGACTTAATTTATTCCAAGGGAAGGGGTTTGTGGAGGAGTGAGTTATTTCGGAGATCATGCATTAATGTAAGAGAGAAGTTTATTACCTAGACATTGAGGAATATGAGAGAAGACAATTGGGCTCCCATGGTAGGGAGAGGGAGAGGGAAAAGTGAGGATTACAGATGTATGGCAGTTGTTCCTATCGAGCAATACACTCACGGCTAATACACTTTTGGTTAGCAGCGAGCAGCGTACCCGAACACCACCGCTAAGTGGCCCCTACGTGGCTAACACTAGCAGCGTCCGCTTCCAACATAGGACGCTATCGTTAACACTAACAACATCGGCGGTCAAGTCTTTGCACACGTTGTAATATGTGGGGCCCACCCAGGTGTCAGGCATGGGTCCGCCTTCCTTATTGGCAGTGCTCGCAGCGTCAGTATACGCTGCTCGGCCTTACTTCTATTAGCAGCGTGCGACACATTCCAGCGCCCCTAGTTTGTTATGGCTAGAGATGACTGGTGTGTACCAACACATCACACACACATGTATACATTTCCACTACAATTAATTACCATACAATCTCCATTTCATATATTCAAGGGAACTCACCAAGAATTAATTAAGAGACCCGAGGCCGAGATAATTAATAGTTCAATGTCGATCCTAATTGAGAGTTATCCCCATGCCTAAGTAAAAAAAAAAGATATTAATAAAGAGGGAGAGAGACCTTGAAAGAAATGAGAGAGAGATAGAGACTTAATTTATTCTATGGGAAGGGGTTTGTGGAGGACTGAGTTATTTAGCAGATTATGCAATAATTAAAGATATAAGTTAATTACCTAGACAATGAGGAATATGAGAGACAAGACAATGAGGCTCACATGGTAGGGAGAGGAAGAGGGAAAAGTGAGGATCATATATGTATGGGAGTTGTGCCCATCGAGCAAAGCCCACGCAACTAATACACTTCAGGTTAGCAGCGTGCAACAAACCTGAACACCTCCGCTAAGTGGCCCCTACGGCTAACACTAGCAGTGTTCGCTTCCAAGATAGGAAGCTATCGTTAACATTAACAACAGCGGCGGTCAAGTCCTTGCAGAAGTTGTAATATTTGGGGCCCACCCATGTGTCAGGCATGGGTCCGCCTTCCTTATTGGCAGTGCTCGCAGCGTCAGCATTTGGTACTCGGCCTTACTTCTATTAGCAGCGTGCGACACATTCAAGTGCCCCTAGTTTGTTATGGCTAGAGATGACTGGTGCGTACCAACGCATCACCCACACATATATACATTTCCACTACAATTAATTACCATACACTCTCCATTTCATATATTCAGGGGAACTCACCAAGAATTAGTTAAAGACCCGAGGTCAAGATAATAAATAGCTCAATGTCGATCCTAATTGAGAGTGATCCCCATACATAAGTTCAAAGAGAGATATTAATAAAGAGAGGGAGAGACCTCGAAAGAAATGAGAGTGAGACAGAGACTTAATTTATTCCATGGGAATGTGTTTGTGGAGGAGTGAGTTATTTAGCAGATCATGAATTAATTAAAGAGAGAAGTTAATTACCTAGATAATGAGGAATATAACAGACAAGGCAATGAGGCTCACATGGTAGGGAGAGGGAGAGGGAAAAGTGAGGATCACATATGTATGGGAGTTGTGCATATGGAGCAAAGCACACACGGCTAATACACTTCTGGTTAGCAGCAAGCAGCAAACCCGAACACCGTCGCTAAGTGGCCCCTACGTGGCTAACACTAGCAGCGTCCGCTTCCAAGATAGGACGCTATCGTTAACACTAACAACACCGACGGTCAAGTCCTTGCACACGCCGTAATATGTCGGGCCCACCCATGTGTCAGGCATGAGTCCGCCTTCCTTATTGGAAGTGCTCGCAGTGTCAGCATACGCTGCTCGGTCTTACTTCTATTAGCAGTGTGCGACACATACCAGCGCCCCTAGTTTGTTATGGCTAGAGATGACTGGTGCGTACCAACGCATCACACACACATATATACATTTCCACTACAAATAATTACCATGGATGCTCCATTTCATATATTCAAGGGAACTCACCAAGAATTGATTAAGAGACCCAATGTCGAGATCATTAATAGTTCAATGTCGATCCTAATTGAGAGTGATCCCCATACCTGAGTTCAAAGAGAGATATTAATAAAGAGGGCGACAGACCTATAAAGAAATAAGAGAGAGATAGAGACTTAATTTATTCCATGGGAAGGGCTTTGTGGAGGGTCGAGTTATTTAGCAGATCATGCATTAATGAAAGAGAGAAGTTAATTACCTAGAAAATGAGGAATATGAAAGACAAGAGAATGAGGCTCGCATGGTAGGTAGAGGGATAGAGAAAAGTGAGGATCACGTATATATAGGAGTTGTGCCTATCGAGCAAAGCACATGCGGTTAATACACTTCTGGTTAGCAACGAGCAGCAAACCCGAGCACCGCCGCTAAGTGGCCCCTAGGTGGCTAACACTAGCAGCGTCCGCTTCCAAGATAAGGAAGCTATCGTTAACACTAACAACAGTGGCGATCAAGTCCTTGCACACGCTGTAATATGTGGGGCCTACCCATGTGTCAGGCATGGGTCCGCCTTCCTTATTGGCAGTGTTCGCAGCGTCAACATTTGTTGCTCAGCCTTACTTCTATTAGAAGCGTGTGACACATTCCAGCGCCCCTAGTTTGTTATAGCTAGATATGACTGGTGCGAACCAGCGCATCACACACAAATTTATACATTTCCACCACAATTAATTACCATACATGCTCCATTTATTATATTCAAGAGAACTCACCAAGAATTAATTAAGAGACCCAAGGCCGAGATAATTAATAGTTCAATGTCTCTCCTAATTGACAGTGATCCCCATACCTAAGTTCAAAGAGAGATATAAATAAAGAGGGAGAGAGACCTCGAAAGAAATGAGATAGAGATAGAGACTTAATTTATTCCATGGGAAGGGGTTTGTGGAGGAGTGCGTTATTTAGCAGATCATGCATTAATGAAAAAGAGAAGTTAATTACCTAGACAATGAGGAATATGAGAGACAAGACAATGAGTCTCACATGCTAGGTAGAGGGAGAGGGAAAAGCGAGGATCACATATGTATGGGAGTTGTGCCTATCGAGCAAAGCACACACAGCTAATACACTTCTGGTTAGCAGCGAGCAGCAAACCCGAACACCAACGCTAAGTGGCCCCTACGTGGCTAAGACTAGCAGTGTCCGCTTCCAAGATAAGATGCTATCGTTAACACTAACAACAGCGGCTGTCAAGTCCTTGCACACGCTGCAATATGTGGGGCCCACCCATGTGTCAGGCATGGGTCCGCCTTCCTTATTGGCACTGCTCGCAGCGTCAGCATGCGCTGCTCGGCCTTACTTCTATTAGCATCGTGCGACACATTCCAGCACCCCTAGTTTGTTATGGCTAGAGATGACTGGTGCGTACCAACCCATCACACACACATATATACATTTCCACTACAATTAATTACCATACACGCTCCATATCATATATACAAGGGAACTCACCAAGAATTAATTAAGAGACCCGAGGCCTAGAAAATTAATAGTTCAATGTCGATCCTAATTGAGAGTGATCCCCAAATCTAAGTTCAAAGAGAGATATTAATAAAGAGGGAGAGAGACCTCCAAAGAAATGAGAGAGAGATAGAGACTTAATTTATTCCAAAGGAAGGGGTTTGTGGAGGAGTGAGTTATTTAGCAGATCATGCATTAATGTAAGAGAGAAGTTTATTACCTAGACATTGAGGAATATGAAAAAAGCCAATTGGGCTCCCATGGTATGGAGAGGGAGAGGGAAAAGTGAGGATTACAGATGTATGGCAGTTGTTCCTATCGAGCAATACACTCACGGCTAATACACTTTTGGTTAGCAGCGAGCAGCGTACCCGAACACCACCGCTAAGTGGCCCCTACGTGGCTAACACTAGCAACGTCCGCTTCCAAGATAGGACGCTATCATTAACACTAACAACATCGGCGGTCAAGTCTTTGCACACGTTGTAATATGTGGGGCCCACCCAGGTGTCAGGCATGGGTCCGCCTTCCTTATTGGTAGTGCTCGCAGCGTCAGCATACGCTGCTCGGCCTTACTTCTATTAGCAGCGTGCGACACATTCCAGCGCCCCTAGTTTGTTATGGCTAGAGATGACTCGTGTGTAACAACACATCACACACACATGTATACATTTCTACTACAATTAATTACCATACAATCTCCATTTCATATATTTAAGGGAACTCACCAAGAGTTAATTAAGAGACCCGAGGTTGAGAGAATTAATAGTTCAATGTCGATCCTAATTGAGAGTGATCCCCATGCCTAAGTAAAAAAAGAGATATTAATAAAGAGGGAGAGAGACCTTGAAAGAAATGAGAGAGAGATAGAGACTTAATTTATTCCATGGGAAGGGGTTTGTGGAGGACTGAGTTATTTAGCATATTATGCAATAATTAAAGATATAAGTTAATTACCTAGACAATGAGGAATATGAGAGACAAGACAATGAGGCTCACATGGTAGGGAGAGGAAGAGGGTAAAGTGAGGATCATATATGTATGGGAGTTGTGCCCATCGAGCAAAGCCCACGCAACTAATACACTTCAGGTTAGTAGCGTGCAGCAAACCTGAACACCGCCGCTAAGTGGCCCCTACGGCTAACACTAGCAGTGTTCGCTTCCAAGATAGGAAGCTATCGTTAACATTAACAACAGCGGCGGTCAAGTCCTTGCAGAAGTTGTAATATTTGGGGCCCACCCCTGTGTCAGGCATGGGTCCGCCTTCCTTATTGGCAGTGCTCGCAGCGTCAGCATTCGGTACTCGGCCATACTTCTATTAGCAGCGTGCGACACATTCAAGTGCCCCATGTTTGTTATGGCTAGAGATGACTGGTGCGTACCAACGCATCACCCACACATATATACATTTCCACTACAATTAATTATCATACACTCTCCATTTCATATATTCAAGGGAACTCACCAAGAATTAGTTAAAGACCCGAGGTCAAGATAATATATAGCTCAATGTTGATCCTAATTGAGAGTGATCCCCATACATAAGTTCAAAGAGAGATATTAATAAAGAGAAGGAGAGACCTCGAAAGAAATGAGAGTGAGATAGAGACTTAATTTATTCCATGGGAATGGGTTTGTGGAGGAGTGAGTTATTTAGCAGATCATGAATTAATTAAAGAGAGAAGTTAATTACCTAGATAATGAGGAATATAAGAGACAAGGCAATGAGGCTCACATGGTAGGGAGAGGGAGAGGGAAAAGTGAGGATCACATATGTATGGGAGTTGTGCATATGGAGCAAAGCACACACGGCTAATACACTTCTGGTTAGCAGCAAGCAGCAAACCCGAACACCGTTGCTAAGTGGCCCCTACGTGGCTAACACTAGCAGCGTCCGCTTCCAAGATAGGACGCTATCGTTAACACTAACAATAGAGACGGTCAAGTCCTTGCACACGCTGTAATATGTCGGGCCCACCCATGTGTCAGGCATGGGTCCGCCTTCCTTATTGGAAGTGCTCGCAGTGTCAGCATACGCTGCTCGGCCTTACTTCTATTAGCAATGTGCGACACATACCAGCGCCCCTAGTTGGTTATGGCTAGAGAAGACTGGTTCATACCAACGCATCACACACACATATATACATTTCCACTACAAATAATTACCATGGACGCTCCATTTCATATATTCAAGGGAACTCACCAAGAATAAATTAAGAGACCCGAGGTCGAGATAATTAATAGTTCAATGTCGATCCTAATTGAGAGTGATCCCCATACCTAAGTTCAAAGAGAGATATTAATAAAGAGGGAGAGATACCTCGAAAGAAATGAGAGAGGGCTAGAGCCTTAATTTATTCCATGGGAAGGGGCTTGTGGAGGAGTGAGTTATTTAGCAGATCATCCATTAATGAGAGAGAGAAGTTAATTACCTAGACAATGAGGAATATGAGATACAAGACAATGAGGCTCACATGGTAGGTAGAGGGCCAGGTAGAAGTTTGGATCACATATGTATGGGAGTTGTTCCTATCGAGCAAAGCATACGCGACTAATACAATTCTGGTTAGCAGCGAGTAGCAAACCCGAACACCGCCGCTAAGTGGCCCCTACGTGACTAACACTAGCAGCGTTCGCTTCCAAGATAGGACGCTATCGTTAACACTAACAACAGTGGCGGTCAAGTCCTCGCACACGATGTAATATGTGGGGGCCACCCATGTGTCAGGCATGGGTCCGCCTTCCTTATTGGCAGTGCTCGCAGCGTCACCATACGCTGCTCGGCCTTACTTCTATTAGCAACATGCGACACACTCCAGCGCCCCTAGTTTGTTATGGCTAGACATGACTGGTGCGTACCAACGCATCACACACACATATATACATTTCCACTACAACTAATTACCATACAAGCTCCATTTCATATATTCAAGGTAAGTCACCAAGAATTAATTAAGAGACCCGAGGCCGAGATAATTAATAGTTCAATGTCAATCCTAATTGAGAGTGATCCCCATACCTAAGTTCAAAGAGAGATATTAATAAAGAGGGAGAGAGACCTAGAAAGAAATGAGAGTGAGATAGAGACTTAATTTATTCCATGGGAAGGGGTTTGTGGAGGAGTGAGCTATTTAAAAGATCATGCATTAATGAAAGAGAGAAGTTAATTACCTAGACAATAAGGAATATGAGAGACAAGACCATGAGTCTCACATGGTAGGGAGAGGGAGAGGGAAAAGTGAGGATCACATATGTATGGGAGTTGTGCCTATCGAGGCACACGCGGCTAATACACTTTTGGTTAGCAGCAAACAGCAATACCAAACACCGCCGCTAAGTGGCCCCTACATGGGTAACACTAGCAGTGTCCGCTTCCAAGATAGGGCGCTATCGTTAACACTAACAACAGCGGCGGTCAAGTCCTTGCACAAGCTGTAATATGTGGGGCCCACCCAGTGTCAGGCATCGGTCTGCCTTCCTTATTGGCAGGACTCGCAGCATCAGCATACGCTGCAGGGCCTTACTTCTATTAGCAGCGTGCGACACATTCCAGCGCCCCTAGTTTGTTATGGCTAGAGATGACTGGTACGTACCAACGCATTTCACACACATATAGACATTTCCAGTACAATTAATTACCATACACGCTCCATTTCATATATTCATGGGAACTCGCCAAGAATTAATTAAGAGACCCAAGGCCGAGATAATTAATAGTTCAATGTCAATCCTAATTGAGAGAGTTCCCCGTACCTAAGTTCAAAGAGAGATATTAATAAAGTGGGTGAGAGACCTCGAAAGAAATGAGAAAGAGATAGAGACTTAATTTATTCCATGGGAAGGGGTTTGTGGAGGAGTGAGTTATTTAGCAGATCATGCATTAATGAAAGAGAGAAGTTAATTACCTAGACAATAAGGAATATGAGATATAAGACAATGAGGCTCACATGGTAGGGAGATTGAGAGGGAAAAGTGAGGATCACATATTTATGGGAGTTGTGCCTATCGACCAAAGCACACGCGGCTAATACACTTCCGGTTAACTGCGTGCAGCAAACCCGAACACCGTCACTAAGAGGCCCCTACGTGGCTAACACTAACAGCGTCTGCTTCCATGATAGGATGCTATAGTTAACACTAACAACAGCGGCGGTCAAGTCCTTGCACACGCTGTAATATGTGGGGCCCACCCATGTGTCAGGCATGGGTCCGCCCCTTATTGGCAGTGCTCGCAGTGTCAGCTTACGCTGCTCGGCCTTACTTCTTTTAGCAGCGTGCGACACATTCCAGCGCCCCTAGTTTGTTATGGCTATAGATGGTTGGTGGATACCAACGCATCACACACACATATATACATTTCCACTACAATTAATTACCGTACACGCTCCATTTCATATATTCAAGGGAACTCACCAAGAATTAATTAAGAGGCACGAGGCCGAGATAAATAATAGTTCAATGTCGATCCTAATTGAAAGTGATCCCCATACCTAAGTTCAAAGAGAGATATTAATAAAGAGGGAGAGAGACCTCGAAAGAAATGAGAGAGAGATAGAGACTTAATTTATTCCATGGGAAGGGGTTTGTGGAGGAGTGAGTTATTTAGCAGATCATGCATTAATGAAAGAGAGAAGTTAATTACATAGACAATGAGGAATATGATAGACATGAGAATGAGTCTGACATGGTAGGGAGATGGAGAGGGAAAAGTGAGGATCACATATGTATGGGAGTTGTGCCTATCAAGCAAAGCGAACGCGGCTAATACACTTCTGGTTAACTGCGAGCAGCAAACCCAAACACCACCGCCGCTAAGTGGCCCCTACGTCGCTAACACTAATAGCGTCCGTTTCCAAGATAGGACGCTATCGTTAATACTAACAATTGCGGCGGTCAAGTCCTTGGACACACTGTAATATGTGGGGGCCACCATGTGTCACGCATGGGTCCGCCTTCCTTATAGGTAGTGCTCGCAGCGTCAGCGTACGCTGCTCGGCCTTACTTCTATTAGCAGTGTGTGACACATTCCAGCGCCCCTAGTTTGTTATGGCTAGAGATGACTCGTGCGTACCAACGCATCACACACACATATATACATTTCCACTACAATTAATTACCATACACGCTCCATTTCATATATTTAAGGGAACTCACCAAGAATCAACTAAAAGACCCGATTCTGAGATAATTAATAGTTAAATGTCGATCCTAATTGAGAGTGATCCCCATAGCTAATTTCAAAGAGAGATAATAATAAAGAGGGAGAGAGACCTCGAAAGAAATGAGAGAGATATAGAGACATAATTTATTCCATGGGAAGGGGTTTGTGGAGGAGTGAGTTATTTAGCCGATCATGCATTAATGAAAGAGAGAAGTTAATTACCTAGACAACGAGGAATATGAGAGACAAGACAACGAGGCTCGCATGGTAGGTAGAGGGAGAGGGAAAAGTGAGGATCACATGTGTATTTGAGTTGTGCCTAGCGAGCAAAGCACACACGGCTAATATACTTCTGGTTAGCAGCGAGCAGCAAATCCGAGCACCGCCGCTAATTGGCCCCTATGTGGCTAACACTAGCAGCGTCCGGTTCCAAGATAGGACGCTGTCGTTAACACTAACAACAGCGGCGGTCAAGTCCTTGCACACGTTGTAATATGTGGGGCCCACCCATTTGTCAGGCATGGGTCCGCCTTCGTTATTGGCAGTGCTCGCAGCGTCAGCATACGCTGCTCGGCCTTACTTCTATTAGCAGCGTGCAACACATTCTAGCGCCCCTAGTTTGTTATGGCTAGAGATGACTGGTGTGTACCAACGCATCACACACACATATATACATTTCCCCTACGATTAATTACCATACACGCTCCATTTCATATATTCAAGGGAACTCGCTAAGAATTAATTAAGAGACCCGTGGTCGAAATAATTAATAGTTCAATGTCGATCCTAATTGAAAGTGATCCCCATACCTAAGTTCAAAGAGAGATATTAATAAAGAGGGAGAGATACCTCGAAAGAAATGAGAGAGAGATAAAGACTTAATTTATTCCATGGGAAGGGGTTTGTGGAGGGGTGACTCATTTAGTAGATCATGCATTAATGATAGAGAGAAGTTAATTACCTAGACAATGAGGAATATGTGAGACAAGACAATGAGTGTGACATGGTAGGGAGAGGGAGAGGGAAAAGTTAGGATCACATATGTATGGGAGTTGTGCCTATCGAGCAAAGCACACGCGGCTAATACACTTCTGGTTAACTGCGAGCAACAAACCCGAACACCACCGCCGCTAAGTGGCCCCTACGTGGCTAACACTAACAGCGTCCGCTTCCATGATAGGACGCTATCATTAACACTAACAACAGCGGCGGTCAAATCCTTACACACTCTGTAATATGTGGGGCCCACCCATGTGTCAGGCATGGGTCCGCCTTCCTTATTGGCAGTGCTCGCAGTGTTAGCATACGCTGTTCGGCCTTACTTCTATTAGCAGCGTGCGACACATTCCAGCGCCCCTAGTTTGTTATGGCTAGAGATGACTGTTGTGTTCCAACGCGTCTCACACACATATGTACATTTCCACTATAATTAATTACCATACACGCTCCATTTTATATATTCAAGGGAACTCACCTAGAAATAATTAAAAGACCCGAGGCCGGGATAATTAAATCGATCCTAATTGAGAGTGGACCCCATACCTAAGTTCAAAGAGAGATATTAATACAGAGGGAGAGAGACCTCGAAAGATATGAGAGAGAGATAGAGACTTAATTTATTCCATGGGAAGGGGTTTGTGGAGGAATGAGTTATTTAGCATACCATGCACTAATGAAAGAGAGAAGTTAATTACCTAGACAATGAGGAATATGAGAGACAAGACAATGAGCCTCACATGGTAGGTAGAGGGAGAGGGAAAAGTGAAGATCACATATGTATGGGAGTTGTGCCTATCGAGCAAAGCACACGCGGCTAATATCCTTCTGGTTAGCAGCGAGCACCAAACCCGAGCACCGCCGCTAAGTGGCCCCTACGTGGCTAACACTAGCAGCGTCCGCTTCCAGGATAGGACGCTATCTTTAACACTAACAACAGCGGCAGTCAAGTCCTTGCACACGCTGTGACATGTGGGGCCCACCCATGTGTCAGGCATGGGTCCGCCTTCCTTATTGGCAGTGATCGCAACGTCCGCATATGCTGCTCGGCCTTACTCCTATTAGCAGTGTGCGACACATTCCAGCGCCCCTAGTTTGTTATGGCTAGAGATGACTGGTGTGTACCAACGCATCACACACACATATATACATTTCCACTACGATTAATTACCATACACACTCCATTTTATATATTCAAGGGAACTCGCCAAGAATTAATTAATAGACCCAAGGTCTAGATAATTAATAGTTCGATATCGATCCTAATTGAGAGTGATACCCATACCTAAGTTCAAAGAGAGATATTGATAAAAAGGGAGAGAGACCTTGAAAGAAATGAGAGAGAGGTATAGAATTAATTTATTCCACGGGAAGGGGTTTGTGGAGGAGTGATTTATTTAACAAATGATGCATTAATGAAAGAGAGAAGTTAATTACCTAGACAAGTAGGAATATGAGAGACAAGATAATGAGGCTCACATGGTAGGGAGAGGGAGAGGGAAAAGTGAGGATCACATATGTATGGGAGTTGTGCCTATCGAGCAATGCACACACGGCTAATACACTTCAAGTCAGCAGCGAGCAGCAAAGCCGAACACCGCCACTAAGTGGCCCCTACGTGGCTAACACTAGCAGTGTCCAATTCCAAGATAGGACGCTGTCGTTAAGACTAACAACAACGGCGGTCAATTCCTTGCACACGTTGTAATATGTGGGGCCCACCCATGTGTCAGGCATGGGTCCGCCTTCTTTATTGGCAGTGCTCGCGGCGTCAGCATACGCTGCTCGGCCTTACTTCTATTAGCAGTGTGCGACACATTCCATCGCCCCCGCCTTCTTTATTGGCAGTGCTCGCGGCGTCAGCATACGCTGCTCGGCCTTACTTCTATTAGCAGTGTGCGACACATTCCATCGCCCCTAGTTTGTTATGGCTAGAGATGAATGGTTGCGTACCAAAGCATCACACACACATATATACATTTCCACTACAATTAAATACCATACACGCTCCATTTCATATATTCAAGGGAACTCACCAAGAATTAATTAAGAGACCCGAGGCTGAGATACTTAATAGTTCAATGTCGATCCTAATTGAGAGTGATCCCCATAACTATGTTCAAAGAGAGATATTAATAAAGAGGAAGAGAGACCTTGAAAGAAATGAGAGAGAGATAGAGACTTAATTTATTCCATGGGAAGGGGTTTGTGGAGGAGTGAGTTATTTAGCAGATCATGCATTAATGAATGAGAGAAGTTAATTACCTAGACAATGAGGAATATGAGAGACAAGACAATGAGTCTGACATGGTAGGGAGAGGGAGAGCGAAAAGTGAGGGTCACATATGTATGGGAGTTGTGCCTATCGAGCAAAGCAAACGCAGCCATTACACTTCTGGTTAACTACGAGCAGCAAACACGAACACCACCGCCGCTAAATGGCCCCTACATGGCTAACACAAACAGTGTCCGCTTCCAAGATAGGACGCTATCATTAACACTAGCAATAGTGGCGGTCAAGTCCTTTCACACAGTGTAATATGTGGGGGCCACCCATGTGTCAGGCATGGGTCTGCCTTCCTTATTGGCAGTGCTCGCTGCGTCCGCATACGCTACTCGGCCTTACTTCTGTTAGCAGCGTGCGACACATTCCAGCGCCCCTAGTTTGTTATGGCTAGAGATGACTGGTGCGTACCAACGCATCAAACACACATATATACATTCCACTATAATTAATTACTATACACGCTCCATTTCATATATTCAAGGGAACTCACCAAGAATTAATTAAGAGAAGGCCGAGATAATTGATAGCTCAATGTCGATCCTAATTGAGAGTGATCCCCATACCTAAGTTCAAAGAGAGATATTAATAAAGAGGGAGAGAGACCACGAAAGAAATGAGAGAGAGATAGAGACATAATTTATTCCATGCGAAGGGGTTTGTGGAGGAGTGAGTTATTTAGCAGATCATGCATTAATGAAAGAGAGAAGTTAGTTACCTCGACAATGAGGAATATGAGAGACAAGACAATGAGGCTCACATGGTAGGTAGAGGGAGAGGGAAAAGTGAGGATCACGTATGTATGGGTGTTGTGCCTATTGAGCAAAGCACACGCGGCTAATATACTTCTGGTTAGCAGCGAGCAGCAAACCGGAGCACCGCTGATACGTCTCCAACGTATCTATATTTTTTATTGTTCCATGCTATTATTTATGATGTCTTAGATGTTTAATGGGCTTTGTCATACACTTTTATATCATTTTTGGGACTAACCTGCTAACCCAAAGGCACAATCCAGATTGCTGGTTTTTTCCTGTTTCTGGGTTTTGTTGAATAGGAATATCAAACGGAGTCCAGGCGGAATGAAACCTTCAGGAGAGATATTTTTGGGGAAAATCACGCACGGGAGGCTTGAGAACCACGTCAGGGGAGCCACGAGGTGCCCACGAGGGTGGGGGGCGCGCCCCTGCCTTGTGGGGCCCTCGTGAGTCTCTTGGTGTCCTTCTGCCTCCTATATAAGCCTACGTACCCCGAAACTATCAGAAACAAAGAGAAAACCCTAATTCCACCGCCGTAACCTTCTGTTCCCGTGAGATCCCATCTTGGAGCCTGTTCTGGAGCTCCGCCGGATGGTAGATCCATCACGGAGTGCTTCTACATCATCATCATCGCCCTCACCATGAGTTGTGAGTAGTTTACCACAGACCTTCGGATCCATAGCTAGTATCTAGATGGCTTCTTCTCTCTCTCTCTGGATCTCAATACAAAGTTCTCCTCGGTCTTCGAGGAGATCTATTCGATGTAATATATTTTTGTAGTGTGTTTGTCGAGGTCCGATGAATTGTGAGTTCATGATCAAGATTATCTATGAGAAATATTTGGTTCTTCTCTGAACTCTTTATGTGTGCTCATAATATCCTTGCAAGTCTCTTCAAATTATTGGTTTGGTTTGGCCTACTAGATCTATTGTTCTTGCAATGGGAGAAGTGCTTGGCTTTGGGTTCAATCTTGCGGTGTCCTTTCCCACTGATAGTAGGGGAAGCAAGGCACGTATTGTATTGTTGCCATCAAGGATAAAAAGATGGGGTTTATATCATATTGCTTTAGTTTATCCCTCTACATCATGTCATCTTGCTTAAGGCGTTACTCTGTTCTTATGAACTCAATACACTAGATGCATGCTGGATAGATGTCGATGTGTGGAGTAATAGTAGTAGATGCAGGCAGGAGTCGGTCTACTTGTCTCGGACGTGATGCCTATATACAATGATCATGCCTAGATAGTCTCATAATTATTCGCTTTTCTATCAATTGCTCCACGGTAATTTGTTTACCCGCTGTAGAATATCGCTATCATGAGAGAAGCCACTAGAGAACACTATGGCCCCGGGGTCTATTCTCAACATATCAATCTACATCTACTTTACTTTTTCTGCTTTTACTTTTTGTTCTTATAAACAAAAATACCAAAAATATAAACTATCATCTCTATCAGATCTCACTTTCGTAAGTGACCGTAAAGGTATTGACAACCCCTTATCGCGTTGGCTGCAAAGTTCTTATTTGTTTGTGCAGGTGCGAGGGACTCACGCGTGGTCTCCTACTAGATTGATACCTTGGTTCTCAAAAACTGAGGGAAATACTTACGCTTCTGTGCTGCATCTCCCTTTCCTCTTCGAGGGAATATAACGCAAGCTCGAGAAGTAGCAAGAAGAATTTCTGGCGCCGTTGCTGGGGAGGCTTACGCAAAAGTCATATACCAAGTACCTATCACAAACCCTTATCCTTCGCATTACATTTTTTTGCCTCTCGTTTTCCTCTCCCCCACTTCACCCTTGCCGTTTTATTTGCCCTTCTTTTGCCGTGTGTTTACCGTTCGTGTGCCTCTTGTTTGCTTGTGCTGCTATGTGCCCTCGATTAGCTTGCATCTTCGCTTGCTAAAGTATGAATCCTCATCCACTTGCTAATCTCTTTAAGAGATCCAATTATGTTGAACCTATTGCTAGTGAGCTGCGTGCACTAGATTATCTTTATTGGGTTTTGCTTGAAATTTATGAATCTGAAAATTGTGAGGAATTGTTAAAAGAACTCATGATAGCTTTTTAAATAAAAAGCATGATTGCAATGATGTTATTGTAAATTCTATTAATGTCAGTTGTGTTAATGACATGCAAAACCCTAAGCTTGGGGATGCTAGTATTGTTATGTCCACCACTTGTTGCTATGATCATGATTGGGGTGATGATTCTTATGATCTTGAAAAATTATTTAAACCCCATCATGAATATGAGATTGATAATAATGTTTGCCATAATATTGAAAGTGGATTTGAAAGAGTGTCAACTTTTGATCCCACTACTTTAGATATTGATCAATCTTATGAATTTTTTTATAAAAGTGGGCTTGGAGAAGCAATGACTTTGTTCTATGTTAATCCCACTATTTTGAATGAGTGTCAACTTCGCATGCATGTGGATCGTGTTGAGAATATGTTATGTGATAGCTATATTGTTGAATTTGCTTATGATCCTACATGCAATTATTATGAGAGAGGAAAATATGGTCCTAGAAATCTTCATGTTACTAAATTACATCTCTTCATGTTGAGATTGATCTTGTTTCTTTCTTCTTCCTTGCATACGCTAGATCTTGCTTGCTATGATAATTTGTTTGCTTATAATATGCCTATGCATAGGAAGTATGTTAGACTTACATGTGTTTGTTACATGTTTTATGATGCTCTCTTTGTGCTTCAATTCTTATCTTTCATGTGAGCATCATTGAATTCTCAAGCCTATCTTAATGGCTATAAAGAAAGAGCTTGTTGGGAGGCAACGCAATTTTATATTTTTTGTTTTTGCTGCTGTTAGGGAATAAATATTGCATCTAGCTTCTGTTTAGATGTGGTCTCATGCTTTGTTTAGTGTTTGTGCCAAGTAGAACCTTTGGGAAGACTTGTGTGAATTTTATGTGATCTTGCTGTGAAAAACAGAATCGTTGGGGCTCACTAGAATGGTCACCAGATTTTACTGGAGCGTGCTATTTAGTTGATTCTTTTTGCAGATGATTAATAGACAAATTCATCATGTTTAACAATTTAGTTTCAATTTTTTGGAGTTACAAAAGTATGTGAAACGTGCAGATTACTACAGACTGCTCTGTTATTGACAGATTCTGTTTTTCGTGTGTTGTTTGCTTATTTCAATGCATCTATGAGTAGTATTGGCAAGTATGAACCATAGAGAAGTTGGAATACAGTAGGTTTAACACCAATATAAACAAAGAATGAATTCATTGCAGTACCTTTGAGTAGTGGTTTGCTTTCTTATACTAACAGAGCTCACGAGAATTATTGTCTATGTTTTGTGTTGTGAAGTTTTCAAGTTTTGAGTATTGCTTTGATGGACTATGGAACAAAGAGTAGCAAAGGCCTAAGCTTGGGGATGCCCATGGCACCCCATGTAAAATTCAAGGACAATCAAAAGCCTAAGCTTGGGGATGCCCCGGGAAGGCATCCCCTCTTTCGTCTTCATCCATCGGTAACTATACTTGGAGCTATATTTTTATTCACCACATGATATGTGTTTTGCTTGGAGCATCATGTATAATTTGAGTATTTGATTGTTAGTTTGTCACAATCATACTTGATGGACACACCTATTTGAGAGAGTTAAATATGGCCTAGGAATTGTTAGAACACTCTATGTGCTTCACTTATATCTTTTGAGTTGAATAGTTTTTGCTCTAGTACTTCACTTTTATCTTTTAGAGCACGGCGGTGATTATATTTTGTAGAAATTGTTGAACTATCATGCTTCACTTATATCCTTTTGAGAGTTTATTAAAACAGCATGGTAATGTGTTTAGGCTAAAATAAAACTAGTCTTCACATGATAGACATCCAATATCAATGTAGGAAAAACTTTCACACTAAGTGCATTGAATATGATGAGATGTTGGATACTTGATAATTGTTTTGAGATATGAGGATAGTGATATTAGAGTCATGCTAGTGGAGTTATTATGAAATTGAGAAATACTTGTGTTAAGGTTAGTGATTCCTGTAGCATGCACGTATGGTGAACCGCTATGTGACGAAATTAGAGCATGAGGTATTTGTAAAGTGCCAACCTTTGTGTGGAGGTCGGGGGCGCGCGATGGTTAACTCCTACCAACCTCCCCCCTAGGAGCATGCATTGATTGCTTTGTTTTGATGACTCGTAGATTTTTGCAATAAGTATATGAGTTCTTATGACTAATGTTGAGTCCATGGATTATACGCACTCTCACCCTTCCACCATTGCTAGCCTCTCTTGTATCGCACAACTTTCGCCGGTACCATAAACCCACTATATATCCTTCCTCAAAATAGCCACCATATTATTCCTTAAAACAGCCACCATACCTACCTATCATGGCATTTCCATAGCCATTCCAAGATATATTGCCATGCAACTTTCCACCGTTCCGTTCATATGACACGCTTCATATTGTCATATTGCCATGCATGATCATGTAGTTGACATCGTATTTGTGGCAAGGCCACCATGCATAACTTTTCATACATGTCACTCTTGTTTCATTGCACATACCAGTACACCGTCGGAGGCATTCATATAGAGTCATACTTTGTTGTAGTATCGGGTTTTAATATCGAGTTGTAATGAAAGTGTGATGATCATCATTATTAGAGCATTGTCCCATGGGGGGAAAGGCTAAATCAATAAAGCCCCTCCGAAAAAAAAGAAAAAAAGAAAGGCCCCAAAAAAGGGACAATTGCTACTATCTTTTTTCCACACTTGTGCTTCAAAGTAGCACCATGTTCTTCATTGTAAAGAGTCTCATTCTTAGTCACTTTATATACTAGTGGGACTTTTCATTATAGAACTTGGCTTGTATATTCCAACGATGGGCTTCCTCAAATGCCCTAGGTCTTCGTGAGCAAGCAAGTTGGATGCACACCCACTAGTTTTTTTGTTGAGCTTTCATACATATTTAGCTCTAGTGCATCCGTTGCATGGCAATCCCTACTCACTCACATTGATATCTATTGATGGGCATCTCCATAGCCCGTTGATACGCCTAGTCGATGTGAGACTATCTCCCTCCTTTTTGTCTTCTCCAAAACCACCTCTATTCCACCCATAGTGCTATGTCCATGGCTCACGCTCATGTATTGCGTGAAAGTTGAAAGGTTTGAAAGAATAGAGTATGAAAACAAGTGCTTGGCTAAAATCGGGGTTGTGCACGATATGAATATTTTGTGTGATGAAGAGGGAGCATAGCCAGACTATATGATTTTGTAGGGATAACTTTCTTTAGCCATAGTATTTTGAGAAGACATGATTGCTTTCTTAGTGTGCTTGAAGTATTATTATTTCTTATGTCAATATAGACTTTTATCTCAAATCTTTTAGGTCTGAACATTCATGCCACAATTAAGAGAATTACATTGAGAAACTATGTTTGTTAGCATTCAACATCAAAAATTCTCTCTTTATCATTTACCTACTCGAGGACGAGCAGGAATTAAGCTTGGCGATGCTTGATACGTCTCCAACGTATCTATAATTTTTTATTGTTCCATGCTATTATTTATGATGTCTTGGATGCTTAATGGGCTTTGTCATACACTTTTATATCATTTTTGGGACTAACCTACTAACCCAAAGGCCCAGTCCAGATTGCTGATTTTTGCCTGTTTCATGGTTTTGCAGAAAAGGAATATCAAATGGAGTCCAAACGGAATGAAACCTTCGGGAGAGATATTTTTGGAGAAAATCACGCACGGGAGGCTTGAGAACCACGTCAAGGGAGCCACGAGGTGCCCACGAGGGTGGGGGCGCGCCCCCCTTCCTAGGGCGCTCCCCCTGCCTCGTGGGGCCCTCGTGAGTCTCCCGGTGTCCTCCTTCCTACTATATAAGCCTACATACCCCGAAACCATGAGCAACAGAGAGAAAACCCTAATTCCACCACTGTAACCTTCTGTTCCCGTGAGATCCCATATTGGAGCCTGTTCTAGAGCTCCGCCGGAGGGGGGATCCGTCACGGAGTGCTTCTACATCATCATCATCGCCCTCACTATGAGTTGTGAGTAGTTTACCACAGACCATCGGGTCCATAGCTAGTATCTAGATGGCTTCTTCTCTCTGTCTGGATCTCAATATAAAGTTCTCCTCGGTCTTCGAGGAGATCTATTCGATGTAATCTCTTTTTGTGGTATGTTTGTCGAGATCCGATGAATTGTGAGTTTATGATCAAGAATATCTATGAGAAATATTTGGTTCTTCTCTGAACTCTTTATGTGTGCTCATAATATCCAAGTCTCTTCAAATTATTGGTTTGGTTTGGCCTACTTGATCTATAGTTCTTGTAATGGGAGAAGTGCTTGGCTTTGGGTTCAATCTTGCGGTGTCCTTTCCCAGTGACAGTAGGGGCAGCAAGGCACGTATTGTATTGTTGCCATCGAGGATAAAAAGATGGGGTTTATATCATATTGCTTGAGTTTATCCCTCTACATCATGTCATCTTGCTTAAGGCGTTACTCCGTCCTTATGAACTCAATACACTAGATGCATGCTGTATAGCGGTCGATGTGTGGAGTAATAGTAGTAGATGCAGGCAGGAGTCGGTCTACTTGTCTCGGACGTGATGCCTATATACAATGATCATTCCTAGATAGTCTCATAATTATTCGCTTTTCTATCAATTGCTCAACAGTAATTTGTTTACCCGTCGTAGAATATCGCTATCATGAGAGAAGCCACTAGACAACACTATGGCCCCCGGGTGTAATGCCCAGGATGGGACTATATCTCCTACTTGTCGAGGCACGACTTAAAGATATAAGCCCATGCTGGAATGATCGCAAGTTTGGTATCTTTGCACGACTCATGTAAAAGAGGGATTAAATTGCAAAAGGAGATAGTTGGCTTACACTCGCCACTTCACACAATACATTACATAAGCAAAACATCATTCAAAACATCACAGCCCATCTAAGGGTAAGATCCAAAAGACAAGATACCAAACATAACGTTAAACCACAGGTCTAGATCGAATCCTAGTAGAAACCACTACTGATCGTCGAAAACGTCACAAGCATACGGCCAAACTCTTCATCGAGCTCCCAGTGAAGTTCTGATCCAGCTCCTGCATCATCTCGGCTGAACCTGCATCTGGTGTTGTAGTATCTGTGAGCCACGAGGACTCAGCAATCCCATAACCATGGGTATCAACACTAGCAAAGCTTTGTGGGTAGGAAGAGGTAAAGTGGTGAGGTTGCAGCAGTGGCTAAGCATAATACGGTGGCTAGTTTACGAGTACCAGAATAAGATGAGAAGCTACGCAAACGGTCGCAAAAGTAGTGATCGCTAAAGATCCTGAACTACATACGAATCAAACATAACCCCACCGTGTTCTCTTCTCAAAGTGAAAAGAGATAGTCACGGTTACTCACACAGTTGTGTGTTTTACTTAGGATCATCTGTCAAGTTTTCTACAACCAGACATTAACAAATTCCAATCTGCCACATAACCGCGGGCACGGCTTTCGAAAGATCATAACCCTGCAGGGGTGTCCCAACTTAGCCCATCACAAGCTCTCACGATTAGCTGAAGTGATAAATATAATATCATCACCCCTTATCTTAGGGAAAATCCGATCAGGCTCGGCATCCCGGTAGCACAAGACATTTCGACAATGGTAAAACAAGTCCAGCAAGACCTCCCGGTATGTCGACACCCTGATAGTAGCCGCGCGTATCTCGTCTCAGGCCACATCCGGATAGGTGATCCTACGGGAGCCAAACCTCGAGTTTCCCCGTGGTGGCCCCGCAGTCTCCCCGTTTGGGACCAACACCATCAGCACTGGCCCCCCTGCTATGTAGAAAGAATCCTCGGGTAGCGCTAACTCCCTATGCAATTTAATTAATTAATTAAGTTGTTATTATGAGCAAATTAAAACCAAAGTTGGGCCTTGCTGGAGGAGTTTTATTCAAAGTCGAACTGTCAAGGGGTCCCCATCCACCCATCGTGTAAGGAACGCAAAATCAAGGAACATAATGCCGGTTTATCGGCGCCTAAGGTGGCATGAGTGGAACAAAACACCGAGCAAAAGGCCAAGCCTTCCACCCATGCCCAGTATATAGGTGTGTTAATAATAATTATAAATATTGTAATATACCAACAACAAGTTCCCACCTGGAACGATCTTCATCTTCACCTGCAACTAACAACGCTATAAGAGGGGCTGAGCAAGCGGGTGACATAGCCAAATAGTGGTTTTTCTAGGAAGGTGTCAAAGGTTAGAGGTTTCATGGCAACAAGGAGAGGCTGACAAAAAGATGGGTAGCGTGACATGTAATGATAGCATCGAGACAACTAAGCATGGCAATGGTAGTAAAGGTATCCAAGGGTATGATCATCTTGCCTGGGATTCCGCAAGAGAGAAGAACGGTTCCCTGAAGTAGACGGAGCAACACAGTCGAGCGAATCCTCACAACTCCGGAATGAAACCGAAGCTAACAAGAGAAGCAACCGGAAAGAAACAAACAACACGGTAAACACACAAGCATAGACATGGCATACGATGCACATCCAAGTATGATGCATGTCCAGTTTAAATATGCATGGCATGGCAAAGTGCACAAACAAGACTACAAGTTAAGTGGAGCTCAATATGCAACGAGTTGCATATTGACGAAACACCACATTTTAAATATTTAATGACTCTCGTTTATTTACAAGACAAGATTAAATGTTTGTTAACATGGCAAGAGGTGAAGCATAATAAAACTACACTATCTAGGCAATTTAAATGAGGCCGGAAAATAACAACAACATATCCGGAAAATCCCCATGAGCATGTTTAGCAATTTTTAAGCAACAACAATCACACATTTTAATGTTTTTAATATGATGCGGATGACATGATCAAGTTTATGCCATTTTATTAAAAGTTGACATGAAGATGATAAGGAGTACTTGTCACCGTGGTGGAAGGAAAAGGTTCGTGGTTGCTGGGGAAGAGTCCCTGGCGGATGGGTGCTGGGGAAGAGTCCCTGGCGGCGACGACGGACGAGGCAGGGGCCTCAGCGCTGCAGCGGAGGAGGGCCAGAGGCGAGGAGGCGGGGCCTGGCCGGCCGGAGGAGCTGCGATGGACGCGTCGGAGCCGAGGCCCGCGGCTGGAGAGGCCTTGGCGCGGCGATGAGGAGACGAGGCGCAGCTGAGCGATGCTTGGGCGTGCTGCGGTGTTGAGGAGGCATCGGTGGAGGCCTGGGTCGCGGCAGGAGCGCTGCTCATGGCCGCGGGGCCGCAGGAGGACGACGCGGGGAGCAGCAGTCCGCGGCAGGGCGCGACGAAGCAGAGGAAACGGGGCGGCGTGGTCGAGGCTGCGGCCTTGGCGCTGCTCGTTGGAGAAGGGAGGCCGGAGGGGAAAGGGAGCCGGGCCAGCAAGGGGAGAGCGAGGGGGTGAGGGAATCGGGCGTGAGCGAGGGTCGGGCGAGCGCTGAGAGATGGGGATCGTCCTGGCGGCGGACTGAGGGAAGAGAGGGAGAGAGCGAGGCTGTGGGAGCGAGCTAGGGTTGAGGCAGGCTGGGCCTAGGCCTATTGAGCCCGATAGGCTGCGGGGGAGATGGCCTGAAGGCTGGACTTCCAAGGGAGGCCTAGGCCTAGGAGGAGAGGGAGGCGGGGCTGGCTGCCTCCGATTCTTTAAATAAAAACGAAGCCGAAACAAAAATAAAAGAAGAGGAAAGAAAAGGTTAGGAGAAGAATTTAGGCAAGAGGGTATTTTTCCCGGACTCGCAAAAATGTCCACGGTCCACGAAAAATAGGAGAGGCAAGAATGCAAGAGTAAAATTCTGACTCATTTGAATTAAATTCAAATGATTTGAATTAGGGCATGACTAAAAAAAATGTCCAAAAGTGTTGAGGTTTTTGGAGGAACCTCGATAAACGAGAAAAGAAATATTGGCAAGGATTTGAAGTGAAACTTGAAGAAGAAAAGACATGGGGAAATTTGCAAGTGTGTTGCGGTTAATTCCAAACAAACGGAATATTTATAATATAGCTCTCGAATAATATTGAGAGGCTTTTATATGTTATAAAGAGAAGTCATTCTTCCCTCGATTTAAATGGACCGAAGGTCCACACGATTTATTTAAGTTGAGATGCAAAAATAAATATGACATGATGGCATGATGACATGATGCAAAGCAAAATAATAACACAAGCACAAAAGCAACACACGAGACAACCCGGAACATCTGGAATCTTCTGGAATCTTCTGGGACGTCGGTCTTCGGGCGTCACACCGGGTCTATTCTCAACATATCAATCTACATCTACTTTACTTTTTCCACTTTTACTTTTTGTTCTTATAAACAAAAATACCAAAAATATAAACTATCATCTCTATCGGATCTCACTTCCGTAAGTGACCGTAAAGGGATTGACAACCCCTTATCGTGTTGGCTGCGAAGTTCATATTTGTTTGTGCAGGTGCGAGGGACTCGTGCGTGGTCTCCTATTGGATTGATACCTTGGTTCTCAAAAACTAAGGGAAATACTTACGCTACTGTGCTGCATCTCCCTTTCCTCTTCGAGGGAATACAACGCAAGCTCGAGAAGTAGCAACCGCCGCTAAGTGGCCCCTACGTGGTTAACACTAGCAGTGTCCGCTTCCAAGATAGGACGCTAACGTTAACACTAACAACAGAGGCGGTCATGTCCTTGCACACGCTGTAATATGTGGGGCCCACCCATTTGTCAGGCATGGGTCCGCCTTCCTTATTGGCAGTGCTCGCAGCATCAGCATACGCTGCTCGGCCTTACTTCTATTAGCAGTGTGCGACACATTCCAGCGCCCCTAGTTTGTTATGGCTAGAGATGACGGGTGTGTACCAACACATCACACACATATATATACATTTCCACTACAATTAATTACCATACACGCTCCATTTCATATATTCAAGGGAACTTGCCAAGAATTAATTGAGAGACCCGAGATCGAAATATCTAATAGTTCAATGTTGATCCGAATTGAGAGTGATCCCCATACCTAAGTTCAAATAGAGATATTAATAAAGAGGGAGAGAGACCTCGACAGAAATGAGAGAGAGATAGAGACTTAATTTATTCCATGGGAAGGGGTTTGTGGAGGAGTGAGTTATTTAGCAGATCATACATTAATGAAAGAGAGAAGTTAATTACCTAGACAATAAGGAATATGAGAGACAAGACAATGAGGCTCCCATGGTAGGTAGATGGGAGAGGGAAAAGTCAGGATCACGTATGTATGGGAGTTGTGCCTATCGAGCAAAGCGCATGCGGCTAATATACTTCTGGCTAGCAGTGAGCAACAAACCTGAGCACCATCGCTAAGTGGCTGATACGTCTCCAACGTTTGTATATTTTTTGATTGTTCCATGCTATTATTTATGAAGTCTTGGATGTTTAATGGGCTTTATCATACACTTTTATATCATTTTCGGGACTAACCTACTAACCCAAAGGCCCAGTCCAGATTGTTGTTTTTTGCCTGTTTCAGGGTTTTGCAGAAAAAGAATATCAAACGGAGTCCAAACGGAATGAAACCTTCGCGAGAGATATTTTTGGAGAAAATCACGCACAAGGAACTTGAGAACCACGTCAGGGGAGCATCGTGGCGCCCACGAGGGTGGGGGCGCGCCCCCCTGCCCAGGGCGCACCCCCCTACCTTGTGGGCCCCTCGAGCGTCCCCCCGGTGTCCTCCTTCCTCCTATATAAGTCTACGTACCCCGAAACCTTCGACAACAGAGAGAAAACCCTTATTCACCATCGTAACCTTCTGTTCCCGTGAGATCCCATCTTGGAGCCTGTTTTGGAGCTCCACCGGAGGGGGATCCATCGCGGAGTTCTTCATCATCATCATCATCGCCCTCACCATGAGTTGTGAGTACTTTACCACAGACCTTCGGGTCCATAGCTAGTATCTAGATGGCTTCTTCTCTCTCTCTGGATCTCAATACAAAGTTCTCCTCAGTCTTCGAGGGGATCTATTCAATGTAATCTCTTTTTGCGGTGTGTTTGTTGAGATCCGATGAATTGTGAGTTTATGATCAATATTATCTATGAAAGATATTTGGTTCTTCTCTGAACTTTTTATGTGTGCTCATAATATCCTTGCAAGTCTCTTCGAATTATTGGTTTGGTTTGGCCTACTAGATCTATAGTTCTTGCAATGGGAGAAGTGCTTGGCTATGGGTTCAATCTTGTGGTGTCCTTTCCCAGTGACAGTAGGGGCAGCAAGGCATGTATTGTATTGTTGCCATCGAGCATAAAAAGATGGGGTTTATATCATATTGCTTGAGTTTATCCCTCTACATCATGTCATCTTGCTTAAGGCGTTACTCTGTTTGTATGAACTCAATACACTAGATGCATGCTGGATAGCGGTCGATGTGTGGAGTAATAGTAGTAGATGCAGGCAGGAGTCGGTCTACTTGTCTCGGACGTGATGCCTATATACAATAATCATGCCTAGATAGTCTCATAATTATTTTCTTTTCCATCAATTGCTTGATAGTAATTTGTTTACCCGTCGTAGAATATCGCTACCATGAGAGAAGCCACTAGAGAACACTATGGCCCCCGGGTCTATTCTCAACATATCAATCTATATCTACTTAAAATATAAACTATCATCTCTATTAGATCTCACTTTCATAAGTGACCGTAAAGGGATTGACAACCCCTTATCGCGTTGGCTGCAAAGTTCTTATTTGTTTGTGTAGGTGCGAGGGACTCGAGCATGATCTCCTACTGGATTGATACCTTGTTCTCAAAAACTGAGGGAAATACTTACGCTACTATGCTGCATCTCCCTTTCCTCTTCGGGGGAATACAACACAAGCTCAAGAAGTAGCAAGAAGAATTTGTGGCGCCGTTGCCGGGGAGGCTTACGCAAAAGTCATATACCAAGTACCTATCACAAACCCTTATCCTTCGCATTACATTTATTTGCCTCTCATTTTCCTCTCCCCCACTTCACCCTTTCCGTATTATTTGCCCTTCTTCCGCCGTGTGTTTATCGTTCGCTTGCTTCTTGTTTGCTTGTGTGTGTTGGATTGCTTGCTTGTCACTATGGCTCAGAACAGTACCAAATTGTGTGACTTCTCCAATACCAACAACAATGATTTTATTAGCACTCTGATTGCTCCTATTACCGATGCTGAATCTTGTGAGATCAATGCTGCTTTCTTGAATCTTGTCATGAAAGACCAATTCTCCGGCCTTCCTAGTGAAGATGCCGCTACCCATCTAAACGACTTTGTTGATTTGTGTAATATGCAAAAGAAAATGGATACGGATAACGATATTGTTAAATTGAAGTTATTTCCATTTTCACTTAGAGATCGTGCTAAAACTTGGTTTTCCTCTTTGCCTAGAAATAGTATTGATTCGTGGAATAAGTGCAAAGATGCTTTTATCTCTAAGTATTTCCCTCCTGCTAAGATCATCTCTCTAAGAAATGATATTATGATTTTTAAGCAACTAGATCATTAGCATGTTGCACAAGCTTGGGAGAGAATGAAATTGACGATACGTAATTGCCCTACACATGGTTTGAATCTATGGATGATTATTCAAAGCTTTTATGCTGGCTTGAATTTTGCTTCTAGATATCTTTTAGATTCAGCGGCCGGAGGCACTTTCATGGAAACCACCTTAGGAGAAGCTACCAAACTCCTAGATAATATTATGGTTAATTATTCTCAGTGGCACACCGAAAGATATACTAGTAAAAAAGTGCATGCTATCGAAGAAATTAGTGTTTTGAGTGGAAAGATGGATGAACTTATGAAAATATTTGCTGCTAAGAGTGCTTCTTCTGATCCTTATGATATGCCTTTGTCCACTTTGATTGAGAATAACAATGAATCTCTGGATGTGAATTTTGTTTGTAGGAATAAGTAATAATACTTATAGAGATAATTTTAATCCTAGGCCTTTTTCTAGTAATTCCTCTAATAATTATGGTAATTCCTACAACAACTCTAATGGAAAGATGCCTTCTGAATTTGAAACTAGTGTTAAGGAGTTTATGATCTCGCAAAAGAATTTCAATGCCTTGCTTGAAGAGAAATTGCTTAAGGTTGATGAATTGGCTAGAAGTGTGGATAGAATTACTCTTGATGTTGATTCTTTGAAACTTAGATCTATCCCACCTAAGCATGATATCAATGAGTCTCTCAAAGCCATGAGAATTTCCATTGATGAATGCAAAGAAAGAACCGCTAGGATGCGTGCTAAAAGAGAGGATTATATTAAAGCGTGTTCTTCTAGTTATCATGAAAATAAAGATGAAGATCTGAAAGTTATTGATGTGTCTCCTATTAGATCCTTGTTTTCTAGTATAAATTTTGATGAAGATAGGATTGGAGATGATTTTGCTTTAAAGTGTCCCAATGATTCGGAGTTTTTAGATCTTGATGCTAGAATTGCTAAAAGTGGGAGTGAAGAGATTAAAACTTTGCATAGCGATGAACCCACTACTTTGGATTTCAAGGGATTCAATTATGATAATTGCTCTTTGATTGATTGTATTTCCTTGTTGCAATCCGTAGTAAATTCTCCGCATGCTTATAGTCAAAATAAAGCTTTCACCAAACACATAGTTGATGCTTTGATGCAATCTTATGAAGAAAAACTTGAGTTGGAAGTTTCTGTCCCTAGAAAGTTTTATGATGAGTGGGAACCCACTATAAAAATAAAAATAAAAGATCATGAATTCTATGCTTTGTGTGATTTGGGTGCAAGTGTCTCCACTATCCCAAAAACTTTGTGTGATTTGCTAGGGTTCCATGAACTTGATGATTGTTCTTTGAATTTGCATCTTGCGGATTCCACTATTAAGAAACCTATGGGAAGAATTAATGATGTTCTTATTGTTGCCAATAGGAATTATGTGCCCGTAGATTTCATTGTTCTTGATATAGATTCCAATCCTTCATGTCCTATTATTCTTGGTAGACCTTTCCTTAGAACGATTGGTGCAATTATTGATATGAAGGAAGGAAAAATTAGATTCCAATTTCCATTAAGGAAAGGCATGGAACACTTTCCTAGAAAGAAAATAAAATTACCATATGAATCTATCATAAGAGCCACCTATGGATTGCCTTTCAAAGATGGCAATACCTAGATATATCTTGTACCGTGCCTAGCTAGGGGCATAAAACGATAGCGCTTGTTGGGAAGCAACCCAAATTTATATATTTTTTTTGTTTTTGTTGCTTTTAGGGAATAAATATTGCATCTAGCCTCTGATTAGATGTGGTTTCATGTTTTGTTTAGTGTTTGTGCCAAGTAAAACTGTTGGGAAAACTTGTGTGAAGTTTATGTCATCTTGATGTGAAATAAAAAATCGTTAGCGCTCACTAGAATGGTTGTCAAATTTTACTGGAGCGTGCTATTTAGTTGATTCTTCTTGCAGATGATTAATAGACAAAATCCTCAAATTTACCAATTTAGTTTGAATTTTTTGGAGTTACAGAAGTATGCATAACCTACAGATTGCTACAGACTTTTCTGTTCTTGACAGATTCTGTTTTTGTGTGTTCTTTGCTTATTTCAATGCATCTATGAGTAATATTTGGAGGTATGAACCATAGATAAGTTGGAATACAGTAGGTTTAACACCAATATAAAAAAATAATGAATTCATTGCAGTACCTTTGAGTAGTGGTTTGCTTTCTTATACTAATGGAGCTCACGAGAATTTTAGTCTAAGTTTTGTGTTGTGAAGTTTTCAAGTTTTGAGTATTGCTTTGATGGACCATGGAACAAAGACTAGCAAATGCCTAATCTTGGGGATGCCCATGGCACCCCAAGGAATTCAAGGATAATCAAAGGCCTAAGCTTGGCGATGCCCCGGGAAGGCATCCCCTCTTTCGTCTTCATCCATCGATAACTATATTGTGAGCTATATTTTTATTCGCCACATGATATGTGTTTTGCTTGGAGCGTCTTGTATAATTTGAGTCTTTGATTGTTAGTTTGTCACAACCATCCTTGCTGGACACACCTATTTGAGAGAGTTAAATATGGCCTAGGAATTGTTAGAACACTCTATGTGCTTCACTTATATCTTTTGAGTTGAATAGTTTTTGATCTAGTACTTCACTTATATCTTATAGACCACGGTGGTGGTTATATTTTGTAGAAATTGTTGAACTCTCATGCTTCACTTATATCTATTTGAGAGTCTATTAAAACATCATGGTAATGTGTTTAGGCTAAAAAACTAGTCTTCACATGATAGACATCCAACGTCAATGTAGTAAAAAAAATTCACACTAAGTGCATTGAATATGATGAGATGTTGGATGCTTGATAATTGTTTTGAGATATGAGGATAGTGATATTAGAGTCATGATAGCGGAGTTATTATGAAATTAAGAAATACTTGTGTTAAGGTTAGTGATTCCCGTAGCATGCACGTATGGTGAACCGATATGTGACGAAGTTAGAGCATGAGGTATTTGTGAAGTGCCAACCTTTGTGTGGAGGTCGGGGGCGCGCGATGGTTAACTCCTACCAACCTACCCCCTAGGAGCATGCGTTGATTGCTTTGTTTTGATGACTCGTAGATTTTTACAATAAGTATATGAGTTCTTATGACTAATGTTGAGTCCATGGATTATACGCACTCTCACCCTTCCACCATTGCTAGCCTCTCTTGTACCGCGCAACTTTCACTGGTACCATAAACCCACTATATATCCTTCCTCAAAACAGCCACCATATTATTCCTCAAAACAGCCACCATACCTACCTATCATGGCATTTCCATTGCCATTCCGAGATATATTGACATGCAACTTTCCACCGTTCCGTTCATATGACACGTATCATATTGTCATGTTGCCATGCATGATCATGTAGTTGACATCGTATTTGTGGCAAAGCCACCATGCATAACTTTTCATACATGTCACTCTTGTTTCATTGCTCATACCGGTACACCACCAGAGGCATTCATATAGAGTCATACTTTGTTGTAGTATCGAGTTGTAATAATTGAGTTGTAATGAAAAGTGTGATGATCATCATTGTTAGAGCATTGTCCCATGGGAGGAAAGGCTAAATCTATAAAGCCCCTCCGCAAAAAAAAGGCCAAAGAAAAAAGAAAGCCCAAAAAAAGGGAAAAAAGAAAATAAAAAAAGGGACAATTGCTACTATCTTTTTTTCCACACTTGTGCTTCAAAGTAGCACCATGTTCTTCATTGTAGAGAGTCTCATGCTTAGTCACTTTCATATACTAGTGGGAATTTTCATTACAGAACTTGGCTTGTATATTCCAACGATGGGCTTCCTCTAATGCCCTAGGTCTTCGTGAGCAAGCAAGTTGGATGCACACCCACTAGTTTCTTTTGTTGAGCTTTCATTCATATTTAGCTCTAGTGCATCCGTTGCATGGCAATCCCTACTCACTCACATTGATATCTATTGATGGGCATCTCCATAGTCCGTTGATACGCCTAGTTGATGTGAGACTATCTCCATCCTTTTTGTCTTCTCCACAACCACCTCTATTTCACCCATAGTGCTATGTCCATGGCTCACGCTCATGTATTGCGTGAAAGTTGAAAGGTTTGAAAGAATAGAGTATGAAAACAAGTGCTTGGCTGAAATTGGGGTTGTGCATGATATGAATATTTTGTGTGATGAAGAGGGAACATAGCCAGACTATATGATTTTGTAGGGATAACTTTCTTTAGCCATAGTATTTGTAGAAGACATGATTGCTTTGTTAGTATGCTTGAAGTATTGTTATTTCTTATGTCAATATAGACTTTTATCTTCAATCTTTCAGATCTGAACATTCATGCCACAATTAAGAGAATTACATTGAAAAACTATATCGGTTAGCATTTCACATCAAAAATTCTTTCTTTATCATTTACCTACTCGAGGATGAGCAGGAATTAAGCTTGGGGATGCTTGATACGTCTCCAACGTATCTATATTTTTTTTATTGTTCCATGCAATTATTTATGAAGTCTTGGATGTTTAATGGGCTTTATCATTAACTTTTATATCATTTTTGGGACTAACCTACTAACCCAAAGGCCTAGTCCAGACTGCTGTTTTTTGCCTGTTTCAGGGTTTTGCAGAAAAAGAACATCAAACGGAGTCCAAACGGAATGAAACCTTCGCGAGAGATATTTTTGGAGAAAATCACGCACAGGGAACATGAGAACCACGTCACGGGAGCATCGGGGCGCCCACGAGGGTGGGCCCCTCGAGCGTCCCTCGGTTTCCTCATTCCTCCTATACAAGTCTACGTACCCTGAAACCTTCGACAACAGAGAGAAAAACCTAATTACACTGCCGTAACCTTCTGTTCCCGTGAGATCCCATCTTGGAGCCTGTTCCGGAGCTCCACTGGAGGGGGGATCCATCACGGAGTTCTTCATCATCATCATGATCGTCGCCCTCACGATGAGTTGTGAGTAGTTTAGCACAGACCTTCGGATTCATAGCTAGTTTCTAGATGGCTTCTTCTCTCTCTCTCTCTGGATCTCTATACAAAGTTCTCCTCGGTCTTTGAGGAGATCTATTCGGTGTAATCTATTTTTGCGGTGTGTTTATCGAGATCCGATGAATTGTGAGGTTATGATAAATATTATCTATGAAAGATATTTGGTTCATCTCAGAACTTCTTATGTGTGCTCATAATATCCTTGCAAGTCTCTTCGAATTATTGGTTTGGTTTGGTCTACTATGTCTATAGTTCTAACAATGGGAGAAGTGCATGGCTTTGGGTTCAATCTTGCGGTGCCCTTTCCCAGTGACAGTAGGGGTAGCAAGGCACGTATTGTATTGTTGCCATCGAGGATAAAAAGATGGGGTTTATATCATATTGCTTGAGTTTATCTCTCTACCTCATGTCATCTTGCTTAAGGCGTTACTCTGTTCGTATGAACTCAATACACTAGATGCATGCTGGATAGCGGTCGATGTGTGGAGTAATAGTAGTAGATGCAGGCAGGAGTCGGTCTACATGTCTCGGACGTGATGCCTATATACAATGATCATGCCTAGATAGTCTCATAATCATTCGTTTTCCTATCAATTGATTGACAGTAATTTGTATACCCGCCGTAAAATATCGCTACCATGAGAGAAGACAATAGAGAACACTATGCCCCCCGGGTCTATTCTCAAGATATCAATCTACATCTACTTTACTTTTATCGCTTTTATTTTCTGTTCTTATAAACCAAAATACCAAAAATATAAACTATCATCTCTATCAGATCTCACTTTCGTAAGTGACCGTAAAGGGATTGACAACCCCTTATCGCGTTGGTTGCGAAGTTCTTATTTGTTTGTGCAGGTGCGAGGGACTCGAGCGTGGTCTCCTACTAGATTGATACCTTGGTTCTCAAAAACTGAGGGAAATACTTATGCTATTGTGCTGCATCTCCCTTTCCTCTTCGATTGAATACAACGCAAGCTCGAGAAGTAGCAGTGGCCCCTACGTGGCTAACACTAGAAGCGTCCGCTTCCAAGATAGGACGTTGTCGTTAACACCAACAACAGCGGCGGTCAAGTCCTTGCACACGCTGTAATATGTGGGGCCCACCCATGTGTCAGGCATGGGTCCGCCTTCCTTATTGGCAGTGCTCGCAGCGTCACCATACACTGCTCGGCCTTACTTCTATTAGCAGCGTGCGACACATTCCAGCGCCCCTAGTTTGTTATGGCTAGAGATGACTGGTGTTTACCAGCGCATCACACATACATATATACATTTCCACTATGATTAATTACCATACGCTCTCCATTTCATATATTCAAGGCAACTCGCCAAGAATTAATTAAGAGACCCAAGGTCGAGATAATGAATAGTTCAATGTCGATCCTAACTGAGAGTGATCCCCATACCTAAGTTCAAAGAGAGATATTAATAAAGAGGGAGAGAGACCTTGAAAGAAATGAGAGGGAGATAGAGACTTAATTTATTCCACGGGAAGGGGTTTGTGGAGGACTGAGAATTTAACATATCATGCATTAATGAAAGAGAGAAGTTAATTACCTAGACCATGAGGAATATGAGAGACAAGACAATGAGGCTCACATGCTAGGGAGAGGGAGAGGGAAAAGTGAGGATCACATAAGTATGGGAGTTGTGCCTATCGAGCAAAGCACACACGGCTAATACCCTTCAGGTTAGTAGCGAGCAGCAAACCCTAACACCGCCGCTAATTGGCCCCTACGTGGCTAACACTAGCAATGTCCGCTTCCAAGATAGGACGCTATCGTTAACACTAACAACAGCGGCGGTCAAGTCCTTGCACACGTCGTAATATGTGGTGCCCACCCATGTATCAGGCATGGGTTCGCCTTCCTTATTGGCAGTGTTCGCAGCGTCAGCATACGATGCTCGGCCTTACTTCTATTAGCAGTGTGCGACACATTCCAGCGCCCCTAGTTTGTAATGGCTAGAGATGACTGGTCTGTACCAACGCATCACACACACATATATACACTTTCACTATGATTAATTACCATACACGCTCCATTTCATATATTTAAAGGGAACTCGGCAAGAATTAATTAAGAGACCCGACGTCGAGATAATTAATAATTCAATGTCGATCCTAATTGAGGGTGATACCCATACCTAAGTTCACAGAGAGATATTAATAAGGAGGGAGAGAGACCTTTAAAGAAATGAGAGAGAGATAGAGAATTAATGTATTCCATGGGAAGGGGTTTGTGGAGGAGAGATTTATTTAACAGATCATGCATTAATGAAAGAGAGAAGTTAATTACCTGGACAATGAGGAATATGAGAGACAAAATAATGAGGCTCACATGGTAGGGAGAGGGAGAGGGAAAACTGAGCATCACATATGTATGGGAGTTGTGCCTATCGATAAAAGCACACACGCCTAATACACTTCAGGTTAGCAGCGAGCAGCAAACCCGAACACTGCCGCTAAGTGGCCCCTACGTGGCTAACACTAGCAGCGTCCACTTCCGAGATAGGACGCTATCGTTAACACTAACAACAGCGGCGGTCAAGTCCTTGCACACGTTGTAATATGTGCGGCCCACCGATGTGTCATGCATGGGTCCGCCTTCCTTATTGGCAGTGCTCGCAGTGTCAGCATACGTTGCTCGGCCTTACTTCTATTAGCAGCGTGCGTCACATTCCAGCGCCCCTAGTTTGTTATGGCTAGAGATGACTGGTGCGTACCAAAGCATCACACACACATATATACATTTCCACTACAATTAATTACCATACACGCTCCATTTCATATATTCAAGGGAACTCACCAAGAATTAATTAAGAGACCCGAGGCCGGGATAATTAATAGTTCAATGTTGATCCTGATTGAGAGTGATCCCCATAGCTAAGTTCAAAGAGAGATATTAATAAAGAGGGATAGAGACCTCGAAAGAAATGAGAGAGAGATAGAGACTTAATTTATTCCTTGGGATGGGGTTTGTGGAGGAGTGAGTTATTTTGCAGACCATGCATTAATGTAATAGAGAAGTTAATTACCTAGACAATGAGGAATATGAGAGACAAGAAAACGAGTCTCACATGGTAGGGAGAGGGAGAGGGAAAAGCGAGGATCACATATGTATGGGAGTTGTGCCTATCGAGCAAAGCACACACGGCTAATACACTTCTGGTTAACTGCGAGTAGCAAACCCGGACACCACGGCCGCTAAGTGGCCCCAACGTGGCTAACACTAACAGCGTCCGCTTCCAACATAGGACGCTATCTTTAACACTAACAACACCGGTAGTCAAGTCCTTGCACACACTGTAATATATCGGGCCCACCCATGTGTCAGGCATGGGTTCGCGTTCCTGTTTGGCTGTGCTCGCAGCGTCACCATACGCTGCTCGGCCTTACTTCTATTAGCAGCGTGCGACACATTCTAGCGCCCCTAGTTTGTTATGGCTAGAGATGACTGGTGCATACCAACGCATCACACACACATATATACATTTCCACTACGATTAATTACCATACACGCTCCATTTCATATATTTAAAGGGAACTCGCCAAGAATTAATTAAGAGAGCCGAGGTCGAGATAATTAATAGTTCAATGTTGATCCTAATTGAGAGTAATCCCCATACCTAAGTTCAAAGAGAGATATTAATAAAGAGGTAGAGAGACCTTGAAAGAAATGAGAGAGAGAGAGATAGAGACTTAATTTATTCCATGGGAAGGGGTTTTTGGAGGAGTGAGTTATTAGCAGATCATGCATTAATGAAAGAGAGAAGTTAGTTACGTAGACAATGAGGAATATGAGAGACAAGACAATGAGGCTCACATGGTACGTAGAGGAAGAGGAAAAAGTGAGGATCACGTATGTATGGGAGTTGTGCCTATCGAGCAAAGCACACGCGGCTAATATACTTCTGAATAGGAGCGAGCAGCAAACCCGAGCACCGCCGGTAAGTGGCCCCTACGTGGCTAACACTAGTAGCATTCGCTTCCAAGATAGGACGCTACTGTTAACACTAACAATAGCGGCGGTCAAGTCCTTGCACACGCGGTAATATGTGGGACCCATCCATGTGTCGTACATGGGCCCGCCTTCCTTATTGGCATTGCTCGCAGCGTCAATATACGTTGCTCGGCCATACTTCTATTAGCAGCATGCGACACATTCCAGCACCCCCAGTTTGTTATGGCTAGAGATGACTGGAGCGTACCAACGCATCACACACACATATACATTTCCACAACAATTAATTGCCATACACGCTCCATTTCATATATTCAAGGGAACTCACCAAGAATTAATGAAGAGACCCGAGGGTGAGATAATTAATAGTTCAATGTTGGTCCTAATTGTGAGTGGTCCCAATATCTAAGTTCAAAGAGAGATATTAATGAAGAGGGAGAGAGACCTCGAAAGAAATGAGAGAGAGATAGAGACTTAATTTATTCCATGGGAAGGGGTTTGTGTAGGAGTGACTTATTTAGCGGATCATGCATTAATGAAAGAGACAAGTCAATTACCTAGACAGTGAGGAATATGAGAGACACGACAATGAGGCTCACATGGTAGGTAGAGGGAGAGGGAAAAGTTAGGATCACGTATGTATGGGAGTTGTGCCTATCGAGCAAAGTACACGCGGCTAATATACTTCAGGTTAGCAGCGAGCAGCAAACCCGAGCACCGCCGCTAAGTGGCCCCTACGTGGCTAACACTAGCAGTGTCCGCTTGCAAGATGGGACGCTATCATTAACACTAACAATAGAGGCGGTCAAGTCCTTGCACACGCTGTAATATGTGGGGCGCAACCATGTGTCAGGCATGTATCCGCCTTCCTTATTGGCAGTGCTAGCAGCGTCAACATACGGTGCTCGGCCTTACTTCTATTAGCAGCGTGCGACACATTCCAGCGCTGCTAGTTTGTTATGGCTATAGATGACTGATGTGTACCAACGCATCACACACACATATATACATTTCCACTACGATTAATTACCATACACGCTCCATTTCAAATATTCAAGGGAACTCATCAAGAATTAATTAAGAGACCCGAGGGCGAGATAATTAATAGTTTAATGTCGATCCTAATTGTGAGTGATCCCCATACCTAAGTTCAAAGAGAGATATTAATAAAGAGGGAGAGAGACCTCGAAAGAAATGAGAGAGAGATAGAGCCTTAATTCATTCCATGGGAAGGGGTTTGTGGAGGAGTGAGTTATTTAGCAGATCATGCATTAATGAAAGAGAGAAGTTAATTACCTAGACAATGAGGAATATGGAGACAAGAAAATGAGTCTCACATGGTAGGGAGAGGGAGAGGGAAAAGTGAGGATCACATATGTATGGGAGTTGTGCCTATTGAGCAAAGCATGCGCGGTTAATACACTTCTGGTTAACTACGAGCAGCAAACACGAACTCCACCGCTAGGTGGCCCCTACGTGGCTAACACTAACAGCGTCCGCTTCCAAGATAGGGCGCTATCGTTAACACTAACAACAGCGGTGGTCAAGTCCATGCACACGATGTAATATGTGGGGCCCACCCATGTGTCAGGCATGGGTTCGCCTTCCTTATTGGCAGTGCTCGGAGTGTCAGCATACGCTACTCGGCCTTAGTTGTATTAGCAGCATGCGACACATTCCAGCGCCACTTATTTCGTATGGCTAGAGACGAGTGGTGCGTACCAATGCATCAGACACACATATATACATGTCCACTACAATTAATTACCATACACGCTCCATGTCAAATATTCAAGGGAACTCACCAAGAATTAATTAAGAGACCCGAGTCCGAGATAATTAATAGTTCAATGTCGAGCCGAATTGATAGTGATCCCCATACCTAAGTTCAAAGAGAGATATTAATAAAGAGGAAGAGAGACCTTGAAAGAAATGAGAGAAAAAGAGAGATAGAGACTTAATTTATTCCATGGGAAGGGGTTTGTGGAGGAGTGAGTTATTTAGCAGATCATGCATTAATGAAAGAGACAAGTTAATTACCTAGACAATGAGGAATATGAAAGACAAGACAATGAGGCTCACATGGTAGGTAGAGGGAGAGGGAAAAGTGAGGATCATGTATGTATGGGAGTTGTGCCTATCGAGCAAAGCACACGCGGCTGATATACTTCAGGTTAGCAGCGAGCAGCAAACCCGAGCGCCGCCGCTAAGTGGCCCCTACGTGGCAAACACTAGGAGCGTCCGCTTCCAAGATAGGACGCTATCATTAACACTAACAATAGAGGCAGTCAAGTCCTTGTACACGCTGTAATATGTGGGGCCCACCCATGTGTTAGGCATGTGTCCGCCTTCCTTATTGGCAGTGCTAGCAGCGTCAGCATACGCTGCTCGGCCTTACTTCTATTAGCAGCGTGCGACACATTCCAGCGCCCCTAGTTTGTTATGGCTATAGATGACTGACGTGTACCAACGCATCACACACAGACACATATATATACATTTCCACTACGATTAATTACCATACACGCTCCATTTCAAATTTTCAAGGGAACTCACCAAGAATTAATTAAGAGACCCGAGGGCGATTAATAGTTCAATGTCGATCCTAATTGTGAGTGATTCCCATACCTAAGTTCAAAGAGAGATATTCATAAAGAGGGAGAGAGACCTCGCAAGAAATGAGAGAGAGATAGAGACTTCATTTATTCCATGGGAAGGGGTTTGTGGAGGAGTGAGTTATTTAGCAGATCATGCATAAATGAAAGAGAGAAGTTAATTACCTAAACAATGAGGAATATGAGAGACAAGACAATGAGTCTCACATGGTAGGGAGAGGGAGAGGGAAAAGTAAGGATCATATATGTATGGGAGTTGTGTCTATTGAGCAAAGCACATGCCGCTAATACACTTCTGGTTAACTGCGAGCAGCAAACCCGAACACCGCCGCTAGGTAGCCCCTACGTGGCTAACACTAACGGCGTCCGCTGCCAAGATAGGGCGCTATCGGTAACACTAACAACAGCGGTGGTCAAGTCCTTACAGAAGCTGTAATATGTGGGGCCCACCCATGTGTCAGGCATGGGTCCGCCTTCCTTATTGGCAGTGCTCGCAGTGTCAGCATACGCTGCTCAGCCTTACTTCTATTAGCAACGTGCGACACATTCCAACGCCACTAGTTTCTTATGGCAAAACATGACTGGTGCGTACCAACGCATCACACACACATATATACATTTGCACTACAATTAATTACCATACACGCTTCATTTCAAATATTCAAGGGAACTCACCTAGAATTAATTAAGAGACCCGAGGCCGAGGTCATTAATAGTTCAATGTCGAGCCTAATTGAGAGTGATCCCCATACCTATGTTCAAAGAGAGATATTAATAAAGAGGGATGGAGACCTAGATAGAAATGAGAGAGAGATAGAGACTTAATTGCCTAGACAATTAGGAATATGAGAGACAAGACAATGTCGCTCACATAGTAGGTAGAGGGAGAGGGAAAAGTGAGGATCACGTATGTATGGGAGTTGTGCCTATCAAGCAAAGCACACGCGGCTAATATACGTCAGGTTAGAAGTGAGCAGCAAACCCGAGCACCACCGCTAAGTGGCCCCTACGTGGCTAACACTAGCAGCATCTGCTTCCAAGATAGCAGGCTATCATTAACACTAACAATAGAGGCGGTCAAGTCCTTGCACACGTTGTAATATGTGGGGCCCACCCATGTGTCTAGCATGGGTCCGCCTTCCTAATTGGCAGTGCTCGCAGCATCAGCATACGCTTCTCGGCCTTACTTCTATTAGCAGCGTGCGACACATTCCAGCGCCCCTAGTTTGTTATGGCTATAGATGACTGGTGTGTACCAATGCATCACACACACATATATACATTTCCACTACGATTAATTGCCATACACGCTCCATTTCAAATATTCAAGGGAACTCGCCAAGAATTAATTAAGAGACCTGAGGTCGAGATAATTAATAGTTCAATGTCGATCCTAATTGAGAGTGATCCCCATACCTAAGTTCAATGAGAGATATTAATAAAGAGGGAGAGAGACCTTGAAAGAAATGAGAGAGAGATAGAGACTTAATCTATTCCATGGGAAGGGATTTGTGGAGGAGTGAGTTATTTAACAGATCATGCATTAATGAAAGAGAGGTGTTGATTACCTAGACAATAAGGAATATGAGAGACAAGACAATGAGGCTCACATGGTAGGGAGAAGGAGACGGAAAAGTGAGGATCACATATGTATGGGAGTTGTGCCTATCGAGCAAAGCACACACGGCTAATACACTTCATGTTAGCAGCGAGCAGCAAACCCGAACACCACCGCTAAGTGGCCCCAACATGGCAAATACTAGCAGCGTCCGCTTCCAAGATAGGACGCTATCATTAACACTAACAACAGCAGCGGTCAAGTCCTTGCACACGTTCTAATATGTGGGGCCCACCCGTGTGTTAGGCATGGGTCTGCCTTCCTTATTGGCATTGCTCGCAGCGTCAGCATACGCTGCTCGGCCTTACTTCTATTAGCAGCGTGCGACACATTCCAGCACCCCTAGTTTCTTATGGCTAGAGATGACTGGAACGTACCAATGCATCCCAAACACATATATACATTTCCACTACAATTAATTACCATACACGCTCCATTTCATATATTCAAGGGAACTCACCAAGAATTAATGAAGAGACTCGAGGGAGAGATAATTAATAGTTCAATGTCGATTCTAATTGTGAGTGATCCCCATACCTAAGTTCAAAGAGAGATATTAATGAAGAGGGCGAGAGACCTTGAAAGAAATGAGAGAGAGATGGAGTCTTAATTTATTCCATGGGAAGGGGTTTGTCGAGGAGTGAGTTATTTAGCAGATCATGCATTAATGAAAGAGAAGTTAATTACCTAGACAATGAGGAATATGAGAGACAAGACAATGAGTCTCACATGATAGGGAGAGGGAGAGGGAAAAGTGAGGATCACATAAGCATGGGAGTTGTGCCTATTGAGCAAAGCACACGCGGCTAATACACTTCTGATTAACTGCGAGCAGCAAACCCGAACACCGCCGCTAGGTGGCCCCTACGTGGCTAACACTAACACCGCCCGCTTCCAAGATAAGACGCTATCGTTAAGACTAACAACGATGGCGGTCTAGTCCTTGCACACATCGTAATATGTGGGGCCCACCCATGTGTCGGGCATGGGTCCGCCTTCCTTGTTTGCAGTCCTCGAAGTGTCAGCATACGCTTCTCGGCCTTACTTCTATTAGCAGCGTGCGACACATTCCAGCGCCGCTAGTTTCTTATGGCTAGAGATGACTGGTGCGTACCAACGCATCACACACACATATATACATTTCCACTACAATTAATTACCATACACGCTCCATTTCATATATTCAAGGGAACTCACCAATAATTAATTAAGGGACCCGAGGCCGAGATAATTAATAGTTCAATGTCGAGCCTAATTGAGAGTGATCCCCATACCTAAGTTCAAACAGAGATATTAATAAAGAGGGAGAGAGACCTCGAAAGAAATGAGAGAGAGAGATAGAGACTTAATTTATTCCATGGGAAGGGGTTTGTGGAGGAGTGAGTTATTTAGCAGATCATGCATTAATGAAAGAGACAAGTTAATTACCTAGACAATGAAGAATATGAGAGACAAGACAATGAGGCTCACATGGTAGGTAGAGGGAGAGGGAAAAGTGAGGATCACATATGTATGGGAGTTGTGCCTATCGACCAAAGCACACACGGCTAATTTACATCAGGTTAGCAGCAAGCAGTAAACCCGAGCAGTGCCGCTAAGTGGCCCCTACGTGGCTAACACTAGCAGCGTCCACTTCCAAGATAGCACGCTATCATTAACACTACCAATAGAGGCGGTCAAGTCCTTGCACACATTGTAATACGTGGGGCCCACCAATGTGTCATGCATGGGTCCGCCTTCCTTATTGGTAGTGCTCGCAGCGTGAGCATACGCTGCTCGGCCTTACTTCTATTAGCAGCGTGCGACACATTCCAGCGCCCCTAGTTTGTTATGGCTATAAATACTGGTCCGTACCAACGCATCACACACACATATATACATTTCCACTATGATTAATTACCATACAGACTCCATTTCATATATTCAAGGGAACTCACCAAGAACTAATTAAGAGACCCGAGGGCGAGATAATTAATAGTTCAATGTCGATCCTAATTGTGAGTCATCCCCATACCTAAGTTCAAAGAGAGATATTCATAAAGAGGGATAGAGACCTCGAAAGAAATGAGAGAGAGATAGAGACTTAATTTATTCCATGGGAAGGGGTTTGTGGAGGAGTGAGTTATTTAGCAGATCATGCATTAATGAAAGAGAGAAGTTAATTCCCTAGACAATGAGGAATATGAGAGACAAGACAATGAGTCTCACATGGTAGGGAGAGGGAGAGGGAAAAGTGAGGATCACATATGTATGGGAGTTGTGCCTATTGAGAAAAGCACACGCGGCTAATACACTTCTGGTTAACAGCGAACAGCAAACCCGAACACTACAACCGCCGCTAAGTGGCCCCTACGTGGCTAACACTAGCAGTGTCCACTTCCAAGATAGGACGCTATCGTTAACACTAACAACAGCGGCGGTCATGTCCTTGCACACGCTGTAATATGTGGGGCCCACCCATTTGTCAGGCATGGGTCCGCCTTCCTTATTGGCAGTGCTCGCAGCATCAGCATACGCTGCTCGGCCTTACTTCTATTAGCAGCGTGCGACACATTCCAGCGCCCTAATTTGTTATGGCTAGAGATGACTGGTGTGTACCAACATATCAAACACACACACATATATATATATATATATATATATATATATATATATATATATATATATATATATATATATATATATATATATTTCCACTATAATTAATTACCATACACGCTCCATTTCATATATTCAAGGGAACTTACCAAGAATTAATTGATTGACCCGAGGTCGAAATATCTAATAGTTCAATGTTGATCCGAATTGAGAGTGATCCCCATACCTATGTTCAAAGAGAGATATTAATAAAGAGGGAGAGAGACCTCGACAGAAATGAGAGAGAGATAGAGACTTATTTTATTCCATGGGAAGGGGTTTGTGGAGGAGTGAGTTATTTAGCAGATCATGCATTAATAAAAGAGAGAAGTTAATTACCTATACAATGAGGAATATGAGAGACAAGACAATGAGTCTGACATGCTAGGGAGAGCGAGAGGGAAAAGTGAGGTTCACATATGTGTGGGAGTTGTGCCTATCGAGCAAAGCACACGCGAATAATACACTTTTGGTTAACTGCGAGCAGCAAACCCGAACACCACCGCCGGTAAGTGGCACCTACGTGGCTAACACTAACAGCATCCACTTCCAAGATAGGACGCTATCGTTAACACTAACAACAGCGGCGGTCAAGTCCATGCACACAATGTAATATGTGGGGCCCACCCACGTGTCAGGCATGGGTCCACCTTCCTTATTGGCAGTGCTCACAGTGTCAGCATACGCTGATCGGCCTTACTTCTATTAGCAGCATGCGACACATTCCAGCGCCCCTAGTTTGTTATGGCTAGAGATGACTCATGCGTACGAACGCATCACACACACATATATACATTTCCACTACAATTAATGACCATACACGCTCCATTTCATATATTCAAGGGAACTTACCAAGAATTAATTATGAGACCCGAGGTCGAGATAATTAATAGTTCAATGTCGATCCTAATTGAGAGTGATCCCCATACCTAAGTTCAAACAGAGATATTAATAAAGAGGGAGAGAGACCTCGAAAGAAATGAGAGGGAGATAGAGACTTAATTTATTCCATGGGAAGGGGTTTGTGGAGGAGTGAGTTATTTAGCAGATCATACATTAATGAAAGAGAGAAGTTAATTACCTAGACAATAAGGAATATGAGAGACAAGACAATGAGGCTCCCATGGTAGGTAGATGGGAGAGGGAAAAGTCAGGATCATGTATGTATAGGAGTTGTGCCTATCAGGGAAAGCACATGCGGCTAATATACTTCTGGCTAGCAGTGAGCAACAAACCTGAGCACCACCGCTAAGTGGCTGATACGTCTCCAACGTTTCTATATTTTTTGATTGTTCCATGCTATTATTTATGAAGTCTTGGATGTTTAATGGGCTTTATCATACACTTTTATATCATTTTTAGGACTAACCTACTAACCCAAAGGTCCAGTCCAGATTGTTGTTTTTTGCCTGTTTCAGGGTTTTGCAGAAAAAGAATATCAAACAGAGTCCAAACGGAATGAAACCTTCGCGAGAGATATTTTTGGAGAAAATCACGCACAGGGAACTTGAGAACCACGTCAGGGGAGCATCGAGGCGCCCACGAGGGTGGGGGGCGCGCCCCCCTGCCCAGGGCGCGCCCCCCTACCTTGTGGGCCCCTCGAGCGTCCCCCCGGTGTCCTCCTTCCTCCTATATAAGTCTACGTACCCCGAAACCTTCGACAACAGAGAGAAAACCCTTATTCACCATCGTAACCTTCTTTTCCCGTGAGATCCCATCTTGGAGCGTGTTCCGGAGCTCCACCGGAGGGGGATCCATCACGGAGTTCTTCATCATCATCATCATCGCCCTCACCATGAGTTGTGAGTAGTTTACCACAGACCTTCGGGTTCATAGCTAGTATCTAGATGGCTTCTTCTCTCTCTCTGGATCTCAATACAAAATTCTCCTCAGTCTTCGAGGGGATCTATTCGATGTAATCTCTTTTTGCGGTGTGTTTGTCGAGATCCGATGAATTGTGAGTTTATGATCAATATTATCTATGAAAGATATTTGGTTCTTCTCTGAACTTTTTATGTGTGCTCATAATATCCTTGGAAGTCTCTTCGAATTATTGGTTTGGTTTGGCCTACTAGATCTATAGTTCTTGCAATGGGAGAAGTGCTTGGCTATGGGTTCAATCTTGTGGTGTCCTTTCCCAGTGACAGTAGGGGCAGCAAGGCATGTATTGTATTGTTGCCATAGAGGATAAAAAGATGGGGTTTATATCATATTGCTTGAGTTTATCCCTCTACATCATGTCATCTTGCTTAAGGCGTTACTCTGTTCGTATGAACTCAATACACTAGATGTATGCTGGATAGCGATCGATGTGTGGAGTAATAGTAGTAGATGCAGGCAGGAGCCGGTCTACTTGTCTCGAACGTGATGCCTATATACAATGATCATGCCCAGATAGTCTCATAATTATTCGCTTTTCCATCAATTGCTTGACAGTAATTTGTTTACCCGTCGTAGAATATCGCTACCATGAGAGAAGCCACTAGAGAACACTATGGCCCCCGGGTCTATTCTCAACATATCAATCTACATCTACTTTACTTTTATCGCTTTTATTTTCTGTTCTTATAAACCAAGATACTTAAAATATAAACTATCATCTCTATTAGATCTCACTTTCGTAAGTGACCATAAAGGGATTGACAACCCCTTATCGCGTTGGCTGCGAAGTTCTTATTTGTTTGTGTAGGTGCGAGGGACTCGAGCATGATCTCCTACTGGATTGATACCTTGTTCTCAAAAACTGAGGGAAATACTTACGCTACTATGCTGCATCTCCCTTTCCTCTTCGAGGGAATACAACGCAAGCTCGAGAAGTAGCAAGAAGAATTTCTGGCGCCGTTGCCGGGGAGGCTTACGCAAAAGTCATATACCAAGTACCTATCACAAACCCTTATCCTTCGCATTACATTTATTTGCCTCTCATTTTCCTCTCCCCCACTTCACCCTTGTCGTATTATTTGCCCTTCTTCCGCCGTGTGTTTATCGTTCGCTTGCTTCTTGTTTGCTTGTGTGTGTTGGATTGCTTGCTTGTCACTATGGCTCAGAACAATACGAAATTGTGTGACTTCTCCAATACCAACAACAATGATTTTATTAGCACTCTGATTGCTCCTATTACCGATGATGAATCTTGTGAGATCAATGCTGCTTTCTTGAATCTTGTCATGAAAGACCAATTCTCCGGCCCTCCTAGTGAAGATGCCGCTACCCATCTAAACAACTTTGTTGATTTGTGTGATATGCAAAAGAAAATGGATACGGATAACGATATTGTTAAATTCAAGTTATTTCCGTTTTCACTTAGAGATCGTGCTAAAACTTGGTTTTCCTCTTTGCCTAGAAATAGTATTGATTCGTGGAATAAGTGCAAAGATGCTTTTATATCTAAGTATTTCCCTCCTGCTAAGATCATCTCTCTAAGAAATGATATTATGAATTTTAAGCAACTAGATCATGAGCATGTTGCACAAGCTTGGGAGATAATGAAATTGATGATACGTAATTGCCCTACACATGGTTTGAATCTATGGATGATTATTCAAAACTTTTATGCTGGCTTGAATTTTGCTTCTAGATATCTTTTAGATTCAGCGGCCGGAGGCACTTTCATGGAAACCACCTTAGGAGAAGCTACCAAACTCCTAGATAATATTATGGTTAATTATTCTCGGTGGCACACCGAAAGATATACTAGTAAAAAGGTGCATGCTATCGAAGAAAATAGTGTTTTGAGTGGAAAGATGGATGAACTTATGAAAATATTTGCTGCTAAGAGTGCTTCTTCTGATCCTTATGATATGCCTTTGTCCACTTTGATTGAGAATAACAATGAATCTCTGGATGTGAATTTTGTTGGTAGGAATAATTTTGGTAATAATACTTATAGAGATAATTTTAATCCTAGGCCTTTTTCTAGTAATTCCTCTAATAATTATGGTAATTCCTACAACAACTCTAATGGAAAGATGCCTTCTGAATTTGAAACTAGTGTTAAGGAGTTTATGATCTCGCAAAAGAATTTCAATGCCTTGCTTGAAGAGAAATTGCTTAAGGTTGATGAATTGGCTAGAAGTGTGGATAGAATTACTCTTGATGTTGATTCTTTGAAACTTAGATCTATCCCACCTAAGCATGATATAAATGAGTCTCTAAAAGCCATGAGAATTTCCATTGATGAATGCAAAGAAAGAACCGCTAGGATGCGTGCTAAAAGAGAGGATTATATTAAAGCATGTTCTTCTAGTTATCATGAAAATAAAGATGAAGATCTGAAAGTTATTGATGTGTTTCCTATTAGATCCTTGTTTTCTAGTATAAATTTTGATGAAGATAGGATTGGAGATGATTTTGCTTTAAAGTGTCCCAATGATTCGGAGTTTTTAGATCTTGATGCTAGAATTGCTAAAAGTGGGAGTGAAGAGATTAAAACTTTGCATAGCGATGAACCCACTACTTTGGATTTCAAGGGATTCAATTATGATAATTGCTCTTTGATTGATTGTATTTCCTTGTTGCAATCCGTACTAAATTCTCCGCATGCTTATAGTCAAAACAAAGCTTTCACCAAACACATAGTTGATGCTTTGATGCAATCTTATGAAGAAAAACTTGAGTTGGAAGTTTATGTCCCTAGAAAGCTTTATGATGAGAGGGAACCTACTATAAAAATAAAAATAAAAGATCATGAATGCTATGCTTTGTGTGATTTGGGTGCAAGTGTCTCCACTATCCCAAAAACTTTGTGTGATTTGCTAGGGTTCCATGAACTTGATGATTGTTCTTTGAATTTGCATCTTGCGGATTCCACTATTAAGAAACCTATGGGAAGAATTAATGATGTTCTTATTGTTGCCAATAGGAATTATGTTCCCGTAGATTGCATTGTTCTTGATATAGATTCCAATCCTTCATGTCCTATTATTCTTGGTAGACCTTTCCTTAGAACGATTGGTGCAATTATTGATATGAAGGAAGGAAATATTAGATTCCAATTTCCATTAAGGAAAGGCATGGAACAATTTCCTAGAAAGTAAATAAAATTACCATATGAATCTATCATGAGATCCACCTATGGATTGCCTTTCAAAGATGGCAATAACTAGATATATCTTGTACCGGGCCTAGCTAGGGGCATAAAACGATAGCGCTTGTTGGGAAGCAGCCCAATTTTATATATTATTTGTTTTTGTTGCTTTTAGGGAATAAATATTGCATCTAGCCTCTGATTAGATGTGGTTTCATGTTTTGTTTAGTGTTTGTGCCAAGTAAAACTGTTGGGAAAACTTGTGTGAAGTTTATGTCATCTTGATGTGAAATACAAAATCGTTAGCGCTCACTAGAATGGTTGTCATATTTTACTGAAGCGTGCTATTTAGCTGATTCTCTTTTCAGATGATTAATATAGAAATTCCTCAAATTTACCAATTTAGTTTGAATTTTTTGGAGTTACAGAAGTATGCATAACCTAGAGATTGCTACAGACTTTTCTGTTCTTGACAAATTCTGTTTTTCGTGTGTTGTTTGCTTATTTCAATGCATCTATGAGTAATATTTGGAGGTATGAACCATAGAGAAGTTGGAATACAGTAGGTTTAACACAAATATAAACAAAGTATGAATTCATTGCAGTACCTTTGAGTAGTGGTTTGCTTTCCTATACTAACGGAGCTCACGAGAATTCTAGTCTAAGTATTGTGTTGTGGAGTTTTCAAGTTTTGAGTATTGCTTTGATGGACCATGGAACAAAGACTAGCAAATGCCTAATCTTGGGGATGCCCATGGCACCCCAAGGAATTCAAGGATAATCAAAAGCCTAAGCTTGGCGATGCCCCGGGAAGGCATCCCCTCTTTCGTCTTCATCCATCAATAACTATACTTGGAGCTATATTTTTATTCGCCACATGATATGTGTTTTGCTTGGAGCGTCTTGTATAATTTGAGTCTTTGCTTGTTAGTTTGTCACAACCATCCTTGCTGGACACACCTATTTGAGAGAGTTAAATATGGCCTAGGAATTGTTAGAACACTCTATGTGCTTCACTTATATCTTTTGAGTTGAATAGTTTTTGCTCTAGTACTTCACTTATATCTTTTAGACCACGGTGGTGGTTATATTTTGTAGAAATTGTTGAACTCTCATGCTTCACTTATATCTATTTGAGAGTCTATTAAAACATCATGGTAATGTGTTTAGGCTAAAAAACTAGTCTTCACATGATAGACATCCAACGTCAATGTAGTAAAAAAATCACACTAAGTGCATTGAATATGATGAGATGTTGGATGCTTGATAATTGTTTTGAGATATGAGGATAGTGATATTAGAGTCATGATAGTGGAGTTATTATGAAATTGAGAAATACTTGTGTTAAGGTTAGTGATTCCCGTAGCATGCACGTATGGTGAACCACTATGTGACGAAGTTAGAGCATGAGGTATTTGTAAAGTGCCAACCTTTGTGTGGAGGTCGGGGGCACGCGATGGTTAACTCCTACCAACCTCCCCCCTAGGAGCATGCGTTGATTGCTTTGTTTTGATGACTCGTAGATTTTTGCAATAAGTATATGAGTTCTTATGACTAATGTTGAGTCCATGGATTATACGCACTCTCACCCTTCCACCATTGCTAGCCTCTCTTGTACCGCGCAACTTTCACTGGTACCATAAACCCACTATATATCCTTCCTCAAAACAGCCACCATATTATTCCTCAAAACAGCCACCATACCTATCTATCATGGCATTTCCATTGCTATTCCGAGATATATTGACATGCAACTTTCCACCATTCCGTTCATATGACACGTATCATATTGTCATGTTGCCATGCATGATCATGTAGTTGACATCGTATTTGTGGCAAAGCCACCATGCATAACTTTTCATACATGTCACTCTTGTTTCATTGCTCATACCGGTACACCACCAGAGGCATTCATATAGAGTCATACTTTGTTGTAGTATCGAGTTGTAATAATGTAGTTGTAATGAAAAGTGTGATGATCATCATTGTTAGAGCATTGTCCCATGGGAGGAAGGCTAAATCTATAAAGCCCCTCCGCAAAAAAAAGAAAAAAAAGGCCAAAGAAAAAAAGAAAGGCCCAAAAAAAGGGGAAAAAGAAAATAAAACAAGGGACAATTGCTACTATCTTTTTTTCCACACTTATGCTTCAAAGTAGCACCATGTTCTTCATTGTAGAGAGTCTCATGCTTAGTCACTTTCATATACTAGTGGGAATTTTCATTACAGAACTTGGCTTGTATATTCCAACGATGGGCTTCCTCTAATGCCCTAGGTCTTCATGAGCAAGCAAGTTGGATGCACACCCACTAGTTTCTTTTGTTGAGCTTTCATTCATATTTAGCTCTAGTGCATCCGTTGCATGGCAATCCCTACTCACTCACATTGATATCTATTGATGGGCATCTCCATAGTCCGTTGATATGCCTAGTTGATGTGAGACTATCTCCATCCTTTTTGTCTTCTCCACACCCACCTCTATTTCACCCATAGTGTTATGTCCATGGCTCACGCTCATGTATTGCGTGAAAGTTGAAAGGTTTGAAAGAATAGAGTATGAAAACAAGTGCTTGGCTGAAATTGGGGTTGTGCATGATATGAATATTTTGTGTGATGAAGAGGGATCATAGCCAGACTATATGATTTTGTAGGGATAACTTTTTTTAGCCATAGTATTTTGAGAAGACATGATTGCTTTGTTAGTATGCTTGAAGTATTGTTATTTCTTATGTCAATATAGACTTTTATCTTCAATCTTTCAGATCTGAACATTCATGCCACAATTAAGAAAATTACACTAAAAAACTATATCGGTTAGCATTTCACATCAAAAATTCTTTCTTTATCATTTACCTACTCGAGGATGAGCAGGAATTAAGCTTGGGGATGCTTGATACGTCTCCAACGTATCTATATTTTTTTATTGTTCCATGCAATTATTTATGAAGTCTTGGATGTTTAATGGGCTTTATCATTCACTTTTATATCATTTTTGGGACTAACCTACTAACCCAAAGGCCTAGTCCAGACTGATGTTTTTTGCCTGTTTCAGGGTTTTGCAGAAAAAGAATATCAAATGGAGTCCAAACGGAATGAAACCTTCGCGAGAGATATTTTTAGAGAAAATCACGCACAGGGAACTTGAGAACCACGTCAGGGGAGCATCGAGGCGCCCACGAGGGTGGGGGCGTGCCCCCTACCTCGTGGGCCCCTCAAGCGTCCCTCGGTGTCCTCCTTCCTCCTATATAAGTCTACGTACCCCGAAACCTTCGACAACAGAGAGAAACCCTAATTACACCGCCGTAACCTTTTGTTCCCGTGAGATCCCATCTTGGAGCCTGTTCTGGAGCTCCACTGGAGGGGGGATCCATCACGGAGTTCTTCATCATGATCATGATCGTCGCCCTCACCATGAGTTGTGAGTAGTTTAGCACAAACCTTCGGATTCATAGCTAGTTTCTAGATGGCTTCTTCTCTCTCTCTCTCTCTGGATCTCTATACAAAGTTCTCCTCGGTCTTTGAGGAGATCTATTCGGTGTAATCTATTTTTGCAGTGTGTTTGTTGAGATCCGATGAATTGTGAGTTTATGATAAATATTATCTATGAAAGATATTTGGTTCATCTCAGAACTTCTTATGTGTGCTCATAATATCCTTGCAAGTCTCTTCGAATTATTGGTTTGGTTTGGCCTACTATATCTATAGTTCTAGCAATGGGAGAAGTGCATGGCTTTGGGTTCAATCTTGCGGTGCCCATTCCCAGTGACAGTAGGTGCAGCAAGGCACGTATTGTATTGTTGCCATCGAGGATAAAAAGATGGGGTTTATATCATATTGCTTGAGTTTATCTCTCTACATCATGTCATCTTGCTTAAGGCGTTACTCTGTTCGTATGAACTCAATACACTAGATGCATGCTGGATAGCGGTCGATGTGTGGAGTAATAGTAGTAGATCGAGGCAGGAGTCGGTCTACATGTCTCGGACGTGATTCTTATATACATTGATCATGCCTAGATAGTCTCATAATTATTCGTTTTCCTATCAATTGCTTAACAGTAATTTGTTTATCCGCCGTAAAATATCGCTACCATGAGAGAAGACAATAGAGAACACTATGGCCCTCGGGTCTATTCTCAAGATATCAATCTACATCTACTTTACTTTTATCGCTTTTATTTTCTGTTCTTATAAACCAAAATACCAAAAATATAAACTATCATCTCTATCAGATCTCACTTTCGTAAGTGACCGTAAAGGGATTGACAACCCCTTATCGTGTTGGTTGCGAAGTTCTCATTTGTTTGTGCAGGTGCGAGGGACTCGAGCGTGGTCTCCTACTAGATTGATACCTTGGTTCTCAAAAACTGAGGGAAATACTTATGCTATTGTGCTGCATCTCCCTTTCCTCTTCGAGGGAATACAACGCAAGCTCGAGAAGTAGCAGTGGCCCCTACGTGGCTAACACTAGCAGCGTCCGCTTCCTAGATAGGACGCTATCGTTAACACCAACAACAGCGGCGGTCAAGTCCTTGCACACGCTGTAATATGTGGGGTCCACCCATGTGTCAGGCATGGGTCCGCCTTCCTTATTGGCAGTGCTTGCAGCGTCACCATACACTGCTCGGACTTACTTCTATTAGCAGCGTGCCACACATTCCAGCGCCCCTAGTTTGCTATGGCTAGAGATGACTGGTGTTTACCAGCGGATCGCACATACATATATACATTTCCACTACGATTAATTACCATACGCGCTCCATTTCATATATTCAAGGCAACTCGCCAAGAATTAATTAAGAGACCCAAGGTCGAGATAATTAATAGTTCAATGTCGATCCTAACTGAGAGTGATCCCCATACCTAAGTTCAAAGAGAGATACTAATAAAGAGGGAGAGAGACCTTGAAAGAAATGAGAGAGAGATAGAGACTTAATTTATTCCACGGGAAGGGGTTTGTGGAGGAGTGAGAATTTAACATATCATGCATTAATGAAAGAGAGAAGTTAATTACCTAGACCATGAGGAATATGAGAGACAAGACAATGAGGCTCACATGCTAGGGAGAGGGAGAGGGAAAAGTGAGGATCACATATGTATGGGAGTTGTGCCTATCGAGCAAAGCACACACGGCTAATACCCTTCAGGTTAGTAGCGAGCAGCAAACCCTAACACCGCCGCTAATTGGCCCCTACGTGGCTAACACTAGCAGTGTCCGCTTCCAAGATAGGACGCTATCGTTAACACTAACAACAACGGCGGTCAAGTCCTTGCACACGTTGTAATATGTGGTGCCCACCCATGTATCAGGCATGGGTTCGCCTTCCTTATTGGCAGTGCTCGCATCGTCAACATACGATGCTCGGCCTTACTTCTATTAGCAGTGTGCGACACATTCTAGTACCCCTAGTTTGTTATGGCTAGAGATGACTGGTGTGTACCAACGCATCACACACACATATATACATTTCCACTACGATTAATTACCATACACGCTCCATTTCATATATTTAAAGGGAACTCGCCAAGAATTAATTAAGAGACCCGAGGTCGAGATAATTAATAGTTCAATGTCGATCCTAATTGAGGGTGATACCCATACCTAAGTTCAAAGAGAGATATTAATAAAGAGGGAGAGAGACCTTTAAAGAAATGAGAGAGAGATAGAGAATTAATTTATTCCATGGGAAGGGGTTTGTGGAGGAGTGAGTTATTTAACAGATCATGCATTAATGAAAGAGAGAAGTTAATTACCTGGACAATGAGGAATATGAGAGACAAAATAATGAGGCTCACATGGTAGGGAGAGGGAGAGGGAAAAGTGAGCATCACATATGTATGGGAGTTGTGCCTATCGAGCAAAGCACACACGCCTAATACACTTCAGGTTAGCAGCAAGCAGCAAACCAGAACACTGCCGCTAAGTGGCCCCTACGTGGCTAACACTAGCAGCGTCCACTTCCAAGATAGGACGCTATCGTTAACACTAACAACAGCGGCGGTCAAGTCCTTGCAAACGTTGTAATATGTGGGGCCCACCGATGTGTCATGCATGGGTCCGCCTTCCTTATTGGCAGTGCTCGCAGCGTCAGCATACGTTGCTCGGCCTTACTTCTATTAGCGGCGTGCGTCACATTCCAGCGCCCCTAGTTTGTTATGGCTAGAGATGACTGGTGTGTACCAAAGCATCACACACACATATATACATTTCCACTACTATTACTTACCATACACGTTCCATTTGATATATTCAAGGGAACTCACCAAGAATTAATTAAGAGACCCGAGGCCGGGATAATTAATAGTTCAATGTTGATCCTGATTGAGAGTGATCCCCATAGCTAAGTTCAAAGAGAGATATTAATAAAGAGGGATAGAGACCTCGAAAGAAATGAGATTGAGATAGAGACTTAATTTATTCCTTGGGAAGGGGTTTGTGGAGGAGTGAGTTATTTTGCAGACCATGCATTAATGAAATAGAGAAGTTAATTACCTAGACAATGAGGAATATGAGAGACAAGAAAATGAGTCTCACATGGTAGGGAGAGCGAGAGGGAAAAGAGAGGATCACATATGTATGGGAGTTGCGCCTATCGAGCAAAGCACACACGGCTAATACACTTCTGGTTAACTGCGAGTAGCAAACCCGAACACCACGGCTGCTAAGTGGCCCCTACGTGGCTAACACTAACAGCGTCCGCTTCCAACATAGGACGCTATCTTTAACAATAACAACAGTGGTCGTCAAGTCCTTGCACACACTGTAATATGTGGGGCCCACCCATGTGTCAGGCATGGGTCCGCGTTCCTGTTTTGCAGTGCTCGCAGCGTCAGCATACGCTGCTCGGCCTTACTTCTATTAGCAGCGTGCGACACATTCTAGCGCCCCTAGTTTGTTATGGCTAGAGATGACTGGTGCGTACCAACGCATCACACACACATATATACATTTCCACTACGATTAATTACCATACACGCTCCATTTCATATATTTAAAGGGAACTCGCCAAGAATTAATTAAGAGATCTGAGGTCGAGATAATTAATAGTTCAATGTCGATCCTAATTGAGAGTGATACCCATACCTAAGTTCAAAGAGAGATATTATAAAAGAGGGGGAGAGACCTTTAAAGAAATGACAGAGAGATAGAGAATTAATTTATTCCATGGGAAAGGGTTTGTGGAGGAGTGAGTTATTTAACAGATCATGCATTAATGAAAGAGAGAAATTAATTACCTGGACAATGAGGAATATGAGAGACAAAATAATGAGGCTCAGATGGTAGGGAGAGGGTGAGGGAAAAGTGAGAATCACATATGTATGGGAGTTATGCCTATCGAGCAAAGCACACACGCCTAATACACTTTAGGTTAGCAGCGAGCAGCAAACCCGAATACCGCCGCTAAGTGGCCCCCACGTGGCTAACACTAGCAGCGTCCACGTCCAAGATAGGACGCTATCGTTAACACTAACAACAGCGGCGGTCAAGTCCTTGCACACGTTGTAATATGTGGGGCCCACCGATGTGTCATGCATGGGTCCGCCTTCCTTATTGGCAGTGCTGGCAGCGTCAGCATACGTTCCTCGGCCTTACTTCTATTAGGAGCGTGCGACACATTCCAGCGGCCCTAGTTTGTTATGGCTAGAGATGACTGGTGTGTACCAAAGCATCACACACAAATATATACATTTCCACTACAATTAATTACCATACACGCTCCATTTCATATATTCAAGGGAACTCACCAAGATATAATTAAGAGACCCGAGGCCGGGATAATTAATAGTTCAATGTCGATCCTGATTGAGAGTGATCCCCATAGCTAAGTTCAAAGAGAGATATTAATAAAGAGGGATAGAGACCTCGAAAGAAATGAGAGAGAGATAGAGACTTAATTTATTCCTTGGGAAGGGGTTTGTGGAGGAGTGAGTTATTTTGCAGATCATGCATTAATGAAAGAGAGAAGTTAATTACCTAGACAATGAGGAATATGAGAGACAAGAAAATGAGTCTCGCATGGTCGGGAGAGTGAGAGGGAAAAAGGAGGATCACATATGTATAGGAGTTGTGCCTATCGAGCAAAGCACACGCGGCTAATACACTTCTCGTTAACTACGAGCAGCAAACCCGAACACCACGGCCACTAAGTGACCCCTACGTGACTAACACTAACAGTGTCCGCTTCCAAGATAGGACGCTATCTTTAACACTAACAACAGCGGTAGTCAAGTCCTTGCACACACTGTAATATGTGGGGCCCACCCATGTGTCACACATGGGTCCGCCTTCCTTTTTGGCAGTGCTCGCAGCGTCAGCATACGTTGCTCGGCCTTACTTCTATTAGCAGCGTGCGACACATTCCAGCGCCCCTAGTTTGTTATGGCTAGAGATGACTGGTGCGTACCAACGCATCACACACACATATATACATTTCCACTACAATTAATTACCATACACACTCCATTTCATATATTCAAGGGAACTCACCAAGAATTAATTAAGAGACCCGAGGCCGAGAAAATTAACAGTTCAATGTCGATCATAATTGAGAGTGATCCCCATACCTAAGTTCAAAGAGAGATATTAATAAATAGGGAGAGCGATCTCGAAAGAAATGATAGAGATAGATAGAGACTTAATTTATTCCTTGGGAAGGGGTTTGTGGAGGAATGACTTATTGAGCAGATCAGGCATTAATTAAAGAGAAAAGTTAATTACCTAGATAATGAGGAATATGAAAGACAAAAGAATGAGGCTCACATGGTAGGTAGAGGGAGAGGGAAAAGTGAGGATCAAGTATGTATGGGAGTTGTGTAATGCCCAGGATGGGACTATATCTCCTACGTGTCGAGGCACGACTTAAAGATATAAGCCCATCCTAGAATGATCTCAAGTTTGGTATCTTTGCACGACTCATGTAAAAGAGGGATTAAATTGCAAAAGAGGATAGTTGGCTTACACTCGCCACTTCACACAATACATTACATAAGCAATCATCACTCAAAACATCACAGCCCATCTAAGGGTAAGATCCAAAAGCAAGATACCGAAACAACATAAAGCCACAGGTCAGGATCGAATCCTAGTAGAAACCACTACTGAACATCGAAACGTCACAAGCAAACAGCCAAACTCTTCATCGAGCTCCATGGTGAAGAACTGATCCAACTCCTGCATCGAACTCGGCTGAACCTGCATCTGGTGTGGTGAAGTAACTGTGAGCCACAGAGGACTCAGCAATCCCGTTCCCGGGTAACAAGACTATTTAAGCCTTGGGTGAGGATAAGGCTGAAGAAAGAATAAGAGGTGAAGGAACAAACAAGAGTCTGCAGCAGCAACTAGCACTAACTTACGTAAAAGAGAGCGAGAAGAGAAGAGCATCGGTCGAAAGATGATCACGAAGTGATCCTAACTAAAGCCGGTCAAACATAACCCCACCGTGTTCAACTCCCGAGTCCCTATTCGGAAATTGACAGTCACGGTACACACGCTGGTAGTGTATTAGAACATTGTGTCAAGTTTTCTACAACCGGAATTAACAAGCTCCCATCTGCCACATAACCGCGGGCACGGCTTTCGAAAGTTCAAAACCCTGCAGGGGTGTTCCAACTTGGCCCATCACAAGCCCACGATCCGCGGAGTCGCAACTCCAAGGTGGGAAGACCCGAGTATCCTCGAAATCCCGTGCTCAAGTTAAACCGAACTAAGGTAAGGCTAATCCAGCAGATCCTCCCGGCGTGCCGACACCCTGATAGTAGCCGCGCGTATCTCGTCTCAGGCCACGACCGGATGGGACAAGCTACGGGTTTTTACCAGACCTTGCGTTTCCTCGAGGTGGCCCCGCAGGTTGCCCAGTTCGGACCAACACTCATGTGGAGCACTGGCCCGGGGGGTTGAATTAAGATAAAAGGGATAGCTAGTCCACATGCAAGTTTTATTAGTTATTAGGCAAATAGTACCAATGTTGGGACTTGCTAGAAAAGACTTAGCACTTAGCGGTTTATCAAGGGGGTCCCATACACCCCAACCGTGTTAGGAACGCATAATCAAGGAACATAACACCGGTTTATACGGTTCCTAACGGCATGAGTGGCACAAAACACCAAGCAAAAGGCTTAGCCTTCCACCCTGCCAGTATATAGATGATTTCCTTTTTAAGCTTTTATATAGTGTGATATAACCCAACCAAACTTCAACATGAAGAAAGCATCTTCAATCTTCACCTGCAACTAACAATGCTATAAGAGGGGCTGAGCGAAGCGTACTTAGCCAAGCAACGGTTTGCATAGGTAGGGTGGTTAAACATGGCAATGGTTACAAGTAGGAGGCTGACAAGAAGAACATGGGCATCGAGGCAAAACTATAGAGCGGAACTACTAGCAAGAGGCAAAGATAGTAATGGTATCCGGGTTCGGTCATCTTGCCTGGAATTCCACAAGGGAGAAGAACGGATCCATGAAGAAGACGGAGCAACAGTCGAGAGAAACCTCACAACTCCGGAACGAAACCGGAGCTATCAAGAAAGCAACCGGAAAGAAAGAAACAACACGGTAAACACACAAATCATAAACATGGCATACGATGCACATCCAAGTATGATGCATGTCCGGTTTAATATGCATGGCATGGCAAAGTGCACAAACAAATACTACAAGTTAAGTGGAGATCAATATGCAACGAGTTGCATATTGACGAAACACCACATTAATTATTTAGTTGACTCTCATTATTAACAAGACAAGATTAAATGTTTTTAGCATGGCAAGAGGTGAAGCATAATAAAACTACACTATTAGGCATTTTAAATGAGGCCGGAGAAATAACAACAACATATCCGGAAAATCCCCATGAGCATGTTTAGTAATTATAAGCAAACAACAATTAAACATTTTAGTGTTGTTAACATGATGCGGATGACATGAACAAGTTTATGCAATTTTTATTAGAAGGTTGACTTAAAAGAGACATGAAGTATTTGTCACCATGGTGGAAAGAAAAGAGTGCCACGGCAACGATTCCGAAAATGATGCCACGGCAACATATCGGTACCGGTAACTCGTTGAGAGACCGGTGCAAAAGGTAAGATGGCGTGGGCGAGTCAAACGAGATGAAAGGTGGGGCGATCCCGTTACCGGGTTCCCACGAGTCGGTGACGAGGCAACCGAGGAACATGACAAAAGGTCGGAACGGGCACGGAGCACACACGGGAGACATTTCATACAACACAACAAGCATACATCACACGGGTCACGTCTCGGGGTTATACCTTCGAAACAATTGTTTCGGGACGGTTCGAGATCATAGATGAAGTAGTGGTACTCGCGGTCGGAGAGGAAGTAGTGGAAGTAGACGTTCTCGTGAGTCGAGGAACACGTTCGTAGTCGTACACGGGGCGACGGTAGTGGTACACATGTTGTCGGGGTACTTGTCGTTCTCGAGTGCTCCGGGCGTCGAGGTACTTGTACATGTAGTGGTACTTGTCGGGTCATGTAGTTGTTCACGTCATCGTGTCGTGGTGTACTCGGCCGTAGATGTACTTGCCGGTCTCGGTCCCGGTCGTAGTCGTACTTGGTCGTCGTGTAGGCGTACTCGTTCTTGCGACGGTAGTTGTACACGTAGTAGTCGGACTTGCCGATCTCGCCCAAAAACACCTGCTGGACCAACACCATAACACCAAGCCGACGAAAAACAACAAAACACAGCAGCAGCAGCAGTACAATCCAAGGAGGCAAGCGGCTGGAGAGAGCAGCACGGGGCGGCCTTCCTGGAGGTGAGGCAGCAGCAGCAAGGCACGGGCGAGACGTTGGGGAAGGGAGGCGCCGGCGCTCGGGGAGGAGCAGCGGCTCCGGCAGCCTGCTCGCGGAAGAAGCGGCGGGCGCGCGTGCGTGCGGCCTGGAAGGCGACGGGGAGAAGGACGGCGCGGAGGGGGCGCTCGGGGCGGCCATGGCAGAGGGAGCCGCAGGGGCGCCATGGCGAGGTGCTGGCCGGGTCGCACGGGAGGACGAGGTGGAGGCCGACGCTTGGCCGCAGGAGGGGAGGCGCTCGGCTCGGGTGCTGCGAGGAAGGCGGAGGAGGGAGGACGCGCGCGGGAGGAGAGGCCGTCGGCGGTCCTGGCTGGATCCTGGCCGGGGGCGCTCGCCTGGGGCGACGGGAGCGGCGCACGGGACTGGCGAGCGAGGGGAATCGCCGCGGCGGCATGGCACGCGGGAGGTCGAGGGGGGGCCTGGGGGGCGCGCTTGAACGAGGGTGAGGCGAGCAGCGCTGGGGCGCCCTGGCTGGTGCGAGGAAAGGGGCCTGGTCGAGAGGAGGCTCGGGGCGAAGGGGAAAAATCGGGCGCTGGGGCCTCGGGAGAACGAGAGAGGGGATCGGGAGAAGCGGGACGAAGGGGTGGCGGCGGCTGGAAGGAACGGAGGGAGGAGCTGCGGGGCTCGGTGGGATTAGGGTTAGGACTGGAACGGGCCAGGTTGGGCCAAAGGGAGGCGGTTGGGCCGGCTGAAGGTTGAGGGGCCGGCGGCCTGGGCTAGTTCTAGAGGCCTGGGAAGGCAGGCTGGACCTCTTCTTTTTTTTATTTCCCCTTTTAGCAGAGGATAAAAGAGAAGAAAGAAAAAGAGGAGGAGTTAGGGCAAGAATTAGCACACGAGGTCAAAATCCCCGGGCTCACAAAAATGTCAGGGATTTAAATGAAATAGAAGGAGGTTTTTTGGAAGAACCTCGAACAACGGAAAAGAATTATTGGCAAGATTTTGAAGGTGAAACTCGAAGTGAAAAGACATGGGGAAATTATGCAAGTGTGTTATGGTGATTCCGAAGCAATGGAATAATTAATAAATATAGCTCCCTAGATATTGAGAGACTTTTATATGTTATAAAGAGAAGTCACCTTCCCTCGATTTAAATGGACCGAAGGTCCACACGAATTATTTGGTTGCAAAAAATTAATGAGATGATGGCATGATGACATGATGCAATGCAAAAATAAATAACACCACCACAAAAGAACACACGGGCAACCCGGAACATCTGGAATCTTCTGGAATCTTCTGGGACGTCGGTCTCGAGCGTCACAACTCTCCCACACTAACAGAGGATCTCGACCCGAGATCCTAGAGATATCACCGGGTAAAAAAACGGAAGAGGAAGAGGTAAAACAAAGTTGCTTCTTAGACAGACGAGTGAAACCAAGAACCCTGAGAGGTTGACCAAAATGAAAGAAGATTAGAATGGAGATGAACGAAGTTAAGAGCACTCCGGTAAGCAGGAGGAACAAGGAACATTATGAGAACCTTGTAGGTTAGAAGACATGAAACAAGAGCTCACGGATCAAAAGACTATGAAACTGCAATGGTATAGCCAAGGAATAAGAATAACAGAATTTGGACAGCACTCCGTCTGAAAAAGGAAGGAATTAACAAAAACTAGAGAAGATGGAGTGATACTCTATGAAAACAACAACATATTGCCTCCGAAACAATTGAAAGAAAGGCACAAATGGTAAGAAGGACTTAGACAGCACTCCGGTTAAAAAAGATAGGCAAAACTTGATAAGATGAGGGAACTTGAATGAAAAATACAACACTCCGGTTAAATGATAAACAAGGGAAAGAACATGATCTTGATAAAAACGAGATGATGGTTAAAGAGAGCAATATTACAAAGCCTCCGGAACGAAAGAATAGCATATAGATCCATGAAAGAATTGAACGGATAGAAAAAAAACAACTTCTTCGACAAATGAATATGAAACACATCCTTACGAAGAAGGGTTGAACAGAGTTGAAGGAAAATCAACAACGAAAAGGAATAAGCTTCATGATGTGGGCTTATGGAAAACATCTCAAAGTTATGAGGTGACAACCAGCCACTAACTTAAACAATTGATTTGATTGAGGTCAACAAGGAGATGAAAAACTTATTTCACCGGAATGATAAATGAAGAACTTGGGTCATTTATAGGCACCATAATAGCAACAATTCTCAGGGAAAGCTTTTAGGTGAAATAGAACCCAAGATAACTCCAATGAATAAAAGGAGGGGTTGGAAGGATCTCCTAAAGAGAAAGAAATGATGGTTTAAATATCTCATTCCTGACAACTCGTGAATCATGAAACATCAAGGAATTGACAATAATGACATAACACCATCTGAAAAGACAAGGGGAAAAGAATAGCAATTGGAAAGCATGATGAAGAATGCTTGAGCTCCAACAAGAATCTTGATGAAGATTTCGAGGATGAATTAAAACATGATGAACCACCAAGAAGAACTCCGGTAATGAAAGCATGAGAAGTGAGAGATAAAAAGAATAGGATTCAAGGCCTGCGATGAATTAGATGGAGGTTGAAATGATAATTGAAATAACTTGGAGCTCCTGAAAAAAAAAACAAGATGGACAACTTAGAACTGAGAATATGATATGATGAACAAGCTCCGGAAAACAGAGATTAATTACTTCGGGGGAAAAGAATAAGAATTATGTTATGCATCCCCTTCACCAATTAAATTGATGACAACCAAGGATTTGGCATACTACTTATTCTCGTTGGAAAGGATTAAGAGAGATCTCGGACAAACTCGGATAAATCTTCAACGAACCACCGGTAGGATTTTGAAAAGAACGAGTGAATTAAAAATGATAACAACGGAAGAGTAATCTTGAAATAACCACCGTAAGAATATGGAGACGAACGAAGAGACATCAATGAAGAATATTTGGAGGACGAGGTTGAAAACTGGGAACGAAGAAATCTTCTGAAATGATGGCCTTCGGAGGATCACAAAGAAAAGAATTCATGAAATGCTCCGGGCGGGTATAAAAGAATTCCTCACAATCTGAACAATAATGAGGATGGCAAGAAGCTAGAACCACAAATCTTCAAGAGAACGGGCCAAGATTTAAGAGAAACTCTTCTCCGGTCTTCAAATGTTGAGGATGAAGACGAGAAATGCCATAAGAATTGATGAGCACTCCGGGTTGAAGAATTGGAAGATTGAACCAATGATGAAAAAGAATTTGAAAGTAAACTTGGAGAAGGCATGTGACTGATGGAAATTATTCTTACGTCACACTTTAAAAGAATTCTCCGAAAAAAGAAGAGTCAGGTAAGATCCTGGGAAAGACCTGTGGGTTAGGGCCCACTAAAGAAATCACCGTTGAAAAGATTGCTTAAGAGATATTGCACCGGTTAAATTAAATGGCTTGAATAAGATGACAATCCTCAAAATAGTTGAACGTATTAAGAATGGAATTATGAATCTTCAGCACTCCGGATATGAATAGCAAGAGGAGAATGATTAATTGGTGCACCGGAATAAGAAAGCATTGTGAAAAGAGGAAAAAGGATAAGATCAACACCGAAATCTTGAATTACATCCACCGGAAGAATATTGGAATTAAGAATGATGAACTTGGAGTTCTCGAGCATCTTCACGATAAACACCGGATAAGAACATTGAAGGAAAGAATGAAGAAATATCACATGAATAAAATGGATACTTCATTTGAGAATTTCTGGCTCCAAGAAGAAGAAGGGTGGGAGGGTGGGGAAAAGAAAGACAACTTGGGATGAACAAAATGGGCACCGGTTGGAAAAGAATTAACATGACCATCTCGATGATCAAGAAGGAATAGCACTCTCATAGGAATATGAGAACACCGATTATGAAAGGTATGGAATCAACATTTGACATCGAAGCAACTCGAATACCAGAATCAAAACAAAACAGAGGATAGATATGCAACATGATCTTCACAATATTATCCGAACAGAGAATTGAACGAATGAATTCTGCAGGTACATCAACTAGACGAGAAGCCACTTGGAAGAAGAAAAAGATAAATAAAAAGGAACAAGGATCAGATAGAACAAATACAAGATAGAAGTTTCATTCGACATCTTCGTGCTGAAAGCTCATGGAACATGTTACAAAAGGGTTTTGCAATCCCCGGATCAGCATAGCCAAGGACCCTTTAAGATGCAACTCCCGATCAGAACAAGTCCATAAAACCACTTCACTCAATGTAGAACCCCGAACTTCATATCGAGCATCCGTTGGAAGAATGCCTAGAACTACTTGATGAACCCACCTATAGATTTCCGAAAGTTTCCAGTTATGCAATCAGGTGTTGGGGATACACGGGAAGCACCGCGCAATCAACTCTAAACCTACATCCAGGTGTATCCATCCTTCAACACATAACCAGTCTTTCTCGAAAACTGTGTACCTCGGACCTTCGAAAAGCATCCACTATAACAAGCTATGGCAATACTCTCGAACTACCTCCCCAGTACTGGGTGATGTCGGGGTTATCTTGCCACTGGCCGTATAGGAGAGATTTTCGATGTCGGCCGTCTTAAGTATTTAGTACTGCCGCGATATGCTTGTGTCAATGATACCCCGAAGCTCAACTCCTCGGTAACAGGAGGCATCGAGAACAATATCCTTGTCACAAGAACATCGAAACAATCCCAGAATACTCGTGGGATCCTAAAAAAAATTTGGTGCAATTTTTGAAGATAGGAGAGACAAGAGTAGTCGTCAGGAGTCCTCACCAGAATGAAAAGAGATGAGGAGCAAAAGAAATCCTACTCTCCGATATAATATAGGACTCAAAAAGTTTTCAGTGTGTGCCTAGAATCAACCGTCAATGATTCGATCAATCAGTGGGGGCTTCTAGGTCGGAGAAGGCTCTGAATACCAACTTGTAATGCCCAGGATGGGACTATATCTCCTACGTGTCGAGGCACGACTTAAAGATATAAGCCCATCCTAGAATGATCTCAAGTTTGGTATCTTTGCACGACTCATGTAAAAGAGGGATTAAATTGCAAAAGAGGATAGTTGGCTTACACTCGCCACTTCACACAATACATTACATAAGCAATCATCATTCAAAACATCACAGCCCATCTAAGGGTAAGATCCAAAAGCAAGATACCAAAACAACATAAAGCCACAGGTCAGGATCGAATCCTAGTAGAAACCACTACTGAACATCGAAACGTCACAAGCAAACAGCCAAACTCTTCATCGAGCTCCATGGTGAAGAACTGATCCAACTCCTGCATCGAACTCGGTTGAACCTGCATCTGGTGTGGTGAAGTAACTGTGAGCCACAGAGGACTCAGCAATCCCGTTCCCGGGTAACAAGACTATTTAAGCCTTGGGTGAGGATAAGGCTGAAGAAAGAATAAGAGGTGAAGGAACAAACAAGAGTCTGCAGCAGCAACTAGCACTAACTTACGTAAAAGAGAGCGAGAAGAGAAGAGCATCGGTCGAAAGATGATCACGAAGTGATCCTAACTAAAGCCGGTCAAACATAACCCCACCGTGTTCAACTCCCGAGTCCCTATTCGGAAATTGACAGTCACGGTACACACGCTGGTAGTGTATTAGAACATTGTGTCAAGTTTTCTACAACCGGAATTAACAAGCTCCCATCTGCCACATAACCGCGGGAACGGCTTTCGAAAGTTCAAAACCCTGCAGGGGTGTTCCAACTTGGCCCATCACAAGCCCACGATCCGCGGAGTCGCAACTCCAAGGTGGGAAGACCCGAGTATCCTCGGAATCCCGTGCTCAAGTTAAACCGAACTAAGGTAAGGCTAATCCAGCAGATCCTCCCGGCGTGCCGACACCCTGATAGTAGCCGCGCGTATCTCGTCTCAGGCCACGACCGGATGGGACAAGCTACGGGTTTTTACCAGACCTTGAGTTTCCTCGAGGTGGCCCCGCAGGTTGCCCAGTTCGGACCAACACTCATGTGGAGCACTGGCCCGGGGGGTTGAATTAAGATAAAAGGGATAGCTAGTCCACATGCAAGTTTTATTAGTTATTAGGCAAATAGTACCAATGTTGGGACTTGCTGGAAAAGACTTAGCACTTAGCGGTTTATCAAGGGGGTCCCATACACCCCAACCGTGTTAGGAACGCATAATCAAGGAACATAACACCGGTTTATACGGTTCCTAACGGCATGAGTGGAACAAAACACCAAGCAAAAGGCTTAGCCTTCCACCCTGCCAGTATATAGATGATTTCCTTTTTAAGCTTTTATATAGTGTGATATAACCCAACCAAACTTCAACATGAAGCAAGCATCTTCAATCTTCACCTGCAACTAACAATGCTATAAGAGGGGCTGAGCGAAGCGTACTTAGCCAAGCAAAGGTTTGCATAGGTAGGGTGGTTAAACATGGCAATGGTTACAAGTAGGAGGCTGACAAGAAGAACATGGGCATCGAGGCAAAACTATAGAGCGGAACTACTAGCAAGAGGCAAAGATAGTAATGGTATCCGGGTTCGGTCATCTTGCCTGGAATTCCACAAGGGAGAAGAACGGATCCATGAAGAAGACGGAGCAACAGTCGAGAGAAACCTCACAACTCCGGAACGAAACCGAAGCTATCAAGAAAGCAACCGGAAAGAAAGAAACAACACGGTAAACACACAAATCATAAACATGGCATACGATGCACATCCAAGTATGATGCATGTCCGGTTTAATATGCATGGCATGGCAAAGTGCACAAACAAATACTACAAGTTAAGTGGAGATCAATATGCAACGAGTTGCATATTGACGAAACACCACATTAATTATTTAGTTGACTCTCATTATTAACAAGACAAGATTAAATGTTTTTAGCATGGAAAGAGGTGAAGCATAATAAAACTACACTATTAGGCATTTTAAATGAGGCCGGAGAAATAACAACAACATATCCGGAAAATCCCCATGAGCATGTTTAGTAACTATAAGCAAACAACAATTAAACATTTTAGTGTTGTTAACATGATGCGGATGACATGAACAAGTTTATGCAATTTTTATTAGAAGGTTGACTTAAAAGAGACATGAAGTATTTGTCACCATGGTGGAAAGAAAAGAGTGCCACGGCAACGATTCCGAAAATGATGCCATGGCAACATATCGGTACCGGTAACTCGTTGAGAGACCGGTGCAAAAGGTAAGATGGCGTGGGCGAGTCAAACAAGATGAAAGGTGGGGCGATCCCGTTACCGGGTTCCCACGAGTCGGTGACGAGGCAACCGAGGAACATGACAAAAGGACGGAACGGGCACGGAGCACACACGGGAGACATTTCATACAACACAACAAGCATACATCACACGGGTCACGTCTCGGGGTTATACCTTCGAAACAATTGTTTCGGGACGGTTCGAGATTGTAGATGAAGTAGTGGTACTCGCGGTCGGATAGGAAGTAGTGGAAGTAGACGTTCTCGTGAGTCGAGGAACACGTTCGTAGTCGTACATGGGGCGACGGTAGTGGTACACATGTTGTCGGGGTACTTGTCGTTCTCGAGTGCTCCGGGCGTCGAGGTACTTGTACATGTAGTGGTACTTGTCGGGTCATGTAGTTGTTCACGTCATCGTGTCGTGGTGTACTCGGCCGTAGATGTACTTGCCGGTCTCGGTCCCGGTCGTAGTCGTACTTGGTCGTCGTGTAGGCGTACTCGTTCTTGCGACGGTAGTTGTACACGTAGTAGTCGGACTTGCCGATCTCGCCCAAAAACACCTGCTGGACCAACACCATAACACCAAGCCGACGAAAAACAACAAAACACAGCAGCAGCAGCAGTACAATCCAAGGAGGCAAGCGGCTGGAGAGAGCAGCACGGGGCGGCCTTCCTGGAGGTGAGGCAGCAGCAGCAAGGCACGGGCGAGATGTTGGGGAAGGGAGGCGCCGGCGCTCGGGGAGGAGCAGCGGCTCCGGCAGCCTGCTCGCGGAAGAAGCGGCGGGCGCGCGTGCGTGCGGCCTGGAAGGCGACGGGGAGAAGGACGGCGCGGAGGGGGCGCTCGGGGCGGCCATGGCAGAGGGAGCCGCAGGGGCGCCATGGCGAGGTGCTGGCCGGGTCGCACGGGAGGACGAGGTGGAGGCCGACGCTTGGCCGCAGGAGGGGAGGCGCTCGGCTCGGGTGCTGCGAGGAAGGCGGAGGAGGGAGGACGCGCGCGGGAGGAGAGGCCGTCGGCGGTCCTGGCTGGATCCTGGCCGGGGGCGCTCGCCTGGGGCGACGGGAGCGGCGCACGGGACTGGCGAGCGAGGGGAATCGCCGCGGCGGCATGGCACTCGGGAGGTCGAGGGGGGCCTGGGGGGCGCGCTTGAACGAGGGTGAGGCGAGCAGCGCTGGGGCGCCCTGGCTGGTGCGAGGAAAGGGGCCTGGTCGAGAGGAGGCTCGGGGCGAAGGGGAAAAATCGGGCGCTGGGGCCTCGGGAGAACGAGAGAGGGGATCGGGAGAAGCGGGACGAAGGGGTGGCGGCGGCTGGAAGGAACGGAGGGAGGAGCTGCGGGGCTCGGTGGGATTAGGGTTAGGACTGGAACGGGCCAGGTTGGGCCAAAGGGAGGCGGTTGGGCCGGCTGAAGGTTGAGGGGCGGGCGGCCTGGGCTGGTTCTAGAGGCCTGGGAAGGCAGGCTGGACCTCTTCTTTTTTTTATTTCCCCTTTTAGCAGAGGATAAAAGAGAAGAAAGAAAAAGAGGAGGAGTTAGGGCAAGAATTAGCACACGAGGTCAAAATCCCCGGGCTCACAAAAATGTCAGGGATTTAAATGAAATAGAAGGAGGTTTTTTGGAAGAACCTCGAACAACGGAAAAGAATTATTGGCAAGATTTTGAAGGTGAAACTCGAAGTGAAAAGACATGGGGAAATTATGCAAGTGTGTTATGGTGATTCCGAAGCAATGGAATAATTAATAAATATAGCTCCCTAAATATTGAGAGACTTTTATATGTTATAAAGAGAAGTCACCTTCCCTCGATTTAAATGGACCGAAGGTCCACACGAATTATTTGGTTGCAAAAATTTAATGAGATGATGGCATGATGACATGATGAAATGCAAAAATAAATAACACCACCACAAAAGAACACACGGGCAACCCGGAACATCTGGAATCTTCTGGAATCTTCTGGGACGTCGGTCTCGGGCGTCACAAGTTGTGCCTATCGAGTAAAGCACAAGCGGCTAATATACTTCTGGTTCAGCGAGCAGCAAACCCGAGAACCGCCGCTAAGTGGCCCCTACATGGCGAACACTAGCAGCGTCCGCTTCTAAGATAGGACGCTATCGTTAACACTAACAACAGCGGCGATCAAGTCCTTGCACACGCTATAATATGTGGGACCCACCCATGTGTCAGGCATGGGTCCGCCTTCCTTATTGGCAGTGCTCGCAGCGTCAGCATACGCTGCTCGGCCTTACTTCTATTAGCAGTGTGGGACACATTCCAGCGCTCCTAGTTTGTAATGGCTAGAGATGACTGGTGTGTACGAACACATCACACACACTTATATACATTTCCACTACGATTAATTACCATACACGCTCCATTTCATATATTTAAAGGGAACTCGCCAAGAATTATTTAAGAGACGCGAGGTCGAGATAATTAATAGTTCAATGTCAATCCTAATTGAGAGTGATACCCATAACTAAGTTCAAAGAGAGATATTAATAAAGAGGGTGAGAGACCTTTAAATAAATGAGAGAGAGATAGAGAATTAATTTATTCCATGGGAAGGGGTTTGTGCAGGAGTGAGTTATTTAACAGATCATGCATTAATGGAAGAGAGAAGTTAATTACCGGGACAATGAGGAATATGAGAGACAAAATAATGTGGCTCGCATGGTAGGGAGAGGGAGAGGGAAAAGTGAGGATCACATATGTATGGGAGTTGTGCCTATCGAGCAAAGCACACACGGCTAATACACTTCAGGTTAGCACCGAGCAACAAACCCGAACACCGCCGTTAAGTGGCCCCTACGTGGCTAACACTAGCAGCGTCCACTTCCAACATAGGACGTTATCGTTAACACTAACAATAGCAGCGGTTAACTCCTTGCACACGTTGTAATATGTGGGGCCCACCGATGTGTCATGCATGGGACCGCATTCCTTATTGGCAGTGCTCGCAGCGTCAGCAGACGTTGCTCGGCCTTACTTCTATTAGCAGCGTGCGACACATTCGAGCGCCCCTAGTTTGTTATGGCTAGAGATGACTGGTGTGTACCAAAGCATCACACACACATATATACATTTCCACTTCAATTACTTACCATACATGCTCCATTTCATATATTCAAGAGAACTCATCAAGAATTAAATAATAGTTCAATGTCGATCCTGATTGAGAGTGATCCCCATAGCTAAGTTCAAAAAGAGATATTAATAAAGAGGGATAGAGACCTCGAAAGAAATGAGAGAGAGATAAAGACTTAATTTATTCCTTGGGAAGGGGTTTGTGGAGGAGTGAGTTATTTTCCAGATCATTCATTAATGAAAGAGAGAAATTAATTACCTAGACAATGAGGAATGTGAGAGACATGAAATGAGTCTCACATGGTAGGGTGAGGGAGAGGGAAAAGAGAGGATCACATATGTATGGGAGTTGTGCCTATCGAGCAAAGCACAAGCGGCTAATACACCTCAGGTTAGCAACGAGCAGCAAACCCGAACACCACGGCCGCTAAGTGGCCCCTACGTGACTAACACTAACAGCGTCCGATTCCAAGATAGGACGTTATCGTTAACACTAACAACAGCGGTAGTCAAGTCCTTGCACACACTGTAATATGTGGGGCCCACCCATGTGTCTGGCATGGGTCCACCTTCCCTATTGGCAGTGGTCGCAGTGTCAGCATACGCTGCTCGGCCTTACTTCTATTAGCAGTATGCGACACATTCCAGCGCCCCTAGTCTGTTATGGCTAGAGATGACTGGTGCGTAACAACGCATCACACACACATATATACATTTCCACTACAATTAATTACCATACACGATCCATTTCATATATTCAAGGGAACTCGCCAAGAATTAATTAAGAGACCCGAGGCCGAGATAATTAATAGTTCAATGTCGATCCTAATTGAGAGTGATCCCCATACCTAAGTTCAAAGAGAGATATTAATAAAGAGGGAGAGAGACCTCGAAAGAAATGAGACAGACATAGAGACTTAATTTATTCCATGTGAAGGGGTTTGTGGAGGAGTGAGTTATTTAGCAGATCATGCATTAATGAAAAAGAGAAGTTATTTACCTAGACAATGAGGAATATGAGAGAAAAGAAAATGAGTCTCACATGGTAGGGAGAGGGAGAGGGAACAGTGAGGATCTCATATGTATGGGAGTTGTGCCTATCGAGCAAAGCACACGCGGCTAATACACTTCTGGTTAACTGCAAGCAGCAAACCCAAACATCGCCGCTAAGTGGCTCCTACGTGGCTAACACTAACATCGTCCGCTTCCAAGATAGGACGCTATCGTTAACACTAACATTAGCGGCGGTCAAGTCCTTGCACACGCTGTAATATGTGGGGCCCACCCATGTGTCAGGCATGGGTCCGCCTTCCTTATTGGCAGTGCTCGCAGTGTGAGCATACGCTCTCGGCCTTACTTCTATTAGCAGCGTGCCACACATTCCAGCGCCCATAGTTTGTTATGGCTAGATAAGACTGGTGCGTACCAACGCATCACACACACATATATACATTTCCACTACAATTAATTGCCATACACGCTCTATTTCATATATTCAAGGGAACTCACCAAGAATTAATTAAGAGACCCGAGGCCGAGATAATTAATAGTTCAATGTCAATCCTAAAGAGTTATCCCCAAACCTAAGTTCAAATAGAGATATTAATAAAGAGGGAGAGAGACCTAGAAAGAAATGAGAGAGAGAGATATATCTAATTTATTCCATGGGAAGGGGTTTGTGGAGGAATGAGTTATTAAGCAGATCATGCATTAATGAAAGAGAGAAGTTAATTACCTAGACAATGAGGAATATGAGAGACAAGACAATGAGGCTCACATGGTCGGTAGAGGGAGAGGGAAAAGTGAGGATCACGTATGTATGGGAGTTGTGCCTATCGAGCAAAGAACACGCGGCTAATATACTTCTGGTAAGCAGCGAGCAGCAAACCCGAGCACCGCCACTAAGTGGACCCTACGTGGCGAACACTAGCAGCGTCCGCTTCTAAGATAGGACGCTATCGTTAACACTAACAACAGCACTGGTCAAGTCCTTGCACATGCTCTAATATGTGGGGCCCACCCATATGTCAGGCATGGGTCCGCCTTTCTTATTGGCAGTGCTCGCAGCGTTTGCATACGCTGCTCGGCTTTACTTCTATTAGCAGCGTGCGACACATTCCAGCGCCCCTAGTTTGTTATGGCTAGAGATGACTGGTGTGTACCAACGCATCACACACACATATATACATTTCCACTATCATTAATTACCATACACGCTCCATTTCATATATTCAAGGGAGCTCGCCAAGAATTAATTAAGAGACCTGAGGTGGAGATAATAAATAGTTCAATGTCGATCCTTATTGAGAGTGATACCCATACCTATGTTCCAAGAGAGATATTAATAAAGAGGGAGAGAGACCTTTAAAGAAATGAGAGAGAGAGAGAGAGAGAGAGAGAGAGAATTAATTAATTGCATGGGAAGGGGTTTGTGAAGGAGTGAGTTATTTAACAGATCATGCATTAATGAAACAGAGAAGTTAATTACCTAGACAATGAGGATTATGAGAGACAAGACAATGATGCTCACATGGTTGGGAGAGGGAGAGGGAAAAGTGACGATCGCATATGTATGGGAGTTGTGCCTATCGAGCAAAGCACACATGGCTAATACACTTCAAGTTAGCAGCGAGCAGCAAACCCGAACACCGCCGCTAAGTGGCCCCTATGTGGCTAACACTACGAGTGTCCACTTCCAATATAGGACGCTATCGTTAACACTAACAACTACGGCGGTCAAGTCTTTGCACACGTTGTAATATGTGGGACCCACCCATGTGTCAGGCATGGGTTCACCTTCCTTATTGGCAGTGCTCGCAGCATCAGCATACGCTGCTCAGCCTTACTTCTATTAGCAGCGCCCCTAGTTTGTTATGGCTAGACATGACTGGTGCGTACCAAAGCATCACACACACATATATACATTTCCACTACAATTAATTACCATACACGCTCCATTTCATATATTCAAGGGAACTCACCAAGAATTAATTAAGAGACCCGAGGCCGAGACCTCGAAAGAAATGAGAGAGAGAGATAGAGACTTAATTTATTCCTTTGGAAGGGGTTTGTGGAGGAGTGAGTTATTTAGCAGATCATGCATTAATGAAAGAGAGAAGTTAATTACCTAGACAATGAGGAATATGAGAGACAAGACAATGAGTCTCACATGGTAGGGAGAGGGAGAGGGAAAAGAGAGGATCACATATGTATGGGAGTTGTGCCTATCGAGCAATGCACACGCAGCAAATACACTTCTGGTTAACTGCGAGCAGCAAACCCGAACATCGCCGCTAAGTGGCCCCTACATGGCTAACACAAACAGCGTCCGCTTCCAAGATAGGACGCTATCGTTGACACTAACAACAGCGGCGGTCAAGTCCTTGCACACGCTGTAATATGTGGGGCCCACCCATGTATCAGGCATGGGTCCACCTTCCTTATTGGTAGTGCTCGTAGTGTCAGCATACGCTGCTCGGCCTTACTTCTATTAGCAGCGTGCGACACATTCTAGCGCCCCTAGTTTGTTATCGCTAGAGATGACTGGTGTGTACGAACGCATCACACACACATATATGCAGTTCCACTTCAATTGATTACCATACACGCTCCATTTAATATATTCAAGGGAACTCACCAAGAATAATTAAGAGAGCCGAGGCCGAGATAATTAATAATTCAATGTCAATCCTAATTGAGGGTGATCCCCATACCTAAGTTCAACGAGAGATATTAATAAAGAGGTAGAGAGACCTTGAAAGAATTGAGAGAGAGAGAGATAGAGACTTAATTTATTCCATGGGAAGGGGTTTTTTGGAGGAGTGAGTTATTTAACAGATCATGCATTAATGAAAGAGAGAAGTTAATTACCTAGACAATGAGGAATATGAGAGACAAGACAATGATGCTCACATGGTTGGGAGAGGGACAGGGAAAAGTGAGGATCGCATATGTATGGCAGTTGTGCCTATCGAGCAAAGCACACACGGCTAATACACTTCAAGTTAGCAGCGAGCAGCAAACCCGAACACCACCGCTAAGTGGCCCCTATGTGGCTAACACTAGCAGCGTCCACTTCCAAGATAGGACGCTATCGTTAACACTAACAACTACGACGATCAAGTCTTTGGACACGTTGTAATATGTGGGGCCCACCCATGTGTCAGGCATGGGTTCACCTTCCTTATTGGCAGTGCTCGCAGCGTCAGCATACGTTGCTCGGCCTTACTTCTATTAGCAGCGCCCCTAGTTTGTTATGGCTAGACATGACTGGTGCGTACCAAAGCATCACACACACATATATACATTTCCACTACAATTAATTACCATACACGCTCCATTTCATATATTCAAGGGAACTAACCAAGAATTAATTAAGAGACCCGAGGCCGAGATAATTAATAGTTCAATGTCAATCCTAATTGAGAGTGATCCCCATGCCTATGCTCAAAGAGAAATATTAATAAATAGGGAGAGAGACCTCGAAAGAAATGAGAGAGAGAGAGATAGAGACTTAATTTATTCCTTTGGAAGGGGTTTGTGAAGGAGTGAGTTATTTAGCAGATCATGCATTAATGAAAGAGAGAAGTTAATTACCTAGACAATGAGGAATATGTGAGACCTGACAATGAGTCTCACATGGTAGGGAGAGGGAGAGGGAAAAGAGAGGATCACATATGTATGGGAGTTGTGCCTATCGAGCAATGCACACGCAGCAAATACACTTCTGGTTAACTGCGAGCAGCAAACCCGAACATCGCCGCTAAGTGGCCCCTACATGGCTAACACAAACAGCGTCCGCTTCCAAGATAGGACGCTATCGTTGACACTAACAACAGCGGCGGTCAAGTCCTTGCACACGCTGTAATATGTGGGGCCCACCCATGTGTCAGGCATGGGTCCACCTTCCTTATTGGCAGTGCTCGTAGTGTCAGCATATGCTGCTCGGCCTTACTTTTATTAGCAGCGTGCGACACATTCTAGCGCGCCTAGTTTGTTATCCCTAGAGATGACTGGTGTGTACGAACGCATCACACACACATATATGCAGTTCCACTTCAATTGATTACCATACACGCTCCATTTAATATATTCAAGGGAACTCACCAAGAATAATTAAGAGAGCCGAGGCCGAGATAATTAATAATTCAATGTCAATCCTAATTGAGGGTGATCCCCATACCTAAGTTCAACGAGGGATATTAATAAAGAGGTAGAGAGACCTTGAAAGAATTGAGAGAGAGAGAGAGAGATAGAGACTTAATTTATTCCATGGGAAGGGGTTTTTGGAGGAGTGAGTTATTTAGCAAATCATGCATTAATGAAAGAGAGAAGTTAATTACCTAGACAATGAGGAATATGAGAGACAAGACAATGAGGCTCACATGGTAGGCAGAGGAAGAGGAAAAAGTGAGGATCACGTATGTATAGGAGTTGTGCCTATCGAGCAAAGCACACGCGGCTAATATACTTATGAATAGGAGCGAGCAGCAAACCTGAGCACCGCCGGTAAGTGGCCCCTACGTGGCTAACACTAGCATCATCCGCTTCCAAGATAGGACGCTATCGTTAACACTAACAATAGCGGCGGTCACGTTCTTGCACACGCGGTAATATGTGGGACCCATCCATGTGTCGGACATGGGTCCGCCTTCCTTATTGGCATTGCTCGCAGCGTCAGTATATGTTGCTCAGCCATACTTCTATTAGCAGTGTGCGACACATTCCAGCACCCCTAGTTTGTTATGGCTAGAGATGACTGGAGCGTACCAACGCATCACACACACACATATACATTTCCACTACAATTAATTGCCATACACGCTCCATTTCATATATTCAAGGGAACTCACCAAGAATTAATGAAGAGACCCGAGGGTGAGATAATTAATAGTTCAATGTCGATCCTAATTGTGGGTGGTCCCAATACCTAAGTTCAAAGAGAGATATTAATGAAGAGGGAGAGAGACCTCGAAAGAAATGAGAGAGAGAGATAGAGACTTAATTTATTCCATGGGAAGGGGTTTGTGTAGGAGTGACTTATTTAGCAGATCAGGCATTAATGAAGGAGACAAGTCAATTACCTAGACAATGAGGAATATGAGAGACACGACAATGAGGCTCACATGGTAGGTAGAGGGAGAGGGAAAAGTGAGGATCACGTATGTATGGGAGTTGTGCCTATCGAGCAAAGTACACGCGGCTAATATACTTCAGGTTAGCAGCGATCAGCAAACCCGAGCACCGCCGCTAAGTGGCCCCTACGTGGCTAACACTAGCAGCGTCCGCTTCCAAGATAGGATGCTATCATTAACACTAACAATAGAGGCAGTCAAGTCCTTGCACACGCTGTAATATGTGGGGCCCACCCATGTGTCAGGCATGTGTCTGCCTTCCTTATTGGCAGTGCTAGCAACGTCATTATACACTGCTCGGCCTTACTTCTATTAGCAGCGTGCGACACATTCCAGCGCCCCTAGTTTGTTATGGCTATAGATGTCTGGCTTGTACCAACGCATCACACACACACATATATATACATTTCAACTACGATTAATTACCATACACGCTCCATTTCAAATATTCAAGGGACTCACCAAGAATTAATTAAGAGACCCGAGAGCGAGATAATTAATAGTTCAATGTCGATCCTAATTGTGAGTGATCCCCATACCTAAGTTCAAAGAGAGATATTCATAAAGAGGGACAGAGACCTCGAAAGAAATGAGAGAGAGATAGAGACTTCATTTATTCCATGGGAAGGGGTTTGTGGAGGAGTGAGTTATTTAGCAGATCATGCATTAATGAAAGAGAGAAGTTAATTACCTAAACAATGAGGAATATGAGAGACAAGACAATGAGTCTCGCATGGTAGGGAGAGGGAGAGGGAAAAGTGAGGATCACATATGTACGGGAGTTGTGCCTACTGAGCAAAGCACACGCGGCTAATACACTTCTGGTTAACTGTGAGCAGCAAACCCCAACACCGCTGCTAGGTGGCCCCTACGTGGCTAACACTAACAGCGCCCGCTTCCAAGATAAGACGCTATCGTTAACACTAACAACGACGGCGGTCAAGTCCTTGCACACATTGTAATATGTGGGGCCCACCCATATGTCAGGCATGGGTCCGCCTTCCTTGTTTGCAGTGCCCGCAGTGTCAGCATACGCTGCTCGGCCTTACTTCTATTAGCAGCATGCGACACATTCCGGCGCCGCTAGTTTCTTATGGCTAGAGATGACTGGTCCGTACCAACGCATCACACACATATATATACATTTCCACTACAATTAATTACCATACACGCTCCATTTCATATATTCAAGGGAACTCACCAAAATTAATTAAGGGACCCAAGGCTGAGATAATTAATAGTTCAGTGTCAAGCCTAATTGAGAGTGATCCCCATACCTAAGTTCAAACAGAGATATTAATAAAGAGGGAGAGAGACCTCGAAAGAAATGAGAGAGAGAGAGATAAAGACTTAATTTATTCCATGGGAAGGGGTTTGGGGAGGAGTGAGTTATTTAGAAGATCATGCATTAATAAAAGAGACAAGTTAATTACCTAGACAGTGAGGAATATGAGAGACAAGACAATGAGGCTCACATGGTAGGTCGAGGGAGAGGGAAAAGTGAGGATCACGTATGTATGGGAGTTGTGCCTATCGACCAAAGCACACTGGCTAATATACATCAGGTTAGCAGCAAGCAGCAAACCCGAGCACCGCCGCTAAGTGGCCCCTACATGGCTAACACTAGCAGCGTCCGCTTCCAAGATAGCACGCTCTCATTAACACTAAGAATAGAGGCGGTCAAGTCCTTGCACACGCTGTAATACGTGGGGCCCACCCATGTGTCCGGCATGGGTCCGCCTGCCTTATTGGCAGTGCTCGCAGCGTGAGCATAAGCTGCTCGGCCTTACTTCTATTAGCAGCGTGCGACACATTCCAGCGCCCCTAGTTTGTTATGGCTATAGATAACTGGTGTGTACCAACGCGTCACACACACATATATACATTTCCACTACGATTAATTACCATACACGCTCCATTTCATATATTCAAGGGAACTTGCCAAGAAATAATTAAGAGATCCGAGGTCGAGATAATTAATAGTTCAATGTCGATCCTAATTGAGAGTGATCCCCATACCTAAGTTCAATGAGAGATATTAATAAAGAGGGAGAGAGACCTTGAAAGAAATGAGAGACAGATAAAGACTTAATCTATTCCATGGGAAGGGGTTTGTGGAGGAGTTAGTTATTTAACAGATCATGCATTAATGAAAGAGAGAAGTTGATTACCTAGACAATAAGGAATATGAGAGACAAGACAATGAGGCTGACATGGTAGGGAGAGGGAGACGGAAAAGTGAGGATCACATATGTATGGGAGTTGTGCCTATCGAGCAAAGCACACACGGCTAATACACTTCATGTTAGCAGCGAGTAGCTAACCCGAACACCACCGCTAAGTGGCCCCAACGTGGCTAATACTAGCAGCGTCTGCTTCCAAGATAGGACGCTATCACTAACAGTAACAGCAGCGGCGGTTAAGTCCTTGCACACGTTCTAATATATGGGGCCCACCCGTGTGTTAGGCATGGGTCCGCCTTCCTTATTGGCATTGCTTGCAGCGCCAGCATACGCTGCTCGGCCTTACTTCTATTAGCAGTGTGCGACACATTCCAGCGCCCCTAATTTGTTATGGCTAGAGATGACTGGAACGTACCAACGCATCCCACACACATATATACATTTCCACTACAATTAATTACCATACACGCTACATTTCATATATTCAAGGGAACTCACCAAGAATTAATGAAGAGACCAGAGGGAGAGATAATTAATAGTTCAATATCGATCCTAATTGTGAGTGATCCCCATACCTAAGTTCAAAGAGAGATATTAATGAAGAGGGAGAGTGACCTCGAAAGAAATGAGAGAGAGATAGAGTCTTAATTTATTCCATGGGAAGGGGTTTGTCAGGAGTGAGTTATTTAACAGATCATGCATTAATGAAAGAGAGAAGTTAATTATCTAGACAATAAGGAATATGAGAGACAAGACTATGAGTCTCACATGGTAGGGAGAGGAGAGGGAAAAGTGAGGATCACATATGTATGGGAGTTGTGCATATTGAGCAAAGCACACGCGGTTAATACACTTCTGATTAACTACGAGCATCAAACCCGAACACCCCCGCTAGGTGGCCCCTATGTGGCTAACACTAACAGCGCCCGCTTCCAAGATAGGACGCTATCGTTAACACTAACAATGGCGGCGGTCAAGTCCTTGCACACGTTGTAATATGTGGGACACACCCATGTGTCGGGCATGGGTCCGCCTTCCTTGTTTGCAGTCCTCGCAGTGTCAGCATACGCTGCTCGGCCTTACTTCTATTAGCAGCGTGCGACACATTCCAGCGCCTCTAGTTTCTTATGGCTAGAGATGACTGGTGCGTACCAACGCATCACACACACATATATAAATTTCCACTACAATTAATTACCATACACGCTCCATTTCATATATTCAAGGGAACTCACCAATAATTAATTAAGGGACCCGAGGCCGAGATAATTAATAGTTCAATGTCGAGCCTAATTGAGAGTGATCCCCATACCTAAGTTCAAACAGACATATTAATAAAGAGGGAGAGAGACCTCGAAAGAAATGAGAGAGAGAGATAGAGACTTAATTTATTACATGGGAAGGGGTTTGTGGAGGAGTGAGTTATTTAGCAGATCATGCATTAATGAAAGAGACAAGTTAATTACCTAGACAGTGAAGAATATGAGAGAAAAGACAATGAGGCTCACATGGTAGGTAGAGGGAGAGGGAAAAGTGAGGATCACGTATGTATGGGAGTTGTGCCTATCGACCAAAGCACACACGGCTAATTTACATCAGGTTAGCAGCAAGCAGCAAACCCGAGCACCGCCGCTAAGTAGCCCCTACTTGGCAAACACTAGCAGCGTCCACTTCCAAGATAGCACGCTATCATTAACACTAACAATAGAGGCGGTCAAGTCCTTGCACACGCTGTAATACGTGGGGCCCACCCATGTGTCATGCATGGGTCCGCCTTCCTTATTGGTAGTGCTCGCAGCGTGAGCATACGCTGCTCGGCCTTACTTCTATTAGCAGCGTGCGACACATTCCAGCGCCCCTAGTTTGTTATGGCTATAAATACTGGTCTGTACCAACGCATCACACACACATATGTACATTTCCACTATGATTAATTACCATACAGACTCCATTTCATATATTCAAGGGAACTCACCAAGAACTAATTAAGAGACCCGAGGGCGAGATAATTAATAGTTCAATGTCGATCCTAATTGTGGGTCATCCCTAGACCTAAGTTCAAAGAGAGATATTCATAAAGAGGGAGAGAGACCTCGAAAGAAATGAGAGAGAGATAGAGACTTAATTTATTCCATGGGAAGGGGTTTGTGGAGGAGTGAGTTATTTAGCAGATCATGCATTAATGAAAGAGAGAAGTTAATTACCTAGACAATGAGGAATATGAGAGACAAGACAATGAGTCTCACATGGTAGGGAGAGGGAGAGGGAAAAGTGAGGATCACATATGTATGGGAGTTGTGCCTATTGAGAAAAGCACACGCGGCTAATACACTTCTGGTTAACAGCGAGCAGCAAACCCGAACACTGCCGCTTGGTAGCCCCTATGTGGCTAACACTAAGAGCGTCCGCTTCCAAGATAGGGTGCTATCGTTAACACTAACAACAGCGGCGGTCAAGTCCTTGCACACGCTATAATATGTGGGGCCCACCCAAGTGTCCGGTATGGGTCTGCCTTCCTTATTGGCAGTGCTCCCCGTGTCAGCATACGCTGCTCGGCCTTACTTCTATTAGCAGCGTGCGACACATTCTAGCGCCACTAGGTTCTTATGGCTAGAGATGACGGGTGCATACCAACGCATCACACACACATATATACATTTCCACTACAATTAATTACCATACACGCTCTATTTCATATATCCAAGGGAACTCACAAAGAATTAATTAAGAGACCCGGGGCCAAGATAATTAATAGTTCAATGTCGAGCCTAATTGAGAGTGATTCCCATACCTAAGTTCAAAGAGAGATATTAATAAAGAGTGAGAGAGACCTCGAAAGAAATGAGAGAGAGAGAGATTGAGACTTAATTTATTCCATGGGAAGGGGTTTGTGGAAGAGTGAGTTATTTAGTAAATCATGCATTAATGAAAGAGAGAAGTTAATTACCTAGACAATGAGGAATATGAGGGACAAGACAATGAGGCTCACATGGTAGGTAGAGGGAGAGGGAAAAGTGAGGATCACGTATGTATGGGAGTTGTGCCTATCGAGTAAAGCACACGCGGCTAATATACGTCAGGTTAGCAGCGAGCAGCAAACCCGAGCACCGCCGCTAAGTGGCCCCTACGTGGCTAACCCTAGCAGTCTCCGCTTCCAAGATAGCACGCTATCATTAACACTAACAATAGATGCGGTCAAGTGCTTGCACACGCTGTAATATGTGGGGCCCACCCATGTGTCAGGCATGGGTCCGCCTTCCTTATTGGCAGTGCTCGCGGCGTCAGCATACGTTGCTCGGCCTTACTTCTATTAGCAGCGTGCGACACATTCCAGCGCCCCTAGTTTGTTATGGCTATAGATGACTGGTGTGTACCAACGCATCACACACACATATATACATTTCCACTATGTTTAATTACCATACACGCTCCATTTCATATATTCAAGGGAACTCGCCAAGAATAATTAGGAGACCCGAGGTCGAGATAATTAATAGTTCAATGTCGATCCTAATTGAGAGTGAACCCCTTACCTAAGTTCAAACAGAGATATTAATAAAGAGGGAGAGAGACCTTGAAAGATATGAGAGAGAGATAGAGACTTAATATATTCCATGGGAAGGGGTTTGTGGAGGAGTGAGTTATTTAACAGATCATGCACTAATGAAAAAAAGAATTTAATTACCTAGACAATAAGGAATATGAGAGACAAGACTACGAGGCTCACATGGTAGGGAGAGGGAGTGGGAAAAGTGAGGATCACATATGTATGGGAGTTGTGCCTATCGAGCAAAGCACACACGGCTAATACACTTCATGTTAGCAGCGAGCATTAAACCCGAACACCACCGCTAAGTGGCCCCTACGTAGCTAATACTAGCAGCGTCCGCTTCCAAGATAGGACGATATAGTTAAAACTAACAACAGCGGTGGTCAAGTCCTTGCACATGTTGTAATATGTGGGGCCCACCCGTGTGTCAGGCAGGGGTCCGCCTTCCTTATTGGCATTAATGAAAGAGAGAAGTTAATTACCTAGACAATGAGGAATATGAGAGACAAAACAATGAGGCTCACATTGTAGGTAGAGGGAGAGGGAAAAGTGAGGATCACGTATGTATGGGAGTTGTGCCTATCGACCAAAGCACACGCGGCTAATATACTTCTGGTTAGCAGTGAGCAGCAAACCCGAGCACCGCCGCTAAGTGTCCCCTACGTGGCTAACACTAGCAGCGTCCGCTTTCAAGATAGGATGCTATCATTAACACTAACAACAGCGGCGGTCAAGTCCTTGCACACGCTGTAATATGTGGGGCCCACCCATGTGTCAGGCATGGGTTCGCCTTCCTTATTGGCTGTGCTCGCAGCGTCAGCATACGCTGCTCGGCCTTACTTCTATTAGCAGCGTGCGACACATTTCAGCGCCCCTAATTTGTTATGGCTAGAGATGACTGGTGTGTGCCAACGCATCACACACACATATATATACATTTCCACTACGAGTAATTACGATACATGCTCCATTTCAAATATTCAAGGGAACTCGCCAAGAATTAATTAAGAGACCCGAGGTCGAGACAATTAATAGTTCAGTGTCGGTCTTGATTAAGAATGATCCCCATACCTAAGTTCAAAGAGAGATATTACTAAAAAGGGAGAGAAACCTTGAAAGAAATGAGAGAGATAGAGACTTAATTTATTCCATGGGAAGGGGTTCGTGGAGGAGTGAGTTATTTAACAGATCATGCATTAATGAAAGAGAGAAGTTAATTATCTAGACAATGAGGAATATGAGAGACAAGACAATGAGGCTCACATGGTAGGGAGAGGGAGAGGAAAATTGAGGATCACATATATATGGGAGTTGTACCTATCGAGCAAAGCACACACGGCTAATACACTTCAGGTTAGCAGCGATAGGAAACCCGAACACCGCCGCTAAGTGGCCCCTACGTGGCTAACACTAGCAGCGTCCGCTTCCAAGATAGGACGCTATCGTCAACACTAACAACAGCGGCGGTCAAGTCCTTGCACACATTGTAATATGTGGGGCCCACCCATTTGTCAGGCATGGGTCCGCCTTCCTTATTGGCAGTGCTCGTAGCATCAGCATACGCTGCTCGACCTTACTTCTATTAGCAGTGTGCGACACATTCCAGCGCCCCTAGTTTGTTATGGCTAGAGATGACTGGTGTGTACCAACGCATCACACACACATATATACATTTCCACTACAATTAATGACCATACACGCTCCATTTCATATATTCAAGGGAACTCACCAATAATTAATTAAGAGACCCGAGGCCGAGATAATTAATAGTTCAATGTCGATCCTAATTGAGAGTGATCCCCATGCCTAAGTTCAAAGAGAGATATTAATAAAGAGGAAGAGAGACCTCGAAAGAAATGAGAGAGAGATAGAGACTTAATTTATTCCTTGGGAAGGGGTTTGTGGAGGAGTGAGTTATTTAGCAGATCATGCATTAATGAAAGAGAGAAGTTAATTACCTAGACAATGAGGAATATGAGAGACAAGATAATGAGTCTCACATGGTAGGGAGAGGGAGAGGGAAAAGAGAGGATCACATTTGTATGGGAGTTGTGCCTATCGAGCAAATCACACGTGGCTAATACACTTATGGTTAACTGCGAGCAGCAAACCCGAACAACGCCGCTAAGTGGCCCCTACGTGGGTAACACTAACAGCGTCCGCTTCCAAGATAGGACGCTATCATTAACAGTAACAACAGCGGCGGTCAAGTCCTTGCGCACGCTGTAATATGTGGGGTCCACCCATGTGTCAAGCATGGGTCCGCCTTCCTTATTGGCAGTGCTCACAGTGTCGGCATACGCTGCTCAGCCTTACTTCTATTAGCAGCGTGCGACACATTCCAACAGGTTGTTTTGTGTGCCACTCGTCATCAGACAGTGAAACGTCTGGTCTAGCCCTTAGTTGAGGGATCTTCACTACTGTCCTGCCATCCATATCCGTGCCCACCCAAACCACGCCCCTAGTTTGTTATGGCTAGTGATGACTAGTGCGTACCAACATATCACACACACATATATACATTTCCACTACAATTAATTACCATTCTCGCTCCATTTCATATATTCAAGGGAACTCGCAAAGAATTAATTAAGAGACCCAAGGCCGAGATAATTAATAATTCAATGTCAATCCTAATTGAGAGTGATCCCCATACCTTAGTTCAAAGAGAGATATTAATAAAGAGGGAGAGAGACCTCGAAAGAAATGAGAGAGAGAGACTTAATTTAGTCCATGGGAAGGGGTTTGTGGAGGAGTGAGTTATTTAGCAGATCATGCATTAATGAAAGGGAGAAGTTAATTACCTAGACAATGAGGAATGTGAGAGACAAGACAATGAAGCTCACATGGTAGGTAGAGGGAGAGAGAAAAGTGAGGATCACGTATGAATGGGAGTTGTGCTCATCGTGCAAAGCACACGCGACTAATATACTTCTGAATAGCAGATTGCAGCAAACCCGAGCACCGCTGGTAAGTGGACCCTACGTGGCTAACACTAGCAGCATCCGCTTCCAAGATAGAACGCTATCGTTAACACTAACAACAGCGGCGGTCAAGTCCTTGCACACGAAGTAATATGTGGGGCCCACCCATATGTCATGGGTCCGCCTTCCTTATTGGCAGTGCTCGCAGCGTCAGCATACACTGCTCGGCCTTACTTCTATTAGCAGCATGTGACACATTCCAGTGCCCCTAGTTTGTTATGGCTAGAGATGACTCGTGTGTACCAACGCATCACACACACATATATACATTTCCACTACGATTAATTACCATACATGCTCCATTTCATATATTCAAGGGAACTCACCAAGAATTAATTAAGAGACCTGAGGTCGAGATAATTAATAGTTCAATGTCGGTCCTAATTGAGACTGATCCCCATACCTAAGTTCAAAGTGAGATATTAATAAAGAAGGAGACAGACCTTGAAAGAAATGAGAGAGAGAGAGAGAGACTTAATCTATTCCATGAGAAGGGGTATGTGGAGGAGTGAGTTATTTAACAGATCATGCATTAATGAAAGAAAGAAGTTAATTACCTAGACAATACGAAATATGAGAGACAAGACAATGAGGCTCACATGGTAGGGAGAGGGTGAGGGAAAAGTGAGAATCACATATGTATGGGAGTTGTGCCTATCGAGCAAAGCAGACACGTCTAATACACTTCAGGTTAGCAGCAAGCAGCAAACCCGAACACCACTGCTAAGTGGCCCCTACGTGGCTAACACTAGCAGCGTCCGCTTCTAAGATACGACGCTATCGTCAACACTAACAACAGCGATGGTCAAGTCCTTGGACATGTTGTAATATATGGGGTCCAACCATGTGTCAGGCATGGGTCCGCCTTCCTTATTGGCAGTGCTCGCAGCGTCAGCATACGCTGCTCGGCCTTACTTCTATTAGCAGCCTGCGACACATTCCAACACCCCTAGTTTTTATGGCTAGAGATGACTAGCGCGTACCAACGCATCACACACGCATATATACATTTCCACTACAATTAATTACCATACACGCTCCACTTCATATATTCAACGGAACTCACCAAGAATTAATTGAGAGACCTGAGGGAGGGATAATTACTAGTTCAATATCGATCCTAATTGAGAGTGATCCTCATACCTAAATTCAAAGAGAGATATTAATAAAGAGGGAGAGAGATCTCGAAATAAATGAGAGAGAGATAGAGACTTAATTTATTCCATGGGAAGGGGTTTGTGGAGGAGTAAGATCTTTAGCAGATCATGCATTAATGAAAGAGAGAAGTTAATTACCTAGACAATGAGGAATATGAGAGACAAAACAATGAGTCTCACATGGTAGGGAGAGGGAGAGGGAAAAGTGAGGATCACATATGTATGGGAGTTGTGCCTATTGAGCAACGCACACACGGCTAATACACTTCAGGTTAACTGCTAGCAGCAAACCCGAACACCGCCGCTAGGTGGCCCCTACGTGGCTAACACTAACAGCGTCCGCTTCCAAGATAGGACGCTATCGTTAACACTAACAACAGCGGCGGTCAAGTATTTGCACACGCTGTAATATGTGGGGGCCACCCATGTGTCAGGCATGGGTTCGCCTTCCTTATTGGCAGTGCTCGTAATGTCAGCATACGCTGCTCGGCCTTACTTCTATTAGCAGTGTGCGACACATTCCAGCACCGCTAGTTTCTTATAGTTGGAGATGACTGGTGCGTACCAATGCATCATGCACACATAAATACATTTCCACTACAATTAATTACCATACACGCTCCATTTCATATATTCAAGGGAACTCACTAAGAATTAATTAATAGACCCGAGGCCGAGATAATTAATAGTTCAATGTCGAGCCTAATTGAGAGTGATCTCCATACCTAAGTTGAAAGGGAGATATTAATAAAGAAGGAGAGAGACCTTGACAGAAATGAGAGAGATAGAGACTTAATTTATTCCATGGGAAGGGGTTTGTGGAGGAGTGAGTTATTTAGCATATCATGCATCAATGAAAGAGAGAAGTTAATTACCTAGACAATGAGGAATATGAGAGACAAGACAATGAGCCTCACATGGTAGGTAGAGGGATAGGGAAAAGTGAGGATCACGTATGTATGGGAGTTGTGCCTATCGAGCAAAGCACACGCGGCTGTTATACTTCAGGTTAGCAGCGAGCAGCAAACCCGAGCACCGCCGCTAAGTGGCCCCTACATGGCTAACACTAGCAGCGTCCGCTTCCAAGATAGGAAGCTATTATTAACACTAACAATAGAGGCGGTCAAGTCCTTGCACACGCTGTAATATGTGGGTCCCACCCATGTGTCAGGCATGGGTCCGCCTTCCTTATTGGCAGTGCTCGCAGCGTCAGCATACGCTGCTCGGCCTTACTTCTATCAGCAGCGTGCGACACATTCCAGCGCCCCTAGTTTGTCATGTGTCGGGGGAAACTGTCCGCCACGAACACCTATGGGACCGGAGCCCCTTGTCTGTGCGGTACAAGGGCGGAGGGAGCACAAAGAGCAGATCGAAGCAGACGCGCGGGCAGTTTTACCCAGGTTCGGGCCGCACGGATGCGTAAAACCCTACTCCTGCTTGGTTGTGTATTGAGTTGAGTGCTCGGGAGCTTGAAGAAGCAGCTACACCGTGCGTGAGAGTAATCTAGGTTTCGAACCCTCTCCACGTTGTGCATGGGCCTCCTTTTATAGCGCAAGGGGTCACCGACAGGTGTCAACGTAGGAGAAAGGGGTAAAAAAGTAAAAGAGGTGGTAGTTGTAACAGTGCGGGAACAGTGGAGCTACAGTACAGAACAGTGGTCTATACCTACTTTAACAGTGGGGGACAAGGGCATTTAATGCCCGTCGCCGTCGACCCCAAAAGCTCCCGCCTTAGCGTCTCCGTCCGCCACGGCGACGGATTTATCGCCGTGGTGCGCCACCATGTACCCCAGGCTACACAGCCATCCGCCACGCGTCCCTGGTTAGGCCCCAGGGTGACGCGTGGGCCGATGAGCTGGAGCGCGGGCACACAGCGTAGCCTTCCCGGCAAGCACCTTGCCGGGGCCTTGATCTTGCCGGGCCCGGGAACTTGCCGCTCCCCGGGCCCCTTGCCGGGGCGCGCATAGCGCCGAGGCGATATCTTCTAGTCTTCCTGGCAAGCTCCTCTTGCCAGGGTCTTGTGTTAGTGGAACAGCCTTGAGCCTGGTACGGCCTTCCCGGCAAGCTCCTCTTGCCGGGGTCTCGGTCTTCTGTCTTGTATACTTTGTTTTTGAATGGTTTAATAAGAAGCAGGAAGGTCTCCGGCGAGCACGCAGTGAACCTTGCCGCGGGAAGCCGCAACTGCCCGTGCACAAGTTGGGGTACTGGGGTACCCCTACCTTAGTACACCGACAGGAGCCCCCGGGCCTGGGCCACACACGGTGCCGAGCGCTGTTGGGCCAGGCCCAAAACAGTGCACGGGCACCCGCGGCCCGCGGCGCGCCGAATCCACTTCCATATCCGCCGCACCCCACGGTAACGGCACGCGTCGATTGCGGCGCCGTGGGATGGGACGTGCCCACGATCTCTTAATGGAAAGGGCGAAACGCCCCCCACTCCTCCATAAAAGCAGAGGCAGCGGGCGCGGTTCCCCTCCCTGTGCTCTCATTACGTCGTCTTCTACCTGCAAAAGATTCCTTCTTGCGCTCCGCCTCCACAGCTCCGCCGCCGCCGAGCTCTTCGTCCCCTTCCTTCCGCCGCGTCCGCCATGGCCCCAAAGGCCGACAAGGCGAAAGCGGAGAAGTCCAAGAAGGAGAAATCCGAGCAAGCAGCCAAGCTCATCGCTTACCGGAAGCGGCACGTCGTCTTCCCACCGAAGCTCGGCGTGCAAGAACTCTGGAACAAGTATTACTTGTTCTGGTCCAAGGGCACCGACGCGCATCCCCGCACCCGAGCATACCCAGCCGCCGCCAAGGACAACTATCCCGGCGGGTATCACTTCTTTGCTGCCTTTTTCCATTGCGGTCTCTGTCCTCCTTTTTCGAACTTCTTCTGTGATATCATGAATACGTATGGCTTCCATCTGCTTGATTTCACCCCCAACGCCATTCTCACCATGGCCGTTTTCGCACATATGTGCGAAAACTTCATAGGAGTCCACCCCAACGTAGCCCTCTTTAGACACTTTTTCACTCCTAGAGCTGAGGCCGATGCCCCCCTCTCCGGAGGAATTTCTTGGGTCTTCCGTCTTAACAAGAAGGGGTCGTACTTGCCGGGGGAGCTCCGCGGCAAGTGGGAAGAATGGCGAGCGGAGTGGTGCTGGATTGTAGAAGACCAGCCGCAAGCCTTCACCGCGCCGCGCACAACGCCTATCGTGCGCGGCAGAGATTGGAGTGATCTAGATTCCGACGACGTCAAGCTCGACATCGCCCTCGTCCGGATTCTTCGTCTTCGGCTGGCTCGGCTGTCAGTTGCCGAGGTGGGCGCAGATTTCCTCCGCCGGCGCATCGCCCCTCTCCAGGACCGGAAGAGGCCGGCCTGGGAGTACGGCGGCCCGGCAGACATCATGAGGCTGCGCCCCGGGCTTAATTTCAACTTCACCACTCTGGAGCTGCGCGGGATGGTACGGGAACTCTTCAAGTATGACCCGACGCACCCCGAGTGGTTCAGGACTCCCCGGGAAGTGGTGCCGCTCTGCAACAACGCCGCGAGGGACCGGATCCTTGCCATGATGCCGATGTGCGACTCGCATGGCTTGGACCGCTCGTGGATCGCCCCGAAGCCCATCGACGTCCTCAACTTCTACGACAACCTCGTCGAGGTGGCGAGTAACAAGGAGGACCTCAAGCTGCATACGCGGGACACCACCGACCAGGAAATCGCCTACATAGCTTCTCGGGCTGAGGAGGCCGCCGCAGCCGCGGCGGCAGGAGTCTTCGGGTTCTCGCCGGAGGAGGCGGAGGCCGAAGAGGCGTCCACCCAGGCGGAAGAGGCGGAGATCCGCCGGTTGCTGAACCTCCCACCCGACGCGCTCGCCGGGGTCCCCTCGTTGAGGCACTCCGGGATCCATGGGATCGCGACGGAGGCTGCGGCAAGGGAGGGCACCGCCGGAGGGAGCAGAGGCGCCGCGAGGGGCGGAGGCGCCAAGGGAAAGAGGGCCGCAGCGCTGGATGCTGGGCCCAGCGAGCCGGCCGGGGCAGAGGAGGAGGAGGAGGAGGAGGCCGAAGACTCCGGCGGATCTACGGAGTTATACGCCGACGACCTCTCCTCGTCGGAGAGCTCCCCGCCCCCGGCAAGCCCGAAGGAGTCCCCGGCAAAGCGCCTCCGCAAGGCGGCGACGGGGGAAAGAGCACAGGCGCCCCGGCAACAGCCACCTCGGCGGGCGGCTCCCCGGGGGAGTCAAGCCGCGCCAAGGCCGTCCGGCGCACCAGCCGCAGCAGAGGCGGCCCGTGCGCGGACCACGACGGAGGCGCCCCGCAGGCCGGCAGCGAGCCGGCAGGGGTCTTCTCGGAGCGGAGCAACAGCTCCGCCCGCCCCCCGGGCGCCGGCAGCCACAGGGGCTGGGTCTTCGCAGCCCCCAGCCCCGGTGAGCGCCAAGCGCGCGAGGGAGTCTTCGCCTCCCGCTCCTCGCGTCGACGCGCCCACGGTGGAGTATGACTTCTCCGCCCTGAGCGAGGACGACGAGGAGGACCAGGAGTAAGGATCCGAGATTCTTCATCTTCTTGATTTTTGTCTTGAACTTCTGTTGATGCTGACTCTGTTTACTGTTTTGATTCCAGGACCCTGGCCCATCGCGCAGCGAAGAAGGCCAAGGCGCCCGAGGCCGAGGTCGCGGAGGACTCGGCAGCGGCGGCAACAGAGGGCGCGCCGGAGCCGAGCCTGCCGGACTCTGGCACTGCTCCGATGAGCAGCCCCCAGCGCAGCCCGCAGCGCAGCCCCCAGCGTAAGTCTGGGGTTCTTTCTTTTCGCTTGTCGGGGTACGTCTGAGGCTTTTGATTTTATCTTCATGTTTTGACATCTCTTGTCTTGTTCTGTACAGAGGAGGAACCGCAGCGGGAAGAGCGCCCGGAGACCACCGCCGAGGAGCCGCAGGCACCGCCATCCCCGCCAAGGCAGGACTCTCCGGCAAGGGAGAGTGCTCCGTCAAGGGCGGGTACTCCGCCAAGGCAGAGTACCCCGCCCAGGACGAGCAGCCCGGCAAGGGCGGCCACCCCGCCAAGGCCAAGTTCCCCGGCGAGGGCGACTACTCCGACGAGGCCGAGCTCCCCGGCGAGGGAGCCCGCCGCTGAGGACGTCCGCCAAGGTAACCTTTGTAACTTGTCTTCTTGGCTTGTCTCTTTTTTGGATATTTGCTTGGGTCTTGAATTTCTTTGTCTTCTTCTTCTTTCTAGATCTTCCTCCTCCTGTGCCCATGGAGACGGAGGTGATTATCCTCGAGGAGGAGGACGCGCAGGGCGGCGGCGGCGACGCTCCAGTCGTCGAGGAGGTGGGCGAGGCCGCCGAGCCGGCCGCGCAAGAGACTGCTCCGGCTGCGGACGCAGCGGCCGGGGAGGGGGACGGTGGCCGCACCGCCGACCCGGAGGCGGCGGGAGCATCGGATGCTGCACCGGCCACCGGTCCCTCCGCCGGCGAGGAGCAAAGGTTCTATCTCGAGGCCCCCAATGGCGTCTTCATCCAGATGCCGTGGGGGTCTTCGTCGCGAGCTCCTGCGGAGGGCGAGGCATTCGACGGAGAGGTCCTCGCCTCCGCAGGCCTGAAGATCGTCCAGGCGCCCGTTGGAGGTGAGGGGCCCGAGGAGGAGCGATTGCTTCATCAGCTCCTGGCCCTTTACCGGGCCAGGCAAGCAAAGCTCGCTTCCCGGGAGGCTCTTGCCGCCAAGGCCGCGGCAGAGATGGAGAAGCGTGCGGCGGAGCTCAGCGCCGCCAATCAGGCTGCTCTCCGCCAGGTGGCGGAGGAGCGTGAGCGTCTCGCCGGCGAGTACCAAGAGTGGGTACTTGAGAGGGCCGAAGCCGATGAACAGCAGCGTCTCGCCGGGGTGGAGATGTCCCGGCGAGAGGGAGAGCTCGCGCAGCGGAAGGTTGAGCTGGATTCTCATGAAGAAGACCTTGCCGCTCGCGAGGCTGCCCTTGGCGGGGAGCTGAAGGAGGCGAAGGCCGCCGCGGTTGCCGCGGAGGACGCCAAGAAGGAGCTCGCCGCCAAGGTCGAACAACTGGAGAAGGCGATGAAGGTGAGCGCCGAGAAGGTTGCCGCGCTCATCCTGGAGCGCGAGAAGGATGCTCACACAAACTCAGAGCTCCAGGTGAGTTTATCCAAGAGGGGTGACGAGCTGAAGGCCGCCAAGGATTCCATTGAAGACTTGGAGCTGAAGGTCACCACCCTGAAGGAATCGCTTGATGCTGCCCGGGCCCAGGAGACCAAGTTGAAGGATGAGTTCCGCAAGGAGCGAACCTTGGTGGAGAGCGTCAACAAGGCCTCCGAGCTCTTCCGGCAGACTATCGAGGTGTGGACCGAAGAGCTGGTTTCTTCTGCGTCCAATATTGACCAGGAGTTGCTGGCGTTGAAGGTCGAACATCTTATCTACTCGCCGGATCCAGATCTCCCGCACAGCGCCAAGCTCAGCCTCTTCTTCAGAGGCGTCGCTCCGGCTCTTGCAGGTCTCCGGAACCGCATCCCCGCGCAGCTGGCCGAGGAGTCGCGCCGACTCTGCGCGGGAACTCTGGAGCGGGTCTTGACGAAGATCGTGTACCGCAACCCGGGGATTAATCTCACGAACGTTCTTCGCACCCTGCCGGCAGATGCAGACACGGAGGCCCTGAAGGAGCAGGTCGGCCACATCATCGCCAAGGTGGCAAAGCTTGGCAGGAAGGAAGGCGACCGCGTAGACTAGGGCTCCATTTATCTTTATCTTTTTGTTGCTGCACATTATGTTATGAACTCATTAGTCTATTGCGACAAGTTATCCTTGTAAGATATTTGTTTTACTTCAATCAATCAGTGCAATGTTATCTTCCTTGTTTCAATCTTTGACTTTGTGTGTTTTTCACCCTTCGCTCCCGGGGAGCTTGCCGGCAAGGGGCCCTTGCCGCGGGCGCTGAGTGCTGGACTCTGAGCAGCCTGCTGGCCAAGGTCCTCGCCGGCAAGCAACCTTGCCGCAGCTGGTCGCAACGCACTTAGCTTGCTGAGCGTACTCGGAAACGAGGCAAGGGCGCGACACTTGTCGCAGCTCACTTAAATCGTTGAGTGGACTCGAAAACAAGATAAGGGTGCGGCAAGCTACGGGTAGGTTCCTCCGCGCACAGGTTTTCCATACAAAGTGTGATCGTTCAAGGAAGACAACCAAAATTTAAAATTTGAACTGGTCAAATTCTAACAACTTATCTTTCATATGCTGCTTGCTCATGTTGCTTGCTTTCCGGTAAGGCTCTTCTTACTTGAACAGTACTTAGTCCCTCCTCCATCTCCCCCCCGGCAAACTTGTGCGCGAGGAACGTTCCTTCTGCTTAAGAAAAAAGGAAAGGGAGAGGGAAACAAGCATATTGCCTTTCGGCGTAATAGTGTTTACCGTATGTCTGAGTGTTGCATCAAATGCCAAACAGAACATGCAAACAGCAAAGAGAAGCATGCAAAAGGCAATCGACGCGAAAAACACGAGAACTTTACTGATGCACGGGGTCTGCGCCCGGCTTTGTACAAAGGGTTACATGCAACAGCGGCAAGGCTTGTACAAAAGGTGGTTGCCGGAGCGGATCACGGCAACCGCGCCTTAGGGGTGAAACTTGCGAAGATGCTCTATGTTCCAGGAGTTGCTCACCGGTAAGCCTTCTTCGGTCTCGAGGCGGACAGCGCCGGGCCTCGTAACTCGTCTCACCCGATAAGGGCCTTCCCACTTCGGCGTCAACTTGTTGGAATTCTTGGCGGACTGAACACGCCGAAGAACAAGGTCGCCTTCCTCGAGACTCCTGGCCTTGACCTTGCGGCTATGGTAGCGGCGCAAAGCTTGCTGGTATCGAGCAGCTCGTACAGCAGCCTGGAGACGTCCCTCCTCAAGGAGCAATGCGTCATCTTGCCGCAGTTGCTCTTGCTCGAGCTCATCATAAGCGAGTACTCGAGGAGATCCGTATACGAGTTCCGTGGGGAGAACTGCCTCTGCTCCATAGACTAGAGCAAAAGGTGTCTGTCCGGTGGCTCGACTTGGTGTCGTTCTGATTGACCAAAGAGCCGCCGGGAGCTCCTCTATCCAATTCCTTCCGCACTTGCGCAGCCTGTCAAAGGTCCTTGTCTTGAGTCCGCGCAGCACTTCAGCATTTGCCCTCTCCGCTTGGCCGTTGCTCCTTGGGTGAGCAACAGAAGCGAAACAGACCTTGGCGCCAAGGTCTTGGACGTACTGCATGAAGGTGCGACTAGTGAATTGCGTACCGTTGTCGGTGATGATCCTGTTAGGGATCCCGAAACGGCAAACAATCGACCTGAAGAACCTGACTGCTGACTGTGCTGTCACCTTTCTCACTGGCTCCACTTCTGGCCACTTTGTGAACTTGTCGATTGCAACGTACAAGTACTCAAAGCCCCCGACAGCACGAGGGAAAGGGCCGAGGATATCGAGCCCCCAGACCGCGAAGGGCCATGACAAAGGGATTGTTTGGAGAGCTTGAGCTGGCTGATGAATTTGCTTTGCATGGAACTGGCACGCTTCACACTTGGTTACTAGTGCAGTTGCATCTTGGAGGGCTTCTTGCCAAAAGAACCCTTGCCGGAAAGCTTTCCCGGCAAGTGCCCTTGCGCCAATGTGGTGGCCGCATATGCCTCCGTGTATTTCTGCCAACAGCTTCCGTCCATCTTCTCTGGAGATGCATTTCAACCTGACACCGTTGAGTCTTCTTCTGTACAGCTCGTTATCCACAAACTGATACATACTTGACTGCCTGGTTATCTTCTCCATCTCTTGAGGGTCGTCGGGAAGTTCTCCAGTTTGCAGAAAACGGACGATCTGCTGCGCCCATGCTGGAGCCCGAGGCTCGACTGCAAGGACTAAAGGCTCGAGGGCCGCTGCGGGAACCTCGGCTTCTACGGCAAAGACCTCTGGTCCTACCGGAGCTGACGGTCCCCCGGCAAGCTCGCCGGGGCGAGGCTTGTCGGGAACACTTGCTTCAACTGCACAAGCCCGAGGGCTTGCAGGAGCAAACTGTTCCTCAGCGTTGTTGTTGATCTTGGGAACTTTGGCGGCGGGTTCAGGAAGATCCGCCGGCAAGTAGTCGTCGGAGACCAACTTTCTCTTCTTGGACTGCCCAGTTGATGGTGTAACTGATGGCTGAGTCAGCTTGAGCAAAAAGGTCCCTGGTTCCACAGGTAACTTCATCGCGGCGCACTTTGAAAGGCCATCTGCAATCTCATTTTGAGCTCTTGGGACGTGCTCCATCTGCAGACCTTCAAAGTGCTCTTCAAGCTTCCTCACTTCATCGACATATGCTTCCATCAAAGGGCTCTGATAGCTTTTGTTAACTTGTCGGACCACCAACTGAGAATCGCCCCGCACAATCAGCTTTCTGATCCCAAGTTCGGCCGCAATCCTGAGGCCGGCAAGCAAGCCTTCATATTCTGCAGTGTTGTTTGTCGCTTGCTCCCTGGGAAAGTGCATCTGGATAACATATTTGAGGTGTTCTCCGGTGGGCGCGATGAGTACCACGCCGGCACCGGCGCCTTGCAGCGAGAAGGCACCGTCAAAATACATTACCCATTCACTTGTCGCTTCTTGCACGGGTACACTCGTTTCTTGAACTTCTTCTTCTGGCGTTGGGGTCCACTCAGCGATGAATTCTGCCAAAGCTCGGCTCTGTATGGTTGAAGTACTTTCAAACTTGAGTCCAAAGCTTGACAGCTCCAGTGCCCACTCGACGATCCTGCCTGTTGCTTCTGGATTGTGCAATATCCTCTTCAACGGAAAGCGAGTGACCACTGTTATCTCATGGGCTTGGAAGTAGTGGCGCAGCTTTCTTGAGGCCATGAGGAGGCCGAAAAGCAATTTTTGCACACCAGAGTACCTTGATCTAGCTCCCTGGAGAAGGGAACTTACAAAATACACTGGGCGCTGCACCATCTTCTTCCGCACCTCTCCTTGTTCCTGCGCAGAGTCTTCCTTGTCGGGGCCAGAGCTTGTCGGGACAGTCCCCTGCTTGTCGCTAGATTCGCTTGCCGGTGATGCTGACTCCTCGTCGGACTCCCTCTCCGCCACTAACGCAGCACTAACCACCTGGTTGGTTGCCGCTAAGTATAGCAACAACTTTTCCTGTGGTCTAGGTGCGACAAGTGTAGGAGTGGAGGACAGGTACCGTTTCAAATCCTGCAACGCCGCCTCCGCTTCCGGAGTCCACTTCATGGGACCTGCCTTCTTCAAGATTTTGAAGAAAGGTAGGGCGCGCTCTGCGGATTTTGAAATGAACCTACTGAGGGCAGCAACACAACCTGCAAGCCTTCTGACATCCTTGACGCGCTTCGGGGCTTCTATCTGCTCGATGGCTTTGATCTTGTCGGGGTTGGCTTCAATCCCCCTCTGTGATACAAAGAACCCGAGAAGCTTGCCGGAGGGGACTCCAAAGACGCACTTCTCGGGGTTCAACTTGAGCTGTATCCTGCGCAGGTTTTGAAATGTTTCCTCTAAGTCTTGAATCAGGGTTTCTTTGCTCTTGCTCTTCACCACGATGTCATCCATGTAAGCTTCTACATTTCTGTGGATCTGTGGCTCAAAAGCAGTGTACACTACCCTTGCAAAGGTTGAGCCTGCATTCTTCAGTCCAAATGGCATGCGGATAAAGCAATAAGTGCCACATGGAGTGATAAATGCAGTCTTCTCTTCATCCTCCTTGGCCATGAAAATCTGATGATAGCCTGAGTATGCATCAAGAAAACAGAGTAGCTCACATCCGGCAGTGGAGTCAACGATCTGGTCAATGCGCGGCAAAGGGAAGGGATCCTTGGGACATGCTTTATTCACATCGGTGAAGTCTATACACAGTCTCCACTTCCCGTTGGCCTTGCGCACGACGACTGGGTTTGCCAGCCACGTCGGATGGATCACACCTCTAACTAGACCTGCTGCCTCTAGTTTCTTGATCTCCTCATTGATGAACTCTTGGCGCTCCACGGCTTGCTTCCTCACTTTCTGCTTGATAGGCCGCGCATGAGGACAGACAGCAAGCTTGTGCTCAATCACCTTCCTGGGAACACCGGGGATGTCAGACGGTTGCCAAGCAAACACATCGACATTCGCCCGCAGGAAGGCGACGAGCGCGCTTTCCTATTTGCTGTCAAGGGTGGCACTGATGGTGAAGGTACCACCAGTGCCATCCTCCTTTGCGGGCACTTTCTTGGTTGCCGGAGGAGCAGCCATTCCTTTCTTGCTCTTGCCGGTGGAGCTCGATGGAACGTCCTCGACGGCAGCGCAGCACTCCGAAGAGGTGCGGTTGCCGGAGTGGGTCCCAGAGCACTTGCCGGACTTGGTCTTCGTCTTCTTCCCCCCGGGAGCTTCAGCGGCAAGAGTATCCTTCTCGGCCGCAGCTGCCGCATCCCGGTAAATCTTGTCGGCGCAGATAAGCGCATCTTTCTTGTCGCTGTGGACAGTGATGACGCTTATCGGCCCCGGCATCTTCAGCACGTTGTAGGCATAGTGGGAAGCTGCCATGAACTTGGCGAGGGCGGGACGGCCGAGTATTCCATTGTAGGGCAATGGAATATCAGCAACGTCAAAGGTGATGCGCTCAGTCCTGAAGTTGAGCTCTCCGCCAAAGGTCACTGGCAGAGTGATCTTTCCCTTGGGCTTGCTCCTTCCCGGGTTGATTCCTTGGAATGAACCGGTCTCTTCGAGCTCGCCATCTTGAATTTGGAGCTTCTTGATCACAGCAGAGGAGATCAAGTTCAGCCCGGCCCCGCCGTCAACCAACATTTTGGTGACCTTGAGGTTGCGGATGGTGGGAGAAACCAGCATTGGCAAGCACCCGACCGCCGTGGTGCGGTCAGGGTGATCCTCAAGGTCAAAAACGATGGGCGTGCTGGACCATTTGAGGAGCCTGCGCGACTCCACGGGCGGCTCCGCTGCATTCACCTCACGCACCCACTGTTTCAGTTGGCGGTGGGAGGTGTGCAGGGAGGCGCCACCGTCGACGCACAGGACCTCCGTGGCCTTCTGGAACTCCTGCTCGCTGTTCTCGTCGTCCTCCATGTCTTCATCGTCGTCTTCGTCGTTGTCGCGGCCCCGGGGAGGTCGATCTCCTTGCCGCTGCTTGGCCTTGCCGCGGCGTCCTCCCCGGCCATTGAATGGCCGCTTCTTGCTGGGCTCTTCCCCGCCACCTTGGGCCTTCTCCTTGTCGCGCCTCTCGTACTCAGCTTTTTGCTGCTCGACGAGGTACTCGACGCGCTTGCAGTTGGAGAGGTCGTGACCTTTGGTGCGGTGAATCTTGCAGTATTGCTTGTCGGAGCTACCCGGCTTGTCGGCCGCCGCCGCAGGGGCAGGCTCCTTGCCGGAGCCGCCGGCCTGCGCTTGCTTGGCGGGGGCCTCCTTGCCGGACTTCTCGACGGCAAGCACTTCCTTCTTGCCCTTCTTCCTGTTGTTCCGCCGCCGGCTCTTCTTTGCCGGGGCGGCGTCGTCGCTGTCGCTTCCCCCTGCGCCAGCATCCTCCCCGGGGAGTTTCCTCCCCTCTTCTGCACGGGCGCACTTGTCGGCAAGAGCGTAGAGCTCGCTGACGTCCCTGATCTTGGTCATCGCCATCTCCTCACGCATGCGGCGGTTACGCACGTTCTGATGGAACGCGCTAATAACCGCAGCAGGGTGAACGTCGGGGATGTTGTGCTGTACCCGGCTGAAACGTTGGATATACTTGCGCAGGGGTTCGCCTTCCTTCTGGGCCAAAATGTGGAGATCGCTCTCCTGGCCATGGGGTTTGTGGCCGCCGGTGAAGGCGCCAACAAACTGATGGCAGAGGTCGGCCCAAGAAGAGATAGAGCCTTCCGGCAAGTGCATGAGCCACGAACGGACGTTCGGCTTCAGCACGAGCGGGAAGTAGTTGGCTAGGATCTTCTCGTCGCGCCCCCCGGCAGCTTGCACTGCGATAGTGTAGACGCTGAGAAACTCCGAGGGGTGTGTCTTGCCGTCGTACTTCTCCGGTACGTCGGGCTTAAAGTTCTTCATACTGGGCCACTGGACGCGCCGCAGCTCGCGGGTGAACGCAGGGCAGCCTGCCGCGTACGGCAAGTCGCCTGGTTCACCGGGCGCGGGTGCGTCGACAGTGTTCCCAGCTCTCTTGTCGGATTGTCGCCGAGCTTCTCGGCGGCGCTCGATCGTGGTTCGAGCGTCTTCATCTCGCCTGTCGTCGAGGACCTGGCGCTGGTCCCGACGAGCCCGCGGGTCCGACGAGGCTGTGGAGCCGTCGTCGGGGTTGTTCCGGCGGGGTGGCGTCTTCTGCTTCTGTGGCGGGGAGTGCACGCTTGTCGCACCCCCGGCAGTCTTGTCGCCGATAGGCTTCGTCTTCTCAGCCTGCCGCGGCCGTGAGGTCGACGGCTGCTGCGGAGAGTCGTTGTTGGCGAAGTCTATCAGGCTCCGGATAGTGGCCCTCCATTCTTCGGCCTTGTCGGCCGCCGGAGGAAAATCGAGGAGCAGCTGCGCCCTTGCGAGCGCTTCTGCCGGAGTAGTGGGGAACGCGGGCGAGCGGTGCGAGGAGCGGGATACGCTCGGACTTCTAACGACGTTAGAAGGAGCGGGGTCCCGCGCCGGCGCCTTCGCTTTGCTTGTGCCCGGACGGGGGTCCGGGGCGTCCCGCGAGCCTCCAGTTTGGCCTTGTCCCAGCAAGCGGATACCACCTCCCGTGGTATGGCGCTGCGGGGTCGTCGTGTGTTGTGATGGACGCGGCGCGTCCACGGAGACCGAGGTCCGGTCGTCCGTCTTGTTCTTGGATCTGGTGGCATCGTGAGTGTCCTCGCCGGCAACCACCCTTCCGACGGCGTCTCCCCCGCCCACCGTTGGCTCTGGTGGCGGCGGGTGAGACGCAGACGGGCCTCCGACCTCCGAAGGCTTCTTCTTCGGGGCCATGGAGTTGTCGCTGATGAAGTCGCTGATGAAACTGGAGAGGTTGATGAAGAATGCGCCCGCGCGAACGCCGGATCAGGTTCGCACAACCTCGACGCCCCCTACCTGGCGCGCCAAAGATGTCGGGGGAAACTGTCCGCCACGAACACCTATGGGACCGGAGCCCCTTGTCTGTGCGGTACAAGGGCGGAGGGAGCACAAAGAGCAGATCGAAGCAGACGCGCGGGCAGTTTTACCCAGGTTCGGGCCGCACGGATGCGTAAAACCCTACTCCTGCTTGGTTGTGTATTGAGTTGAGTGCTCGGGAGCTTGAAGAAGCAGCTACACCGTGCGTGAGAGTAATCTAGGTTTCGAACCCTCTCCACGTTGTGCATGGGCCTCCTTTTATAGCGCAAGGGGTCACCGACAGGTGTCAACGTAGGAGAAAGGGGTAAAAAAGTAAAAGAGGTGGTAGTTGTAACAGTGCGGGAACAGTGGAGCTACAGTAGAGAACAGTGGTCTATACCTACTTTAACAGTGGGGGACAAGGGCATTTAATGCCCGTCGCCGTCGACCCCAAAAGCTCCCGCCTTAGCGTCTCCGTCCGCCACGGCGACGGATTTATCGCCGTGGTGCGCCACCGTGTACCCCAGGCTACACAGCCATCCGCCACGCGTCCCTGGTTAGGCCCCAGGGTGACGCGTGGGCCGATGAGCTGGAGCGCGGGCACACAGCGTAGCCTTCCCGGCAAGCACCTTGCCGGGGCCTTGATCTTGCCGGGCCCGGGAACTTGCCGCTCCCCGGGCCCCTTGCCGGGGCGCGCATAGCGCCGAGGCGATATCTTCTAGTCTTCCTGGCAAGCTCCTCTTGCCAGGGTCTTGTGTTAGTGGAACAGCCTTGAGCCTGGTACGGCCTTCCCGGCAAGCTCCTCTTGCCGGGGTCTCGGTCTTCTGTCTTGTATACTTTGTTTTTGAATGGTTTAATAAGAAGCAGGAAGGTCTCCGGCGAGCACGCAGTGAACCTTGCCGCGGGAAGCCGCAACTGCCCGTGCACAAGTTGGGGTACTGGGGTACCCCTACCTTAGTACACCGACATCATGGCTAGAGATGACTGGTGTGTACCAACGCATCGCACACACATATATACATTTCCACTACAATTAATTACCATACACGCTCCATTTCATATATTCAAGAGAACTCGCCAAGAATTAATTAAAAGACCTGAGGTCAAGATAATTAATAGTTCAATGTCGATCCTAATTTAGACTGATCAACATACCTAAGTTCAAAGAGAGATATTAACAAAGAGGGAGAGAGACCTTGAAAGAAATGAGAGAGAGAGAGAGACTTAATCTATTCCATGAGAAGGGGTTTGTGGAGGAGTGAGTTATTTAACAGATCATGCATTAATGAAAGAGAGAAGATAATTAACTAGACAATAAGGAATATGAAAGACAATACAATGAGGCTCACATGGTAGGGAGAGGGAGAGGGAAAAGTGAAAATCACATATGTATGGGAGTTGTGCCTATCGAGCAAAGCACACACGGCTAATACACTTCAGGTTAGCAGCCAGGAGCAAACCCGAACACCACCGCTAAGTGGCCCCTACGTGGCTAACGCTAGCAGCGTCCGCTTCCAAGATAGGAAGCTATCGTTAACACTAACAACAACAGCGGGTAAGTCCTTGCACACGTTGTAATATGTGGGTCCCACCCATGCGTCGGGCATGGGTCCGCCTTCCTTATTGGCAGTGCTCGCAACGTGAGCATATGCTGCTCGGCCTAATTTTTGTTGGCAGCATGCGACACATTCCAGCGCCCCTAGTTTGTTATGGCTAAAGATAACTGGTGCGTACCAACGCATCAGACACACATATATATATTTCCACTACAATTAATTACCATACACGCTCCATTTTCATATATTTAAGGGAACTCACCAAGAATTAGTTAAGAGACCCGAGAGTGAGATAATTAATAGTTCAATGTCAATCCTAATTGAGAGTGATCCCCATACCTAAATTCGAAGAGAGATATTAATAAAGAGGGAGATAGACCTCGAAAGAAATGAGAGAGAGATAGAGACTTAATTTATTCCATGGGAAGGGGTTTGTGGAGGAGTGGGATATTTAGCAGATCATGTATTAATGAAAGAGAGAAGTTAATTACCTAGACAATGAGGAATATGAGAGACAAGACAATGAGTCTACCATGGTAGGGAAAGGGAGAGGGAAAAGTGAGGATCACATATGTATGGGGGTTGTGCCTATTGAGCAAAGCACACACGGCTAATTAACTTCTGGTTAACTGCGAGCAGCAAACCCGAACAGCGCTGCTAGGGGGCCCCTACGTGGCTAACACTAACAGCATCCCCTTCCAAGATAGGACGCTATCGTTAACACTAACAACAGTGGTGGTCAAGTCCTTGCGCACGCTGTAATATGTGGGGCCCACCCATGTGTCAGGCATGGGTCCGCCTTCCTTATTGGCAGTGCTCGCAGCTTCAGCATACGCTGCTCGGCCTTAGTTCTATTAGCAGTGTACGACACATTCCAGCGCCCATAGTTAGTTATGGTTAGAGATGACTGGTGTGTACCAACGCATCACACACACATATATACATTTCCACTTCAATTAATTACCATACACGCTCCATTTCATATATTCAAGGGAACTCGCCAAGAATTAATTAAGAGACCCGAGGCCGAGATAATTAATAGTTCAATGTAGATCCTAATTGAGAGTGATCCACATGCCTAAGTTCAAAGATAGATATTAATAAAGAGGGAGAGAGACCTCGAAAGAAATGATAGAGAGATAGAGACTTAATTTAATCCTTGGGAAGGGGTTCGTGGAGGAGTGAGTTATTTAGCAGATCATGCATTAATGAAAAAGAGAAGTTAATTACCTAGACAATGAGGAATATGAGAGTCAAGACAATGAGTCTCACATGGTAGGGAGAGGGAGAGGGAAAACAGAGGATCACATATATACGGGAGTTGTGCCTATCGAGCAAAGCACACGCGGCTAATACACTTCTGGTTAACTGCGAGCAGTAAACCCAAACACAGTCGCTAAGTGGCCCCTACGTGGCTAACACTAACAGTGTCCGCTTCCAAGATAGGACGCTATCATTAACACTAACAACAGCGGCGGTCAAGTCCTTGCGCACGCTGTAATATGTGGGGCCCATCCATGTGTCAAGCATGCGTCCGCCTTTCTTATTGGCAGTGCTCGCAGTGTCAGCATACGTTGCTCGGCCTTACTTCTATTAGCAGCGTGCGACACATTCCAGCGCCCCTAGTTTGTTAAGGCTAGAGATGACTAGTGCGTTCCAACACATCACACACACATATATACATTTCCACTACAATTAATTACCATACTCGCTCCATTTCATATATTTAAGGGAACTCGCAAAGAATTAATTAAGAGACCCAAGGCCGAGATAATTAATAATTCAATGTCAATCCTAATTGAGAGTGATCCCCATACCTAAGTTCAAAGAGAGATATTAATAAAGAGGGAGAGAGACCTCGAAAGAAATGAGAGAGAGAGAGAGACTTAATTTATTCCATGGGAAGGGGTTTGTGGAGGAGTTAGTTATTTAGTAGATCATGCATTAATGAAAGAGAGAAGTTAATTACCTAGAGAATGAGGAATATGAGAGACAAGAGAATGAGGCTCACATGGTTGGTAGAGGGAGAGAGAAAAGTGAGGATCACGTATGTATGGGAGTTGTGCCTATCGAGCAAAGCACACGCGGCTAATATACTTCTAAATTTCAGCGAGCAGCAAACCCGAGCACCTCGGTAAGTGGCCCCTATGTGGCTAACACTAGCAGCGTCCGCTTCCAATATAGGACGCTATCGTTAACACTAACAACAGCGGCGGTCAAGTCCTTGCACACGATGTAATATGTGGGGCCCACCCATGTGTCAGGCATGGGTCCGCCTTCCTTATTGGGAGTGCTCGCAGCGTCAGCATACGCTGCTCGGCCTTACTTCTATTAGCAGCGTGTGACACATTCCAGTGCCCCTAGTTTGTTATGGCTAGAGATGATTGGTGTGTACCAACGCATCACACACACATATATACATTTCCACTACGATTAATTACCATACACGCTCCATTTCATATATTCAAGGGAACTCGCCAAGAGTTAATTAAGAGACCTGAGGTCGAGATAATTAATAGTTCAATGTCGATCCTAATTGATACTGATACTCATACCTAATTTCAAAGTGAGATATTAATAAAGAGGGAGAGAGACCTTGAAAGAAATGAGAGAGAGAGACTTAATATATTCCATGGGAAGGGGTTTGTGGAGGAGTGAGTTATTTAACAGATCATGCATTACTGAAAGAGAGAAATTAATTACCTAGACAATACGGAATATGCGAGACAAGACTATAAGGCTCACATGGTAGGGAGAGGGAGAGGGAAAAGTGAGAATCACATATGTATGGGAGTTGTGCCTATCAAGCAAAGCAGACACGGCTAATACACTTCAGGCTAGCAGCGAGCAACAAACCCGAACACCACTACTAAGTGGCCCCTACGTGGCTAACACTAGCAGCGTCCGCTTCCAAGATATGACGCTATCGTTACCACTAAGAACATCGACGGTCAAGTCCTTGCACACGTTGTAATATGTGGGGCCCACCCATGTGTCAGGTATGGGTCCGCCTTCCTTATTGGCAGTGCTCGTAGCGTCAGCATACGCTGCTCGGCCTTACTTCTATTAGCAGCGTGCGACACATTCCAACGCCCCTAGTTTGTTATGGCTAGAGATGACTGGCATGTAGCAATGCATCACACATGCATATATACATTTCCACTACAATTAATTACCATACACGCTCCACTTCATATATTCAACGGAACTCACCAAGAATTAATTGAGAGACCCGAGGGAGAGATAATTAATAGTTCATTGTCGATCCTAATTGAGAGTGATCCCCATACCTAAGTTCAAAGAGAGGTATTAATAAAGAGGGAGAGAGACCTGAAAGAAATGAGAGAGAGATAGAGACTTAATTTATTCCATGGGAATGGGTTTGTGGAGGAGTGAGATATTTAGCAGATCATGCATTAATGAAAGAGAGAAGTTAATTACCTAGACAATGAGAAATATGAGAGACAAGACAATGAGTCTTACATGGTAGGGGGAGGAAGAGGGAAAAGTGAGGATAACATCTGTATGGAAGTTGTGCCTATTGAGCAAAGCACACACGGCTAATACACTTCTGGTTAACTGCTAGCAGCAAACCCGAACACCGCCGCTAACACTAACAACGTCCGCTTCCAAGATAGGACGCTATCATTAACACTAACAACAACGACGGTCAGGTATTTGCACATGCTGTAATATGTGGGGGCCACCCATGTGTCACGCATGGGTCCGCCTTCCTTATTGGCAGTGCTCGTAGTGTCAGCATACACCGCTCAGCCTTACTTCTATTAGCAGCGTGAAACACATTCCAGCGCCGCGAGTTTCTTATGGCTAGGGATGAATGGAGCATACCAACGCATCACAAACACATATATACATTTCCACTACAATTATTACCATACACGCTCCATTACATATATTCAAGGGAACTCACCAAGAATTAATTAAGAGACCCGAGGCCGTGCTAATTAATAGTTCATTGTCGAGCCTAACTGAGAGTGATCCCTATACCTAAGTTCAAAGAGAGATATTAATAAAGAAGGAGCGAGACCTCGAAAGAAATGAGAGAGAGAGATAGAGACTTAATTTATTCCATGGGTAGGGGTTTATGGAGGAGTGAGTTATTTAGCAGATCATGCATTAATGAAAGAGAGAAGTTAATTACCTAGACAATGAGGAATATGAGAGACAAGACAATGAGGCTCACATGGTAGGTAGGGGGAGAGGGAAAAGTGAGCATCACGTATGTATGGGAGTTGTGCCTATCGAGCAAAGCACACACGGCTAATATACTTCAGGTTAGCAGCGAGCAGCAAACCCGAGCACCGCCGCTAAGTGGCCCCTATGTGGCTAACACTAGCAGCCTCTACTTCCAAGATAGGACGCTATCATTATCACTAACAATAGAGGCGGTCAAGTCCTTGCACACACTGTAATATGTGGGGCCAACCCATGTGTCAGGCATGGGTCCGCCTTCCTTATTGGCAGTGCTCGCAGCGTCATCATACGCTACTCGGCCTTACTTCTATTAGCAGCGTGCGACACATTCCAGCGCCCCTAGTTTGTTATGGTTATAGATGAGTGGTGTGTACCAACACATCACATACACATATATACATTTCCACTACGATTAATTACCATACACACTCCATTTCATAGATTCAAGGGAACTCGCCAAAAATTAATTAAGAGACCCGAGGTCGAGATAATTAATAGTTCAATGTCGATCCTAATTGAGAGTGATCCCCATACCTAAGTTCAAAAAGAGATATTAATAAAGAGGGAGAGAGACCTTGAAAGAAATTAGAGAGAGATAGAGACTTAATTTATTCCATGGGAAGGGGTTTGTGGAGGAGTGAGTTATTTAACAGATCGTGCATTAATGAAAGAGAGAAGTTAATTACCTAGACAATGAGGAATATGAGAGACAAGACAATGAGGCTCACATGGTAGGGAGAGGGAGAGGGAAAAGTGAGGATCACATATGTATGGGAGTTGTGCCTATCGAGCAAAGCACACACGGCTAATACACTTCAGGTTAGCCGCGAGCAGCAAACCCGAACACCGCCGCTAAGTGGCCCCTACGTGGCTAACACTAGCAGTGTCCGCTTCCAAGATAGGACGCTATCGTTAAGACTAACAACAGCGGCGGTCAAGTCCTTGCACACGTTGTAATATGTGGGGCCCACCCATGTGTCAGGCATTGGTCTGCCTTCCTTACTGGCAGTGCTCGCAGAGTCAGCATACACTGCTCGACCTTACTTCTATTAGCAGTGTGCAACACATTCCAACGCCGCTATTTTGTTATGCCTAGACATGACTGGTGCCTACCAATGCATCACACACACATATATACATTTCCACTATAATTAATTACCATACACGCTACATTTCATATATTCAAGGGAACTCGACAAGAATTAATTAAGAGACCCGAGGCCGAGATAATTAATAGTTCAATGTCGATCCTAATTGAGAGTGATCCCATACCTAAGTTCAAAGAGAGATACTAATAAAGAGGGAGAGAGACCTCGAAAGAAATGAGAGAGAGATAGAGACTCGATTTATTCCATGGGAAGGGGTTTGTGGAGGTGTGAGTTATTTAGCAGATCATGCATTAATGAAAGAGAGAAGTTAATTACCTAGACAATGAGGAATATGAGAGTAAAGACAATGAGGCTCACATGATAGGGAGAGGGAGAGTGAAAAGTGAGGATCACATATGTATGGGCGTTGTGCGTATCGAGCAAAGCACACGTGGCTAATACACTTCTGGTTAGGAGCGAGCAGCAAACCAGAACACTTCCGCTAAGTGGCCCCTACGTGGCTAACACTAGGAGCGTCCGCTTCCAAGATATGATGCTATCGTTAACACTAACAACATCGACGGTCAAGTCCTTGCACACTTTGTAATATGTGGGGCCACCCATGTGTCAGGCATGGGTCCTCCTTCCTAATTGGCAATGGTGGCAGCGTCAGCATACGCTGCTCGGCCTTAGTTCTATTAGCAGCGTGCGACACATTCCAGCGCCCCGAGTTTGTTATGGCTAGAAATGACTGGTGTGTACCAACGCATCACACACACATATATACATTTCCACTATGATTAATTACCATACACGCTCCATTTCATATATTCAAGGGAACTCACCAAGAATTAATTAAGAGTCCCGAGGTCGAGATAAATAATAGTTCAATGTTGATCATGATTAAGAGTGATCCCCATACCTAAGTTCAAAGAGAGATATTAATAAAGAGGGAAAGAGAGCTCGAAAAAAAATGAGAGAGCGATAGAGACTTAATTTATTTCATCGGAAGGGGTTTGTGGAGGAGTGAGTTATTTAACAGATGATGCATTTATGAATGAGAAAAGTAAATTACCAAGACAAATAGAAATATGAGAGACAAGACAATGAGGCTCACATGGTAGGGAGAGGAGGAGGGAAAAGTGAGGATCACATATGTATGGGAGTTGTGCCTATCTAGCAAAGCACACACGGCTAATACACTTCTGGTTTGCAGCGAGCAGCAAACCCGAACACCGCCGCTAATTGGCCCCTACATGGCTAACGCTAGTAGCGTCCGCTTCCAAGATAGGACGCTATCGTTAACACTAACAACAGCGGCGGTCAAGTCAGGCATGGGTCCGCCTTCCTTATTGGCAGTGCTCGCAGCGTCAACATATGCTGCTCGGCCTTACTTCTATTAGCAGTGTGCGACACATTGCAGCGCCCCTGGTTTGTTATGGCTAGAGATGACTGGAGCGTACCAACGCATCGCACACACATATATACATTTCCACTATAATTAATTACCATACACGCTCCATTTCATATATTTAAGGGAACTCACCAAGAATTAATTAAGAGACCCGAGGCCGAGATTATTAATAGTTCAATGTCGATCCTAATTGAGAGTGATCCCATACCTAATGTGACGACCCGTGTCATTATTAATATAGATAATGACACTAGTCCTCGGATTATTCCTTGGCATAATCTTGTTTTGTCAAATAATAATCCATGTGAGAGATTTGCAACAGGGAAATAACTAGAGATGGTCATTATATTACAATACCATGCCACGCAGGGCTAAAAGTCTCAAGTAGGCTTCTCACATGTTCACGGAATTATTACATCTCCTAACACCGGAGTTTCCAACTAGCTGTACTAGATAGGTGGTGATAAAATAGTTCCTGGATTTACATAGCTAGATCATAAGTTACTTATTCATCTCAAACCCCATATGTAGCATCCAGATTGTACATAGCACTAGATGAATCCACATCTAGGTCCTCTGTATAGTTGTAGCCATCACCATTGCTTCCCTCACTTGGTCCAGTAGGAATATCATACAAGCTTTGCTCTAAGAAAAAGATGACTAATAGCAAGAGTGAGTACAAAGTACTCAGTATGCTCAAATAGCAAAATGCAACACTCATGTTAGCTCAATATAACTCAACAAGTCCTACCTCAACTCAAAACTTTTCAAAATAGTCATTTGTTGTAGAAAGTTCATTCAATTTATAAATGCTATCAAACACTCGTATTGCGAGATAGACCAGCAATAGGTCCCCGTAGTCTCCAATCCAAGAGACTGGCATGAATCCATGTTTTAGTTTAACTCTGCAGAGTCTGTATCACTTTACCCATAGAGCTCGAAAACCATAACTGTCATCTGCATTTCCTTTGATGCGAGGCATGGTTCAGAACATAAGCTTTTCCCCATTTATGTACATTATATCTCCACCCTGCTAGTGTCACTAGCCGTTGTGTCGGGTTTCGGAACCCGCACTCCACCAACGCTAAATATATAGCGCTTGCTAATGCACCCATCCGGCATTAGCTTGGGACTCATCGCCCATCCTATTTCTACTTATCCATGTGGAGAGTATAATAACTTGATGGGTATTGGGCTCAACCCGTCTTAGACGAGACCATGGTTGATACGGTTATAGTACGTCGCATAAAACGAGATTTAAAAAAAAATCAAAATACCACAGCCATATGTAGAGGGCCCCACCTTTCAATGTGTCCATCCCGGGCACCCTCTACCCACCAAATAACTATAAAAAAAAGATTAGCTGCTCCATCAGCTAACCCAACTATTTGCCAACACTCACTCCATACAATTTATTTCAAAACATCTTATGCAAGTTGATGATAAGAAGATGCATAGAATAGTGTACTTTTTTTCGAAATGGTTCTACTCGGCATGATCAAGAAGAGCTTGCCTGAGTATGATAAGAAGATGCATAGAATAGTGTACTTTTTTTCGAAATGGTTCTACTCGGCATGATCAAGAAGAGCTTGCCTGAGTTCTCATACTCAGACCCGAACTCAGTTTGCTTCTGTAACGCCACCTCCTTCTCTTAATTGTACTTGCTTCCTGCAGTTCGGCAAATATATATATTTCGAGACTAAGTCGAGTGAATACTAGGGAAATAAATATATACGTCGGTGCAGTGTGGTCATCCGACAGTCAAATATTATTATACCAGATATTTGATATGTATCAGTGTAGTGTGTACTGGGTAGCTAGCATTATTGAGATGGCATCTGACTAGCTAATTAGTACAAATATCCTGAGAGTGTACGTGACATTTCAGCTTAGGCTAAGTGGCTCTTTCTCTCTCCTAGTACTAGTATATCAATTCTGAACCGAACCAAAACACACTAGTGCTAGTCCAACCAGAACACCAGTAGTACACGCCATGCCCTTCTCTGTTTCCTCTACTCCTTGCCCAGATCGATTCCGCCGCCAGCAACGGGAAGATGCTGCTCCGCCGCTGTCGGATCTTCCGCTCTCTCTCTCTCCCCTGATCCAATTCCCCAAATTTGTTTCCCAAGGATTCAGCACCAAACTTTCTAATCCCCTCTCAGATTTGACTTGCAGGTTATGTTCTTGTTGGGGCTGCTCTTCCTCTGCTGCTCCAGATTGAAGTCGCCAGTGCTGGTGGCCGCGGAGCCGCTGGGTGGTGCAGGTTAATGCTCAAGTGTGCGGCCATGGAGCATATCGTGCATATGTGCAGGTCAGTGGTGCCCTTGTTCCTCTCCCTAATCCTCTCTTTTTTTGCTCAAGTTCTCAGATTTAGTAAATTAATTTAGTCGCATGTGTGTGTACTGAACAAGTTCAACCCTGTGAATAATCTTGGTGTATTGCTCCTGCCTAATAAATTTGGGAACATTTTATTTTACTTGCTTAATGCATTATCCATGTTTCCTAGTACTGTTGCTTCCAAGATCTAGGATATATGTTACTGTTGTGACTTGTGCATCTATGAATAATTAGTATACTTCTGTGTGCATCTGTGAATGACTATGAGACTTGTGTGTGCATCTGGGCTGTCTTCTTTGTGTTTGTGAGCAATATATAGTGGCAGAAGAAGAAGAACTCACATTTCTTCTTTTGCCCTCTCTGTTAGTCCTACTCTTGCTGCTCCCACGCTCCAAGTCCACTCTAGTAGGCTAGTTTGCCTGCTCCAGCTTGTCCCCTTTGATCTACTATGATTTCTCAGGTCACCATCTTCACTTATTTCTTTTGGATCTTTGTTGGTTGTGGACAGGGGAATGGATGTGCTTCTGAGAAGAAGAGCTTGGTCTGGCTATTTGGGAGAAAGGTGGAGACGATGAAACCTGGACAACGCTTACTCTGCTTCCTCTCCCACTAATATCTAATATCCATCTCCCTTGGCTGGTATGGCTGCCCATCCCTGGTGTACTGTGTAGCCCTTTGTGGAGTCATTCTATTGGCTAGAAGTTGCAACCCATGCCTAGACCAACTGTTGGTCAATTGACTATATATATATGTAATGCACTTGATGGTAGTGGTCAAATGTGTCTTGCTGTCCTGGTTGACCCACATATATTTTTTGTGTTGGTTTATGCTTGGTGTGGCATTGCTGTATAGATTAGCATAGTATGGTCTCCCTATATTTTTCTCCAAACATCTGTAATACACTTGTACAGCTGTATAGTTTGAGGTGTATGAATATAAATATAAATATAAATATAAATATTTGAGTGGTTATGCTTGTTGAAGAAATCTGAGATGCATTTTCTTAATATATTCTACTTAATTATCTAGTTAAGGGTGGAATTACTATGCGAAAAAACGGGGCGTTACACCTAAGTTAAAAAAGAGGTATTAATAAAGAGGGAGAGAGACCTCGAAAGAAATGAGAGAGAAATAAAGAGTTAATTTATTGTTACACCTAAGTTAAAAGAGAGGTATTAATAAAGAGGGAGAGAGACCTCGAAATAAATGAGAGAGAGAGATAGAGAGTTAATTTATTCCATGGGAAGGGGTTTGTGGAGGAGTGAGTTATTTAGCAGATCATGCATTAAAGAAAGAGAAAAGTTAATTACCTAGACAATGAGGAATATGAGAGACAAGACAATGAGGCTCACATGATAGGGAGAGGGAGAGGGAAAAGTGAGGATCACATATGTATGGGAGTTGTGCCTATTGAGCAAAGCACACGTGGCTAATACACTTCTGGTTAGCAGTGCGCAGCAAACCCGAACACCGCCGCTAAGTGGCCCCTACATGGCTAACACTAGCAGCGTCCGCTTCCAAGATAGGACACTATCATTAACACTAACAATAGCGGTGGTCAAGTCCTTGCACACACTGCAATATGTGGGGCCCACCCATGTGTCAGGCCTGGGTCTGCCTTCCTTATTGGCAATGCACGCAGTGTCAGCATACGCTGCTCAGCCTTACTTCTATTAGCAGCGTGCGACACATTCCAGCGCCCCTAGTTTGTTATGGCTAGAGATGATTGGTGTGTACCAACACATCACACAGAAATATATACATTTCGACTATAATTAATTACCATACATGCTCCATTTCATATATTCAAGGGAACTCACCAAGAATTAATTAAGAGACCTGAGGTCGAGATAATTAATAGTTCAATGTCGATCCTAATTGAGAGTGATCCCCATACCTAAGTTCAAAGAGAGATACTAATAAAGACGGAGAGAGACCTCGAAAGAAATGAGAGAGAGATAGAGACTGGATCTATTCCATGGGAAGGGGTTTGTGGAGGAGTGAGATATTTAGTAGATCATGCATTAATGAAAGAGAGAAGTTAATTACCTACACAATGAGGAATATGAGAGACAAGACAATGAGGCTCACATGATAGGAAGAGGGAGAGGGAAAAGTGAGGATCACATATGTATGGGCGTTGTGGGTATCGAGCAAAGCACACGCGGCTAATACACTTCTGGTTGGCAGCAAGTAGCAAACTAGAACACCGCCGCTAAGTATCCCCTACGTGGCTAACACTAGCAACGTCCGCTTCCAAGATAGGACGCTATCGTTAACACTAACAACAGCGGCGGTCAAGTCCTTGCACACACTATAATATGTGGGGCCCACCAATGTGTCAGGCATGGGTCCGCCTTCCTTATTGGCAATGGTTGCAGCGTCAGCATACGCTCCTCGGCCTTACTTCTATTAGCAGCGTGCGACACATTCCAGCGCCCCTAGTTTGTTATGGCTAGAGATGACTGGTGTGTACCAACGCATCGCACACACATATATACATTTCCACTACAATTAATTACCATACACGCTCCATCTCATATATTCAAGGGAACTCACCAAGAATTAATTAAGAGACCCGAGGCCGAGATAATTAATAGTTCAATGTCGATCCTAATTGAGAGTGATCCCCATACCTAAGTTCAAAGAGAGATACTAATAAAGAGGGAGAGAGACCTCGAAAGAAATGAGAGAGAGAGAGACAGAGACTGGATTTATTCCATGGGAAGGGGTTTGTGGAGGAGTGAGTTATTTAGCAGATCTTGCATTAATGAAAGAGAGAAGTTAATTACTTAGACAATGAGGAATATGAGAGACAAGACAATGAGTCTCACATGGTAGGAAGAGGGCGAGGGAAAAGAGAGGATCACATATGTATTGGAGTTGTGCCTATCGAGCAAAGCACATGCGGCTAATACACTTCTGGTTAACTGCGAGCAGCAAACCCGAACACCGCCGCTAAGTGGCCCCTACGTGGCTAACACTAGCAGCGTCCGCTTCCAAGATAGGACTCTATCGTTAACACTAACAGCAACGGCGGTCAAGTCCTTCCACACGTTGTAATATGTGGGGCCCACCCATGTGTCAGGCATGGGTCCGCCTGCCTTATTGGCAGTGCTCGCAGCGTTAGCATACGCTGCTCGGACTTACTTCTATTAGCAGCGTGCGACACATTCCAGCGCCCCTAGTTTGTTATGGCTAGAGATGGCTGGTGCGTACCAAGACATCACACACACACATATACATTTCCACTACATTTAATTACCATACACGCTCCATTTCATATATTCAAGGGAACTCACCAAGAATTAATTAAGAAACCTGAGGCCGAGAGAATTAATAGTTCAATGTCGATCCTAATTGAGAGTGGTCCCCATACCTAAGTTCAAAGAGAGATATGAATAAAGAGGGAGACATGCCTCGAAAGAAATGAGAGAGAGATAGAGACTTAATTTATTCCATGGGAAGGGGTTTTTGGAGGAGTGAGTTATTTGGCAGATCATGCATTAATGAAAGAGAGAAGTTAATTAGCTAGACAATCAGGAATATGAGAGACAATACAACGAGGCTCACATGGTAGGGAGATGGAGAGGGAAAAGTGAGGATCACATATGTATGGGAGTTGTGCCTATGGAGCACAGCACACGCGGCTAATACACTTCTGGGTAGCAGCAGCAGCAAACCCGAACATCGCCGCTAAGTGGTCCCTACGTGGCTAACACGAGCAGCGTCCGCTTCCAAGATAGGACGCTATCGTTAACACTAACAACAGCGGCGGTCATGTCCTTGCACACGCCGTAATATGTGGGGCCCACCCATGTGTCAGGCATGGGTCCGCCTTCCTTATTGGCAGTGCTCACAGCGTCAGCATAAGCTGCTCGTTCTTACTTCTATTAGCAGCGTGCGACACATTCCAGCGCCCCTAGTTTGTTATGGCTAGAGGGTTGCCTGGGTATGGCTCACTGGCAGTGTGCAACTTTCACACACGCCGCAAGTATGAGATCAGCGACAACGTTTGAACTTTTTGCATAAATCTAAGACAAGTAATTCGGGGCAGAGTGTGATGATCGATGAACCCTAGAGGGGATCGATCGCACAGGGGAGAAGGGGGTCGGGGTAGGTGAGGAGAGCAGAGAGAGATAGACGAAGATAGATGAGAAGGGGAAACCAGAGTTATCTCATTCCATGAGCAATCCAGAATTACACACTAGTTATATGTAACTCCCACACCGGCCACAGGCGGCCTAACAAACCCAACTAGCCTTGGCCCAATTGCCTACACTTAGACTGCTCTCCTCGCCTCTCATGTATCCATCGACACACTTGTATCAGGTGTGACAGTTGCCCCTCCATGAGTTGCAGCGTCTTCTGTCCGGCATGGTGCCGCGGAGTAGCGATGGCGCAGCAGCGTCTAATCTTCCCAGGTTGCAGACTCCGTAGAGAGCGGTGACCACTGAACACGTACCTGTACCACGGGGCTGTTTCCCTTCTTGACAATGCGGCGATCCAAGATGGCGATAGGTTGTAGTGGAGCCACGGTGAGGTAGGGTGTGTGGGGCAGCTCGGAGAAAACCTACGAGTAATCTGGTGTGAAGGGCTTCAGATGTGACACATGGAAGACGGGATGGATACGACTTCCTTCTGGCAGCTGGAGCTTGTAGGCCATGGTGCCAATGCGTTGTAGAACCTTGAAGGGGCCGAAGAACTTGTAGGCGAGCTTGGGGCAAGGGCGATTGGCCACCGTTGATTGTATGTAGGCTTGGAGCTTGAGGACTGGATCTCCCTCGCTGAAGGAGCGCTCAGTACGGTTCTTGTCTGCTTTCTACTTGAACCTGTTCTGAGCGCGTGCCAGCTGCGCGTGGAGTGCCTCGGTGTGTTGAGCCCAGTCCAGCTCCTCACCTGCCTCTGTTGGTAAGTTGGCAGCGAACGTCGGTAGGATCCCAAGGTTGGGCTCCTTCCCAGACAATGCTTGAAAAGGGGAAGTATTTAGTGAGGAGTGGTAAGTGGTGTTGTACCAGAATTCCGCCATTGGTAGCCACTTGCGTCACTTGGAGGGTGTGACGTGGACGGCGTAGTGCAAGTAAATCTCGAGGCACTGGTTCACGCGCTCGCTTTGGCCATCAGTTTGCGGGTAGTATGTTGTGGAGTAGCTTAACTTGGTGCCGGCAGCAGCGAGGATGGCACACCACATGTTGCTGGTGAAGATGCTATCCCGGTCGGAGACGATGGAATGAGGGACGCCATGCAACTTGATGATATTGTCCGAGAAAGCACGGGCCACCGTTGCTGCCGTGAATGGATGACGAAGGGGCACGAAGTGTGCGTACTTGGTGAAGCGATCGACGACGACCATGATGACTTCGTAGCTCTCGGACGCTGGCAAACCTTCGATGAAATCCATGGTGAGGTCCTGCCAGGGCTCCATGGGCATGGGAAGTGGTTGCAGGAAACCTGGCGTCTTGATGTGTTCATGCTTGGCATGTTGGCAGATGGCGCACTAGTGCACGAACTCCTCAGCCGCATGTTTGAGTCCATGCCAGGCGAAATGTTTCTTGAGGCGCTGGTAGGTGGCCGTAACGCCAGAGTGGCCCCCACAACACTTGCGTGGAAGGCGTGAATCGGCTTGGTTTGAAGAGCGGAGTTGCCGCTGATCCAAAGCTTGTCATGGAGGTGGATGATGCCCTGCCGGAGCTCGTAGCCTTGATCGTCCAGGCTGGAGATGGCCAAGCGTTCGAGAAGATCTTGTGTGTCTGCATCCGTCTCGTAGGAGTTGGCCACCTCTTGTAGCCACTAAGGTTGACATGTGGACAGTGCGTTGATGGCAAACCGGTGGCCGACGCACGAGAGGGCATCGGCAGCGCCGATCTCGATGCCGCGTCGGTACTTAAAGGAGAATTGGAGGCCAACTAGTTTGGACATGGCCTTGCACTGGAGCTTGATATCCAGCTGCTGCTCACCCAGGGTGCACAAACTCTTGTGGTCGGTGATGATGATAAACGGAGCACGCTGGAGGTAGGAGCGCCATTTGTCGACAGCCATGATCACAGCGAGGAACTCCTTCTCGTAAATGGAGAGGCGTTGATTCCGTACCCCCAAGGCCTTACTGAGCTAGGCCAGTGGGTGTCCATCCTGTTCCAGCACCGCTCCAACCCCGATGTCACACGCATTTGTCTCGACGGAGAAGGGGCGTTTGAAATCCGGCAAGGCGAGGATGGGGGTATTGACCATGGCGTCCTTGAGAGTATCAAATGCCACTTGTGTCTTCTCGGTCCAGTAGAAGCCTTTCTTGATGAGTAGCTGAGTCGGTGGCTTGGCGATAATTCCGTAATGGGGCACAAACTTGCGGTAGTACCCTATAAGCTCGAGGAAGCTGTCGGATTTCGGGTTCCACAAACCCTTGAGAGGTTCGAACTCTGGGGTGCGCACGAAGAACACTCTCTCGCTAGCGCGCTTGCCCTACGATTCCATAGACTAGCTTGGCGAACTCAAAGAACAAGGGACACAGAGGATTATACTGGTTCGGGCCACCTTGCGGTGTAATACCCTACTCTAGTGTGTGTGGTGGATTGCCTCGTGGGGTTGAGGATGAACTAGTACAATGGATGAACAGCCTTCGGGGGAGAGGTGTTCTTGGTCTCGGATGAGCTTGTGGTGTCTCAGATCAGATCAGATGAGTCGTCTCTCCATCCTCCTCTATGGTGGTGGCTAGGTCCTATTTATAGTGGCCTTGGTCCTCTTCCCAAAATATCAGCGGGAAGGGATCCCACAACGGCCAAACTTGAAGGGGAACATCTAGTACAAGTTATCCTGACAAAAGCGGTCTTCGCCTGCCAAAGGCTCTGGTGGTGACGTCGGGGCGGGCTCCACGATGATCTCCATTCTGCCGCCCTGACGGTCCTTGGTCTTGTTGCACTGATATGGAAATCTTTTCTTGATTTCTCGGGACTCCGCGCCATCGCTTGCCCCCTTAGCATTCATACCTCTCCAACGTATCTACTTTTCCAAACCCTTTTGCCCTTGTTTTGGACTCTAACTTGCATGATTTGAGTGGAACTAACCCGGACTGACGTTGTTTTCAGCAAAACTGCCATGGTGTTGTTTTTGTGCAGAAATAAAAAGTTCTCGGAATCACCTGAAAATCAACGGAGAATTATTTTGGAAAATATAAAAAATATCTGCAAGAAGATCCACACCAGGGGGCCTACTCCCTGTCCACGAGGGTGGGGGGCGCGCCCCCTGTCTCATGGGCACCCTGGTGCTCCACCGACGTATCCCCAGATCCTATATCTTCACTTTCGGCGAGAAAAAATCAGAGAGAAAGAATTATCGCGGTTCACGAGACGGAGCCGCCGCCGAGCCCTAATCTCTCTCGGGAGGGATGATTTGGAGTCCGTTCGGGGCTCCGGAGAGTGGAGATCGTCGACATCGTCATCATCAACCTTCCTCCATCACCAATTCCATGATGCTCACCACCGTGCGTGAGTAATTCCATCGTAGGCTTGCTGGACGGTGATGGGTTGGATGGGATCTATCATGTAATCGAGTTAGTTTTGTTAGGGTTTGATCCCTAGTATCCACTATGTTCTGAGATTGATGTTGCTATGACTTTGATATGCTTAATGCTTGTCACTGGGGCCCGAGTGCCATGATTTCAGATCTGAACCTATTATGTTTTCATGAATATATGTGTGTTCTTGATCCTATCTTGCGAGTCTATACTCACCTACTATGTGTTATGATCCGGCAACCCCGAAGTGACAATAATCGGGACCACTCTCGGTGATGACCATAGTTTGAGGAGTTCATGTATTCACTATGTGTTAATGCTTTGGTCCGGTACTCTATTAAAAGGAGGCCTTAATATCCCTTAGTTTCCAATAGGACCCCGCTGCCACGGGAGGGTAGGACAAAAGATGTCATGCAAGTTCTTTTCCATAAGCACGTATGACTATATTCGGAATACATGCCTACATTGCATTGATGAACTGGAGCTAGTTCTATGTCATCCTAGGTTATAACTTCTACATGATGAATTGCATCCGACATAATTTCCCATAACCGATCCAATGCCTACGAGCTTTTCCTATATTGCTTGTTGCTTATTTACTTTTCCGATGCTACTATTACAAAAACTACAAAAACACCATCGTTACTTTTATTGCTGCTACCGCCACTATCATATTACTTTGCTACCAAACTATCTTACTACAGATACTAAGTTTCCATGTGTGGTTGAATTGACAACTCAGCTGCTAATACTTAAGAGTATTCTTTGGCTCCCCTTGTGTCGAATCAATAAATTTGGGTTGAATACTTTACCCTCAAAAACTATTGCGATCCCTTACACTTGTGGGTTATCAAGCATCAAATGGGAAACGAGTACACTACGCCCGCTGGCGCCCGCCTGGCATTGGACGTCATGGCTCACGTCACGTGAACCTCGTGAGGTGCACCTTGCATAGATATCTCCGCTCCTCTGGAGCCAGCCTCATGAGACTGCTCCGGGAAGGTCTTGTCGTCGCCCGCCTCGCGAGGCTTGGCCCCTCGCGAGGGTCTTGAGTTGCGGTTGCTGAAGTTGAGTTGTACCAGGCCGCTGATGGAGCCACGTCACGGGCCGCAGGCAGGCAAGTCTGGGTACCTCCGTTCCCAGGACACCGACAAAAGCCACGCAATTCTGTTGCATTTGTTGGTGTAGGCTAATCACGCATTGCGCTTGTCTTGCTTGCATCAGTAGCCACCCCTTGTTTGGAGATCACATGGCCAGGTACTTGATTCGTGGCTGGGCGAACTAGCACTTTGATAGTTTTGCATGTTGCCGGAGAATGCCGAGGACAGTCCGTAGATGCTCCATGTGTTCCTGTAGAGAGCAGCTGAACACGAGGATGTCATAAAGAAATGAAAACTTACGGTTCGTCCCGGAGAGGACCGAGTTCATCACGCATTGAAATGTTGGTGGCCCGTTGGTGACTCTGAATGGCATGACTCGGAACTTCCCCTCATGCGAATTTGGTGATATCCAGCTCTCAATTCAATCTTGGAAAAGAATGTCGCGCCCGCGAGTTCATCCAAAAGTTCATCGATGACAGGCAAAGGGAATTTGTTTTTGATTGTGTAGCGACCCGACCCAAATGGATCAAGTCTCTATGCTTAAGTGTCATCCCTAGATCGGTATGCTGACACACACAAGTACTCGAGGATTTATAATAGAGGTAAATCACATGTATAAAGTAACGTAAATACTATTACCTCAATCAACATAGCAGAAGTAACAACAAGGTTGTGGAGTCCATCAACACCAACGGCAAAGTTGAGTGTAGACAGCGTAACCCTAATGTAACTCTTACTCGTCGACAACATGAGACGTTGCAGCCATGTAGGTCAGTACATTAAATGTACTGGCAAATTCACAATGTAGCAGTAATGATGAACAATGCCTACAACTACATGCATATTTGGCTGGTGGAGGCTGTAAGGCTGATTTTGCATAAAGCTAGTTTTTCCCTACAACAAAGGAATATATTTTATTTACTACTCAGTTTAGTTATGCAATATTGAGAATGGGTCCTCCATCTCAATTCTCAAAATTTACCATAGTCATTAATAGCCCAACAAGTTAATTAAATAGAGTGTTGAGATCAACAAATAATCCACTTCTAGATACTCAAAGATGTCCATAACCGGGGACACGGCTACTCATGAATAGTTTGTACACTCTGCAGAGGTTTGTGCACTTTTCCTCACAAGACACAATCGCCTCCGTTGAATTTCTCGCACTACATGGTGTTTGAGAAACGAATGACCGAGACACAGTCTCTCCGAAGAGGTCCCCTTAACCGATAGATAGGCCGGTACATCTACAATCGCCCTACATCTTCTAGCCCATCATGGAAAGGTTTCCCACAACTTACTCAACTATGCTAGAGCCCATAATGGCTTGTGGCTGCACATGGAAGTTTCTAGGCATGTAAATATCATATGATCCCTTTGAGCCTGGGTGGCATTCCTTGGACAACACTGGTATATCCCTAGCTGTTCGGGCAAGCCACTGCTCCATCCCCAGGGTGCCCTGGCAAACCACCGGTCCATCCCCAGAGTGCCACAACCAATCCACCTAGATGTGTATTAAATTTTCACCTTAAACGTTCACTTAATTATTATTATACTCACAACTTTCATGAAAATCTCTCATACCAATCCACGTCTACAAGCATGGCTAAGCAATAAGTAACAAAGCATATATTCCCTTGGGTTGATCTCAGGTCATTGGGTTCCTGCCTGATGAACTACAAAGCATCTTCACATGTAACCAGTCCTACTCATGCAAGTGTTTGGGGATAGAACTAATGCAATAAAACTGGGTATTTGGAAAGTATGATCAAAGTATGGACTTGCCTTGTACTGTTGATGTCGATGATTCGTGCTCATAACGCCTGGTAGATCTACTCGTCACACTCGGATCAATCTATAGTAAGCAATCAGTAGTAACCACACATAAGCAATCACTCAAAAGATCGGAAAAAATGAAGAAACACTTCAGAAACTTCAGAACCAAACCAATAATTCTTTGAACAGAAAACAATTTCTAACAGTACCAAAATGAAGTGAATTTGGCCTTATCAGAAAGGTTAGGTCAAGAGCTTCGATTTGCAAAAAGAATCAACTCAAACGGAGTTACGGTTAAAAAGATATGATCAAAAGAAGTTTGAATATGAATTTGAACAAATTTCTAAATTTGAAAGTTGCAAAAAGTTTATTTGATAGATTCACTGGATAGGTGAGATCAAGACGAAAATCTAGGCATTGGTTTCATTTAATTTGGATGAACGAGTAAAAAGTTATGGCTATTTGAAAAATCAGGGCAAGTTGTTTTACGGAAGAAAAATAGCTACGGCTAAAAGAATTCTGGGTCTAAAGTGTAAATACAGACCTAGTTTACAAATCCAATTATTATATTGTACTAATCTAAAAATAATAAGCTACGAGAGTATATAAAAAGAATACGTAGAAAGATACCTTTATAAGGTAGAGAAGAAAAGACGACGTTGTAGAGAGGAGACGACTTTCAGAATTCCCGTCGGAGAGAGAAAATATTTTATTTTTGTGAATCTAGTCAAACCAAAATATTGGTTTAACCCGAATTCGGATAATTTTTTAAGGCTTTATGGGGCTATATTTATAGGTGGAATAAACGCTTAAGAGTCAAAGGCTAGGTAATGTGGGACTAAACGTAGACGTAACGCATGGGCTGAAAAATCAATACGGCCGGACGCGCGCGCACTGCCGCTGCAATTTTTTTTCTTTTTTTCTAAATTTCGGCCAAAGTAAAAAAAACTAGGAAGAGAAAAAAAGACTGACTGGGCTTGGCCCAGGTAAAAAGAAACAAAAAAAGATGGCCCCCCGCTGTCATTGTGTTGCACATGTGGGCGACAAATAAGTTACAACACACGCACAGTTTGCTTTTATATAGAAACTGAAAAGAAAAACTAAATAAAAAATAGAATAACATTTTATATAGGCATATTATATATCAAAAAAATTAGAAAAAGATTTCGTAAAACATGGACATTTTTTAGAGTTAAATAGAATCCTCACAATTTTAAATAAATCAAATAGTGCTACTGTTGCAATAAAATGCAATAAAAATCATTTAAAAATGCTAAAATGATATCAAATTCATTTCTCTCCAATTTTCTACTGTAGGGAATCATTTTACCCTATTTTACATATATTTTATTTTCAGAGAAAAATAATTTTAATAAAACCCAATAACTCAAATTTGAAAATGAGTTGCAGAATATTTCAAAAGAACTTCCAACTCATATTTCGTATAATTTGAAGAAGTCGGTTTATCTTCTCTCGGGAAAATCATTGAGTTGCATAAAGTTTCTGAATTTGAAATATTTTCCAAAATAGAATTCAAATCTTTTCAAAACCCTTTTCATTTATTTAAATGGAAGAAGTCATATTATCTTCACTCTAGGATGTTGTGTTGAAATGCATTTGAATTCACGGGGATCATAAATGCAAAGTGAAAGTTTGGGAAAATCATTTCATTCCCTTTCATTTAAGTTTCAAAAGTTTCAAATTTTCACTCAATTTCACACAGCACATCACACAAGCAATCAAAACTACCTATTTAATATAACATTCCAAAATTTAGAATTTTGGGATGTTACAAACCTACCACACTTAAAATGAATCTCGTCCTCGAGATTAGAAGAGGCTAGCAAGAAGTAGGTTAGGGTTTGGGGGTCTTCTAGCAAATCCATTGATTTGTATTGTCTAGTGTGCTACCACACTTAAAATCATGGATACGGTTCCATCAAAACTCATGTACTCCATCCTTATTGTTAATTGTGTCGATCTTCTCAGATTTTCAGAATAATTCCTCCTCTAGGATCTTCCGGTAGTGGCATAACTTTTGTCCTCAATTCCTTATGTCCTTTCATCTTGGTAAGGTTCTTTCGAGACTGGTTCTTCTTAGCTGATAGCTCTGGCGCCAATACTAAACAACTATCGATATCTCATGGTGGTCAACAATTTATGGTTTCTCCTGCAGAAAACGGGTCTAGGCTTCATTCTCACCGTATGACCTACGGTTGGCAACAACTCCCTTGTACAGGGGAAAACTGTCATACCATTCTGAGGTTTAAAGAAGGTTTTGCCATTTTCGTCTCTCTACTATAGGTAAGTCACTCAGATTAACCATCCCGTATAACAGAGGCGGATAATAAGAGTAAGTCGGTATGGTGAGCAATCCATTCCGCACCCAAATCATTACCTTGTATATGGTTTAGTGAATCTCGCATTCTAACACTCGGTCATCCTCACAAGCATTACAGAATTTCTCTTGTCGACGAACTAAGTTCAGATTTATCCATTACTTCTGCAAGCCAAACAAACATATATCGTTCTTCACAACTCTCGGGTTTTTTCGTATCCTCCTAAGAAACGTCTGCTGATCAAAATCGTAGCTCCTTCCAGGGGTTTTTCTTCAGCAAGAGTGTGCTTGCTTCTTGACAGGTCATGGGGCGTGTGGGTTATGTCTCATCTCATCACTAGTAACACTTGGTCTCATCATCGGGTTGCAACCGATCATTCTTCCAACATCCAGCTCCCTTAGCATTCTTAAATCCATCCAATTGTATTGTATCCCTCCCTTCTCTTGGTACAAATTACGATGTAATTACTCAGACTCGTCATTGAGTGGTCCATTCCAAAGTCTGGTGTAACTAACCACTAGCTCTTGTATTCGGGTAACGGTGTTGGGTTCTACCACCCTTAAAATGAAAAACACCAGTTCTCTTCAAAATCTTATTCCATGTATCATGGTTTCAGTCATTGCCTATATAGTAATAACTCATAAAATCCGAAATCAATACCCTGATGCTAAGTTTATTGATTCTCAACTTATTCAATCTATTGCATTTCCATTTCTTGTTTCGACTCAACTGCTTAGCACAAGTCTCCTTCTCCTTGGGACAGTCTCTAGCAAAGTGCCCTGCTTTACCATAGCAGAAACATATTACTTCTGACAAGTCTCGTGGTTCCCGTCTGATTACGTAGCCTCCTTAGGTCCTCGGCTTATGGGCCCACTTCAGAACTTGTATATCCTTAACTCATTCTTGGAGTCACTACTGCTCCACACTCAGCATTACGTCCTCTTTAATCCAATTGTTCTTATTTCCTTCATACCATCGGGGTGAGCATCATATCAAAAATAAACTCCAACTTACTTGGTGCAAACTCCACTCTTTGGAGCAACATTTTCCTTTCCATTGGTCCAGTGTTCATGCGGAAAAGTACCGCCCCAAAAAACTGCACTGGTGCATCCGTAATTCATATTCTTCTCTTATCAAATGTTTTATTACATCCTGGACCACTATTTAACACTTAAATTTCAAGGGTGCTTCACTACAAATGTTGTCATCCACATAGTTCGATATGGTCAAGCATTCCTTCCCTCTTTATTCATTTGTCCTTGCTGAGGATGCTTCAATCCCACTAGAATCGTGCCATGTGATTCTTGAAATCATCGATCCTTTGCTTCATCATAGTGGCCATGTGCTTCATCTCCATCATCTCTGCATGCACCCCACTCCGGCATTCCTGCGTGTGACGAAGTGTTCCTTCAAGTATTTCTCCAATCTGTCGTATGGCCTCCATAGCCGCTTCACGAACAAAGTCGAAGAATGTTGTTTGTGGTACTCGAGAGATGAAAAAGTATTGACCCATAGTTTTGGGGCAAACTCCTTTCACATGGTGGAGGTGTACCTCCATGTACCAAAGTTCAACTCCATTCTCCATGAAGGGATAACCCTTGTAGACTGCATCTCGTTCAAGGTGAATATGCTTCATCATGTCCTTCAAGATCTTTGGGTAATCTTGATCGCTAGTCCGGGTCATGATTGTTTTCGGGCCCTTGCGAAAAGACCAGTAAAGGGTTGTCATCTGTAGGTATAATATAAAAGGGGTACTCAGGATAATGTATGTATTTCCTTGGGTGAAATGTGGTTGTTTGTCCGAGAAGGGTTTGGGGCCAATTTGTCCATGGGTTCAAGGTTTTAGTCCGGGTGAGATAGCAAGAGTGGCACTAACATTCATCCAACAACTCATAACAATTTCATATGAGATTCCAAACATCTCAACTTCTATTGCTTCACGAAATATTACAGTGTCCTTTCCATAACTCAACTCAATATTGTAATAAAAGTGCATTCCACCTTTATTTACATGCTTTATTCCAATGTCAAGATCTCAGGTACTCTGTTCAATCTTTTCTCCGGTCTGAACCTTCTATGGCAAAATGCATCACTTCCTTACAGCGTAAACCAATGACCTCAGACAAATCTAGGGGCTTCATGGTGGCTATCTTGGTTCACTGGGTTCTTGGCTTCCTTGTGTGGGTAGTTGCTAGCGTAATGACCTAAATCCTTGCACCTATAACATGTGATGTGACTTAGGTCCTTTCCACAGAAATTGGGTTGTTCTGGTGACACATACTCTTTCTCTTCCTCGATTTCTTCGTTCCAATCAATTCTTCTATATTTTGTGGATCAAACTCCACTTCTTCTGTCGGGAAGTCTCCCAGATACTCTTGACTTTCCTTCGTGCAATAATGTGAAAGATTTCCTTTTTCCCCACATGAGTAGCAAGCACGGGAGTAATATCTGTTTAGACCTTCTCCATCAGGATCGTCAATACCTACCTCCCTCACGAATTCCTTTAAAATTTCCTCTAGGGCTTCTTTCATTGCTTCTTTCTTCTGCTGGATAGTTCGTTGTATCATGGGGTAAATGTGACACTGAGTAGGGTAGTGGATAGTCCCTTCACACAAGAAACAAGTAATCTGCCTAGTTGGGCATTCTTCAGCCGGGTGGCTTTCTTCACAATGAGGGCATTCATCCTTGTGCTCCTCCTGGGTGTGTCCTATTTCTCCACAAATCCGGCAGGCACAAGGTTTCTTCTTCGGGTTGTCACCATGCTTTCGGATGAGACAAGATCTTAACAGAGTCTTCTTGAATTCCTCCCAACTTTTTTCTCTATTACATCCTTGTATGGCTTGATGCATTTTCCACCATGTTACATCAATTTCTGTAAAGTACTGAAGAGCGTATTGAACCTCATACTTCCTTGCAATCAATTTTTTCCTGAAGTGATCCTCAGTGTTTTGTATCCATAGCTCTGCCTCCGGCTGGGTCATCGGTCCAAAGAATACAAGTCTATCTTAATTCATCCTCTTTTGGGTCCAAGGGTTTTGGGATGAGATTGGGAGATGCAGAGAGATACACTCAATACAAACAATAGTTTTTGAAGGGACGGTTTTATTTTGTTGCCGTCGGAAAAACATCAAACAAATGATGGCGTACAATTGTCGCATCTAACGTAAGTACATTATAGGGGTTTGGTCTTATAAAGGTCAATATACCTTCAAAGTCGTCAACTCTTCAAATCTTCGGAGTATCGACTATTGTAGCTTCAACACTTCTAATGCATGGTGAAATCCTCTTTACTCTGAAGTGGTTAAAAGGGGCGAGGGTGTAATCTAAATATTTGAGGTGAGAGGAAAATTTGGTAAAGCTCAGAAAGATGAGAGTGAAAGAATATTTTTGAAAATAAAATTTTATAGAAATCTTTTCCTATGGGCTTGCCAGTTTCTAGGGTCACGTCCTACAGTCAACATGTGCTCTCATACCATCTTGTAGCGACCCGACCCAAATGGATCAAGTCTCTGTGCTTAAGTGTCATCACTGGATCGGTATGCTGACACACATAGTACTCGAGGATTTATAACAGAGGTAAATCACATGTATAAAGTAACGTAAATACTATTACCTTGATCAACATAGCGGAAGTAACAACAAGGTTGTGGAGTCCATCAACACCAACGGTAAAGTTGAGTGTAGACAGCGCAACCCTAACGTAACTCTTACTCGTTGAATAATTCCTACAACATGAGACGTTGCAGCCATGTAGGTCAGTACATTGAATGTACTAGCAAATTCACACTGTAGCAGTAATGATGAACAATGCTTACAACTACATGCATATTTGGCTGGTGGAGGCTGTAAGGTTGATTTTGCATATAGCTAATTTTTCCCTACAACAAAGGAATATATTTTATTTACTACTCAGTTTACTTATGCAATATTGAGAATGGGTCCTCCATCTCAATTCCCAAAATTTACCATAGTCATTAATAGCCCAACAAATTAATCAAATAGAGTGTTGAGATCAACAAATAATCCACTTCTAAATACTCAAAGATGTCCATAAACGGGGACACGGCTACTCATGAATAGTTTGTACACTCTGCAGAGGTTTGTGCACATTTCCCCACAAGACTCGATCGCCTCCGTTGAATTTCTCGCACTACATGGTGTTTGAGAAATGAATGACCAAGACACAGTCTTTTCGAAGAGGTCCCCTTAACCGATAGATAGGCCGGTACACCTACAATCCCCCTACATTTGCTAGCCCATCATGGAAAGGTTTCCCACAACTTACTCAACTATGCCAGAGCCCATAATGGCTTGTGGCTGCACATGGAAGTTTCTAGGCATGTAAATATCATATGATCCCTTTGAGCATGGGTGGCATTCCTTGGACAACACTGGTATATCCCCAAGTGTTCGGGCAAGCCACTTCTCCATCCCCATGGTGCCCTGGCAAACCACCGGTCCATCCCCAGGGCGCCACAACCAATCCACCCAGATGTGTATTAAATTTTCACCTTAAATGTTCCCTTAATTATTATTATACTCACAACTTTCATAAAAATCTCTCATACCAATCCACGTCTACAAGCATGGCTAAGCAATAAGTAACTAAGCGGATATTCCCTTGGGTTGATCTCAGGTCATTGGGTTCCTACCTCATGAACTACAAAGCATCTTCACATGTAACCAGTCCTACTCATGCAAGTGTTTGGGGATAGAACTAATGCAATAAAAACTGGATATTTGGAAAGTATGATCAAAGTATGAACTTGCCTTGTACTGTTGATGTAGATGACTTGCGCTCATAACTCCTGATAGATCTACTGTCACACTCCGACCAATCTATCGTAAGCAATCAATAGTAAACACATAAGCAATCACTCAGAAGATCGGAAAGACGAAGAAACACTTCGGAAACTTCAGAACCAAACAAATAACTCTTTGAACAGAAAACAATTTCTAACAGTACCAAAATCAAGTGAATTTGGCCTTATCAGAAAGTTTAGGTCAAGAGCTTCGATTTGCAAAAAGAATCAACTTAAACGGAGTTACGGTTAAAAAGATATGATCAAAAGAAGTTTGAATATGAATTTGAACAAAATTCGAAATTTAAAAGTTGCAAAAAGTCTGGATAGGTGAGATCAAGACAAAAATCTAGGCGTTGGTTTCATCTAATTTGGATGAACGAGTAAAAAGTTATTGCTATTTGAAAAATCAGGGTCAAGTTATTTTACAGAAGAAAAATAGCTACGGCTAATAGAATTCTGGGTCTAAAGTGTAAATACAGAGCTAGTTTATAAATCTAATTATTCTATTGTACTAATCTAAAAATAATAAGCTACGGGAGTATATAAAAAAATTACGAAGAAAGATACCTTTATAAGGTAGAGAAGAAAAGACGACGTTGTAGAGAGGAGACGAATTTCAGAATTCCTACCGGAGAGAGAAAATATTTTTACTTTTGTGAATCTAGTCAAACCAAAATATTGGTTTAACCCGAATTCGGATGATTTTTGGAGGCTTTATGGGTCTATATTCAAAGGCTAGGCAATGTGGGATTAAACGTAGACGTGACGCATGGGCTAAAAAATCAATACGGCCGGCCGCACGCGCACCGCCGATGTATTTTTTTCTTTTTTTTTTCTAATTTTCGGCCAAAGTAAAAAACCTGAGAAGAAAAAAAACGCCTGCCTGGGCTTGGCCCAGGTAAAAAGAAACAAAAAAAGATGAGGTCCCACTGTCATTGTATTGCGCATGTGGGCAACAAATAAGTTACAACACACACACAATTTGTTTTTTATATAGAAACTGAAAAGGAAAACTAAATGATAAAAGTAAAATAACATTTTATATAGGCATATTATATATCAAAATTTTCAGAAGAATATTTCCTAAAACATGAACATTTTTTTAGAGTTAAATAGAATCCTCACAATTTTAAAAAAAATCAAATAGTGCTATTGTTTCAATAAAATCTAATAAAAAACATTTAAAAATGCCAAAATGATATCAAATTCATTTCTCTCCAATTTTTTGTTGTAGGGAATCATTGTACACTATTTTCCATATATTTTATTTTCGGGGAAAAATAATTTGAATAAAACCCAATAACTCAAATTTGAAAATGAGTTGCAGAATATTTCCAAAGAACTTCCAACTTATATTTCGTATAATTTGAAGAAGTCATTTTATCCTCTCTCGGGAAAACCATTGAGTTGCATAAAGTTTCTGAATTTGAAATATTTTCCAAACTAGAATTCAAATCTTTTCAAAACCCTTTTCATTTATTTAAATGGAAGAAGTCATATTATCTTCACTCTAGGGTTTTGTGTTGAAATGCATTTGAATTCACGAGGATCATAAATGCAAAGTGAAAGTTTGAGAAAGTCATTCCATTCCCTCTCATTTAACTTTCAAAAGTTTCAAATTTTCACTCAATTTCACACAGCACATCACACAAGCAATCAAAACTATCTATTTAATATAACATTCCAAAATTTAAAATTTTGGGATGTTACAGATTGTGACCGTGTTGAGGCAGCGGTAATCGATGCCAGACCGCCATGTGTCATCCTTCTTCACCAAGAGCACAGGAGCCGCGAATGGACTCATGATGTGGGTGATTAACCCAGTGCGCAACATTTCTGCCACCTGCCTTTCGATTTCATCCCTTTGCAATGGAGAGTAACAGTAGGGCCGGCAGTTGACTGGTTTGGCTCCTGGTTCAAGGTTGATGGATGATCATATTGTCTATTAGGAGGAAGGGTTGTTGGTTCTTCGAATATGTCACTGAACTCTGTCAGAATTTGCTGTATAACAGGAGGAATGGGTCTTCTTGACAGTGTGAGGACAAGGTTTGCATGTCCACTAGAGCAGCTCCTCAAATCTCGTTTGCATCATGCATCTGCCCAATTGTGACGCATCCAAGGCTGTGATGGCTGGTGTCTCATCTGATCGGACGCTGATGAGATGGACGGCTGCCCCTTCCCTGACAAACTGCATCGTCTTTAGTTTCTAGTCGCACTGCATCGGGCTACGCCGAGCAAGCTAATCCACTCCCAAAACGACATCGTAGACACCGAGTACACGCATGTCCGTACTAAACTTGTGATCTTGTACCGTCTACTGCAGCTGTGGCACTAGTTCAGTGCATTGCAATTGTTGCCCATTGGCCACTCTAACGGCCACCAAAGGTACTTGGTTCAGCAATGCGTTTAACGAAGGATGCACTAACAAAACTGTGGATACTGCCAGAATCAACCAACAGTAAACTCGTCTGGATCCCGACAGTGGCTCGCAAGTGAATAGTTTATGCATCTTCGGTGCCTTCGGCCGTGTTTGTAAACAACAAGCAACAACCCATTTCTGTTGCCGCTGGCTCATCGAGCAGTTCCAGGGCACGCACCGCTTCATCTGATAGAACTTCTCCGTGATCCCCAATCTCAATTGTCAACAGTTGAGCGGAGCGCTTGCACTGATGTTCTCTTGAAAATTTATCCCCACAGCGAAAACAGAGGCCATGTTGGTGTTTGTAATCCCTTAGCTGTCGTTCTCGACCAAAGTCGTCCGGAGCTTGTTTGGGCGCGGCAAGCGATCTTGGTGGGTTCCCTGCTGGCAAAATGGGTGATGTTGCTGGTGGTCGCCCCGGTATTGGTGCAGTATATGGTAGTGGCGGTGCTCGGCCAGCTGGTAAGGGTATCAACTTGTGTCGCTCATTCTCAAGCTCCTCTTCCTGAATCCTTGCAAATATTGTGGCACGAATGATGCTATTAGGTGCTTGGATGCATACAGCAGCTCGTAACTCATCCTTGAGGCCCAACAGAAACTGTGTAACGAAGAACTTCAGGCTGAGGGTGGCATCTAGCGCAAGCAAATTGTACATGTATACCTCGAATTCCTACCTGTAGTCGACCACACTGCCCGTCTATCACAACTGCAAGAGGCTATGCATCAAGGACACAAATTCCACAGGGCCAAACTCCTCCTCAATTGTGCGTCTGAACATATCCCAGTGAAGGACTAGATTCTGCTGTCGAAACGCGCACAGCTAGAGTGCGGCATGCCCTTCCACGTAGAGTGCTGCGGTGGTCACCCAATTGTGCTCCGGGGCGCCGTAGAGCTCAAAACACGCCAGGCAACGATCAAGCCAGACGCGCGGGCCTTCACCATCGAAGCGGGGAAGACTGTCTTTCGGTGGCTTGGTGAAGTACTCCTCGCGTGGTTGCTGCAGGTGAGTGCGCTCGAGCGGGGCGGCCGGCTGCTCTAGTATTCGAAGCAATGGCTGTGACGCCCCCGATTTAAACGTACACTAATCATGCACGCAAATGTGTACGACTAAGATCAGGGACTCACGGGAAGATATCACAACACAACTCTAGACACAAATAAAATAATACAAGCTTTATATTACAAGCCAGGGGCCTCGAGGGCTCGAATACATAAGCTCGAATACACAAGAGTCAGCGGAAGCAATAATATCTTAGTACAGACATAAGTTAAACAAGATTGCCTTAAGAAGGCTAGCACAAAACATCAATGATCAAAAAGGCAAGGCCTCCTGCCTGGGACCTCCTAACTACTCCTGGTCGTCAGCTGTCTCCACGTAGTAGTAGGCTCCGTCGGGGTAGTAGCAGTCGTCAAGTGTGGCCTCTGGCTCCTGGACTCCACCATCTGGTTGCATCAACCAGAATGAAGGAAGAAGGGGAAAAGGGGGAGCAAAGAAACCGTGAGTACTCATCCAAAGTACTCGCAAGCAAGGATCTACACTACATATGCATTGGTATCAATGAAAACGGTAGTATGTGTGGACTAAGCTGCAGAATGCCAGAATAAGAGGGGGAGAAGCTAGCCCTATCGAAGACTAGCATCTTCTGGAAACCACCGTCTTGCAGCAACAGGGGGAGTAGAGTAGTATATCATAAGTCATATTTATGGTGTTGTTCCAACGCTCCCGGATCCTTTCTCGACTTCCGAAGCAACATATCCAAACAATGCCTCAGCATCCAATTCTAGTTGTAGCGATCGGGATACAACTTCAAGTGTCCGTTACCGTAGGACAGGCTATCGATAGATGTTTTCTTCCCTGCAGGGGTGCACCAACTTATCCATCACGCTTGCTTAACTCCGGCCGGACACACCATCATGTCATGCCCACAATACGCCACAACCCGACCTAGGCTTAATAGAGAGGTCATGCATGCCAGACTAAACCCTATGCCCCCAGGGCTCATGGGCCAATCGCCCCGGGAACTCCTGCACGTTGCGTACGCGGCCGGTGAGCAGACCTAGCAACCTCCTTTAAAAAGGTAGGTGCCTAACCAGTCCAACCCGGCGTGCACCGCTCAGTCGCAAAGACGTCAGTTAAGCTTCGGCTGATGCACCGTTTAGTGTCTTGGTTACGAGCAGAGACTCACGATCATGTGACCCCATCGCCCCGTCTCGAGAACTTGCAGCAAGGGCGAGTGCCGGGCCACACCTCGTATTTATCTCGCGGGCACCTTCCAGGTCAACCCGACTACACATCACTCGCAATTAAGCTCGCGCGGGTACCCCTCAGGGTCGACCCGTCTTTAGTAACCAAGTTCAGTGTAAAGTCATAGTAACCATAGTAATTGTGTGTCTGACACCAAAGGGAAACCTGAGGAAATCACCCTCGATGGAATTCCACCTGATGTTTATCGCCAAGGTGAACGAAAGAGGAGTTACCCTCGAGGTCCACTCTTGAGGAGTTGCACGACAGTGTCGTTATCGGGAGTGGAGAAAGAGGAATCACCCTCGATGACCATAACCGATGAACTAACCTACAAGGTTAACATCAGAAGTGTTGTTGAGGTGTCACCCTCGGCACTCGATAGTAACCCAGTATTGTCGAGCAACTAAGGGGGGGAGTGATGTGCGGTGCCGGGGCCTGGTCTTCGATCCCGTTGATCGGGTCTTTTGATAATCCAGCGGGGTAGTCGGGACAATGTGGGGGGTCACTGGTGGATCTCTAACCAGCCTATACTAAGCAGTTTAGTATAAACATGTAAGGTATGAAAGTAGGTATCAACAACAGGCTATGCATTAGGATAGGATCATACAAAAAGCAGTAGCAGTTCTAATGCAAGCATAAGAGAGAAGGGAATGGGCGATATCGGAATGATCAAACGGGGTTGGCTTGCCTGGTTGCTCAGACGAGAAGGAGGGGTCGTCAACACCGTAGTCGATCACCGGGGCATCTTCGGTCTCGGGGTCTACCGTAGAGAAGGGGAAGAAACAATAAATACAAAGCATACAGATGCAACAAAGAAGCACGACAAGTCAACACGCAGTGCTAGGATGCCCTAACGCCGTGCTACACGATATCGGCGAAGGGGGATAACATCCGGGAAAGTATTCCCGAAGTCTGCCTTTTTCAGACAAATGAAACGGAGGGGGAAAGTTGCATGTTTGCTATGTTAGGGATGTGTGGCGGATGAATGGACCGCGTATTCGAATTCGTCTCGTCGTTCTGAGCGATTTTCATATATAAAACTTTTTCATCCGAGTTATAGATTATTTTATATGATTTTTCAAAGTTTTATTAATATTCTGCAATTTATTATTAATTCGAAAATAAGACTAAAAATGCTACGTGCACACACAAAGTGTACATAACAGAGCTGTACAGAGGCTGGCAGTGGGCCCTGTTGACTACCGAGTCAGTAGTCAACAGTCAACTATTGACCGGTCAAAAGGTTTGACTAGGGTCCACCTGTCATTGACCCTACTTAATTAAACAGAACTAATTAGCTAACCAAATTAATTAGGGTAGTTAAACGGATTTAATTAAGTTAAATAATTAATTACTGACTAATTATTTATTTATTTATTTATTTATTTTTAATAATATTTTTTAAACCCTCTTTTTTTGGACAGGGGCGTGGGGCCCAGCTGCCAGTGGCACAAAGGCCACTGGAGCGGGCGCGGGTTAACAGGCGGGGCAGGCATGGGCGCCCGCATCGAACGCGGCCTGGGTGCGGGCGAGGCCGCGGGGCGTCGGCCGGCAGCCTCTATGGGGGCGCGCGGCGGCCCTACGCGGTGGCGGGCGCTGCACCGGCAGAGGGCGGCGCCGGAGGTGGGGGCTGGCGCGGGCCGAGCTTGCTGGGCATGGAGGCATGTTGTGCGGCGGCGGGGATGTTGTGTGGCCGAGGCTGGAGAGCGGCACCGCGACATCGGATGCCGGCGACTGGAGGCGGCGGTCGCGGCGGACAGGGGCAGGGCGGAGGTGCGGGAGGAGCGGCGCGGGGCCGCGGGCCGTGCGGCAGTGGGGGTGACGACGCAGGAGCGTAGGAGGGAAATAGGCTGCAGACGTGCGCGCACGGGAGCTCAGCTCCGGCCATGGCAGCCAAGCGCGGGGTAGGCCATACGGCGACGAATACGAGGGGGAAAAGGGGCAGCGGGGAGAGGAGCTCACATCGGTTCCAACAAAGGCGACGAGGAGGCCGGAGGTGTACCGGAACCATGGAAAACGACGTCGAACGCCGGCGGTGTACGCGACAGAGATGCCTCGATGGCGAGCGCACGGGCCGGCTCTGCTTGATTAGAAGCTCTGAATGGATGACGTAGATGATGGCGGTCCTCCTGGACTAGTCGGTGCGGCGAGGGAGTGGTCGTGGCCACGGCAACGGCGACGACGCGGCGACGACAGCAAGCGGCTGTGCTCGGATAAGATAGCGTGGGGGTGCGAGGGGAAAGGGGTGGCCTAGGGTTCGGCAGGGGGTCGTGGGTGTCCTCCATATCCTCTCTTGGGACCATGGGATGGCCGCCACGGCGACATCGCCGGCCAGGGAGGCGTGGATGGCCGCCACAGCCTCCCCTGTTTCCTATAGCGTGGGGAGGGAGAGGAGCTGAGGTGGGTTGGGTAGGCCAGGCTGATGGCCTGGTGGGCCGAGGCCCAGGTGGGAGGAGGCCTAGTTTTGATTTGTTTGTTTTTCTTTTTCTTTATAAAACTTTTCTGTTTTCCTTTTAGTTTCTGTTTGTTTTAGTTATATAAAATGTAAAACTTTCATCTAAATTAGTATGATAAATTAGGCCACTTCCAAAATAAGTTTAGTAGTCAAATAAACTAGTTTAGCATTTTATTAGTTAAAAAGGATTTAAATAAATGATTTAGCCACTGTTTTAATTCATTTAGGGCATTGAAACACTTTAGAAAAAGGTTGATTCACCACCACAATTAGTTATGCAATATTTTCCACATGATGAACATTTTAGCCTTCATGTTTGAGAAGTTTTGAATTTTGACATTAAACATGGATTTGAATTTGAATTGTGTTTGAATGCAAAAGAGGACTAGCCACAGTAAGGGTGATGGCATGGCACCATCAGCAGGGGATTACTGTAGCATGATTCTCGGGGTGTTACAAATCTCCTCCACTACAAGAAATCTCGTCTCGAGATTTAAGAGGTGGAGTAAGGGGGAAAGAGTTTGTTACGAAATTCTAACAGATCTTCTCGGTCTTGGTTGCTCTTCCTGAAGTAGTTGATCCTCTTTGTTTACGTCTTTATTTCTCTACTCCAGATCATCATGATGGAGTCATCACCCTTACTTCAGGGTCTCCGTCATACTTACAAATATGTAAGGGGGAGCTCGGCAACGATAGATGTTATAAGGGTAATCATCTGGGGTTATCCCACGAATTGAACATATGAGTATCTCTCGAGTTGGAACTCAGGAAATACATCGAGAGAATTAAAGTAGGCATGAGAATTTTCAAGCGGTAGGAAAATGTTCGATGCTTGAAACGAAGGGTGAGAGGGGTTCAGAGCAACGAAACAAAATATCGCGTCTGACACCGGAATGAAACATGGTGAGGAATTTAGCTTGTGAATTACATACGAAGCCAAGTGCAAATAATATTTCAGAATCGAGGTTGTACAGGAGAGTCAGGTTTCGGTCCTATGGAACTGTGGGTTATGGGCCCACCATGAGGGTTGAAAGTAGGAAGGGCAATGATAGCAAGGCATGTCAGAGCATAGACGGTCAGTTATGTTGGCAACAACTTTGGTACCAAGGGCGAGGGACGAAGAGAGTCATTTTCCTGCTCGTCGAAATGAGGCGGACCAAATAGGCAAAGTTCTCGTCCATCGATAGTAACAGGAATGTTATCAACAATAGTAACAGGGTCTTACTGACAGAGTTGTACACCAAGGTGTTTACATAAGCAGAAAATTATTGCTGCTTAGATTATATGTAGATCAAAGAAAGGTTAAACAAACAAATGGAAAGGAAAATGTGTTTAAACACAATGAATAGGAGTATATCATTCCCAAGAGTAAGCAGGGCATGATATACGTGTGAGGAGATCAAAGTCATGACCATATAGATAAAAGGGGTAAGAAGAATTATGATATGTACCCACACAACGATGCTGGACAGTTGATCAAGAAACATTTAGCCTTGCGCTTACAATGTTCTTGTGGATCTTCAGAGTACCACAGACATGCTTCGAGATAGCCCCGACATGGTCTTCAAGCAAAGGTCAGACTTTGGATACACCAGGATATATAATGAAGTGTGTTCGTGGAGAACATCCATAATTAAGTATTGAACGAAATGCACCTGGAAATATGTACCAAGTGGCAAGATCAATGATAGCATGGAGGTTTAATAACCAGAAGGGTTGGAATGAGACTATCGACCATTCACTACAAAGCATTCGGTTTGCTAGAAGTTTTGAATTCGCACGCCATACTTCAATTGTTGGGTTTCCGATTAGAAACAACACGGGGACCAGGGAACAAACGAGGATGGCGGTAAGTATTACTTGTATTAAGAATTCATAAGGGGTGGTGAAATTCTCATGACATTCTTGATATGAAAGATGGTAGTACTCCAAGGTAGAGCATATCATAAGTCGGATAACAAGGAACTCAAGGTATAACACAAAACAAGAGCAAGTTTGTGTTGGAGGGAATGCAAGAATGTTGTCGATGTTAATACAAATCATCGAGGGGAAAGGATGGTATTTCCCATCATGAATTCGATTCACAACTTGGAAGAAGGTAAACCATTGTTGATGATGATCACGACACATTTGTCAACAGATTTCATTAAGATGTAATCGATCGGCGATGACATTAAGTCAAATGAATGATGGAGTGAAAGGTTATTGAAACCACTAGTACAATACAGGCTTGAAATCAAGCTAGTTGTTCAAGGCGAAATGATATGCCGAGGAAGATCGGCGTAAGCTTAGCTCATTGCCGAAATTGGGCTCCGGAAAGAAGGACCAGGTAACACAGTTAGAAAGATGCACGATAATGATATAGCCGATCAGGCTAGATATGACTTGAAGGAGTATTAAACTCGTAAGAAACAAAATTACTTAGAGTTATTGAATCGGAGTGCGAAATAGATTCACTTATCGGTGTCCTTTAGTGTCTAACAACTCAGAACCCGGGAAAATTGGAATCGGTGAGAAGTAATACTTGATGAAGAACTCATAAGAAGTAATATGGTTATGTGATATTATCGAGATACCATGGGGTAATACTCGAAGGTAGATCATAATAGTGGCTGGACGGGTGCATTGACCTGCAGAGGACAAGTGGTTTAACTTGTTCGAGAAATGGTATTTAAAGGAGAGCATAGTCGAAACCACGATTGCAAAAGGCCAGATCCCAGATATAAGATGAACTTATATCAAGGGGATAATTAATTTTAAGAGAAGCCTGAATGATAAGATCTACACCGTGTCCAAGGGCATGGACAGAAGGTTGACTCCCACTTCTTCAATGCATAACCTTTCATTCACTGCTCTATAAAAAATTGAATTGATTGTGAAGACTTTCCTGGTTAATTACCAGAGGAGTATGAACCTTGGAAAACTTTTGGGTTCGCACAGATTAAGGAAGGCATAAGTTCAACCCATCGGGGCATCTTAGACTCATACTACGCAAACTTCAGGAGCAAAATATACCAGCTCGAAAGCAGAGCATGGTTGAGAAAGTAGATGATATAATTTACCCAAGGCATTATATATCATGGCAGAACTCATAAGGTGTTTGAATTTGAAGGACGTTGTCGGATAAAGTCCAACGGAGGAGCTGGTGGTCACAAGGGATCTGGTGTGAGTATCGGTACTCTACCAGAAGGAGAAACAATGCAAGGATATCAGATTATAGAAACAACTGACTAATTCAAAACTCAAATGCAAAGGAATTATGATTTCCAAACCAAGGGATCAGAAGCAAAAGCTCTGATAAAGGATGCCTAAATTGAATAGACTTAGGGGTACAATCGACGATAAACAGATTGGTCGAGAACCAACTCATGTTCAAAATGGTGTCTGGGCTGGAAAGATAATTTAAAAGGATCAACTGATGATTGTGTGCATTCGCACACATGTTGAATCAACGAGCTCAAAATGATAATGACAAAGGATGTCAGTAAGATTACTAGACTTGTGGGGTTAACCATAATGTAAGCAAGCAAGAATTTCAAGAGCAATAGGCTGCTCAGGATTTTCCGAAGGTCGAATGATATTTTCGAGACTTGTGAAACACATGAACAACTAAGGATGAACGAATCCTCGCTAAGTGTGAGGAATTATTCATAGGGGTTGACGGTGGAAGGGAATAGCAAACGCGATGAGCACAAGTTATCGGGATAACATCGGAGAGTATCTTCTGGGTCTTCTGATGAATCAAGGCATCATCTGGAATGAAGGGGCTCTCCGGGAGGAGGTATCTACGAGAACCTAATGTTAGAGTTTGCAAAATTATTTAACCCGAATAGAAGAGAGATCAGAGTCCCAGAGTAAAGACGAGGAATAAAAGATCCTAATACCACCGAATGGCGATGTGGGCCCGTAAGACACACAGCCATGTTAGTAATAGTTTTGTAGTGACAAGACTCGACTTCGGCCAAGGAGTTGGAAAGGGGGGTTCCTAGAGGCAGTCAGCTCTGAAACCAACTTGTGACGCCCCCAATTTGACCGTACACTAATCATGCACGCAAATGTGTACGACCAAGATCAGGGACTCACGGGAAGATATCACAACACAACTCTAGACACAAATAAAATAATACAAGCTTTATATTACAAGCCAAGGGCCTCGAGGGCTCGAATACATAAGCTCGAATACACAAGAGTCAGCGGAAGCAATAATATCTGAGTACAGACATAAGTTAAACAAGATTGCCTTAAGAAGGCTAGCACAAAACATCAATGATCGAAAAGGCAAGGCCTCCTGCCTGGGACCTCCTAACTACTCCTGGTCGTCAGCTGTCTCCACATAGTAGTAGGCTCCGTCGGGGTAGTAGCAGTCGTCAAGTGTGGCCTCTGGCTCCTGGACTCCCCCATCTGGTTGCATCAACCAAAAAGAAGGAAGAAGGGGAAAAGGGGGAGCAAAGCAACCGTGAGTACTCATCCAAAGTACTCGCAAGCAAGGATCCACACTACATATGCATTGGTATCAATGAAAAGGGTAGTATATGTGGACTAAGCTGCAGAATGCCAGAATAAGAGGGGGAGAAGCTAGCCCTATCGAAGACTAGCATCTTCTGGAAACCACCGTCTTGCAGCAACAGGGGGGAGTAGAGTAGTATATCATAAGTCATATTTATGTTGTTGTTCCAACGCTCCGGGATCCTTTCTCGACTTTCGAAGCAACATATCCAAACAATGCCTCAGCATCGAGTTCTAGTTGTAGCGATCGGGATACAACTGCAAGTGTCCATTACCGTAGGACAGGCTATCGATAGATGTTTTCTTCCCTGCAGGGGTGCACCAACTTACCCACCACGCTTGCTTAACTCCGGCCGGACACACCATCAGGTCATGCCCGCCCTCGGCCAAACAATACGCCGCAACCCGACCTAGGCTTAATAGAGAGGTCATGCACGCTGGTGTCAGGACCCCGATCCTAAGTCACAGAGGTCTAGCCTGTAACACATCATATCACTTTGCGGCCTCACGCACGGTATCCCCACGGGTGCCACCTTACCTGGCCCGGGACCATTTGCGCATTTTGGCACACGTATATGATAGTGTCGCTAGCATCCATTTGACAGAGAACCCGGGCCGACATGACCAGTTATAAACCAAAAGTGGCATTAAATTACAGAGACAGGCATACATGACCCAGCAACGAACGTGTCGGTCATCAACGTATGAACCGAAGTCGTAGCAAGCTACAAGGACTTAAAGGAACAACGCGTGACATTTCCCCTAAGGTACAGACACAGGAACGAAGAAGGACACATGCCGGCTAGCTTAAGTGTTCCGGAGCAGTAGCAAGCTACCAAGGCTCAGTGGAAGCACTAGGAGGCATTTCCCTGTAAGACAAGCTACCAAGGGTAAACAACTAGGTGTCAGATCCCACACATAGCAATACACATTACACGTACGCATAACATGCAAGTATGTGCTGTACAACATGGCATCACAACATAACTCGACAACTCATATAGACAAAGGCCCAGAAGAGCCATCATAACATATATTACAAACGGAGGTCACATGACCCAACATACAGAGCATACAGGCAACTGAAGCATAACATGTCTGAGTACAGACAACTACAAATGAAAAGGGCTGAGAAGCCTAACTATCTACAAGACCCTCCCAAGGGTACAAGATCGTAGCTGAGGTAACAAGCTAAACGTCGAAATCCACGCGGAACCACTAGTCAGACTGAAGTCTCTCTGCAAAACATAAATTAAGCAAACGTGAGTACAAAAGTACTCAGCAAGACTTACATGACAACTAGCTACATATGCATCAGTATCAAGAAAGGGATGGTGGAGTTTGACTGCAGCAAGCCAGCTTTGACTGAGTGGCTAACCTGAAGTACGACTGCAAGTAACTCTTCTGAGGTGGTGCACACGAGTCCACATATTCACCAATCAATACACCACTATGGATCCCCTCCCGTCTCCCAACGAGAAGGCCATCCATAGCACTCACGCTTATCTTGCGTGTGTTAGAGTATCCACTTTCACTTGTCTATGAACTGTACAGGTAACCCAGAAGTCCATTACCACGAACACGGCTATTCGAATAGATCATATATAACCCTGCAGGGGTGTACTTCTTCACACGTGTTTCCACCACTTAGTGTCTGCACACGACATGTGCTCGGCAGACTTCAAGCGAAAGCCGACGTGGGTGTAGACCACGACCTAACCAACCACTCAAGTCTCTAGTCCAGGTTTATCGCCTATTTGGGTTCCATCTGTGGGGAGATCCGGTCGGGGTGTCGCTCACGGCCCCAAACGATGTGTACAGGGTTCCCGAGTTACCAAACGGGCGACCGGTACACTGTGCCACGTACCTGCCGCGTCACAGCCCCCCCCGAGGGTCAGCGCTGCGCACGACCTCCGGTAAACTACAAACACCAGAAACTAGTTGCAACTCCTGGACAGAGGACAAGGGCAGTCAATAAGTCGAGCGAGGTCATATTTTAGGGCCCAACATGTGGTAGTAGCTGTTCATGGATCAACCAACACAGTACTCAGTTCCTGAGGACGGCTGCAATGAGACAACTCACCATGTACTCCTACATGGCCTCTCATCGCTACCTTTACCAAATCGTGTTCACACACTTAGCTCTCAACAGTAGGACATGTTCACCACATTCCAATTCATCCCTGATGAATCAGACCTGACTCAACTCTAAGCAGTAGCAGGCATAACCAGAAAGCATGAATGAGTAGGCACAACATGGCTCAAACAACTCCTACTCATGCTAGTGGGTTTCAACTATTTACTGTGGCAATGACAGGTCATGCAGAGGAAAGGGGTTCAACTACCGCAGCAGGTAACAGTTGAAGCGTTGTTGTCCTAATGCAATAAAAGAGAGCAAGAGCGAGAGAGTGGGATTGTATCGGGATGCTCAAAGGGGTTTTGCCTGCCTAGCACTTCTGAAGATGGTATTGTGTCTTCATCAGTGTCATCGATCACATCGTCGGAACAGCGTCTACTGAGAGGGGACAAATATCGGCAAACAAGAGAGAATACAATCAATGCAATGCGGCAATATGATGCATGATCATGACATGGCAATATGCTGTTGATTGAGCTAATGCAACTAGCAACCATATTAAATGAAGTTGGTTTGAACCAAAGGTTCAAATTCAAACTCCACATGCGGTTATTTAAATGTCATTTAATTGATTTGACCTGATCAGCAGGTTTAACTTGTTCAAACATGCATGAAAATTCCATAAACAGATTCCTTGAATTTTTCTGATCATTTTTCATATATAAATTATTTTCATTGGAGTTACAGATTATTTTCTGTGATTTTTAGAAGTTTTAGCTATTTTCTGAAATAAATAAATCATTTCTGAGTTAGTTAAAATCCCAGAAAATAGATATTGCGTCGGCATGATGTCACTGTGATGTCAGCAGGTCAAAGGGTCAGTTCAGGTCAAACCTGACGTGTGGGGTCCACACGTCAGTGGCTCTGCTAATTAACAGGGTTAATTAGCACTAGTTAATCCTAAACTATAATTAGACAGGGCAGGGCCCACATGTCAGTGACTAACTAACTAACCACTTAATTAGTACTAACCTAGGTTAATTAACAGGGCGGGCCCCACTTGTCAGCGAGTCAGTGGTTAACTAAGGGTGTGGGGCCCATATGTCAGTGACTCGGGGTGGTCAACCCACCGGTCAAACAAGTCAAAAGTGCCGGCGGCGACAGACGCGGCGGAGGGGCTCGGAAAACGCCCTCCGGCGACCAAAACAGTGGCGGAGAGCATCTATGTGCTCCTGGGACTCTCGCGCATCTAGGGGTGCAGCTGGAATCGCCGGAGTCGACGGCAACGACTACAACAGCGGCGGCCGGAGTACGGTGGTGACATGCGCGACCACTAGGGGGCACGGGAAGGCGAGGTGAGGTGCGCTACGTGCTCGTGAGGCCATTAGTAGCACGGTGGTGCACTCAGGTGGAAGCTCCAGTGGCTATAGCCACGGCGGCGACCTGGCCGGCGGCGATGAGCTCTCGGGTCCGGCGGGCAGCTAGCTAGGGGGCGAAATCGAGGGCAAGGAGTGAGGGGAAGAGAAGAGGAGCTCACGTCTGGTGCAGCGGTGGGCTCGGAGAGCTCGGGAAGGGGCTGGTGAGGACGTGCGGTCGCCGGGGATCTCGGTCGGTCGTGGTTGAAGAAGACGGCGAGGAGAGCACTCGGGGCTTCCAGCGGCACGTGGGTCATCGGGGGAGATGTAGGAGACGGTGGCGGAGCTTCCTGATGCTTCGGCGAGGCGTGTGGTGGCCGGTGGCCGTGGTGGTTCAGGGCGGCGGCGACGGCTAGTTCTCGGGTGGCTGCGGGAAGACGAAGGGAAGGGGGGAGAGCGACCAGAGGGAGAGAGGAGAGGGAGAAACGCCCAGGGCGTCGCGCTGGCGAGGTGAGAAGGGCCGAGGCCTTGCCACCGCGAAGCAGGAGGTGGCCGCGGCTCGGCTGTGCGCGCGCCACGCGCAGAGCCAGTAGGCTCGAGGAAGACGACGCGCGAGGGGGTGGGCTGGGCCTAGCAGGTCGGCTGTCTACTGGGCTTCTAGTGGGCTGCTGGGTAAGCCAGGTAAGTTAGCCCAGGTGAGCTCTTCTCTCTCTCTCTTTTTCTAATTCTTTCTGTTTTCTATTTTCTGTAATTGTTTTGGCTTTATTAAAAATACTTAGGCACACTCAAAAATCACCAAACTTCTCATGGCCACTGTTTGGAATATATCCAACATGGAACATTTCAGTTTAGGATTATTTGGACATTTTAATATTTTATTGTATTTAAATGCCCAAATTCAAATAGAGTATGATTTATTTCAGAGCCCAAATATGTCATGGAAAAATGTGCATCACCACTAGTTACTGTTTACAGCATTTTCCATAAATGATGAACATTTTTTAAAGCCATTTGGATTTACTGAAAATATTTTAGTTGAACCTAGTGAATTCCTTTGATGCTAGGGGTTTAGGCAATCCCCATCTCAAGTTTCTTTCAAGATTAAACATGATGCACACATGAGGCTAGCCTAGTGCATTACCAGAAGCTAGGGATGTGACTCACCCCTACTAAACAAGAATCTCGTCCCGAGATTCAAATCGTGAGGTAAGAAGACAGAGGGACACAAGCTATCACAATCTTCATGATCCAACTGTCCTTCATATGAATGTTGATTGTTTGCCTCATGTTGATCCTGGCATCCTTGCTTTCGAGATCTTTGTCCAACACAGTGATGGCGAAAGAGACTCTACAAAATTGATCTTCTGGTAGATCGAGGAACTCCGGATCAACTCATGGAGTGAGATGTTGAAACATCTCTTGAGCTGAGACACGGAACACACATCCAGAGGGATGGAGTGAAATAAACGATGAAGGTTCACTTGGTAGGCAATAGATCCACACTTAAAGAAGATGGTGATCGATGTCACCCGACGGGGCACCTTAGAGAAGGTGACTCGTAGAATTATCCCTTAAGTGGCAAAAAGAATTACTTTTGATACATAGATCATTGAAACTCTTTTATACCAGCCTAAGGCAAATCTCATCGATCATTTGAAGGAGTCCGAAAGAATGACATTCTCGGGCCAGAATGGATGAGGTGGACTACCTTGTTGAAGACAACACAAGGGATGATTTTGCTTATCATCGGAAAAGGAGGGGACTCATGGTAGGACCACTTCTGAAGTTGATCATGAGCAGCAAGTGCTGAGAAGGGCAGCCATGGTAATGGCACAATGGTGGGTGCAAGCTGGGAACAAAATGCAAATGCTGGGAATGATTCTGGTAACTGGGAAGAAACCCAACAGTAGAGAGTGAATCTACTGTTTGAGAGGTTATAGCATAGCAAAGAACACTGGGAGCAATCCGGTTAGTGCCAGTGATAACACCTAGTGCTTGTGCGTGCTCTCAAGAACTTGAGCATTTCCATAATCATCAAGGTTTTACCATTATCCGTGCCAATGGTGCCGACAACACAACATACGACCATGATGAAAAGCGATGGACGATGCAGATGCAAAGGAGGATAACACTTTCTCAGATTTCACCTTAGCGGAGTCAAGGGGCAAAATCTGGATGATCGACTGAGAGACATTTAGCACTCCGCTTCTAATGTTCTCCTTGATGTGCTAGCGCAACCCATTTATTAAAATGGTTTGGTACCCAGAAGTCAAGTAAAAGGTCGGACTTCGGAAACACAAAATCCATAAGGGACAGCTAGGGAGTAAATCCTACGAAATACCTATTGGGAGGTGGTCAACTTCGTCAATCAAGATTCTACAACAATAGGTCTTCCGGCTGGGTGTGTTGGCCACGACATCCACTTTACCGGTTATCGAGAGACCAAAATTACAGTTCTTGGAAAATGCTCCAACCATCATATCTGCCTAAGATTCAGTTCTGGTTGGTGTCAGGATATTCCAGACTCATCAAGTCTATAAAGAAAAATGAAAGTTTGCAACACAATTCAACGAGACGGCGTTGCGAGATTCTCGGGGTGTGAACTACGATAGCAAGCTCCAAAACATGAGCTAGTTCTGCTACGTACATGTGAACACGTTGTCCCAGACAAGCATGACCACATAGTAGTCTTATGATAAAATACTACCGAGTTCAGATTGGGAATCATCATTGAAATAACGAAGCCTTGTGCATGTCCGTCTGGGCCCTTCGGGAATAGCATTTGAACTTCTTATCCTTGAACAAATCAATCAGTGGCTTGGTGTGCTAGGAATACATATGAAGTGGAGGTAATTAATCTACCAAACCATAGAATACTTCACACATATGCATGACTGATTTGGGATGATTACAGGGGAAACAAAACAAACCTTTCTCAAATTCATGGTGGCAACTTACACCCAATGCACGTGAACTTGGAGAAAGTCACTTCTTTCACCAAAACATATACCTCATGAGCGGAACACGAAGGCAATGCTTACAAAGTTTCCAACACTAGCTCAATATTCAACATGAATCATGGAGGAGACAAGATCCTGCTAATGGGCTCAACGGCAACTCATCGAAATTTCCATATCACTGGAATTCCACCATTATGTGAACAATGTGATAGTATTGGTCAGACCCAAAGATGTAATGGTGTATGCTAGAGGAAACAACCACGAGTAAGACAACATACGAACATCATTGGTTCTGATTTGATTTGACGATAGCCCGTTCTCAAATCAAAGACTGGATAGGACAATAGCTCCAACAATTTGATGACGAGGAGTAATTGATGAGGATATTATCTTTCTACAACACATACACACAAGATATCCCTTGAAATGAACTAAGTCAGGCAAGCTTTATCTTCCAACTCTCCAAGTTGTTGTTTAGCTTAACCAACTAGTTCAGAGTATCCAACACAGATTCTTGGACAAGGGGTGGCTTATAAGAAACCCAACTTGATCACGAGCTCAACATAACGGTTAGGGAACAACCTGGTAATACTTCCGAGAAGATATTCGGAAATCATGAACCACCGATATGTTGCTAAGCCCGAGAAAAATCTTGCTTTTCAGGGCAAGACGATATGATCAAAAGAGCGAGAGATTGACACAATCCTAACTCATTGATCGGAGAGTGCACCAGAAATAAGGACTAGGTAGCACGATCATTCTTAGGATGATGATTCCGTATCCAACATACCAATAATGAGATTATCGTCCATTAACTACCCAGCAACAGAGTTGCTAGGAGTATTGATTACACACATCACGATTCACTTGTCAGTATTCCGGTTACAACAACACGGAGACCGAGGAATGAACGATGATGGTGAGAAGTATCACTGTATCAAGAGTTCATAGGAGGTGGTACAATTCCAATGACATTCTTGACATAAGGATGGTAATACTCCAGGATAGAACAGAATAGAAGCTGGATTAGCATTCTTCATCTGCGAAGTACAACTTCTTTGACCCAATCCTGGATATGGATGAGGTACTCGAGTTTGTTTCTCCTAGTCATTCTAAAATAGAATGGATTGACGGACCACCGGAGTAAAAGGCATCGATGAACACGAATGCACAACTACTCCTGACTATCAACTGATAGACAGGGGTCATAATACAACTAAAAGGGGACAACTCAAAGGAACATATAACTTTCTGAGTTGTGGATGCATAGATTAATATGTCGAACTAGTCCAACATATTTCTTCCGGATAACCCATGCAGAAAGGTAGGACTGGCAGAGTCACAATATGAATGGAGTTGTAATGCTCAGGATGGGACTATACCTCCTAAGTGTCGAGGCACGACTTAAAGGTATAAGCCCATTCTGGAATGATCTCAAGTTTGGTATCTTTGCACGACTCATCTAAAAGATGGATTATAATGCAAAAGGAGATAGTTGACTTACACTCGCAACTTCACACAATACATTACATAAGCAAAACATCATTCAAAACATCACAACCGGACTACGGGCGAAGATCCAAAAGAAAGATACCAAAACAACATAAAGCCACAGGTCAAGATCGAATCCTAGTAGAAACCACTACTGATCGTCGAAAATGTCACAAGCATACGGCCACTCTCTTCATCGAGCTCCCAGGGAAGTTCTGATCCATCTCCTGCATCATTCTCGGCTGAACCTGCATCTGGTGTTGTAGTATCTGTGAGCCACGAGGACTCAGCAATCCCATAACCATGGGTATCAAGACTAGCAAAGCTTTGTGGGTAGGAGGAGGTAAAGTGGTGAGGTTGCAGCAACGACTAAGCATAATATGGTGGCTAACTTACGAGTACAAGAATAAGATGAGCATCTATGCAAACGGTCGCGAACTAGTAGTGATCGCTAAAGATCCTGAACTACATACGAGTCAAACATAACCCCACCATGTTCTCTTCTCAAAGTGAAAAGAGACAGTCACGGTTACTCACACAGTTGTGTGTTTTACTTCGGATCCTCTGTCAAGTTTTCTACAACTGGACATTAACAAATTCCAATCTGCCACATAACCGCGGGCACGGCTTTCGAAAGATTATAACCCTGCAGAGGTGTCCCAACTTAGCCCATCACAAGCTCTCACGATTAGCTGAAGTGATAAATATAATATCATCACCCCTTATCTTAGGGAAATCCGATCAGGCTCGGCATCCCGGTAGCACAAGACATTTCGACAATGGTAAAACAAGTCCAGCAAGACCTCCCGGTGTGTCGACACCCTGATAGTAGCCGCGCGTATCTCATCTCAGGCCACGACCGGATGGGTGATCCTACGAGTAAAACCAAACCTTGAGTTTCCCCGTGGTGGCCCCGCATAACCCCCGTTTGGCACCAACACCATCAGCACTGCCCCCCCCCTGCTATGTAGAATTAAGAACCCAGGGACGCGACCCCCTATGCAAATTTAATTATTTAATTAAGTTGTTATTATGAGGCAATTAAAACCAATGTTGGGCCTTGCTGGAGGAGTTTTATTCAAAGTCGAACTGTCAAGGGGTCCCCATCCACCCATCGTGTAAGGAACGCAAAATCAAGGAACATAATGCCGGTTTATCGGCGCCTAAGGTGGCATGAGTGGAACAAAACACCAAGCAAAAGGCCAAGCCTTCCACCCATGCCCAGTATATAGGTGTGTTAATAATAATAATAGATATTGTGATATTCCAACAACCAGTTCCCACCTGGAACGATCTCCATCTTCACCTGCAACTAACAACGCTATAAGAGGGGCTGAGCAAGCGGGTAACATAGCCAAACAATGGTTTTGCTAGGAAGGTGTCAAAGGTTAGAGGTTTCATGGCAACAAGGAGAGGCTGACATAAAAGATGGGTAGCGCGACATGTAACGATAGCATCAAGACACTAAGCATGGCAATGGTAGTAAAGGTATCCAAGGGTATGATCATCTTGCCTGCGATTCCGCAAGGAAGAAGAACAGATCCATGAAGTAGACGGAGCAACATAGTCGAGCGAATTCTCACAACTCCGGAACGAAACCGAAGCTAACAAGAGAAGCAACCGGAAAGAAGCAAACAACACGGTAAACACACAAGCATTAACATGGCATACGATGCACATCCAAGTATGATGCATGTCCGGTTTAAATATGCATGTCATGGCAAAGTGCACAAACAAGACTACAAGTTAAGTGGATCTCAATATGCAACGAGTTGCATATTGACGAAACACCACATTTTAATTATTTATTTAGTTGACTCTCGTTTATTTACAAGACAAGATTAAATGTTTGTTAACATGGCAAGAGGTGAAGCAAAAGTAAACTACCTATTTAGACATTTTAAATGAGGCCGGAAAAACAACAACAATTCCGGAAAATCCCCATGAGCATGTTTAGCAATTTTAAGCAAACAACAATTTAAACATATCAATGTTGTTAACATGATGCGGATGACATGATCAAGTTTTATGCAATTTTATTAAAAGTTGACATAAGAGATATGAAGCATTTGTCACCGTGGTGGAATGAAAAGGGTGCCACGGCAACGATCCGAAAATGATGCAACGCAACAATTCGGTTCCGGTAACTCGTTGAGAGACCAGTGCAAAAGATGACGGAGAGCGAGTCAAGAAGAAAGGTGGGGTGATCCCGTCACCGGGTTCCCATGGGTCGGTGACGAGGCAACCGAGGAGCACGACCAAAAGATGATTCGGGCACGGAGCACACAAGGGAACATTTCATACAACACATGCATTCCACGGGTCATCGTCTCGGGTTATACCTTCGGGACAATCGTTCTCGGAGGGGTTCGAGTCGTCGAGGGACGTAGTGGAAGTAGTCGTTCTCGCGAGTCGTGGTACACGTTCGTAGAGGGAAGTAGGCGTTCACGTTCGGAGAGGTACACGCGGTCTTCGGCGACGGTAGTTGTACTCGTTCCGTAGAGGTACTTGTCGTGGACGTGGTCTTGGCAACGTAGTTGTACATGTCATTTTGTAGCCGTGTAGTCGAACTTGAAGGTCGTTGGCGACTCGAAGGGGTACTTGGCGAATCCACGTAGTCGTACACTTGGTCGTCGAGGCACTTGTTCATGTAGTCGAACTTGACATCGGGCGTCGAGGTACTTGTTCGGGTCATGTAGAGGTACTTGGTGCTTCGGGCTGCCATCGTTTCCGGGGCGACGATAGTGGTACTTGTTCACGAAGTCGTTCACGGGTCTCGGTCTCGCGTCGATCTTGCTGGTCTTGGTCACACCGGAAGGAACACTTGGCGAAAACATAGGCAGCAACTTGGAGGAGGACACTTGGCAGCAACTTCGTGGAGGAAAACTGGCAGGGCAGCAAGACTGGGCGGCGCCGGTGGCCGGAGCAGAGGCTTGGGGCGGCCGGAGGGTGGCCGGCGCGAGACGAAGCAAGGCGCAGGCTGCTGCCTGGCCGAGGCAGGGCACTCGAGGGAGCTCTGGACGAGGCAACCGAGAGGCGGAGGAGGCCCGCAGGCGCTGGAGGCGATGCGCTGGAAATCGATGGAGGGCGGCGTTGGACGAGCTACAGATGACGGCGAGGCGAGGTCGGTCCGCACGGGAGCCGGCGCTAGAGACAGAGGCGTGGGGCGCTACTTCTGGCGCGCGGGATGGAGGCAGCACGGGGCGGCGACCCTGGAGACGGAGGGCGCTGGAGCTGCGAGGCGACCGAGGGGCGCGGGCCATGGCGCGAGGGCGCGGGCGCTGGTGGCCTTGGACGGGGCGTGGTACTGGACTGAAGCAGGGGACCCGGGCGAAGCAGAGGGAGGTGACCCTGGTGGTTGCCGAGGCGGCAGAGGTCACGGCCTTCTGGCGGTTCTGCGACGACGGCGGGGAGGCAGGGGTGGTGCTGGTCGATGCCGCAGGGAGGCGAGGTGACTCACGGGGTCTCGGCGCTGTGGGAGAAAAGGCGAGGGGAGATCGAGCTGGGGACGAGAGGGAGGAAGAGATCGATAGGGATCGATGGGGTGCGCTGCGAAGGAGCTGGCGGCGCACGGGAGAGAGGGCGAGGGGAATGGACGAGGCGAATGGACGAGGGGAATCGGGTGCTGGCTCGGCTAGGGTTAGGACGGGAGTTGGGATGGGCCTTGAGGGAGTGGGCTGCTCGGATGGATGCGGCTGGGCCCCTGGCCGGCCCAGTGGAGAGGTAAAACATGCAAGAAGGCATGCTGGACAAATAAAAGCTTTTTTCGCATCTCCAAAATAGAAAAGGGCAAAAGGAGAGGATAGAGATGGAATTCCTTCATGCAAGCAATTTTTATAGACTCCAAGTTTCATACCTGGTTCCACAAAATTGGTTCCACGCCTTTTGGAAGATTTGGATACAACTCATTTGAATTAGGTTTGAAATGGAAGTGGTAGTTAGGGAGGTCCAAAAATGTTCGAATTTTTTGAGGAACCTCGTTTCAATGGAAAAGAATTATAGGGAAGGTTTTGAAGTCAAACTTGATATGGAATAGGCATGGGGATTTTGCAAGTGTGTTACGGTTAATTCCAAACAATGGAATATTTATTAATATAGCTCCATAAATATTAGGAGGATATGTTATAAAGAGAAGTCATCCTTCCCTCGATTTAAATGGACCGAAGGTCCACACAATTTATTTAGTTGAGATGCAAAAGAAATATGACATGATGGCATGATGACATGATGCAAAGCCAAATAAAAAACACAAGCACAAAAAGAAACACACGGGAGAACCCGAAACATCTGGAATCTTCTGGAATCTTCTGGGACGTCGGTCTTCAGGCGTCACAACTCTCCCACACTAACAGAGGATCTCGACCCGAGATCCTAGAGATGGCACCGGATAAAAACGGAAGAGGAAGAGGTAAAACAAAGTTGCTTCTTTGACAAACGAGTGAAACCACGAACCTTGAGAGGTTAAACAAGTTGAAAGAAGAATACAACGGAGATGAACGAAGATGAAACACTCCGTTAGAAAAAGATGAACAAGGAGCATTATGAGAACCATATAGGTTGAAAGACATGAAACTAGAGCTCACGGGTGACGAGAGAATTTCAAAACCACTCCGGTTAACCAAGATTGAGAAGGAATAAGAACGAAATAATTTGGACAGCACTCCGTCTGAAAATGGAAGGAATTAACATGAACTTGAGGAGATGGGAAGATACTTGATGAAATCAACAACACACTACCTCTGGAACAATTAAAACAATGGCACAAGGGGTAAGAAAGATTCAGACAGCACTCCGGTTGAAAAGAGAGGCAAAACATGAAAAGATGAGAGAATTTGAAAAGAGGACATAATACTCCAGCTAAATGGACAAGCAAGGAAAGAACATCATCTCGATAAAACGAGATGATGGTTTGGAGAGAGCAACCTAACAATGCCTCCGGAATGAAAGAATAGCATATAAACCAATGAAAGACTTGAACGGAGAAGAAAAGACAACTTCTCTGACAAATGAGTTTGAAAGAGCATCCTTACGAAGAAGGGTTGAACGGAGTTGATGGAAAAATCAACAACGAAACGAATAAGCTCTTGTTGTGGGCTTATGGAATTCATCTCAAAATTATGAGGTGACAACCAGCCACTAACAGAAACGAATTGCTTGGATTGAGATCAACAAGGAGACGATAAACTTATTTCACCGGAAGGATAAATGAAGAACTTGGGTCATTAATAAGCACCATAATTAGCAACAATTCTCAAGGAAAGCTTTTAGGTGAGATATAACCCAAGTAACTCCAACAAACAAAATGGGAGGTTGAAAGGATCACCTGAGAAAATAAGGATGATGGGTTAAAATATCTCATTCCTGACAACTTGTGAATCATGAAACATGAAGGGAAATTGTCAAAAATGGCATAACACCATCTGAAAGATAAGGAAGAAAGAATTGCAATTGGAAAGCATGATGAAGAATGCTTGAGCTCGAACAAGAATCTTGATGAAGACTTCGAGGATGAATTAAATGATGAAGAACCACCATGAGAACTCCGGTAATGAAGCATGAGAAGTGGAAGATGAAAAGAATAAGATTCAAGGCCTGCGATGAATTAGATGGAGCTTTGAAATGATATAATTGAAATAACTTGGAGCTCCGGAAAACAAGATGAACAACTTGAAACCTAGAATTTATTCCTCATGAATAAACTCTAACAAAGGGGTTAATCCACTTGGGTGAAATAAGTATAAGATTTATTGTATGCTTATCCTTCACCGAATTAAATTGATGACAGGCAACGGATTTGGCATACTACTTATTCTCGTTGCAAAGAATTAAAGAGAGATCTAGCACAAGCTTGGATAAATCTTCAACGAAGCACCGGTAGGATTATGAAAGAACAAATGAATTAAAACGATAACAACGGAAGGGTAATCTTGAAATAACCACCGTAAAATATGGAGACGAACGAAGAGGCATCAATGAAGAATATTTGGAGGACAAAGTTGAAAACTGAGAACGAAGAAATCTTCTGAAATGATGGCCTTCGGAGGATCACAACGGAAAGAATTCATGAAATGTTTCGGATGGGTATAAAAGAATTCCTCACAATCGGAACAATAATGAGGATGGCATGAAGCTAGAACCACGAATCTTGAGAGAACGACCAAGATTTAGGAGAAACACTTCTCCGGTCTTCAAATGTTGAGAGTGAAGACGAGAAATGCCATGAAGAATTTCGAGATACTCCGGACGAATGACAAGAGGAAGGTGGAGCAAAAGATGGAAATAATTGAAAACAAGCTTGGAGAAGGCATGTGACTGATGGAGATCATTCTTACGTCACACTTTGAAAAGAATTTGAGTACAATTCCAGAAAATAGAAGAGTCGGGTAAGATCCTGGGAAAAGACCTGTGGGTTAGGGCCCACTCAAGAAATCACCGTTGGAAAAGATTGCTTAAGAGATATTGCACCGGTTGAATTAAATGGCTTGAATAAGAAGACAATGCTCAAAATAATTTGAACGGATTAAGAATGGAATTATGAATCTTCAGCACTCCGGATATGAATAGCAAGAGGAGAATGAATAATTGGTGCACCGGAATAAGAAAGCATTGTGAAAAGAGGAAAAAGGATAAGATCAACACCGAAATCTTGAATTACATCCACCGGCAGAATTTGAGAACAAAAGAATGATGAACTTGAAGCTCTTGAGCATCTTCACGATAAATCACCGGATAAGAACATTGAAGGAAATGAATGAAGAACCTCACATGAATAAAATGGATCTTTCATCTGAGAATTTCTTGCTCCGAGAAGAAAAAGGGTGGGAGGGTGGGGAAACAAGACAACTTGGAATGAATGAAACAGACAAATCGTCAGATTTCTCAACGGCGTCCGTATGGAATAACTTGAAGAGAAGGCACACCGGTTGAAAAGGGTTAACATGAAGATCTTGATGGTCAAGAAGAATTAGCACTCCCATAGAAATATGAGAACACCGATTAGGAAAGGTATGGAATCAACATTTGACATCGAAGCAACTCGAATACCAGAATCAAAAGAACAAAGGATAGATATGTTTATGAAGAAGATTATGTTGCAACATATCTATCCGAACAGAGAATTGAACGAATGAATTTCGTAGGTACATCAACTAGTCGAGAAGCCACTTTGGAGAACAAAAGGAAATAAAAAGCAACAAGGAGCAGATAGAACAAATACAAGATAGAAGCTTCGTCCGACATATTCGTGTTGAAAGCTCATGGAACGTGTTACAAAAGGGTTTTGCAATCCCCAGATCAGCATAGCCAAGGACCCTTTAAGATGCAACTCCCGATCGGAACAAGCCCATAAAACCATTTCACTCAATGTAGAACCCCGAACTTCATATCATGCACTCGTTGGAAGAATGCCTAGAACTTCTGCCATGACGGTTCATGGTATTGGAAGAACGTTAACCACGGACCTCGAGGACTATCACAAGGTTACTAATATCCTAAAGGAACGAGCAAATACTATCAACAGGAGGTAAGTGGAGTGAATCTTGGGTTCAAGAACCCAGGAGTAGAATGCCTACTAACTAAATGGCATCACGGGATGCTTTCGAGAATAAAGACCATAATTCATCACACTGGGAATATAAAACATGGCTAGATTACTAGGCGACTCCCTAAAACACCTAGGGTCATAATAATAGCTCCAGCATATATGTCCAGGCAACGGAGTACCTCCACACACCGACTAGTGTGCTTAATCTGGCCTAAAGGAACATCGGGAACATGAAGGAAAGATTTGCAAATGCATCAGATTGTTTAGAAACTTGGGAAGACTCGAACAGCATAACGGCTGTAAATGCCCAAAAGATTTTGAGATCCAAGCAAAAGGGTAGCATAATCACTTAACATCATAATGTCAAGGTTCTGAGACCAACAGTTTAACAAACAGAAGTACTTGAGACTGAACTGAGAGTTGAATCCACATTAACGTGATCCTGAAAAATAGAATGAGAATCCTAGTTTCTTAACCCCGTAGAAAAGAAGAGGGTGACTCAGATCAGAAGGTCATAATGTAAAGGAGTAAAAAGAGCCTTACGTTCCCTTCCACAATCAATTCCCTTATTATAACTAAAGAGTTTCTAGACACGACTTCGACCAGTTTGGCTTACTAATCCTACAGGCAGTCAGGCTCTGATATCAAAGCTGTCAGGACCCCGATCCTAAGTCACACAGGTCTAGCCTGTAACACATCATATCACTTTGCGGCCTCGCGCACGGTATCCCCACGGGTGCCACCTTACCTGGCCCGGGACCGTTTGCGCATTTTCGCACACGTATATGATATTGCCGCTAGCATCCATATGACAGAGAACCCGGGCCGACATGACCAGTTATCAACCAAAAGTGGCACAAAATTACAGAGACAGGCATACATGACCCAGCAACGAACGTGTCGGTCATCAACGTATGAACCCAAGTCGTAGCAAGCTACAAGGACTTAAAGGAACAACGCGTGACATTTCCCCTAAGGGACAGACACAGGAACGAAGAAGGACACATGTTGGTCAGCCTAAGTGTTCCGGAGCAGTAGCAAGCTATCAAGGCTCAGTTGAAGCACTAGGAGGCATTTCCCTGTAAGACAGGCTACCAAGGGTAAACAACTAGGTGTCGGATCCCACACATAGCAATACACATTACACGTACGCATAACATGCAAGTATGTGTTGTACAACATGGCATCACAACATAACTCAACAACTCATATAGACAAAGGCCCAGAAGAGCCATCATAACATATATTACAAACGGAGGTCACATGAGCCAATATACAGAGCATACAAGCAACGGAAGCATAACATGTCTGAGTACAGACAACTACAAATGAAAAGGGCTGAGAAGCCTAACTATCTACAAGACCCTCCCAAGGGTATAAGATCATAGCTGAGGTAACAAGCTAAACGTCGAAGTCCACGCGGAACCACTAGTGAGACTGAAGTCTCTCTGCAAAACATGAATTAAGCAAACATGAGTACAAAGGTACTCAGCAAGACTTACATCAGAACTAGCTACATATGCATCAGTATCAACAAAGAGATGGTGGAGTTTGACTGCAGCAAGCCAGCTTTGACTCAGTGGATAATCTGAACTACGACTGCAAGTAACTCTTCTGAGGTGGCGCACACGAGTCCACATATTCACCAATCAATACACCACTATGGATCCCCTCCCGTCTCCCAACGAGAAGGCCATCCATAGCACTCACGATTATCTTGTGTGTGTTAGAGTATCCACTTTCACTTGTCTATGAACTGTACAGGTAACCCAGAAGTCCATTACCACGGACACGGCTATTCGAATAGATCATATATAACCCTGCAGGGGTGTACTTCTTCACACGTGTTTCCACCACTTAGCGTCTGCACACGACATGTGCTCGGCAGACTTCAAGCGAAAGCCGACGTGGGTGTAGACCACGACCTAACCAACCACTCAAGTCTCTAGTGCAGGTTTATCGCCTATTTGGGTTCCATCCGTGGGGAGATCTGGTCGGGGTGTCGCTCACGGCCCCAAACGATGTGTACAGGGTTCCCGAGTCACCAAACTGGCGACTGGTACACCGTGCCACGTACCTGCCGCGTCACAGCCCACCTCGAGGATCAGCGCTACGCACGACCTCCAGTAAACTACAAACACCTAAAACTAGTTGTAACTCCTGGACAGAGGACAAGGGCAGCAATAAGTCGAGCGGGGTCATATTTCAGGGCCCAACGTGTGGTAGTAGCTGTTCATGGATCAACCAACACAGAACTCAGTTCCTGAGGACGGCTGCAATGAGACAACCCTTCATGTACTCCTACATGGCTTCTCATCGCTACCTTTACCAAATCGTGTTCACACACTTAGCTCTCAACAGTAGGACATGTTCACCGCATTCCAATTCATCCCCGATGAGTCATACCTGACTCAACTCTAAGCAGTAGCAGGCATAACCAGAAAGCATGAATGAGTAGGCACAACATGGCTCAAATAACTCCTACTCATGCTAGTGGGTTTCAACTATTTACTGTGGCAATGACAGGTCATGCAGAGGAAAGGGGTTCAACTACCGCAGCAGGTAACAGTTGAAGCGTTGTTGTCCTAATGCAGTAAAAGAGAGCAAGAGCGAGAGAGTGGGATTGTACCGGGATGCTCAAAGGGGTTTTGCTTGCCTGGCACTTCTGAAGATGGTATTGTGTCTTCATCAGTGTCATCGATCACATCGTCGGAACAGCGTCTACTGAGAGGGGACAAATACCGGCAAACAAGAGAGAACACAATCAATGCAATGCGGCAATATGATGCATGATCATGACATGGCAATATGTTGTTGATTGAGCTAATGCAACTAGCAACTATATTAAATGAAGTTGGTTTGAACCAAAGGTTCAAATTCAAACTCCACATGTGGTTATTTAAATGTCATTTAATTGATTTGACCTTATCAGCAGGTTTAACTTATTCAAACATGCATGAAAATGCCATAAACAGATTCCTTGAATTTTTCTGATCATTTTTCATATATAAATTATTTTCATTGGAGTTACAGATTATTTTCTGTGATTTTTAGAAGTTTTAGCTATTTTCTAAAATAAATAAATAATTTCTGATTTATTTAAAATCCCAGAAAACAGATACTGCGTCAGCATGATGTCACTGTGATGTCAGCGGGTCAAAGGGTCAGTCCAGGTCAAACTTGACGTGTGGGGTCCACACGTCAGTGGCTCTGCTAATTAACAGGGTTAATTAGCACTAGTTAATCCTAAACTATAATTAGACAGGGCAGGGCCCACATGTCAGTGACTAACTAACTAACCACTTAATTAGTACTAACCTAGGTTAATTAACAGGGCGGGCCCCACTTGTCAGCGAGTCAGTGGTTAACTAAGGGTGTGGGGCCCATATGTCAGTGACTCGGGGTGGTCAACCCACCGGTCAAACAAGTCAAAAGCGTCGGTGGCTTGTCGCCGACGGCGACAGACGCGGCGGAGGGGCTCGGAAAACGCCCTCCGGCGACCAAAACAGCAGCGGAGAGCATCTACGTGCTCCTGGGACTCTCGCGCATCTAGGGGTGCAGCCGGAATCGCAGGAGATGGCCGGAGTCGATGGCAACGACTGCAGTAGCGGCGGACGGAGTATGGTGGTGACACGCGCGACCACTAGGGGGCACGGGAAGGCGAGTTGAGGTGCGCTACGTGCTCGTGAAGCCATTAGGAGCACGGTGGTGCACTCAGGTGGAAGCTCCAGTGGTTATAGCCACGACGGCGACATGGCCGGCGGCGATGAGCTCTCGGGTCCGGCGGGCAGCTAGCTAGGGGGAGAAATCGAGGGCAAGGAGTGAGGGGAACAAAAGAGGAGCTCACGTCTGGTGCAGCAGTGGCCTCGGAGAGCTCGGGGAGGGGCTGGTGAGGACGTGCGGTTGTCGGCGATCTCGGTCGACCGTGGTTGAAGAAGACGGCGAGGAGAGCGCTCGGGGCGTCTAGCGGCACGTGGGTCATCGGGGAGATGTAGGAGACGGTGGCGGAGCTTCCTGACGCTTCGGCGAGGCGTGTAGTGGCCGGTGGCCGTGGTGGTTCAGGGCAACGGCGACGGCTAGCTCTCGGGTGGCTGCGGGAAGACAAAGGGAAGGGGGAGCGCGACCAGTGGGAGAAAGGAGAGGATTGGGACGCCCAGGGCGTCGCGCTGGCGAGGTGAGAAGGGCCGAGGCCTTGCCACCGCGAAGCAGGAGGTGGCCGCGGCTCGGCTGTGCGCGCGCCACGCACAGAGCTAATAGGCTCGAGGAAGATGACGCGCGAGGGGGTGGGTTGGGCCTAGCAGGTCGGCTGTCTACTGGGCTTCTAGTGGGCTGCTAGGTAAGCCAGGTAAGTTAGCCCAGGTGGGCTCTTCTCTCTCTCTCTCTTTTTCTAATTCTTTCTGTTTTCTATTTTCTGTAATTGTTTTGGCTTTATTAAAAATACTTAGGCACACTCAAAAATCACCAAACTTCTCATGGCCACTGTTTGGAATATATCCAACATGGAACATTTCAGTTTAGGATTATTTGGACATTTTAATATTTTATAGTATTTAAATGCCCAAATTCAAATAGAGTATGATTTAATTCAGAGCCCAAATATGTCATGGAAAAATGTGCATCACCACTGGTTACTGTTTACAGCATTTTCCATAAATGATGAACATTTTTTAAAGCCATTTGGATTTACTGAAAATATTTTAGTTGAACCTAGTGAATTCCTTTGATGCCAGGGGTTTAGGCAATCCCCATCTCAAGTTTCTTTCAAGATTAAACATGATGCACACATGAGGCTAGACTAGTGCATTACCAGAAGCTAGGGATGTGATAGCCGGACTAAACCCTATGCCCCCAGGGGTCATGGGCCAATCGCCCCGGGAACTCCTGCACGTTGCGTACGCGGTTGGTGAGCAGACCTAGCAACCTCCTTTAAAAAGGTAGGTGCCTAACCAGTCCAATCAGGCGCGCGCCGCTCAGTCGCAAAGACGTCAGTTAAGCTTCGGCTGATGCATACGACGCAGAACGCCAATACTATGCCCACGTGATGGTTAGCGCTATCAGGCCAGAGGCCCCTTGGATCAAATATCCAAACCGTTTACTGTCTTGGGAACGCGCGGTAACGAGCAGAGACTCACGATCATGTGACCCCATCGCCCCGTCTCGAGAACTTGCGGCAAGGCCGAGTGCCCGGCCACGCCTCGTATTTATCTCGCGGGCACCTTCCAGGTCAACCCGACAACACATCACTCGCAATTAAGCTCGCGCGGGTACCCCTCAGGGTCGACCCGTCTTTAGTAACCAAGTTTAGTGTAAAGTCATAGTAACCATAGTAACTGTGTGTCTGACACCAAAGGGAAACCTGAGGAAATCACCCTCGATGGAATTCCACCTGATGTTTATCGTCAAGGTGAACGAAAGAGGAGTCACCCTCGAGGTCCACTCTTGAGGAGTTGGACGACAGTGTCGTTATCGAGAGTGGAGAAAGAGGAATCACCCTCGATGACCATAACCGATGAACTAACCTACAAGGTTAACATCAGAAGTGCTGCTGAGGTGTCACCCTCGGCACTCGATAGTAACCCAGTATTGCCGAGCAACTAAGGGGGAAGTGATGTGCGGTGCCGGGGCCTGGTCTTTGATCCCGTTGATCGGGTCTTCTGATAATCCAGCAGGGCAGTCGGGACAATGTGGGGGGTCACTTGTGGATCTCTAACCAGCCTATACTAAGCAGTTTAGTATAAACATGTAAGGTATGAAAGTAGGTATCAACAACAGGCTATGCATCAGCATAGGATCATACAAAAAGCAGTAGCAGTTCTAATGCAAGCATAAGAGAGAAGGAAATGGGAGATATCGGAATGATCGAAGGGGGTTGGCTTGCCTGAATGCTCAGACGAGAAGGAGGGGTCGTCAACACCGTAGTCGATCACCGGGGCATCTTCGGTCTCGGGGTCTATCGGAGAGAAGAGGGGGAAGAAACAATAAATACAAAGCATACAGATGCAACAAAAAAGCACGACAAGTCAACACGCAGTGCTAGGGTGCCCTAACGCGGTGCTACACGATACCGGCGAAGGGGGATAACATCCGGGAAAGTATTCCCGAAGTCTGGCTTTTTCAAACAGATGAAACGAAGGGGGAAAGTCGCATGTTTGCTATGTTAGGGATGTGTGGCGGATGAACGGACCGCGTATTCGGATTCGTCTCATCGTTCTGGGCGATTTTCATATATAAAACTTTTTCATCCGAGTTACAGCTTATTTTATATGATTTTTCAAAGTTTTATTAATATTCTGTAATTTATTATTAATTCGAAAATAAGACAAAAAATGCTATGTGCACACACAAAGTGTACACAGCAGAGTTGTACAGAGGCTGGCAGTGGGCCCTGTTGACTACTGAGTCAGCAGTCAACAGTCAACTGTTGACCGGTCAAAAGGTTTGACTGGGGTCCACCTGTCATTAACCCTACTTAATTAAACAGAACTAATTAGCTAACCCAATTAATTAGGGTAGTTAAACGAGTTAATTACGTTAAATAATTAATTACTGACTAATTAATTGTTTAATTAATTAATTATTTTTAATAATATTTTTTAACCCTCTTTTTTTTGGACAGGGGCGTGGGGCCCAGCTGCCAGTGGCACAAAGGCCACTGAAGCGGGCGCGGGTTAACAGGCGGGGCAGGCATGGGCGCCCGCATCAAACGCGGCCTGGGTGCGAGCGAGGCCGCGGGGCGCCGGCCGGCAGCCTCAATGGGGGCGCGCGGCGGCCCTAGGCGGTGGGGGGGGCCGCACCGGCAGAGGGCGACGTCGGAGGTGGGGGCCGGCGCAGGCCGAGCTCGCTGGGCATGGAGGCGTGTTGTGCGGTGGCGGGGATGTTGTGTGGCCGTGGCCGGCGCTGGAGAGCGGCGCCGCGACATTGGATGCCGGCGGCTGGAGGCGGCGGTCGCGGCGGACAGGGGCAGGGCGGAGGTGCGGGAGGAGCGGCGCGGGGCCGCGGGCCGCGCGGCAGTGGGGGGCGACGACGTAGGAGCGCAGGGAGAAATAGGCTGCAGACGTGCGCGCACGGGAGCTCAGCTCCGGCCATGGCAGCGAAGCGCGGGGTAGGCCATACGGCGACGAATACAAGGGGGAAAAGGGGCAGTGGGGAGAGGAGCTCACAGCGGTTCCAACGAAGGCGACGAGGAGGCCGGAGGTGTACCGGAACCGTGGAAAACGACGTCGAACGCCGGCGATGTACGCGACGAAGATGCCTCAATGGCGAGCGCACGGGCCGGCTCTGCTCGATTAGAAGCTCTGAATGAATGACGTAGATGATGGCGGTCCGCCTGGACTAGTCGGTGCGGCGAGGGAGTGGTCGTGGCCACGGCAACGGTGACGACGCGGCGACGGCAGCGAGCGGCTGTGCTCGGATAAGATAGCGTGGGGGTGCGAGGGGAAAGTGTTGGCCTAGGGTTCGGCAGGGGGGTCGTGGGTGTCCTCCTTATGCTCTCTTGGGGCCGTGGGATGGCCGCCACGGTGGCATCGCCGGCCAGGGAGGCGTGCATGGCTGCCACGGCTTCCCCTGTTTCCTGTAGCGTGGGGAGGGAGAGGAGCTGAGGTGGGTTGGGTCGGCCAGGCTGATGGCCTAGTGGGCCGAGGCCCGGGTGGGAGGAGGCCTAGTTTTGATTTGTTTGTTTTTCTTTTTCTTTATAAAACTTTTCTGTTTTCCTTTTAGTTTCTTTTTGTTTTAGTTATATAAAATGTAAAACTTACATCTAAATTAGTATGATAAATTAGGCCACTTCCAAAATAAATTTAGTAGTTAAATAAATTAGTTTAGCATTTTTATTAGTTAAAAAGCATTTAAATAAATGATTTAGCCACTGTTTTAATTCATTTAGGGCATTGAAACACTTTACAAAAAGGTTGATTCACCACCACAATTAGTTATGGAATATTTTCCACATGATGAACATTTCAGCCTTCATGTTTGAGAAGTTTTGAATTTTGACATTAAACATGGATTTGAATTTGAATTGTGTTTGAATGCAAAAGAGGATTAGCAACAGTAAGAGTGATGGCATGGCACCATCAGCAGGGGATTACTCTAGTATTGGAAGCAATGGCGGCCCCTAGTTGATCAGACGCGAGCGTGGCTGGCCGCCGGCCAACGCCTGCGGAATTGTCAGCGCGCTCGGAGGTGGAGCGGCGCGCGGCTCCGGTGGTGGTGGTGGTGGTTGCGGGGTCCATCCTTGGGCGCCGGAGTATGGGGCCCGTCGGTGGAATGGTTGTCGATGTCGGATCTGGTGGAGAGAGCCGATGAGGTCGAAGGGTAGGTAACCTTGCGGACATCTTCCACCTCGGCTTGGGTGAGGCAGACCTGCTTCGATAGACTCTTTAATTCGTGGCAAACTTGGCTGTTGAAAGCGGCCTGCACCTCTGCGCACTTCCCCGCCTCCGCCTTCCCCTCGTCGGAGCGCTCGAGCAGCTTCTCCATGAGGGCCGCGAGGTTGGACGTCTGGTTCTCCATGGCGGCCATGAGGTGTCGCGTTTGCACGGAAGCCTTGGATGACGCGTTGCTCCCGCTCTGAGCAAATCAAACCCTGCACAGGATTCCGTGCGAATTCACCGAAGCGAATCCGCACCTGATGCAATGGATGTCACCGATTTACCAAGAGGATATGGGTGCGGCGGCACGGATCGGCAGCGGAGGAGAAAACTTTGTGGCCTCTGATACCAATTGTGACGACTGATGAACCCTAGAAAGGATAGATCGCGTGATGCGGAGCATCCCAAGCTCATCCCCATGGACCATCAATCGCCTCACCAAGTGCTCCAAGGACCTATGACACGTGCTCGCGCTAGAGCACTTGAATCCCAGGTTAACTCTCTCCTTGTTGAATTCCCATTTGACCACCTTGAGACATGGCTGCTACCTCAAACGGAGATACTTTGTGTGCTTAGGTGCCTAGGAGAAGCTACGGTGCAAGACGGAGGCCAAGAGCATGGACCAGGATTCTCCCAGCGCAGAGAAACCGGTACTACCGGTCCAACTACCGGTCCACCGGTACTACCGGTCCAACTACCGCTGGACCCTCTGTGATCGACCGGAGCAAGGCCGGTGCAAGGCCGGAACTTCCGGTAAAACAGCCAAGACCGGTACTACCGGTCCCAGGACCGGTACTACCGCCCTGCCTGCGTGCATTTGAAGGGGTTTTCACCCATGTATCCCCCCAACATACCCCTTGGACTATAAGTACTCGTCTCCTAGCTCCGTACTAGGGTTAGCTGTTGGATAGCTCATTTCAGACCTTTGTGTGGATTCTCTCCCACGAGACCGTGCGCCTCTTCGGAGAAGATCCACCACGGATTCAAGGCCTCCACATCGGGGAAGATCCTACGGGATACCAAGACCTCCTCACGGAGAAGACTACCCTTGTACCACCGACGTTGTCTATGGATCGTGTAGCTCGATTATGTATCGTGGATCTAGCATTTGTGTGATCATCTTCGTGTTGAATTGAGTGTTTCCTCTCGTGTTTTCCCCGTTTTCCTCCTTGTGTTCTCCGTGTTCATCGTGGGATACTCTCCAAACGTGAAAGATCCGCTGATTAGGGTTCCACCCTACATCATCTTGGTATTAAGAGCAAGGTTGATCACGATTTTGGAGCCCCACACCTTGTTTTCTAGCTTGTTTTTGTTGTGTTCTTCCCAATTTCGAAAATCCCCACCAAAAATAGCCCCAAATTTTTTTTGTGATCTGTTGATTTGGCAAGATTTTGTTGAATTTGTTCCATGGATTTGCTATGCCACGAGTGGATCTAGCATTTCCCCAAGTTTCCCCACTTTCCATCCACTAAATCCACCCAATTTCGACCCCGAAATCATCCATTTCCGCCCATATTTCCGCCCAACCCAGTTCTGAGAATTTTCCCGACACCAGCGGTACTACCGGTGCCACTAGCGGTACTTCTGCTGAGCATCTCAACCGGTACTACCGGCCTACAAAGCAGTACTTCCGCCCCACCCAATTTCAGCCTTCCGAGTTTCACCGTTTCGACCGTAACTTTCACTCCCGAACTCCGATTTGAGTGTTCTTTGGCTCGTTGAAAAGCTAGCGACGTCCCCGAACTGCTCATCTTGGTTTTACCTCCATTAGACTCCATCAAATTTTGTCAAATTTTGGCAAGTTTGCTTAGGCCCTGCACCATATACACCTTCCGCATACCACCACCACTTCCGCAATGACCATCGTTTCAACCCTTCGATTTTGACAATTTTGTCCCACTTTGCCTTGGATACTTGAGTTATGGTTTCACCGTTTCCTTGGATGTTTCGGCTACCTTGGAACGGCAAGACTTCGACCACACCACCGCTCAACTTCGGCAAGGACGATAACATCGACGACACTTTGTTCCTCCTACCTTGCAATTGCATTGTCACCCTATGAACCATCTTTGCGTAGCTTTCCCATTGAGACTAGCCATTTGAGTATTGCCGGGCCACGACACTTGTGCACATTAGTGATAGTCATAGATATTGCATACTACATCATCATATCTTCGTGTGACAAAAGAGTGTCCCGCATACAAAATAGCTACCTTGATCCGAGAAGCATGCATAAATACCCAAAGAAAGAGCTCACAAGATTTTAAGCAAAAGAGCCAACCAAAGCAAAAGGACAATAGCATCATACGCCTTGCATCAAAAGAGATCATATGAGATAGCAATACATCATCTTGTGCTCAAGCATCGGCACATCATACACTCATAGCATACTTGTGATCGATAGTCGTTACGTTTTGCCTCTTATAGGTCATGCACAAGTGCGTATCCGCCTATTAAGCAATCGGTTAGCGTCTCTCTAGTGTTGTGCAACACGAGCATTTTCCGTGGATACCACATTTTCGCTCATCCTTGGTTGCACAACCACATTTATCTATCCGTGCGTGTGTTCCGTGTGCTACTCTTTGCTAGTGATCTACTTGTTGCATGAGCAAATTGTGAACCATTTTCAACATCATTGAGTCACTTTGACGATTGCATTGAATTTGTGCCACATCCTAACCAAGCTCCTCTCAAAGCTTTATTATGTAGGTGTGAGAATCGACACGAAGTGGTACCAATAGTGCTATTTCCGGGTTACATTATTGAGTGATCATTGATCCATTTTCAACTTCGGTTAAGGTACATTTGGTATTGTCTTCTCCTTTCTCCCACTCACATACTTGCTTGTGATGATGGATAGGCCAAGTACATCTTCCAACCCGATCTTCGACGATCCTCAAGAAGCGAACAACTACGTCACCAAACTACATCTCTTCTGTGTCCAACGAGCTCTACATCAAGAGAGTGAAGCTATGCGCGAGTACATTGGTCAAGTCGCCGAGGACGCGCGCCAATTTGAAGCTAGAACAAAAGAGCAATTCGACATCATCAACACCAACATGTCAACTCAATTCAACGAGCTCCGGACATTGATTGTCAACCGACGTTCTTCTTCCACATCCTCTCAAAGACGAAGCCGCTCAAGTCGACATTCCGACTCCACGCAAGACTCAAGTACACCTATGTCTAACACTCTTCGGCAAGCCGCACGTCAACTTCGACATGACAACCGGCAGCCTCTTCATGACAAGAGTTCACAAGAGCTATTCGACGACCAAGAAAGCCGACGTCGTCAAAATCAAGCTACACTTGAGCAAGCACAAGAACGGCAACGACTACGCCAACAACAACAAGAGCGAGCACGTCAACACCAAGAAGAACTAGATGCCGAGGCTAACCGCCAAGCACGACAACATCGAGAAGCTCAAGCTATGGAGGCGCAACGAGCACTACAAGATGCACATCGCAATGTGGCAGCCCGCACTCGACACACTCGTCAAGAAGAGGATTTCCTTCGTGATGAGATGCAAGAGAGGCGCCATCAAGCAAGAATGCAAGAAGAAGCTCCTCCTCAACAAGTACAACAAGCGCGGCAAGAGCAACGTGATAATGCCAACCGCCAACATCAAGACCACCCTCCCAATAGGCAAGGAAACAATGATGAGCATCGCTATGGCAAGCTCAAATTCACCATGCCAAAGTTTTCCGGAAGCATCGATCCCGAAGACTATCTCTCATGGGCATTGAAGGTTGACAAGATCTTTCGCCTTCACAACTTCGATGAAGAGAAGAAGATCGCAATGGCATCCCTTGAGTTCCAAGACTATGTTCTCATTTGGTGGGAGCAAATCATCGAGAGAAGAGAAGCAAAAGGCGAACCTCCTATCACCACTTGGGCTCAAATGAAGGAAGTCATTAGAGCACGTTTTGTGCCAACACACTACAACCGTGACTTGTTCAAGAAGCTACAACTCCTCAAGCAAGGTACCAGGTCCGTTGAAGAGTACTACAAGGAGATGGAGATTGCCATGATAAGAGGCAACATCACGGAAGATGAAGAGCAAACTATGCCGAGATTCTTGAATGGACTCAGCTATCCTATCAAGAAGATTGCGGACTTCCAACCATACAACAATCTCCTCGAGCTAGTACATCAAGCAACCAAAGCGGAGCGGCAAGTTCAAGAGGACTACAAGTACTCCAAGTTCAACTCCAAGAACTTCGGCTCCTACAACCAAGCTTCAACGACTTCGGCTACTCCTCCTACCTCTACCAAGCCATCTACAAACTTCGGCGACAAGCCAAGCTACAAGAATACGACTACATCGAGTCGTCCACCTTCTACCAACAACTTCAAGCCGAGAGCTTCCTCAACTACAACTCCAACCGAAGAAAACAACAAGACGAGCTCCATCAAATGCTTCAAGTGCCAAGGACGAGGCCACAAGTCATTTGAGTGCAAGACCGTTCGCACCATGATCATCAATGATGACGGATCTTATGACTCCATGAGCGATGAAGAGATGGAAGCACTTGAGCATGTCGCTATGCATCGCCAAGTAAATGAAGAAGAAGACCGTCAAGTGTTTTGCGACAACGACTCAAGCCCCAACCTTGTGGTCTCCAAAGTCTTGACACTCCAACATCAACAAGATGACGACCAACGATGTCACATTTTCCATACGAAGGCCGGCATCAATGGACGCTCCGTCAAGGTTATCATCGATGGAGGAAGTTGTCACAACTTGGCAAGCGGAGAGCTATGCGACAAGCTTCATTTGGTCAAGACGAAGCATCCCCACCCCTACAAGGTCCAGTGGCTCAACGACGCCGGAATTCTTCGAGTCGAGCACACCGTGCAAGTCTCTTTCAAGATTGGCGCCTATGAGGACACTCTTGAATGTGATGTGATTCCCATGTCCGTGTGCCACCTTATTCTTGGACGTCCTTGGCAATATGATCGTGGAGTCACACACAATGGACGGACAAATCACTATAGCTTCAAGATGAAGGGCAAGGAATTCGTGCTCCGACCAATGTCTCCAAGTCAAGTAGCCGCCGACAAGCTTTTACCTACCAACCATCGTGGAGAGAATGGTGAGAGAGTGAGCCACCAAAAAGAGAGTGAGAGCCACAAGCCAAATATGAGTGACTCCACGATGAGCGACAAGAAGCAACTAGTCCTATTTGCCACCAAACGTGAGATGAGAGAAGTGTGTGAGAACCCATCGAGCGTCTTCCACCTTGTGCTTTTATGCAAAGGGGAAGCCAAACCTACTAACACTTCACCACCTCCACCTTTTGTTTTGTCTCAATTGTTGCAGGAATTTTCGGACGTCTTTCCCGATGAACTACCTCCGGGTCTACCTCCACTTCGCGAAATCGAACACCGCATCGACCTCATACCCGGCGCACCACTTCCAAACAAGGCTCCTTACCGCGTCAACCCCGAGGAAACAAAGGAGATACAACGGCAAGTACAACAACTCATCGACAAGGGTCATGTACGTGAAAGCTTAAGCCCTTGTGCCGTTTCGGTTATTCTCGTGCCTAAGAAAGATGGAAGTTTTCGCATGTGCTCCGATTGTCGACCTATAAATGCTATCACCGTTAGATACCGTCACCCTATTCCACGACTAGATGACATGCTTGATGAATTATGTGGTGCCACAATTTTTTCCAAAATTGACCTTAAAAGTGGCTATTACCAAATTCGCATTCAAGAGGATGATGAGTGGAAAATAGCTTTCAAAACCAAATTTGGACTATATGAGTGGTTGGTCATGCCGATGGGCTTATCGGAAGCACCCGGCACATTCGTGCGTCTTATGCACTTTGTTCTCCGACCTTATATAGGCGTCTTTGTAGTGGTTTACTTTGATGACATTCTAGTCTTTAGCAAGTCGCTTGAGGAACATGTTGACCATGTCCGTCTAGTTTTGCAAGCCCTTCGCAAACAACATCTATATGCTAATATGGAAAAATGCACTTTTGGCGTTGACAAGGTTGTCTTCCTAGGATTTGTCGTTTCTTCACAAGGTGTTCACGTTGATGAAACTAAAATTGAAGCAATTAAAACTTGGCCTCAACCAACGAATCTCATGCAAGTGCGTAGTTTTCTTGGTTTAGCCGGTTTCTATCGACGTTTTGTGAAGGACTTTAGCACCATTGCTATGCCTCTACACGCTTTGAGCAAGAAGAACGCACCCTTCATTTGGGGTCCTTTGCAAGACACCGCGTTCAATGAGCTAAAAAGCTTGCTTACACACGCCCAAGGTTGTCAAAATCGTGATCTTGAATCGAATCGGAGCTTCGATGGTAGGATCGCAAATCGTAGAATCTTCACTATCAGGATCGTAGAAACGTAGATTCTAATCACTAAAATCGTAGAATCAGAGGGGTAATCTTGGATCGTAAAGTCGTAGAATCGTATAACAGAATCGCGATTCTGATAACCTTGCACACGCCCCACTTCTAGCCCTACCAAACTTTGATAAACCTTTTGAGATTCATTGTGATGCTAGCGGTACCGGCATAGGTGGCGTGCTAATGCAAGAAAAGCGCCCAATTGCGTACTTTAGCGAGAAGCTATCGGGAGCGCAACTTAACTATCCCATCTATGATAAAGAGCTTTATGCCTTGGTGAGAGTTTTACGTGTTTGGGAACATTATCTTCGACCTCATGAATTCATTCTTCATACGGACCATGAGACTCTCAAGTATCTCAAAGGTCAAACTAAGTTGAACAAGCGTCATGCTAAATGGAGTGAGTTCATTGAGTCTTTTCCCTATGTCATCAAATACATCAAAGGCAAAGAAAATGTTGTGGCGGACGCGCTTTCCCGCAAATGCATGCTTGTAACACAACTCGAATTGAATGTGATTGGCTTTGAGCACATTAAAGATTTATATGAGCATGATCCTTTCTTTGCAAATGCATATGCTAAATGCTTGACTCACACTTCTTGGGAACATTACTACATCAAGGATGGATATCTTATGAGAGCTAACAAACTTTGCATTCCCGAGTCTTCGCTTCGTTTGCTCCTTTTGCAGGAATCGCATGGAGGCGGACTCATGGGACACTTTGGACGCGACAAGACGTTTGCTACCCTCTCTAAGAACTATTTTTGGCCCAAGATGTTCCGTGACGTCTCACGCCTCACCAACCGATGTTCGACATGCCGCAAAGCTAAGTCCAAAGCTCAATCGCATGGTCTTTACATGCCTCTTCCTATTCCATACCATCCATGGGAATACATAAGCATGGATTTCATACTTGGCTTGCCTAGGACACAAAATGGCAAAGATTCCGTGCTTGTCGTGGTAGATAGATTCTCTAAAATGGCTCATTTCATTCCTTGTAACAAGATAGACGATGCTTCACATGTTGCAACTCTCTTTTGTAGGGAGGTCATTCGTCTACATGGCGTGCCGAAAACGATCGTGTCGGACCGGGACGTCAAGTTCTTGAGTTACTTTTGGAAAACACTATGCGCTAAGCTCAGAATCAAGCTCCTATTTTCTTCGGCGTACCATCCACAAACGGACGGCCAGACGGAGGTGACGAACCGCACGCTTTCCACACTTCTTCGTGTGTTGATCAAGAGGAACATCCGGGAATGGGAGCAATGCTTGCCCATCGCCGAGTACGCCTACAACCGCGCAAGACATTCGACCACCGGCAAGTCTCCCTTCGAGGTCGTCTACGGCTTCAACCCGTTGTCCCCATTGGACATTCTACCTCTACCTCTACAAGAGCGCATCAACATGGACGCAAGTGCACGAGCAAGCTATCTCAAGAAGGTGCACGAAGAAACAAGGGCAACAATCGAGCGACAAGTCCATCGTCTCACCACCAAGCTCAACGTCAACAAGACACCAATGGTGTTCCAACCGGGAGATCTTGTTTGGCTTCATCTTCGCAAGGACCGTTTCCCACACGAGCGCAAGTCCAAACTACTACCTCGCGCCGACGAACCTTTCAAGGTGCTAGCACGCTACAACGACAACGCCTACAAGATCGACATCCCACGAGACAAGTACTCCGTGAGCGACACCTTCAATGTCAAGGATCTCTCTCCGTTCCATGGTGATGAAGATTTCGATCCGAGGTCGGATCTTTCCCAAGGGAGGGGAGATGATGCGGAGCATCCCAAGCTCATCCCCATGGACCATCAATCGCCTCACCAAGTGCTCCAAGGACCTATGACACGTGCTCGCGCTAGAGCACTTGAATCCCAGGTTAACTCTCTCCTTGTTGAATTCCCATTTGACCACCTTGAGACATGGCTGCTACCTCGAACGGAGATACTTTGTGTGCTTAGGTGCCTAGGAGAAGCTACGGTGCAAGACGGAGGCCAAGAGCATGGACCAGGATTCTCCCAGCGCAGAGAAACCGGTACTACCGGTCCAACTACCGGTCCACCGGTACTACCGGTCCAACTACCGGCCAACTACCGTTGGACCCTCTGTGATCGACCGGAGCAAGACCGGTGCAAGGCCGGAACTTTCGGTAAAACAGCCAAGACCGGTACTACCGGTCCCAGGACCGGTACTACCGCCCTGCCTGCGTGCAGTTGAAGGGGTTTTCACCCATGTATCCCCCCAACATACCCCTTGGACTATAAGTACTCATCTCCTAGCTCCGTACTAGGGTTAGCTGTTGGATAGCTCATTTCAGACCTTTGTGTGGATTCTCTCCCACGAGACCGCGCGCCTCTTCGGAGAAGATCCACCACGGATTCAAGGCCTCCACATCGGGGAAGATCCTACGGGATACCAAGACCTCCTCACGGAGAAGACTACCCTTGTACCACCGACGTTGTCTATGGATCGTGTAGCTCGATTATGTATCGTGGATCTAGCATTTGTGTGATCATCTTCGTGTTGAATTGAGTGTTTCCTCTCGTGTTTTCCCCGTTTTCCTCCTTGTGTTCTCCGTGTGTGACGCCCCCGATTTGACCGTACACTAATCATACACGCAAATGTGTACGACCAAGATCAAGGACTCACTGGAAGATATCACAACACAACTCTAGACACAAATTAAAATAATACAAGCTTTATATTACAAGCCAGGGGCCTCGAGGGCTCGAATACATAAGCTCGAAACACAAGAGTCAGCGGAAGGAATAATATCTGAGTACAGACATAAGTTAAACAAGTCTGCCTTAAGAAGGCTAGCACAAAAGTAACAACGATCGAAAAGGCAAGGCCTCCTGCCTGGGACCTCCTAACTACTCCTCGAAGCCGAACTTCACGTAGAAACATCCTCGGGATCATCTGGCTCCTGGACTCCACCACCTGGTTGCATCATCCGAGCAGAAAGGAAGAAAGGGGGAAAAGGGGGAGCAAAGCAACCGTGAGTACTCATCCAAAGTACTCACAAGCAAGGATCTACACTACATATGCAATGATATCTGTGTAAAGGAGTATTATATGTGGACTGAACTGCAGAAAGCAGAAAGAGGGGGGTAGCTAATCCAATCGAAGACTACGCTTCTCGTAACCTCCATCTTGCAGCAGTAGAAGAGAATATATGGAAGTAACAAGTATCCTCGCGTCTCGCAGCCTCCGTCTTGAAGCAGTAGAAGGGAAATAGATGGTAAGTTCACCAAGTAACATCGTATAGCATAATCCTACTCGGAGATCCTCCCGCACATCACCCTGTGAGAGAGCAACCACCGAGTTATCTCTGGCACTTGTAAGGGTGTGTTTTATTAAGTATCCGGTTCTAGTTGTCATGAGGTCCGAGTACAACTCCGGGTCGTCCTTTTACCGAGGGACACGGCTATTCGAATAGATTAACTTCCCTGCAGGGGTGCACCACATATCCCAGCACGCTCGATCCCATTTGGCCGGACACACTTTCCAGGGTCATGCCCGGCCTCGGAAGATCAACACGTCGCAGCCCTACCTAAGCACAGCAGAGAGGTCAGCACGTCGGTCTAAGTCCTAAGCACACAGGGGTCTGGGCCCATCGCCCAATGCACACCTGCACGTTGCGTGGGCGGCCGGTGAGCAGACCTAGCAACCTCCATTACTAAGGAAGTTGCGTTACGCGGTCCAACCCGGCGCCCGCCGCTAAACCGCTGACGTCAAGAAGGCTTCGGCTGATACCACGACGTCGAGTACCCATAACTATTCCCACGTAGCTGGTTAGTGCGTATAGACCAAATGGCCAGACTCAGATCAAATACCAAGATCCCGTTAAACGTGTTATTATGACATAACCGCGGACAACGACCAGGGCCAGGCCCACCTGTCTCCTAGGTGGTCGCAACCTGCCCTGTCGCTCCGCCACAAAGTAACCATCAGGGGACTGTCGGGAACCCAGGCCCACCACTACCTGTGTGGAACCACCTGCCCCTTCAGCCCCCATCTCCGAATCATCATCAAGTGTATGTAAAGTATGTATATAGTATATACCCGTGATCACACCCAAGTGATCACGGCCCGATAGAATAGCAGGGCAGACGGACAAGGGTGTAGGGCCACTGATGGTATACTAGCATCCTATACTAAGCATTTAGGATTGCAGGTAAAGTATCAACAGTGGTAGCAACAATGATAGGCTATGCAGCAGAATAGGATTATCGAAAGCAGTAACATGCTACACTACTCTAATGCAAGCAGTAGAGAGAAGAGTAGGCGATATCTGGTGATCAAAGGGGGGGCTTGCCTGGAAGCCCTGCAGACGAAAGGAATCTTCGGAAGCGTAGCCGTAGTCGAACACCGAAGCATCAACGGTCTCGGGGTCTTATCACAGTATCGGAGTCTACCGAAAATAAGCAACGAAGGGGAAACAAATAAATAACAGAGCAAACAATAGCATCACAAAGCATAACATGGAAATACGCGGCGCTACGTGTGACCTAACGCGGTGCTCGGTGATACAGGCGAAGAGGAATAACATCCGGGAAAGTATTCCCGGTGTTAGGCATTTTCGGGCAGATGAAACGGAGGGGAAAGTTGCATGTTCGGTATGCTAGGGATGTGTGGTTGACGAACGGTCTGCGTATTCGGATTCGTCTCGTCGTTCTGAGCGACTTTCATGTTCAAACTTTTTCGATCCGGGCAACGGTTTAATTTCTATTAATTTCTGAAGTTCTAAATGATTTACTTTGCATTATTAATATCCCAGTCAACAGTCAACAGGGTTGACTGGTCAACTGGGCAGGGTCCACATGTCAGTGTCACTAACACTAATTAACAGTTTAGGTGCTAACTAACAGGTTAATTAGGCTAACTAACAGATTAATTAGCAGGACTAATTAACCTAATTAATTAATCATTTAATTAACTATTTAGTATTTATTATTTATTTTTATTACACATTTTTTTAACACTTCTTTTTTTTATAACTGTCTAAACAGGGGCATCTGGACATTGTCCAAGCCGAACAATGTCCATGGCCACAACACAGCCTACACCGGACACGTCCAGACCAAAAGGGCTTCTACGGGCGCGCACGCGCGGCCACAGTGGGCCGGCGGCGGCCGGCCGGGGGGGGGGGCACCGGAGCGGGCAGTGGAGGGGGCCAGCGGGGGCGGCCAGTATGGCCGGAGCGGGCACCGGCGGGCGCGGCCAAGGGGCAACACAGCGGAGGGGGCCGGGGGCGTCGGGCGGTGGCCCGGCGGCGGCCGTGGCGATGCGGTGCGGGGCGACGGCGTGCACGGCGGAAGGGACGCGGGCGCGGGCGGCTGGGGACGAGCGAGAGGCGTGCCCGGGGCGCGCAGGCGGCGGGGCGTGGTCGCGGTGACCATGGCGGACCGGGGCGAGCGAGGGCGAGCTGGGAAGGAGAGGAGCTCACGGGGAGGGCCGGGGAGAGGTCCGGTGGGGCAGGGGAGCGAGGAGGCGGCGCAGGGCCGGGGCAGGCGGCGGTGGAGGCCTCCGGCCGGTCGGGCGGCGAGGTCGGGGCCGGTCCCCTAGGCGGCGGCG